>CM071789.1:32856420-34056420 GCA_036559045.1 Platycarya longipes | reverse complement strand
GATGATAAATCCTATCAAATGGCTTGATCATGAATTATTTAAATCAGTTTTCCCATATCTGGCTAAGCATGTAACACGTTGTTTAGAAAGGTCGTGGAGATCAGGTTTCAAACTTAATAATGTGAAGGAGAAGGATACATGCTTTGTGGATTTGGGGAACATGATTGAATTGACATTAACCTAGAGTTTCACTACTTTGTAAAATGATGGAGACCAACTGGCTCCAAGCCATATGAGCTCACGTGAATTGAAAAAAAAAATAAAAAATAAAAATAAAGCTTGAGAACTGAACGCTTTCCTTAATTGATTAGAGCTGAAATAAAATTTCTTGTTCTGCTTGCCTTTAATCGTGAATGGATCGAGAAACCTAATCTAAATGCGGGGAACTTTCAATTAACTTTGTGGTCGTTGTTTGGAAGATCATGTGCAACTGTGCAAGCCACTTATCACTATTGTAAAACATGACGCGTGTTCCAATACATCCGATTGATTGATTGATTGATGTACTGTTTCTCTAATGTTGTAGTTTGTTATGCATAAGACCTGAGATAAGCTTATAGTTTGATTGATCATGCTTATTGCTTAGAACTTAAACCGGATGAAATTACGAGCCGACTTCTAGTCATGAACGTGGCTTCTTGGGCCGGGCTAGTTTATTAAGCATAATCTTAAACCCATAATGAGAAGAACACTCTTTTTCTTTGATCTCGAACATGCTAGTCTACCGTTTTATCTTTGAAAAATAATTTAGTCACAAAATAATTATATAATTATCACAAATTGATTTGATTTATTGTAATTTGTTAGATTATAAAATTATTTTTATTATAAAATAGATCTTTTTATTATAAAATATAATTAATAAATTATATAAAATTACGTTAATTTGTATAATTATTTTATAGTTGTAGCACTATCTTTATCTGATTTTCTCTCATACTGTACGTAGATCAGGACCAAACTGGTTGATTCAATAAGAAATCGAACATATTTCAGTATAGTATTCGATTGGACAACACAGAATCCAACTCCTTTGAATGGCTCAACATCACGCGATGGAAAGCAAACTACATTGCACGGGGGACAGCATATATAATAATTCCAGCATAACCATCAACAGCTACAACTCCATCAACCATGGTAGGCAACATTTGAATCACAAGAACTGACACATAAACCATAGTACTATAAGACCTGGTTCGATTATGCAGTTCAAATAAAATGAAATGAAATATTTTAAATAATAGTGATCATTTTTTGAGTTAAGATAAAATAAAATAGATTGTAGAAAAGTATATGTTTAACTAGTGAGATGATATGAGATCATTTTGATTTTTTGAGATTCGATAAAAGGATGAGTCCCACCAATAATTGACTAACACTTAGGAATATATTAATAAAAAATAATAATTATGAATAATTAAAAAAATATAACATAAATAAATTTAAATCTTAAAATATATTAGAAAGTTGTTGGTGGAAATTACTCTTAATTTTAAAAGAATAATTTTCACTTTTTAAAAAAAGATATTATGCTAAAGATATTATATTGAAAATTTTTTGGCCGAAATTTATAACTTCTCTTTTTTAAAAGATATTTTGATATATTTATTTTTCTATATATAGGAGATTTTTCATTTTTTATTCTAATTATAAATTTTAATAATTTTGATTATTGTAATAAATGAGTATATGAATTTTGTTGTAGATTTGTTTTAAATAGTTTATTAGATTTGAAATTCCTCACAAAATTATCAATTTATTTGCGAAAATATATTATTTTAATTGTAAACATCATGTTTCTCACACATGTGGGTAGGAGTCTCAGGAACTCAAATTTTTTGGGATTGGGCCTACAAAAACAATGTAGAGGAAGAAGATAGAGGTGGAGGAGCCTCTGATGCTTAAGTTACTAGAAGTTTTGGAGGTTTTCGTATTATGAAAGCTTAGAGAGTGAAGACTAGGCGTTTTATTGTACATAAGAGTCTACCGTTATACCCAGAGCCTAGGAGGGACAAAAAGTGTGTGTCCTTGTAGGGCTTTCTTCCTTTGTACTATTCCTTTCTCAAAATTTTTAACACGAACTTCTACAATAGAAATATTAATGTGACATGTAGTCCGGACTGTAACGCCATTAATGCAGTATGGTTCCCTTGCCTTTTTCATTAATGCGACATGTTTTCCTTACATGCTTCCTTCCACTAACCCCTCTGTTTGTTCATAAATATCTTCTTGGTAGTGGATCAAAGGCTCTCATTTATACATATTTGTCCGATTGGGTAGGCACTCGAGTACCTGACATCGCTTAGAGGGTGTTCCAACTTCCAAGATAGTAAGTTTTATCCTTTGTGTTGTCTCCCAACCAGCATGGATTGTGTTGTGTTGTATCCTTTGTAGCATCATCCTTTGTGAATGCTTGGAATGCCAGTTCTCCGTAGGTCGGGTCGATGGGTCAACCCGCTCTGATTTGGGTCCTCTTCGACTCAGCTTCTTTCCTTGCTTAGATTGGGTCTTCACTCTTGGGCTCCTAGGGAAGACCCCCTTACAATTTGTCAGTTTGTTCAACCCCAGAGGAGATTGAATTCATCCATGCAAGAAGTGGTGCATAATGAAATACTAAAAGTGTTAAATGCTAGGATTATCTATCCGATCTCAGACTGCACATGAGTAAATCAGGTACAAGTCATCCCAAGGAAATGAGGGATAACCTTAATCAAGAATGACAATGATGAACTTAAACCGACGAGAACAATCAGGGGATGGTGAGTATGCATAGATTATAGAAGACTTAATAATGGAACTCGAAAATAACATTTTCCATTACCTATTATTGATTAGATGCTAGAAAGACTTGCTGACCATGCTAACCATTGTTTTCTAGATGGATATTCCGATTATAATCAAATAGTCATTGGCCTAAAGATAAGAGAAGACCACTTTTACTTGTCTGTAAGAAACATCTGCATATAGGCAAATACCTTTTGGCCTTTGCAATGTGACAACCACATTTCAAAAATTTATTATGTCCATCTTCTTGGACATGGTGGAAAAATGTTTATAAATTTTCATGGATGGCTTCTCTGTCTTGGATATTCTTTTGACAATTGTTTGGCTAACTTATCTTCATGGTTGAGGAGATAAGTGAGAATAATAGTTTTCAATATCCCGTGCATTCTAGGAGAATCTTATTTTAATAGAGTTTTATACAATTTAGGGGCAAGTATAAATCTAATGTATCTTTTTGTTTTCAGGAATTGAGTCTTTGAGAAGTAAAGCCGATCACTGTTTTTCTACAATTGGCAGATAGATCTATTAAATACCCTAGAGGATTTATTGAGGGCATACTGGTGAAAGTTGATATGTTCATCTTCCCAACCAACTTCATTGTGCTTGATACAGAGGAGGAAGAGAAGATCCCTTTGAAACTAGACCGACCCTTTTTTGCAATAGGGAAAAGCTTAATTGATGTCCAGTAAGGAAAACTCGTTTTAAGGGTTAGCAAGTATCAGGTCACTTTTGATATATTTAAGCCTATGAAATTCCCTTCCGATATACATTCTTGTTTTCAAATAAGTGATCGAGTCGTCGTCATGGCCGACAAGAGTTATGAAACTGAATTTCCAAAATTACCACTTGACGTATGTCTTTCTTACACTACATATGTTGAATATGAAGATATGGAGGTTAGGGAGTGTAAGAGATATTTGGAAGTTACACCATGCCTTCATCCTTCAATACAACTAAAAGTGGAAGAGCTAAATTCGTCTCGGCTGATATCTCCAAGTAAAGAACCATCCAAACTTGAGTTCAAACCACTTCCATCAAATTTAAAATACGCTTTCTTAGGTCAAGACTCTACATTTTCAGTTATTTTTAACAGTTTTTTGAGTGATGTAAAGGAGGAGAAGTTGCTGAAAGTCTTGCGGGAACAGAAGATAGCCTTGCGTTGGACCATCTCAGATATCAAAAGAATTAGTCCTTCAATTTACATGCACAAGATTTAATGGAGGACAATTTTAAGTTGATCGTCCGCCTAGAGGACATTGAATCCATCCATGCAAGAAGCGGTATATAAAGAAGTACTAAAGTTGTTATATGCTAGAATTACCTATCTGAACTCAGACAGCACATGGGTAAGTCTTGTACTTGTCTTCCCAAAGAAAGACGAGATAATAATGATCAAGAATAACAATGATGAACTTATACCAACAAGGATGATCAACGGATGGCGAGTATGCATATATTACAAAAGATTTAATGATGCAACTCAGAATTACCATTTTCCATTACCTTTTATTGATCATATGCTAGAAAGACTTGCGGGTCATGCTTACTATTGTTTTCTAAATGGATATTTCGATTATAATCAAATAGTCATTGCACCTGAAGATCAAGAGAATACCACTTTTACTTATCCGTATGGAACATTTGCATATAGGCGGATGTCTTTTGGCCTTTGCAATGCGTTAGCCACATTTCAAAGATGCATGATGCCCATCTTCTTGGACATAGTGGAAGAAATTTTAGAAGTCTTCATGGATAACTTCTTTTTCTTTGAATATTCTTTTGACAATTGTTTGGCTAACTTATCTTCATGGTTAAGGAGGGAATAATGCTTAGCTACCAAAATTCCTTTAAGGGAATTGAAGTTGACTGAGTAAAAATGGAAGTGATAGACAAACTCCCACCACTAGCTAATGTGAATGATGTGAGAAGTTTCTTAAGACACATTGGGTTATACCGACGAATTATTAAGGATTCTTTACAAATTACTATACTTATTGATTAAAGACACTTTATTTGAGTTTTCTAATGAATGCTTGCATGCTTTTGAAATAGTGAAAAAATAATAATTTTAGCACCTATAATTGTGTCCGCATATTGGAATTTACTATTTGAATAAATGTGTGATGACAGTAACTATGCTATAAGAGTTGTTTTAGGGCAGAGAAAAGATAAGGAATTTCGTGTTATTTATTATGCAAGTACGACTTTAACAGAAGCTCAACTTAAATATGCTACTACTAAAAAAGAATTATTAGTAGTTTTTGCTTTTGACAAATGTCATTCTTACTTGATAGGTTCGAAGTTAGTTGTCTACACTGATCAATCTGCTCTTAAGTACTTGTTTGCAAAGAAGGATACTAAATCAAGATTGTTTCGATGAATTTTGCTTCCACAAGAATTTGATTTGGAGATTAAGGACAAGAAGGGTACCAAAAATTTGGTGGCAGATCAATCGTCCCAGATTGAGCTTAAGGGTACAAATGATGAGCGTCAATTGCAAATTAATGAAGCATTTCTGGATGAACATTTGATGGGTATACAAGCTGTTCCACGGTATGCTGACATAGTCAACTACTTGGTGCACAAATTCTACCTCCTGAGATGATATATAAACAAAAGAAGTTATTCTCCAACTTGAAATATTATTTCTTGGAGGAACCTTTTCTATACCGACACTATGCGGACCATATAATTAGGAGATGTGTGCCCGAGAAGGAGATGGAGAACATAATTAAACACTACCACTCATTGGAAGTCAGTAGCCACTTTAGTATTGCAAAAATAGCAGCAAAAGTTTTGCAATTCGGGTTTTATTGGCTGTCTATTTTTAAAAATATTTTTAATTTTTTAATTTATGTGATCATTGTCAAAGGGTTGGCAATATTTCTTGGAAACATTAGATACCCTTAAACAATATTTTAGTGATTGAATTATTTGATATTTGTGGTATAGATTTAATGAGTCTTTTTCCATCCACATATTCTAAAAAAATTAATTTTGTGGATGTAGATTATGTATCCAAATGGGTGGAAGTAGTCACCTTGCCGACTAATGATACGAAAGTTGTAGTGAATTTCCTGTGGAAGAACATCTTTTTCCCATACAGCACTCCAAAGGCCATAATCAATGATAGCGGAAAACAATTTTGCAATCGCCAATTTAGAGTGCTATTGTCTAAGTATGGAGTTACCTATCCGGTGGTGACAACATACCATCCTCAAAAAATTGTCCAAGTTGAGGTATCGAATTGGGAACTAAAGCGTATACTGGAGAAGGTCGTGATTATCTCTAGAAAAGACTAGGTAAGAAGGTTAGACGATGCGCTATGGGCCTATCGGACAGCATTCAAAACACAAATTAGGATGTCATCTTATCCGCTCTTTTATGGAAAAGCATGTAATTTACCCGTGACGCTAGAATACGGAGCCTATTGGGCGATGAAGACACTGAACTTTGATCTACAAGCGGCTAGCGAGGAGAGAATATTGCAAATCAACGAGATAGATGAATTTCGCAATGATGCTTATAAGAATGCTCAAATTTACAAAGATAAAACTAAAAGATGGCATAATAAGCATAAACTGAGGAAATAATTGAAAGTCAGGCAGAAAGTTTTATTATTTAACTCAAGACTTCAATTCTTTTTGGGAAAGCTGCGTTTTCGGTAGTCGAAACCGTTTCTGGTAACTTGTGTCTTTCCCTATAGGGCGGTTGAAGTCCATCACAAGACAAAAGGAAAATTTTTAAAAAAATGGACAGAAAATAAAACCCTCTATAGATAGAGACTTTAACTCAGAAAAGTGTTTCATCGATCTCACCAGAAATAAATAATAAGAGAATAATGTCTAACTAGAGATGTTAAATAAAGCACATTTGGGAAGCAACCCAAGTTTTTATTTTTCTATTTAAGTATTTTTCTTTTCTTAATCTTATTTTTTTGCTTTCATTTTGTGGAAAAAAAGAGGCCGAAAAAATCTCCGAGGAGTACATGGTTGCACCTTAAGGAAAAATATTCAGTTGAAAACTAGGAGAGCATCTCTTATCCTCTCTTATTTTTTTCTTCAATTTTCTTTATTTTTTCTCATTGAAGACAATGTGATATTTAAGTTTGAGAAAATGAAATTTATTTTATTTATTTAATAAAATATTAAAAAAATTATTTTTCATTGTATTTGATTATGAAAAAAAAAAAGACCCATGATAAGAATATGGTTGAAATTGATTATAATTTTTAAGAAAGATTCTCATTTCTTAAATCCAATTGTTAATTCTTTATTTCATCTTGCTTAAAATATTTTTTATGTTCAATGAATACTTATAATGATCACTAATCAATGTGCATATCTAGAAAAAGCTTAGATAAAATATTTCTTGAGAAGTGACTTAGGCATTATTTGAATTGATTGAGTCTTTCAAATTTAATTCTTTATTATCTTTATCCATAGTCACTCATTTGATCTACTCTTAAATAGGGTTGAAGTAAAGAGAGTGATAATGACTAGACAATCGAATGAATAAATGTGTACAAAATTCTATTTACTCTAATGTTTTGAGTTACTTAGTAACTAAGGGTATTCATTACCAATGTTTACTCTTATATCAAACTGCAACTTAAAATATGAGTATGCAAAAGCATTTTAAGTGTGTGACTTATTAAGTAAGTAAGTACATCCATTACAAATGTTTGCATTCACGTCAAAAGACAAGTGATAACTTGAAGTCAAAAAAGAAAAAAATTGGAACTTTGAAAGAATGATGGACAAATGTGTTTTGAGATATTCAGATGATTGAGAAGAAGTGTATGTTTTAGAAGCGAAAGTGCTCTATTTGTTTGAATCCTATTTTTGCTTTATAGCACTCACTCTATCCTTATATTACAAGCCTAATAAAGACATATTGATCCTTAATAATATTTTATTCTACATTAGTAAAGAGTGATATGAAAAGCAAGCCTATGAAATTTTTAGAGATTTATTATTTATTTACTTATTTGCATCAAATTGTTCCGAAAGTTAATGATGAAGTGAGAATAATAGGTATGCATGAGTAGGAGGATTGGTGAGGAATTGAAAGAAACTGGAGGAGAGAGGAATTGAAAGAAAAAAAAAACCAAGGAACCGAGAGGTGCAGTAGTGTTACTTATTCGGAATTTTCCTATGGAGGCGGATTTGGAGAACAAAAGCGAGAGCCGTATGATTCATCAACCGACTCCAACGAAGAACACTAGTTTTATTCTTTCTTTTTCCATTTTTATTATAAACTAATTTTATTTTCTAAAACTTTGATGTAGTCTAGCATTGAACATACAATTTATATTTTAAGTTATTATATTTTTAATATTTCTATGATTGAGTATTTTTAATATTTTTATAATATTTTTAATTTGATGTAGTCTAGCCAATTATTATTTGATCTATTGAATCCCAATGAGACCGAGAAGTGTTTTGTGATTTTAACTCTAAGATTAAACACCATTAGTTGAGTGAAAGTAGAAATACTTTATTATGACTTGTGTAATTTTTTATAAGAAGTCTACAATACTTAATGAGACTCCAATTAATTAAATTTATATAGAAATATTGAGATATTAGTTGGAGATGTTTTTAATATTGTTCGAGAGAAACTATTGAATAGTGAATGAATTTTTATCATTAACATGAGATTATTGGAATTTAATAACTAGGAAAAATAAATTATGTGAAATTTGCTAAGTGAAGTCAAACGCTCTAGATTTATTTTTATTATATTTACAATCTTAGATTTTATGCTCTTTTATTGGTAAATTTATTTTTATTAAGTATTTCAATTTAATTTAGATAGTAGAATCTTTTCATTTTTTATTCGATTTTCCAAATAGTAATTAATTTAGTAAATTTTGATACTCAATAGTATAATTAATTTCTATATGTTTGACATCTATTTTTTAAAAAATACTTTACTACTTGTTACAATTTTGTACACTTGCAGATAATTTTACACAAACATGGGATCAAGAAAAGCTTTTAGGCCACCCAGGGCCGGTTCTGCTCTCTGCCTACAGTCTAAGACTGTACTCACTCCTTCCCGTTGACAGAACTAAAAAGGATAAATTTGGATTAGGCTAGTGCTGGGCCCACACTTCATCACTGCAAGGTCAGGTAAGTATGCAGGCGACTTCAAGGGTTAGTCCTGCTCTCCTCCATAAGAGGACAGGGCAGCTCTACCTCGCCTGCCCCTTGGTCTGCAGGAAGGTAAGTTATTCGAGCAACTTGTTTCTGAACTCACTTCCACCTATTGACGTTTACGACGAAGATAACTTTTGCCTTCAAGTGGATCCCCAGAAAGGTAATTTAGATAGGAATATGGCTGGTCCAATCCTTCATCGTGATGAGGGTAGTGGTAAGCTTTCGAGTCACTGGATGAGATGGTTCTGCTCTCTTCTGTGGGAGGATAGGATGGCCTCTAGCTCGCCTACCCCTTTCATCCTTGGGAAGGTAGGTCATTTGGACAATTTGAGACTAGACTCACCTCTACCCATTGACATCGTAGGAGAGTGTAAGTCTGGATAAGACTGGTGATGGGCCCACAGTCTTTAATAGTTGAGGTTGTGGTAAGTTGTTCGGGCTGCCTGGGGCTGGTCTCGCTCTCTTCTACGAGAGGACAAGATGGCGCCACCTGCCTCTCAATTTGCAAGGAGGTAAGTAGTTCGAGTAGTTTGTGACTGAATCCGCTCTCGTTTGTTGACGCTTAGGACAAAGGGAACTTCTTCCCTTCAAGTTGTTGAGGACTACGGCACTCCTCTGTCAGAGAGATAAGGCAACATTTTGGCCTACCTTTCTCTATGGTGCCCTATAGTGTAGATAATTTAGATAGCGATTTGGCTGATCCGCTCCTTTCCTGCAATGGGGGTCGGGGTAAGATGTCCGGGTAGCCAAAAGGGCTGGACCCGCTCTCTATTGCGAGGGGGTAAAGTAGCCTTATGCGTGCTCATCCCTTTGTTCCCACAGGAAGTACATTGTTCGGGTAGTTTGATACTAGATTGGCTCTCGCCCATTAACATCATAAAAAAAGGAAAAGTTTAGGTCAGGCTGGCATTGAGCCCACACTTCATCGCAGCGAAGGTTGCGTAAGTCATTTGGGTCGTCTGAGCGTTAGTCCCGCTCTCCTTCACGAGAGCACAGGATAGTCTATAGCTCGCCTGTCCCGTTTCATTCACAGGAATGTAGGTTGTTCATGCAGTTTGTTCATGAACCCGCTCTTGCTTGTTGACACTTACGATAAATGTAACTCATTGCCTTCAGTAGTTCGAGGACAGCCTACACTCCCCCACCAGAAAGATAATGCAACATTTTAGCCTACCTTTCTCTACAGTACCCTACAGAGGAGGTAATTCGGAAAACGATGTAGTTAGTCTGCACTTCACTATAAAGGAGGTCGGGATAAGTTGTTCGAGCAGCTAGAGACTGGATCCGATTTCCATCGCGGGAGGGGTAGAGTAGCCTTTGGCATGCTCATTTCTTTAGTCTTGCAGGAGATACTCTGTTCGGGCAGTTTGAGATTGGACTCACTTCCGCTCGTTAACACTTACAGTGAATGTATGCATTGATTAGCAATGCTTTTTTGTTGATGGTGCTTTGCTAACCGAGAGTCATTTTTATCTTTGGTGTGGAAGTTGGAGTGAACGAGATGAGTTGTCCTAAAAAATTCTATTTTTTAATTAAAATATGCTAGGTATCCACACTGAAAGACTTCCTTTAGATCCTTCTCCCTTGGTTTTGTCAACGCCCACAGAGTGTCCTCAGCGTTGATAAAGTTGTTTGCATGGTCTATAAACTGCCTCAATGTAGTTAGACTTCTCCTTGTCGATTTAGCCATAAACTAGGATCATGGCCATTCCCCTCCCAGAAATGTTGCTAAGGTTATCTTCTCGTTCTGATCCTCAGTGGTTATGCATTCTTTGTTGAACCAAGACAAGAATGCCTTCAAACTCTTATCCTCTGCTTGCTTAATGGTGAGAAAGAACGCGGCTAGGCACCACCTCCTTCGACTAGACATGAAATGAGTCATGAACAAACGTGCCAATTTTTTAAAGTTGTTTATGGAATCAGGTGCTAACGACCCAAATCATACTCGTGCTAGCCCTTTTAGGGCCAGTGGAAAGATGTTGCATGCTACTGCTCCAGCAAAGTCATTCAACATCATGTGAACTTTGAAAGTTTCCAAGTGCTCAAGTGGGCCCCTTCTCCCATCATACATCTCTATGGTGGGAATTTTGAATTTAAGTGGCAAGGGCTCAACCATCACTTATTCATAGGGTAGCCTAGTGCTTGTGAGCAGTTGGTCTACAGAAGATGACGTGCCCATCTATTTCGCCATATCTTCATACTTGCCTTTAAGGCTGCAGAGTTTGTCCTGCATGTTTTTCCTTTCTTCCTCTCCATTTGTTTTGCCATTTACGTTTTGTGATTCTTTGTGCTCGTTGTGTTTGGGCTCGGTGTAGTCATTTTGTTCCTAATAGTGTAGTTTGAGGTCGTTGTTTTCTTTTTGGAGGCTTTCTAGTTCCTAGGTCAACCTTTTTGTCTGATCTTTTGCAACCTTTAGTCTTGTCTCCATGGCGGTTCCTTCTTCGTATTGAGCTATCTGAGAATGGGTTGACACAATCATGCGAAGTATACTTCAGATTTTTCAATCAAATCCCACAGACCGTGCCATTATTAATGTCATGTTTCGCACATCTATGGACCGGGGTTTTAGGTTGAGCCTGCAAAAACAGTGTAGTGGAAGAAGATAGGGGCGGGTAGCCTTGAAGGTCGCGAAGTCTCTAATACTTAAGTTAGTAAAAGTTTTAGAGGTTTTCATATTATCAAAGCTTAGAGGGTGAAGGATTTGGCGTTTTCTCATAGCTAAAAGTATGCTATTTATACCTAGAGCCCGTGGAAAAGAACATGCTTGTCACTGTGGAACCCTTGTCCTTTGCACTATTCCTTTGTTAGAGTTTTCAATGCGGAGTGTCCTTTACAACATCGATATTAATATGGCATGTAGTCCGGACTGTGGTGTCATTAATGTAATGTGGTTCCCTTGCCTTTCCCATTAATGTGCAGTATTTTTCTTACCTGCTTCATTCCACTAAGTACTCTACTTGTTCTTCAATGTCTTCATGTTAGTGGATCAAAGGTTCTCCTTTATCCCTGTTTGTCCAATTAGATAGGCATTCGAGTATTTGGCATCACTTGGAGGGTGTTCTAGGATGATAAGTCACATCTCTTATGCTGTCTCTCAACCAATATGGGTTGTATATTGTTGTATCCTCTATAACAACGTTCTCTTCGGATGCTTAGAATGTCGGCTCCCCTTGGGTCGGTTCAAGGGATCGACCCGCTTTGATTTGGGCCTCCTAGCCTCATCTTCTTTCCTTATTTAGATTGGGCCTTACAAATTTGAAACTTATAGATAGAATATGAATAAAATATAGATGTGAAATTTACCGTTTGAATAGACAAAACTATCCCATCCGTATAGACTAGATCCGTCTAAACTAGCCCTAACGCTTATCAACTGTTGTATAATATTATTACCACATTGCTCTCTCTTATAAAACACAATGATACCCAAAAAAAAAAAAACACAACATTAATACTTACCATTATGCTTTTCACCAGTACGTCTGTTGTTGAGACTTTAATAGCTTCCAATAGAATTCTATCACGTCAGCACTTCCACACAAATCAGATGAAGAGCATCACACTGGATAAAAAAGAGATATTTCTGCAGGAACTCAACCTTTCCTTAAGCCAGTCGAACCACGACCTCAACCTCGGCAGCTTTTGTTGTCATCGTTCACTGTCGCACGTCACCAGTTCCTTCACCTTTTAGTAATTTTGCTATCGAACAACATCTGATAGCAGAAGAAGAGCCTACAATTCTTGGGTCTGGACGAGGAGAAAAGCTCCTTGATTGGTTTTGCTATAACTTTAAACAAAATTGCATATAAATTTTAGGGCTTTTAATCCCATATGTCTTCTAGATATGGATCTGATCATAATAGACAGCTCAAGAAAATCAAGGTGAGAAAATGCCCACGTAATTAGCTTCCTTAACCATTATTAAGCCATATGAGCACAAAGCTACAAAACTCTAAAGCACTCTACAACCTGAGTTGATGATTTTATTGTTTCAAATTGTGTGGCATAGATGTTTGGAGGAATGGGCGGAGGATTTTTTCATGAAGCCGATGAAGTTTTTTTTTTAAGGAAATCAACTGCATTTCATTAATAACGAGCAATTATAATTGGACTTGAAAAATAAATTACAAGTCAACTAAATGACGATCTGTAGCATCTCAGTACACTGAACATGACTGACATAGTCTAGCTTTGGCTGCATAATCTCTCCAGATTACTATTTGAGAGATAACCCAACTTTATCTAAATAGAGTCACAACCAAACAAAAACAAAAACAAGCTAACCAATTCAGTATCCATATTAAGATGGAGTAGGAACAAACTCTAAGAACCAAAAGGTCCTAGAGACTAGTGCTTTTTATTTTTTATAAAACAGAAATAAAAACACGTGGAAAAATCGATTCACATGAATCGGTTTTCACCCTTGGAGGAAATAAACTAGACATAAGAGGAAACCACGGTTGTGCGTGGCGCGTGAAGGCCACGCGCCACTCTTGGAGTTGGCGGAAGAGAGGGAATGAAGCGGCCGGATGTCCAAGTCTTTGTGGGGTCGCGCATGACAGCAGTATTCCACCCTGGAGGTGGCACGTAGGAGATCAACCTCCCAGTCTGAGATCACGCATGCCCCACATGCGTCGCTCCATTCGGCGAAACTCCACCTTCGAGAGAGAGATCGGCATCTTGGCAGACCAATGAAGAGGCACGTGGGAGGAGTTAGAGATTGAATCGCCGGAGACACCAGACATCACCGTGGGCTTCGCTGTCGAACGAACACCTCCCAAAACTCCCGCAGTTCCTGCAAAAAAAACCCAATCAAAACAGAAAGAAAAAAAAAGGGGAAGGGGATGAGGAGAGGTGGCTCGAGAAGCTGGGAGGAGGCGGAGAGGTGGAGAGAAGGAGACGAAAATGGAAAACCAAAAAAGGAGAGGAAAACACAAGAATGGAGCGAAAGGGAAGGAGAAAGGAAAGGGAAAGGGAAATGAAAAGGGGGGAGGCATAGCTCACACCCTCACCCCCCCAGCGGCACTACTCTTTGAAACCCTAGGGTTTTTCTCCAGAGAGAAAGAGCAAGGACGAAGCTAGCCCCATTGTAGGAGCCGATGAAGTTATTGGACGTGAAACGGTTGAAGGATTACATGATGAAAAAGGGGGGAGATGGGACGAGGGGATGGAGAGAACCGTTCATGATCTCTAGATATGCGGTCTCTTAAGAGTTAAATTGAGAGATCTACTTGGCACTCATTTATGGAGGGCTGTTACTTAGAAGATAATGAATGAACTGGCCAAAATATTAAAGTTGCATTTGGATATTGAGAAATGTTGAGAATAATTGTGAATAGTTTGAATAGAGATTGAAATGGATTTATGAATTTTACTGAAAATAGTTTGAGTTGTTTAAATGTATGTAGTTTGTTGAGTATTGACTTTTAATTAATTTGATTATTAATGATGGTAAAATGATGATTTTATTAATATTTTATAATAATAAAAAGAATTATTACTAGAAATAATTTCTAACATATTTAAAAATAATCTCTTACAATTTTTTTTAAAAAAAATTATATAAATTAAAATTGATAAAAATAATCTTTAATTATTTATGAAATTAGCAGGTTTTTTTTTTTTTGCACTTCAAAATTTATTTAACTCAATTTATTTATAATTCTAATAAAAATTAAAAATGAACTTTATCGATAAAGAGAGCCTGCGAGAGAGAGGTGAAAAAAAAATCTGTATAAATTGTTTAATGCATTCACACTATATTTAATGCATTTACACAATTTTAAAAGTGATTGAATATTTTTTGTATTTGGATGATAAAAGTAAACAAATTTAAGAGTATTTTTGTGTTTAGATAGTAAAAGTTTTCATTCATACGAAAACTCTTAAGAAGACTTAAGAAATCTTTATCATCCAAACCTACCCTAATTCTGATCCATACCTTTATTTTAAGGCAAGTAAATTCATTAAACTAATAACGTGATACAAGAGGAGGGAGTAGGGTTCCTCGACAATCGTTCCAAAAATAATAAATAACAGTATAAATTAGATGGAAATTAGAAAATAAAACGGGTTCTTTTGGACTAGTTTCTTGGTCCCTACCTATATTCTACACAAGGATGTCATCTTATAAAAATATAGAAATAAAGTAGTCGTTGAAAAGTGAACCACAAGTCCACCACGGAAAGCAGTGGAGCCTCCGCTAAAAGAGACAAAGGGTGGAGCCTGCACTGTCATTAGTTGTCTGGAACAGATTATTGGAGTTGTCTACGATCCCTCACACAAGATCACTGGTTATGAAAAACATAAAGATAGGATAAGCAGCGACTGGTTTCGATACATCGGCATTGGCCCCACGTCGACGACGGTGGCATGTGGGACCCATGTGCCACCTGAGACGAATAAGCACAGTCAGGCCCAACGAAACAGGGGCCTCCAACAACAAAGGGGTCACACATGCTTGATGACGACATCCCTCCCAGATCGCAATTACGCATGGCCAACGTGCACGGCATAAGCTGCTCATGTGGCCAACTCGCTGAGCCAAAAGGCAGTTCACCATTGCGGACGTGAAGTTCGGTGGAGGGAAAGTTTGTTGGGGTCGCGTGTGGAGGTCGGAGGAGGCCAGATGGTAGAAGATCGGAAGACATCGGCGTTGTAGAAGAAACCCAAGAAAAACTAACTGAAAAACAACCGAAAATCGTGGGACGAGAGAGAGAAATACTATAATCCATAACTTAGTAATTCTAACTTGTATTTTAGTATTTTAAGTTATGTTTGGATAATAAAAAATATGTATTCGTTAAAAGAAGAGTGTGGTATCATGAGTTTATTACTTGGAGAGGTCTCTTCGTCGAATTGGATAAAAGATAGCTAAAAAGTAATTTTACATATAATTATGAGGTGTATAAATATCGCATAATTATTTTGAAAAAATGTAAGATCTATTATCAAAAAATTAGATTTTTTCATATAAATCTCATATTTTATTTAATTTTTTCAGATCGATTATATAGAAGTGCATAATTTGTAGTTGTAAATATTTTTTTTCTTCTATATACTATGTAATACGTATTATATTATTAACAAATAAATCTATTATATCATATTATGTAACACATGATTAAAGATAACAAGACGTACGCAAAACGATTAAATGAAAGATACATGGAATAATTGTAGTTTAAAAAAAATTATATTGCGTGATATAATTTAATAAAAGTAAATAAATTTTAAATATAAATCTTACAAATCAAATAATGTTATATAAATTATGTGTCATGCGTAGAGATCTTGAGATAGTATTTCTAAAAACATAAAACGTTTATATATAAAAAAAAAATGTATAACCATTAAATATAAGGTCGACTAAGAATTAGAAAAGAAAAAAAAAACATAAATCGCGTGGGCTTATATTTAGAAAAAAAAAAAGTTAAAGCGATTAAATATAAGGTCGTGGAAGATTTATAAAAGAATAATAAATTAAAAAAAAGCATAAATCGCGTGGTCTAATTTCATGAGTTATCTTAAAATTTAAACTTAGATAAACCTTCGTCGTTGGCCTGTTGAAAACGGAAACCTGGAAAAGAACAAGAAAGTGTCGTGCTGGCTTGGATAAAATGGGCCAGTGCCAGACCCCCTTTTTTTTTGTTTTGTTCGGACCAGACAAACTCTGTTCAAATCAGGATTCCCTAAAGCAATCGTAGAATTTAAGGAAAGGGAAAATGCTAATCCAATCACTTAGACTATTAGTATTAAATTTATTAAATAATTTTTTAAAATTTGAAAAAAAATATAATTTTGATGAATTCATCAAATATTTAAATTTATAATTCTATATTAGATTCATAATTAGATCTATCAAAATAATAATATAATATTTTTTTAATAAAAATATATTTAAATATTTTTTATTTATATTTTATAATTACACTAACCATATATATATTAATAATATAATTTGATACTTAAATAATTATTTCTTAACCAAATTTTGAAAAAATATCTTTTAATTCATTGTTAAAAAATTATTTTTTTTCAACCAAAATTTTCAACCAAATAATTATTTAAATAATTATTTTTCAACCAAATAAGAAAATGAGAAAGAGAAAATGAGAAAAATAAAGTAGGAGAATAAAATATATTAAAATATGTATTTAGAGTGTGAATAGTAGTCCTTCAAATATGAAGGATTGTGAAAAATTACTGTAACTCAAAATTATACATTAAGAAGTTTGATGGATCCAATGTAGAGATTTTTTTTATCAAAAATCATTAAATTTATTTTTGATGAATCATTTGATGGATCCAATATTAATGCTCTTAGCATATAATAATGAGAGACGATGGGATGCGGTCGGGTTGCACCCCAGCGTTTTGCAGCCCACCCCCTCCTACTTCCTAAACTCCTATAATTGATATAAAAACACAATAAAAAAATATTAGAAAATACAATAAAAAATTAAAAAAATATAATAAAATTAAAAATTCAATAAAATAAAAAATATAATAAAAAACATAATAAAAAATACAATAAAAAAATAAAATAAAGATGAATTTTTAAAAGAAATTCGGCCTCACCCAGCCCCCGACGCTGTCGGCGGCAGTGGGCGACACCGCCCACCCCATCGGGACCGGAGGGAGCAGGCGACTTTACCCCTGCAATGGCGAGCCCCGGCGACCTCTAATGTGCCTCTAGCGACGTCCGAGTCCGAAGCAGGTTTAAGGCTGTCGAGAGCACACCGGAGGTTGCCGAGACTCGTCATCGCAGGAGTGAAGTCGCCGGCTCCCTTCGGTCTCGATGGTGTGGGCGGTATCGCCCACCACCACCTAAGACGACAGGAGCTACAGTAATAAGAGGTTCAGTCGGATCGAACTCTAACTTTTTCCCATAATAATACGTGGATTTACAAAACTTAAAATCAATATCGTTCATGGATAATATAATTTTTTTATTTTTGTTTTTGAGTGGACGGATAATATTTTATTTAATAACGTGATATCTGTTTGTCTCTCTCCCAATAATCGTAGTTTTCCATCTTTCAAAAAAGTATAATCGTTGTTTCCCTTTCGCGTTGATTGTTCGGAGTTCCAACTTCCAACTTCCAACGTTCGAAATTCGAGACCTCACAAATCTGTTCACTCAGAACTTGGACTGTTTTTCCAATAAGAATTCGACAAGGCTTAATTTATCGTTCGTTAACAAGTGGGAAAAAACTTGGCCTGTAGTTCTCTCGTACGGACACCTGCGAATGATGATCGGTCGGAGGATTTTGCAGAAGATTTATTGGAGTTCCGCTGCGCGGTGGCTATGGCTGTCTCCGCACGCCTTTCAAGCTATGATCCCGGCTCTGGTTACCGCGGAGCTCGATCCTCCATTTCAACAGTTCTCCTCCTCTCGGATTGCCTTTTCTACGTCCGCTTTGCTGTCGTTTCGTTCCGCTGATAATCGGATTTATGTGTGTCTCCTGCCCTTTTAGAACTTAAATTAATCCCGTGGCTGTTTAAGCCTACTCTTTGTTTCTTTTGCTTCGTTGCTTTCTTAGTCAATAAAAGCTAATGGCACAGTCTATGATTACAGTTTAATTTTGGATTTAATTTTGAATTTCTAGGTTAGTGCAATTCAAATTTCGTAGGCGCCGTTTCTTGTATTTTGTCGTTCTTGTGAGGGAATGGTGCCCCAGTACCATGTCATCAATTATCATGGCCTTTATGCATTGCTTTCCTGGAGAATGTTGAATTGGCGCTGACACCTCTTGGATGAATTGTAATTGAATAGCTTCCTAAACAGAAACTTACATTCTAATTTTCCAAGCTGTTGTTTTAACCTTGAATTTCAATTGCCATATTGAGGTTCTTTGCTTGATCGATTTGCCACCTGAATGGCTTCAGAACTATCCAATTATTTCCATTATTGAGCTCGTGCACTGGGCCTTAGTGGTCGGAATGGGTATGTCAAATGGTCCTCAATTAATCAAATCAATCATTTCGATAAGTCTCGATTCTTTGAACCGTGATACTGTAGAACTCGCCTACAAATGAAAACATCCTTTTCAAAATCTTGTTAGCGTTTCTGATGTCTCCATTTTCCTTTTTTGTAGTTCAGTAGTCCATATACTGCGAAGAGATTTTGCTTTTCAAATCATGCTTTGGCAGAACTTCCAGCGGGTGGGATAGTTGATGTACCATTAGCTCAAACTGGGGAAGGTATTGCCGAATGTGAACTTCTTAAATGGTTTGTGAAGGAGGTGAGTAAATGATGATGATGTTGCATGTTTAAATCTTCTAATATATTTGGTTGGTAAATATACCCCAGGGCTTGGTTGGAGCCGTGGATAGGTGCCGAATTTATCTTTTTCTTCCATGTTCTACACTATTAAGCTCTTCTATGTATTTCCAAACTTTCAATTGGTTTTTTATATGTCTACGTAGGCTTGTAGATGTTTGTTAGAATATATATTAAATGCTTAAATTTTGCCTCTTCCTATCAACTTAAGTTTCTAGAAAAGTTAGTAATTTAACATGGTATTTGAGTAAAAGTCGCTAGTTTCAATCATGGCTCGATATATCACTCATGTTTTGATTGAGTATTTTACATGTTGGGCTCCCATATCATGAGGAGGAATTTAGCCTTTGTGTGGGAATCTAGCCCCTTTGTGAGAGAGTGATAGAATACATGTTAAAGAGAAATGTTGTTTAATACATTTTAATCATATTGAGGTTCTTTCCATGGTTTCCTGGGAGATTTAAGACTTCTTTCTCCTGTTGAAAAGTGAAATTTGTCATATTCTGCACTGTTGGTGAAATAGGATTGTCAACCTTGGTCATAAATTAGCTTTTCTGGTTAATTATCTATGCATTCACCTACCATCCATTATAACTAATCTAGTGTCGTATGTTTTGAATAAGTCAGCAGAGATAATTGTTGATATGTTTACCCTGGCAGGGGGATCAAATTGAAGAGTTTCAACCAATTTGTGAAGTTCAAAGTGACAAAGCAACTATAGAAATAACTAGTCGTTACAAAGGAAAAGTTGCTCAGATTCTTTACGTTCCAAGTGACATTGTAAAGGTGAGAATCAAAAAATACTACTTTTCGGAACTTAGCCTCTTTCCATTCTAATATTCACGCAATTTATATTCAACCCTATGACTGTTTTTACGTATGTAGTTTGAAAGTTTCCCGTTTTCAAAGGGGTTGTCAGAGATGTGAATTTGGCTTCAATCAGAAACTGTGGTAAACATAACAGCTAGGAAGCAAGGGATAATAAAATCACGCTTATCTTTTACTTTTTTCTGGAAGAGTGTGTGGAATGCTGGATTCTTTTAAGGTTTGAGTAAGTTTTAGAGGCATTGAGGACTTGAAAAGACAGGAAAATAAATATCTGAACCCAGGCCAGCTTTCTTTCTTCTACTTTAATCCTTAAAGAAGATTATGATTCTACTGAATTGCAGGTTGGAGAAACTCTTTTAAAGATTGTTGTTGAGGAAGGTCAGGTTCCAAACCTGACTTCTGATGTTCCAGAGAACCCCACTCCAGCTCATGATGGTATGGAAAAAGCAGTGTCCCTTGATTCAGAGCCGAGGAAAAATAACATTGGCAGAGTTCTATCAACACCTGCTGTCCGGCATCTTGCAAAGCAACATGGTGTAGATATATATGACATCCTGGGAACTGGTGAAGATGGGAGGGTAATAAAAGACAACGTGCTCAAATATGCTGTCCAGAAAGGAATCATTAAAGATCCATCTGCTTCCTTGACTGCTACTGATGGGGGAAGGCAGTTTCTTGAAGGAGAAGAGGACCATCTGCATGGATCAGCTGAAGTTAGATGGAACCATGGATATGAAGATAAGACAGTTTCCCTAAGGTAATCTTGGATGCAAAAATGAATTTGAAACTCTCCTTTAAAAGATGAGAAAAACAGAGGGATCTGCCCTATATTCTGTAACATTGACAAAACCATGATAAACTTGGCAGTACCAATACTATAGAGGTGTTATAATTCACTTTTGCCATTCTTGATTTGGTTAAGGGTAGATAGGAATCCAAGCTATTGACCTGTGCAGCCAGAATCTTGCTCATCTTTTTCCTTCTAAGGGATGACATGGAATGTGATTGTGGTTTCATGGATCTTCATGAAAAGGAAAAGATATAGTTGTTTACAAGTCTGAGTTTAAGGAGACAAATCTAACATGAAATTTAGATTCAGTAGCTGTAACAATGTGTTCACACCTTCTTATAGCTTGTGTTTTGTCATCATGTGCAATGAAACAGATTCATGTGGAATGTATGTTTTAGTAGTGTAACTGTGACAGAGTAGGGTGATAGGCAAGCTACTTACATTTGCTCTTTCAGGGGTTTCCAGCGATCAATGGTAAAGTCAATGTCCATGGCTGCACAAGTTCCACACTTCCATTTTGTGGATGAGATCAATTGTGATGCACTAGTGAAGCTTAAAGCATCTTTCCAGAATAATAATTCTGATCCAGATGTGAAGCACACTTTCCTTCCATCACTGATTAAGTCTCTTTCAATGGCCTTGAGCAAGTATCCCTTAATGAATAGTTGCTTCAATGAGTCATCGCTTGAGGTCATCCTCAAAGGTAGACTTGCCATTTCTACCGCTTCTGTGTTTTGGATAAGAACAGCTGCTTATATAAATTCAGAAAATTGGCTGCTAATCATATTATGTCTCACACGAGCTAATGTAAGAACTTTCTCTTTGTATCATTGACGTGTTTTTGCTCCACTTCATACTCTAGGCCATTATTGTATATGTAAAAATGTTTTCTGGATATAGGACTTGAAAACTGGTGGAATGAATCTTATAAAATTTAGTTTAATTGAATTTGCTTATTTAGATGGTTTAAGACTGGTATTGGCAAGATAGTAATAGCAAATCATCTGAAAGTGTTTTTATAATTCCATTAGCCAAAAAGAATGATAAATATACTTTGAGGATTTCACGGGGGTGATACAGAACAGGCAAAATTTTCACTGGTCACCATACTGTTCTCGTTGAAATCCTCCCAGTGGCTCTAGCACCACTCAAAAGAGTAATACTTTTATAGTGAATATCCTTAGGTGCTCTCATCTTGATTGCTCCAAAAAAAATTGAAATGATTTAAGACTCCAAAAGGGCTACAATTAATTCCATTGCCTTTGTTCAAGGATTGATACAAGTTGTCTACTTGTTTATTATCATAGGTTCTCACAATATTGGAATTGCCATGGCTACTCCGTATGGTCTTGTTGTACCAAACATAAAGAATGTCCAATCACTTTCAATTTTGGAGGTTAGTTTTGTGGAGCTTCTTAATTTTACTTCTTTTCCATTCTACATTATGGAAGTGTGAACTTTTTATTCTTCCCATATTCCTTGTTGGTTTCTCCAAGAAACACAGACCAGAAGGAAACATAATCTTTGCTTGAAACTCTGCTATAATTACATTTAGGCCTCGTTTGTTTTCGCAGATTAGATGAGATGAGATGAGTTGAGTTGAGATAAAAGTTAAAAGTTGAATAAAATATTATTATAATATATTTTTTTTAATATTATTTTTTCTTTGGGATTTGAAAAAGTTGAATTATTTATTTTATTTGTGTGGGAATTTGGAAAAGTTGTAATAGTTAGATAAGATGAGATTAAATGAGATGGATGAGAATGGTTGTGGAAACAAATGAGGCCTTAGTAAAATTCCTTTTCATTATAACCACTCTTGTCTTTAACTATTTTCATTGCTTTACAAAGAACAGAAGTCAATTGTCGATCTCATAATCAGCAACTAAGGCAATGAAGTGTTACGTTTTCTTTAATGCAATAGTATATATTTTATTTCACAAACAATTTTGTTATAGATATTTTACATATATAATAGTTTTTATCTTTTTGTATTCATTAGCAATATATTAATCGGCAGCAAATGTCCATGGTATTTGCAATGCAATCAGGATATTTGGGTTCTAAACCTCATGATTTAACATATCGTTTATTGGCTTATCCACCCTAAAATCATAGTACTCAACAAATTGTTTGAATCAGTGAGCAACCATCAATTGATTATTTGCGAACGCAACAGAGGCAATTTGCTCAACAGTTGCTTCTTCTGGCATCTCATGCGCTGCTGTGCTACTGCTTCTTGGGCTATTGCTTGCTTTGACTATAGGATTTTAATAAGGAAACATGAGATGCGGGTTTACTGTTTAGCTTGGAAATAGTAACTTTGAAATATAGGCTATTGCAATAGGTTGCATATACTCCCCCAAATGGGTTGCTTTTAGTGGTCAATGTCCCAATATAATAATACATATGTGCAGTTAATGATGGCATAGTGCCTAATATATTTTCTTCTTCTTCTTCTTCTTCTTAATTCCTTAAACCCGTCATAATCCCATGCTTTACTTTTTGATATGCATATTTCCAAATGTGATTTATAGATAACAAAGGAACTGTCTAGATTACAACAATTGGCACTGGACAACAAGCTTAATCCTGGGGATATTTGTGGTGGAACAATTACGCTAAGCAATATTGGAGCAATTGGTGGAAAATTTGGTTCTCCACTCCTCAACTTGCCCGAAGTGTCCATTATTGCAATTGGCCGGATTCAGAAAGTTCCACAATTTGCAGATGATGGCAGTATATATCCTGCATCAATCATGACTGTAAGCAATGAGTTATTCATCTGAGTTTCACTCATATCTCAAGAACTAATATAATATAAGACTGATTGCCTATGCCTAGAAAACTCAGGATACCACTTTCCTACCAAATGCTATCATTATAAATCACAGCATACACATTGTTCAATTATTTTAGTGAAAGGGAAGGAAGAGATTCTTAATTTAGATTTGTTTTTAGATTTATGGTCGTTGATACAGGCGTTGTAGTTATTATCCCTTTGCCACAATAGTAAATTATCCCTTTGCCACAATACAGGCGTTGTAGTCATTATCACAGCATACACATTGTTCAATTATTTTAGTGAAAGGGAAGGAAGAGATTCTTAATTTAGATATGTTTTTAGATTTATGGTCATTAATACAGGCGTTGTAGTTATTATCCCTTTGCCACAATAGTAAATAATATGTAGTTCTTTTAGCATATACAGATTGATTATGTTTACATACAAATAACCGAAATAAATTGGTATATGATATATACAAGTTTTTGGTAACTATTGCTTTTGTCTTTTAACATGTAATGAGCCTTTTAGTTTTGATAGATGAAATAATATGCACAATCTGAAACGGCATTTTCCTTCTCAGGTTAATATAGGTGCAGATCATAGAGTTTTGGATGGGGCAACTGTAGCAAGATTCTGCAATGAGTGGAAACAATTTATTGAGAAACCGGAGCTGTTCATGTTGCATATGAAATGATATGTCAAAGAAAATGGAATTAGGATTCATTCCACTTAAATTGGAAACAACTCCTGTTCTCGTCTGAATATTGAGCAGTCAAGTCAAAATGTACAGCGATCCCCACACAAATAAGTTTCTATGGCATTTGCTACATTGTTTCATAAAGGGGACAAATAAGGGTGGATTGCAGTAGTGTTGTCATTGTTGCTGCTTGAAGATCACAAGAAGTTTCTCTATATCTTCAGCTGGCTTTCTCTATGCTTGTATCTCAAAGGATAAAAAGCGGCCAAAACTTGTTCAAAAAATACACTGGCCTAGTTTGGATTCAAAATTCATCTCAACACATCTCTATTTTATCATTACACTTTTTCAATTTTCTATACAAAACACAAAATCTTATACACTTTTTTCAAATCTTAATATATATTTTTCAAATTTCAATTTAACTTTTTCAAATTTTAAAATAATAATAATATTAAAAAATAAATTAAATTTATCTCATCTCATTTCATTTCATTTTCAAATCCAAACAGGACTTACCTTACTTCAAATTTCAATGATGTTTTCCTTTGAATGGTTTTGGAAATGCTTTTGAGATATTAAAATATTGAGAATTGCTAGGTACAGTCCGCAAGGGAGTCCCTGTGTACACTATTGTTGGTCATTTGTCCATATCAGCTTAGGCCGAATGACCAAATTGACCTCCCCCAAAATGAATTGCTTTCGGCCTTTCACGAATAGAACTACGGAATTCAAACGGAGAAACGTTTTGCCGCTATCTAGCCCCGTGTGACCCAGATTTTTGTCACGTGAAATTTCATGGCCAACCATCCCAAAAGACTGCACTTATGCCAACCATCTCAAAAGATTCACTTATATGGCTGATGTAATCATCATAACCAGCGGGATTACACACTGCTTTGACCTTCTGTGGTACTTGAATGGGTCTTTAATTTTTGCAAAAATAACACCAACAATGCAGATTTCAACAGAATATATCAATTTCATAGAAATCCTCTAAGAATTCTTGCAAAATATTAATCACTGAGACTCAAATCCAAATAAGAGGTAAGAAAATTGTCACTAACTAAAACATGGGTCCAAAATTCTACCATAAAATCCATGGAACCCAATTCACAATTTCAATAACAATCAACAAAACCACACATTTCTCATCACTCATGGCACTGCTTCTCCAAGGATTTTAATAAATCGATGTTGTCATAACAGAGGAAACATTGCCATAAAAAAAATACCATAATAGAGAAGTTTTAATTTCCTACCGCATAACGAAAGCAACCTATCTCACAGGCAGAATAGAATTAGGGCTCAGAAAGGGTGAAGTTGGGGCTCAAATGGAATTATTCTTTTGGATGAAAAGAAGCCCCTCCACCACCTCGCACGACGACGTTAGGGCTGGGCTCAGATGAAATTACTCTTCTGGGCAAAACTTCAATCTTGGTGAGGAAGGAGGCTAGAGAGCAATCTCTCATGAAGAGGAGCAGTAGGGAGAGTCATCTATCGTGAAGAAAAGAGTTGTCTCGAACAAGACGACATCATAAAAAAAAGCAATAATACGAATTGTTTTTGCCACGTTGGGCATGCACGCGGCCACGCCCAATCCTCTAATACGGGACAAAAAGAAAATAACTACAGCCACGAACAAAACCTCCTAAAAATCTCACATAATGATTTACAGCTTCTTATTGGATCTCCTCCCCTTCTCTCTTTCCCTCCCCCCCCCCCCCCCCCGCGCCGGGAATTCCGACCAGTTCTTTCTTCTTCTTTTTCTTGTTCCCTTACCCCTGCTCTCCTTCCCCTGCTCCAGCCTAACATCACCCAACCCCCGTGTGAATCGCAGCACCCACCGCTGCTCTCCTTTTCGCCCCCTCTCTCCCAAAGTCCCGACCAGATCGTTTAGTTTCACTATTCTTCTTCCATTTTTGTTGTTATTTTTTTCGTTTGCTTAGTACACTTTTATGTTTCATACTTGTAATAGTTCAATGCATCATGACCATCTGGTCTTTGATTTTGAATTTATGGGTGATTGAATTCTAATTTTGGAAGATCATATTACTAGAAAAAAGAAAAACGCATTCATGGAATCGGACAAAAACCCACAGAATCAATTTTCACAATAAAACACGTTCAATGGATGTTAGGAAAGTTTCAGAATGAAGTTTTCGCACAAACAAAAAAAGAAAAACAACAAATAATGGACTGGTATTGAATGCAAATAATGGACTAGTATTGAACGCAAAATTTAGGATCCCTTTGTGTCTCTAGCAACTCTCATTTTAAAATATCATACTAAAACGGCTTTTGGTGACTAACACAGTGGGATTGTCTTTATCTTGCTAGAGTTCTACATGCGATCATGGGCCTAAAGCCCAAATAGCCGATAGCTCCCTCTCTCATTTGGGCAGGTCTGGGTTGGCATTGTGGGCCCAAGTAAGATAATTATTATTTATTTCAGTACCTGATACATAACATAATCATTTCGTTTAGTTAAAAAAAAAAAAACAATCATTGGCCCAGCCCAACATAGCGAAAATTGACAGAGAACCTATTAAGACAGGAGTTGATCAGGGCGTTAGTTTCTGACATTTCTCGTAGGCTGCTTGAAGTTGTAGACATAGGTAAAAACAGCGTTTTGGGAGATGGCAATGGCGTATCAGCAGCTATTGAGCGCGGGCACTAAGATCGTCGCTGTGGGCAGAAACTACGCTGCTCATGCCAAAGAACTCGGCAACGCAGTCCCAAAGGTCTCCCCTCCCCTCCCTCCCGTTCCTTTGCTCTCTTGAATTGAATTAGACGTTGTTTTTGTTAATAGGAGCCGGTTTTGTTTCTGAAACCCACGTCGTCCTACTTGGAAAATGGAGGAACAATCCAAATCCCCCACCCCTGGGGGTCTCTGGATCATGAGGTCGAGCTTGCCGTCGTGATCGGACAGAAAGCTCGCGATGTTCCTGAGGCCACTGCCATGGACTTTGTTGCGGGTACCTTAAATTCAAACCTTCTATGTATTTATAAAACTTTATTTTTCTGTAATTGGATTTTGCATGAACCAATAAATATTTTTTGTTTATAAGTAAAACCACTAAATAATTTTTTTATTGACTTTTTATTTTTATTTTTATTTTAAATCAAATAGCTTAACGTTTCGGTGACCCAGGATACGCTCTGGCACTGGATATGACTGCCAGGGAAATTCAAGCTTCTGCGAAGGTTCGTATTTTCGATTTTGTAAAATATTAATTAGGATTAGGATTAGGATTCCTAGAATTTTATGGTTACTCTAAGGTAGAGCTCTCTGAATCATTGTGATTATTGTTAGTTAGACTGTTCCTATTTTACCACCTCTTCATGCAATTCTTCCTTGACTGAGTTTTAACGTTCTTAGTGCTATTAGTTCTTTCTTTACTGGTAATTGGATGTTTAGTATTAAGAAAAGTTTGTCACGTCTTCATGTGGATGAAATGAATATGACAGTCGATTTTTTGCCACAAGCATGTTAACATAGTAAAAAGTAATATCGTGGCTCCCAGATTGAGTTTAGGAAGTTGGTGTTTACTTTCAAGAGATTTAGGTAGTCAATGGGATCCCACGTTGGAGAGAGAATTTTTATGGTTTATAATGGTTTCAATGAGTTCCAATCGTTATAGTGACCAGTTCTTTCAGTGTTACCAGATTGTGGATAGCCAGGGTGTTTTCCACATTGTCAGAGATAAAAAGTTCTTACGGTTTAGAATGATTCCAATGAGCTCCAAATTTCCAATTATTGGCTAGTCCTTTTAGAGTATAAGTCCAAATGCAGCTTGAGCTTTCTTTGGTCATTACAATAAAAAAGTTGATGCACACTTTAAAGAGATTTAGCAAGATTTTATGTATTCCTTTACTCTTGCCACAAGTTGGATGCAAATCTAATGGAGTTGGAGTGTGAGCTTAGTAAACTGAGAATGGCATGAGGCTGTTGCAGAATCTTTTATTTCTTACAGGATTAACTCATGCAGTTTCACATCCATGTCTGCTACTCTCTTGCATTCAGATAAGCACATGTCATGTTTTATTGCTCAATGTGGTTTCTATTTCTTGGTAAATGTGCCAGTCTGCAGGTCTTCCATGGACGGTTGCTAAAGGGCAAGACACCTTTACCCCAATCAGTTCAGTTGTAAGAAATTCACTGTACTTTTTCAATTCCTCTCTTTCTGCTGATATTGTTCTAAATTGGATCAGAAGTTATTGAGATAAAACTGGTGCACTCAGCACATGCAGAGATGAGAAGTTACTAATACTATTACATATCAAAAAAAGAAATGATATTTGTAGTCATAGAGTGCGCAAGTACCACACATTACTTCTTTTGGAAAAAGTGATTAAATATGGAACCCACATGAAAAAATTAATTTTTTAATGGTGGATTCCACTCTTTTTCAAAAGGAGCACACGGCACTTGGACAACCCATGATTTTATGCATTACTCGTCCTCTCCATGAACTTTGCACTTTCTTATTTGAATCTCCAAAATATATATGCAGCTGCCCAAGGCAATGGTGCCAGACCCTGACAACTTAGAATTGTGGTTAAAGGTTCAAAATCTTTCTTTTTTACTTCACCAAATGCTTAGTTTCTAGTCATTCCAAATTGCTTCAGGTTGACTGGATTTGGCTCATCGCAGGTTGATGGAGAAGTACGACAAAAGGGTTCAACCAAGGATATGATGTTTAAGATCCCATTTCTCATTAGCCATATTAGTTCTATCATGACACTTCTGGAAGGAGATGTCATACTAACAGGTATTTCCTGGTCATTGTTTCTGCTACAGTTATTGAACTATAATTATTTAAATAATATCTGTAGAATTCTATTTCCCGAGCCTTTATATTGAAATTGTGCAGCTCAAACCTCATTTTTTTCTCTTTGGCATAGTTCGAACTTCATTTTGAAAACTGATGCTATTTGTACAAAAACATGCATGAAAAGACAAAATCACTTTCAAAAGCATAGGTTATAAATGAAGAATAATTTTCTCTGTTCGCACATGTTTCCATCCTAGTTAACAACTGTTTTTGACAAAGGAGTAAACAGACACTGAAGCTAAAATGAGGTCTGAGTTGGATTGGGTTAAATTTGTCAACATAACAATGAATGGTAGTTCCTTAGCAGAAAGTATCATTTATCGTGTGTTTTATTCTACTGGAATTTGGATAACTTTATATGTAAGCTTTAGTTTGGATGGTTAAATTGCTCGTTAAATGGCCCATACAGAAGATGATATTCTATTCTTTTACTCATGGGAGTGGTTACTAAAAACATGTACTGGTAGCATCTCATAGTTATTGGTATACGGGAGGCGGCTGTTTAGGCTCATCTTGAATGTCTTGTAGAATTGATTTTATCAAGAGTTTAGAAACCGTGTAAAATGGAATCATAAAATGCCAATGCCAACTTATCTGTATATATCACAGACTTAAAACAAAACGTGTTGCAACAGAATGTTAATCTTCGTTAACTTCTTATTAGCTTTACTCATCCCCTTTTAACTTTTGCACAACGTCACTTCCCTTGTCACATTTTCTTGCAATAATCTTCCTTGTGCTACTCTTATTGCAAAGACATTTATGCCTTTCAAACTGAAAGTATCGGTATTTAGAGTACAGCAGCCGTTCTGGTACTAAAAGGATGCCTTGGCTTGATTTTATGCTGATTATGTTTAAACCAAGTAGAAATCCCCTCCCAACAAAAAGAAAAAAAAAAAAAAAAAACAAGTACAAAACTGAAGGTAAATATTTTTCTGAGTTATCAACCTCTTTAAGACAAGGAATGTAGAATGAGGTCCCAATCATAGTGTTGTTCATGCTGTTTGTGTAGGCACTCCCCAAGGTGTCGGCCCGGTGAAAGCAGGTCAAAAGATAACCGCTGGCATAACCAACCTTCTGGACGTTTACTTCAATATTGAAAAACGGCAAAAGCTTGGAAGTTCTTGATCACTCCCAGCAGCAGCCATTATCTCTCTGTGACTCCACCACATGAGGGCTGACTCAGTTGTTAGCTTAATTCGCCGTCGCCATTCACATGAGAGCTCTTTTCCTTTTGAAGGTGTCCACAGGACACACCATTTGGACACTTGTTTTGAAAGACAACCAAAAAGTTAAAAAGGGTCCGAAATAAATAGTTTCAGAAAGCAGAATAATTACCATTTTCTCTCGTTTTATATAAATGAGTAGAATTCACCAATGTTTAGCAGCTTGAGCATATACTGTCTCCCCAAAATGAAGACAAAAGCACTACCACGGTTTATAATATTTGCCATCACCAGTTCACTTACATGGAAGGGCGCAGTTTTTTCCTACACACGGAACAGTGCATCAATTGATTGAGATGGTGATTGTCTTTGCTAATTAATAACGACAACATGGGTAATTAATTTGTTAATGCCAAAAATCATATAACAGGCCGAGATAGGAGATAGAGGCATTCCTGATTCCTGGGTATGATTCAGTTTGGGCCTCAATGAAGTAGTTCAAAACCCATGGTGGCGATTCAAGGTGTTGATACGGTATTCATATATGTATCCATAACAATAAATATAAAAAACACAATATTAGAAATATAAATAGAAATGGAGACACATTAATGTGATTCGGTCCAACACATCATGAATTGTTTGGAGAAAAATCTACTATAATATGAATATTTTATAATTTACTATAATCTCTTATTTTTCTTTTTCTGTTGTTTATGTACAATGAAATCAGACTCTTTTCTAGGGAAGATAGTATCTCTAAAGCTCTCAACGTGAGATTGAATATTGGCATCTCCTTTATACAAAATGGGTAGAGTCCTTTTTGGTTTCAAAACTCTTTCTTTTTTTTTTTCTTTTTTTTTTTCGGTATTGTATTTGTCTATTTTGAGATGGTTGTTAAAATTCTTACCCCATAAAATCTTTTATCATGTTATCTTCGTTTATATCCTTTTAATCCAATCAAATCCCCTTTTTCATTGAGGTCGTTGAAGCTAATGAAGAATGGCGTCTTTATGTCTCCTCACCGCTTGCATGTCTGACTTCCACCAGTTATTCTTCTTTTTCCTGGGACCCCTTCTTTTTCTTTTCATTTTTGGCTTGTTCCTTTCTTCCATTTTCCTACTTACATCAATGATGACTCTTTAATGGATGAGAAATGATAGATGCAGTCATGAAATTGCAAGTGACGTACAGTCGTTTTGAAAAAAGTGACTATATAGGACCCACATAAAAAAAATTAACTTTTTTTCTAAAATAACTACACATCGTTTGCAACTTTACGATTATATATAGCATTATTAAGCCTTGTATATTTCTGTACATTGCTATTTTTATCCGCTCCATAAGTCAAAGCTTTCACATTATGTTAGTAAGTAGAATTACCAAAATACCTCACATTTTTCTCCAAATAGATATTAATCTATTTTACTTGAAAATGAAGAGGATTCAAAATCCCAAGCAAACTAATTCCTTGATATGCATATATCCACAAATCAAACCAAATTAAACATTGGAGATTCATATAAGTAAGCTTAAAAAGTTCCAAGAAATACGGCCGGGCGACACATTAATTAATTGACATGTGTAGATCAGTATCAACTACTTATTGCAGAAAGGCAGAACAACCACACTGAAAGCCACACAACACAAATAAGCCCAGAAGCCCACATCATCAGGGTGGGGTGTGAAAACGCAAATCAGAATGTCTGAAAGAAATCATAAATGTGTTTGGTGATCTCATCAGGTTGCTCCTCGTGGACAAAGTGTCCAGCTCCTTCCACTACAACTACGTCCTGCAGAGATGGCACGTATTTCTTGAACCCACCCTTATGTATGTAATCCTTGGTGCCTGGAGCGTTATAGGTCAGGTCAAGGTCTCCAACAATGAACTTGGTCGGAACTTTTATTTGGGTCCCATTCCACGGGGCGGTCAGTTCCCAGTTTCTGCAAAGAGTGTATGTTTGTTCATAGTAAGTGTGAGAAGACTGTTTTCTCAATGATTTTATTCTGTTAGCCTTGAATAGACGATGAACAAATGTGAGTGAAAATGATAAAATTCAGGCAAAGTTTGAAGGAAACGTACAGGTCTAAATTTCTGTAGTAGTTGATAGAGCCGGTGAAGCCTGTCTTCTCATATTTGGAGGCATAGTAATTAAGGTCTTCCTCAGACAACCAAGAGGGAAAGACAATTGGAGTGTGTGGTGGAGGCACAAAGCCTTTACCTTTAGGATAATAAATTGGACCTGGATTCCGGTACGTTAGAAGCTCCTTGAGAACAGTTGCAGTACCCCTCTGGGCAAACTCAGCTTCTATGTCTCCAGGCTCCTACGCACAGTATGTATAATAAAGCAACATGTCCATTAATTAGGTCATAAAGTCAAAAACAGAAATTTTCCTTCCTCTGCAAAATTTGACATGGTCAATTTCGATGGATCTGGAAATTTCGGATTATGACGAAGGAAGGTCAAAGCTCATCTTTCTGCGTATCTAAGTGGTAAGACCGTAAGTATATACCACAATGATCTTAAATTAACACACAAAACACATTACTGGTACAGAAGCCTATAACATGCATCAGCTAATATTAAAAATATTGATATTTTAATATATCTTTTATAACCATAATGTCAACTGTATCATGTGCTCGATCTGCTTATAAAATGATTAATATATTCGCTAATCTAAAGCACCAGGGGCCAGCATTTCTTCAACCGTGCGTATTGTGATCAAACTTATTTATTTAATCGCATATGATTAGAACAGTTTATAGTTCATCCAAAAGCAGAGCCTACGTGTACTTGAAAGAGCAAATGCTTCTGCATCAGATGATTCAGATCATCATTCTCTAATGTCAACTCATATCATTATTTGTTCTGCTGATATATATATATACATATATAATATATATATCTGTTCTCCCGCATATGACAAGAACAGTTAATACCAATCAAAAACAGACTGCGCGCCAGAGTTGATCAAGAGAGAGCATTGCTTCTGCGTTAATTGTTTATACTCTATATGCAGGGTCAAAGGTGAACGTACTATTTGAAAAATGCTTTTAAACTACCTATGAAGTTTTCTAAACTTCATCCTGAAAGAAGATTAGCAAGGCGTATAGAAATTCTTGAGTCAAATTCATTTCATAATACTAGATCTTATCTATAAATAATGTGAGATTTACTTGTTAATACCCTCCTTTACATGCAGATTAGTAATTTCTCTAATCCTTGTCACAAGATAAGTAGTGTGGGCCACATTCATTCTTTAGCAGACTCTGATACCACGTAGAAATTCATGAGCCTAACTCATTCTTATTTGAGAAATGGCTTTACCGAAACATGTGGCAAAAACTGTCTTTTGATTGTTAATTGATAATTTCTTTCTACTGCTACAAAATGATCTCATAAAAAATAAACCAAAATTAAATTAATATGATTCATATGATACATTTAATTTAATTTATAATAAAAATAGATTTATAATCAATTTATCATATCAAATTATATAAATTTGTAAATTTATTTTAAAAATTTTTTGTGATAAAATAAAAATTAATAATTTTTTCCTATGCAGGGTCAACAAACACAAACCTAAACGCCAAACGCCAGAAACAGAGACAAGAACATCATCGGATGTAATGATCGATGCAGACGAACGTCAAAAAGCTTATTGATTTAAGGGAACTAATATTATTTATTAGCTTAGATGCATGACTTTTCCCTGAGAATAGACTAATTTAGTCAGCTCATTATAATAATCTCTCGCTCTAAAGCAAGCGGAAAAGCTCAGGGGGCAACTGAGAAAGGGAGATCAATATTATTAACCATCACACTGAAGATATAGGCCTGATTGAATTAATATGAGATAGTTAATATGAATTTTAAAAATGGAATAAAATATTATTATTATTATTATTATTTTGAAATTTGAAAAAATTAAATTAAATTTTAAAAAAATTATATTTTATATAAAAATTTTAAAAAATATAATAATAAATTTAAAATAAAATAAATTTGCCCATATTGTACAACAAATAATTACACGCCCCCGACACGGAACAGACCAAACCCGACAATAACATGCATCCAGAACGATAGATAAGCTACTCAATTATTTGTGTCCAAACAAATTCATAATTAAAAATAATATTTCAGGTGTAAAAGATATTTTTCCCGAAATTAACTGCTGAGACTCGGATTCAGAATTCACAAGTACTCTCGTGAAATTCACAGGGCCATATTGAGAGTACTGAAGTGCTAGTGAAGATCACTGTTGCGTGCTCGTATGACAATTAACATGAGGGTTTGAGGGAAGATGAGCAAATCATGATGTTGAGGCAGCAAAATTTTAAAAGCTACCAAACAAAATAAATGAATTTTCAAAGCAGAGAAAAAAGTTACATAGAGAGAGAGAGAGAGAGAGAGAGAGAGAGAGAGAGGTGTTAAAAATGAAGAGATTAACCTGAAATCTGCAAATGTAATAGTCATTTCCGTAAAGAGCTCTCAAAGACTCTAGAGGCTTCCTTTTAGGGTTTCTGGGACTAAACACCACGCTCAAGTTGACCACGGCCTTCACTTTGTCCGGCCTGAATAGGCAGAGAGCCCAGGCGATGAGGGCGCCCCAATCGTGACCCACGACGAAGACCTTGTCCTGGTCGGCGGCCACGGCGTCGAGGAGCGCAACGAGGTCGCCCACCACGTGGAGGCTCGTGTAGCTGGTTGGCGATGCCGGAGCGTCCGTGTCGCCGTAGCCACGGAGGTCCGGAGCCAAGGCTCGGAAACCGAGAGAAGCAAATGCTACGATCTGGTGCCGCCACGAGTACCAGAGCTCGGGGAAACCGTGCAGGAAGAGAATTACTGGGCCCTGGCCTTTCTCTGCTATGTGCATATTTATGCCATTCACGTTCAAAACCCTGTGCTCTATGCCTTCCATCTCTCTCTTTTTCTCTTAGATTTGCAGAAAGACTGCTGTTTGCTTCCTAAGAAACACAGAAGGAAAAAACGACGGGAGAATTTATAAGTTGGAGAGTTCGGCAACCGGACGTGAATATGAGAGCAGTGATGTACTAAAAACATGGGACGAAACCAACGAAGGGAGGGGGAGGGGGGGGGGGGGGGAATATATATAAATAAGAGTAGTGCCATACCATAAAAGATTTCTACAAAAAGAAATTTTATAAATTGTATCAAATACATCTTATATTAATTTATAAATTTAATTTTATAGATTTTTTATGATTAAGATATTTCTCTTTTATTCTCACCATGTAGCTTTCTATTAAATTGAAAAATATAGTATATAGAATTCGAAAATTGTTTTAAAATATGGAAATTGTTTTTCAAAAACAATACATGAAAAAGGATTCGGATGAATTGGACCCTTATTTAAAAAGAACACGGTTGGATGCAAAATAGCTAACCATATTTTCAAAATATGATTTCTATTAATTTATGTAAATAATTTTATTTTATACGATTCGATATAATACATTATATCTATTTTAAACTAAAACGGATATATTAGCCTAAATTCATAAATTTTAGTTGTGTTATATTTTTTTGTAAGTCAGGCGTTTGTCTTTTTTTTTATTTTTTTTTTCTCTCTCCTCTCTCATGCTTATATCTTTCTCCTTCGCTTATATTGGTTGCACACTTATTTTATAGGAGGTGATTGGCAGTAACTTAATTAGTGTGCTGCTACACACCCCCTTCACACTAATTTTTTATTATTTTTTTAACTTTAAACAATCTGTATGTAGCTGGAAACTGCACATGGACTATTATTTTTCATTTTTATATTTTATAAGGATTAATGCTTATAAAATAACTGTGCAATATTGCACTCTAATATGATTCTTATGTTGATGCAATAAAAAAGGTATAAAAAAAATCATTTATTACAAAGATTGAAATTACGATAATTTTAGTAAGTTTATCGGTAGTGAATAAATAATTAATAAGAATAAATAATGTATAAAAAATTCTATTTGCAGTCTTGAATAGGAGATTGTATTGTAATTTTATTGATAAATGAAGATTAAAAAAAAATTATTTAAAAAAAAACATTATTGTAATTTCAAAATTTTAATTTTAAACTAAGTTTGCATTACAATTTTCATTTGAAAACTATATATAGTATTGCTCATAATAGATAAGCCGTTTAGTAGTCTTTGCAAAAAATTATTAATTAAAATAGATGAAGTGATTTTTGGTTAGATCGTATTTTAAATATAATTACTCGGATAAGGCATTGGGAAATTGGAATACTCTAATTTTTCTTTCTTTTTTTCTGTTTTTTTTTAGAACAATATTGCTCTAAGTTTATATAATTAAGCTGCCTATGTATAAAAATGGAGCCAATAACTTCTTGTTGTGTTGGGAACGTACATAGATTAATCTTAACTTTATTTAATTAATAATTCAGACTTCTCAATGCTAATTCGTTCATTTATATTGATTATTTATGTAAAATTATAACATGATTATTAAACTTTACAACTTGTATAAAACTCAGCTCCTATAGCTACCCTCGCATAAATTTATATAACTCCTTATTTGTGATCCTTATATAATTTATTTCACTTTACAAGGAAAACATTTAATATTTAAAAAGATAATTGAAAATAATGTTCTCAAGACAATTCATGTTATTATATCTTATTTATTAATGTATATATATAATAATATGTAAAGTGTTATAAAACTAAAATAAAAACTACTATTACAAGAGAATATTTAGAACTCTTTATTTTTCAAGAATTGAATTTTCTCTCCCTTTCTTTCTTTTTTTCTCTCCTCGTTCTTTCTTTTCTTTTCTTTTCTTCTCTTCTTACTTATACATCTGATCGAATGAATACATCTATTTATAAGCATTCGGTCAGTGCCATAAGCATGACTTAATTTACCGTAATTGATAGATGCATAACATCCATTAATTATTTCCTTTTATAATGCAAAGATAGGTAGGGGGAGGGAGTGTCACGGTGCTTCTTTTTCTTCTTAGTGGGAAGGTGGAGGTCATTCATGTCTCTCTCTTATAATTACAACACTCTCCCTTAAATGACCACCCATAAAGAATTTGCCTCATTAAAACCTTGTCAAGGAAAAATCCAGTGGGAAGAAAAATCAATGGCGAAGGAAAAAGAGTACAATATTTTTATATATCTCTAAATACTTTAAAATTGTCTCATTACAACCTTGCAAAGAAAAAACCACTGGGACAAAACCTCAGCAAAGGAAAAATAGTACAATTAGCACAAGTCTTCAGGACATTTACTCCTCCTGAAAAGAGCATGACGACAGATCTTTAAGTCTTCGCATTTCATTATTCTGCACAATTTTCTTAAATGTCGCAGTTGGTAATGCCTTTGTAAATAAATCTGCCAGATTATCACTTGATCGTATCTGCTTGACATCAATTTTACATTTCTCTTGAAGTGCGTGAGTATAAAAGAATTTAGGTAAAATATGTTTGGTTCTGTCACCTTTGATATATCCTCCTCTGATTTAAGTAATACAAGCAGTATTATCTTTATATAAAATTGTTGGGTTATCATTAATCATGGAAATACCACACTTTTCTTAGATATGTTGAATTAATGATCTCAGCTAAATACACTCTCGACTTGCTTCATGAATTGCAATGATTTCTGTGTGATTTGAAAATGTGGTAGATAGTGTCTGCTTGACAGATCTCCATGATATAGCAGTATTTCCATAAGTAAATAAATATCCAGTTTGTGATCTACCTCTGTGTGGATCTGAAAGATAACATGCATCTAAATACTCAATCAATTGTGAATTTGATCTATGTTGATAAAATAATCTCATATCAACCGTACCATAAAGGTAACGAATGACATGTTTAATACCATTCTAATGCCTTCGAGTTGGTGCAGAATTATATCTTGCAAGCAGATTAACTGAGAATGTAATATCAGGCCGAGTGCAATTTGCAAGATACATCAAAGCTCCAATTGTACTGAGATATGGTACTTCAGAACTAATAATTTCTCCATCGTCTTCACAAGGACGAAATGGATCATTCTCCATATCAAGTGATCGAACAATTATTGGAGTACTGATGAATTGGAGCTTTCTCTGTATACATGGACTGATGAATAAAAATTTCATTTGGCAAGTGCTCAAGCTGCAGGCCGAGACAAAGTTTTGTTTTGCCAAAATTTTTCATTTCAAATTCATTTTTTAAATATGTAGCGGCTCTTGAGATTTATTCAAGAGTTATCACAATATTTGAATCATCAACTATACCGCAATAATGGCAAATCTGGATTCTGTTTTCTTAATAAAAACACATGGATATATAGGATTATTCTCAAATCCTTCTTTCAATAGATATTCGCTTAGGCGATTATATCACATGCATCCGGATTACTTTAACCCATATAAAGATCTTTAAAGTTTGATAAAATACATACTTCTAAATGTACTTGTAGATGCTTCAGCCATTTTATATCATTCAGGAATTTTCATATATATGTCATGGTCTAAGGATTCATATAAATATGCAGTGATCACATCCATCAACCGCGTTTCTAATCCTTTTGTAATAATCGGACTAATCAAAAATCTGAATGTGATTGCATCAATAATTGGAGAATATGTTTTTTTATAATCAATTCCGGGTTTCTGCAGGAAACCTTGTGCGACAAGTCGAGTTTTGCACCGCACAATTTCATTTTTCTCATTACGTTTTCGTACAAATACTCACTTATATCCAACAGGTATGACACCTTTGGTATTTGGACAACAGGTCTAAATACTTTTCGCTTTGCTAGTGAGTTTAATTCAGCTTCAATAGCTGCTTTCCATTTTGGCCAATCATTTCTACGTCGACATTCTTCGACGGTTCTTGACTCACTTTCTTCATTACTTCTGATAATATCAAGGGTCATCTTATATGAAAATATGTTATCGACAACAGTTTTATTTCTATCCAAAATTTCTCCAGTACTCATGAAATGTATTGTGATCTCATTATTTTCAGGTACCTGTTTCTCTTCAGGGAAAAATATTTCATAAAATACATCTTCAGGGGTTCCTTTTCAAGAGATTTTAGAATAGAAAATTTGATCTCTTCAGGAGCATCAACTATATTTGGAGCATCAACTATATTCATTTTGTATCTTTTTCATTCGGAGAATTTTGTCTTTTGCACCAATAAATTTTGTACGCTTCAGGTGTGTCTTAGACTTACCTATTGTTGTTTTGACAACTTGTCCTTCAGGGACTTCAATCCTTACTGGAGCATTAACAGCAGGAATATAAGATTTTACTACACCTTTAGTGTCAGTAAATACATCCGATAATTGATTTGCAACATTTTACAAATGAATAATTATCTGAACTTTTAGTTTACATTCATTTGTAGGATGATCAAATTAAGACATGACTTTATTATCCTAAATAATTTCTTGTCCTGCTTCAGGCATCGATTTTTCGTTACCCAATAATGGAAAAGTGGATTCGTCAAAGTGACAATCTTCAAAATATGTTTTGAACATATTCCCTGTAAGTGGTTCAAGGTATCTAATAATAGATGGAGAATTAAAACCAACATATACCCCAAGTCTACGTTGAGGGTCCATTTTTGTAGGAGGTGCAATTGGAACATATACAGCACATCCAAAAGTACGAAAATGAGAAATATTTTGTTGTTGACCAAATACAAACTGTAATGAAAAATATTTATTATATGAAGATGGTCTAATACGAATTAATGATACTGCATGAAGTATAGCATGTCCCCAAGCAGAAACGGGTAATTTTGATTTCATAAGTAAAAATCTAACGATTAGCTGAAATTGATCAAATATTCAGTTAGACCGTTTTGAATGTGTGTATGGACAACAGGATGTTCAACAACTATTCCTATTGACATGCAATAGTCATCAAAAATTTGAGACGAAAATTTTCCTGCATTATTCAATCAAATGGTTTTAATTGGATACTCACGAAATTGTACTCACAGTTTGATTATCTGAGCAAGAAGTTTAGTAAATGCAACATTTATAATGGAAAGTAGATAAACATGTGACCATAAACTTGATGCATCAATCAGAACCATAAAATATTTAAATGGTCCACTTGATGAATGAATAGGCCCACATATAATTCCGTGAATCCTTTGTAAAAAAGATAGAAATTCAACAACGACTTTTGAGGGAGATGGCCTGATAATCAACTTACTTTGGGAACATGAAAAGTAGGGATATACATTGGGTAAAAGAATCTTTTGGTTCTTTAAGGGATGTCTATGTAAATTATCAATGATTCGTTTCATCATTATTGATCCCGAATGTCCAAAACGAACATGCCAAGTCATAAATACTTTGAGGGTCAATGCACTTCTGGTGCACTACCACATATGATTCAATTGTTTTCATCTTTGTACAATACAATCCAGAAAAGAGAGCAGACAATTTTTCTAATACAAGTTTTTGGCCCGATACTATTTTAATAATAAAAAGATGTTATTTACTGCCTTCATTGGTCGTTTCAATATGGTAATCATTACGATATATATTTGAAACTTAATAAATTTTTTCTAGATTATGAAGAAAATAAAGTATTATCAAAAAAAAATTTGGTGTCATTAGGAAACACAATATAAGCTCTTTCGGAGCCCTCAATTAGATCTGATGAACTTGATATGGTATGGACATAGGCTTTGCTTAGTGTTAGATTTTGAAAATATTTCTTATCTTTGATAATTGTATGAGTTATAGCATTGTCAAGTGAACATACATATTTATCATTCAACTCAAAAATAAAAAGCTCATCCATGTGATCCATGATTCTACAAAATATACAAAATTTTCATTACAAATAATAAAGAAAATATATTAAATGGAATGAACACTTCCATCTCCAATCAAGTGATCAATTCTACCATCAGAATTTTTAAAGAAATCAGAAATATCAAGATGAGTAATATCTATATTTAATGAATCATCTGATGGTTCTACTAAATTTGTTTCAACCCTTTTATTATTTTCTTTTATAGATGCTTGATATAAATCTATTAAGTGTCTGACCGTATGACAGGTACGTGACCAATGTCCAGTCATATCACATCTATGGCACACCTCTTTATTTCTCTTTGAAAGAATTATTTTGGAGGCTTTTACCCCTTTTGAGTTGTACTATTTCTGGTGATACGGTATATTATTATCCCTTTTAATGTTGTCACTTTTGGAACCAATATTTCTATAATTTCTCCTACCACGTTCACGCCTCCGATTTCCTCGAAATGATGCACCATTCACTTTTGGGAATGATGCAAACCTATTACCATTCATTTCAGGGAATAATGTTGAGCCAGTAAAGCGTGACTGGTGTTTTTTAATAAAAGTTTATTGTTTTGCTCAGCTACTAGAAAACATGATATAAGTTCAGAATATTTTTTAAACTTTCTCTCTTGATACTGCTGATGTAGAAGTATATTCAAGGCATGAAAAGTAGTATAAGTCTTCTCTAGCATATCATCATCGATGATTTTCTCACAACATAATTTTAGTACTAAGCTAATTTTAGAAAGTGCGGAATTATACTTACTAATACTTTTAAAATCTTGCAACCTCAGGTGCAACTATTCATAACGAACTTTTGAGAGGATGACAGTCTTCTGGTGTTCATACATCTCCCTTAAATTATTCCACAAAATAGAAAAGATATTTTATTGTAAGATACTCAGTTTTTAATTCTTCATGAAGATTGTGGCATATGAAAATCATTGCTTTAGTATGTTCCTGCAGGGACGCTTGATTTCCTTCTTTAATTATTTCTCCCAAGTTCACAGCATCCAAATGGATTTCAGCATCAAGAATCCAAGATAAATAATTTTTTTTAGAAATGTCAAGAGCAACGAATTCCAATTTTGTAAGGTTTGACATTTTCTACACATATAAATAATGAAATAAATATGTGTATCTCAGAAATATATTTATAAAATCACGTAGATTTTAAATAATAATTAACAATAAAATATTTTATATTCATATAAAAAACTGCAAATAATATATTGAAAAAATTACTTAAAGAAGATGACCACTAGCTTTAGTATCGGTAGAACTTAATGCTGGTAACGTGTTATAAAACTAAAATAAAAACTACTATTGCAAGAGAAAATATTTAGAACTCTTTACTTTTCAAGAACTGAATTTTTTCTCTCCTTTCTTTCTTTTTTTCTCTCGTCTTTCTTTTCTTTTCTTTTCTTCTCTCTTTTCTTTTCTTCTCTTTTCTTCTTACTTATACGTCTGATCGAATGAATACATCTATTTATAGGCATTCGGCCAGTGCCATAAGCATGGCTTAATTTGCCATAATTGATGGATGCATAACATCCATCAATTATTTCCTTCTATAATGCAAAGATAGGTGGGCGGTGTCATGCTGCTTCTTTTTCTTCTTAGTGGGAAGGGAGGGGTCATTCATGTCTTCCTTTTATAATTACAACATAAAGAGATTAATTATAAAAAGACAAATTTAATTAGTTGGTTTTGTTAAAATTTATGGATAAAATTATAAAATACAATATAGATAATCTAAATTATCAAAATTAAAAAGTTAACTAGTGAGGAAGTTCGGACTTCTTCAAAATATTAATAATAAGCTGTTTATGACTAAAGTTAATATCATATGATAAACTCGAACTGATCACTCATATTCAAAGTAATAGATATTAGACTGAAGAAAACTTCATGATCTACTGTCATTGAAACTAGTAAGAAAGGAAACTTGTTAATTTTGTGGAAATCGAGAGGGGAGAGGGAGTGCTTTTGAGCTCAAATGGAATTTTTTTTTCCCTCTTTTCAGTTTGGAATTTCTGCAACGTGACTCACGACAAGAAGTGATCTATCTATCAGCCTTGCTTCAAAAGAAAAGGACAAACAAAAAGGACCCATCGCTTGTTACTTTTATGAGCAGTACTGGTTGAGGGCATTGATACGGTACTGATTCTTTATTGAGGGTATAATCTATAAAGTTTTGGGTATACAGGAATTATTAAAATGATTATAGATAATATCATTAATACAACAGCATGATTGAGTTCAGTTTTCTTTTTGGATAAAACAAGTAGCATTTGAGTTTAAATTTTTAAATTCAATTATTTTGATGATAGGATTCATTCAACTTTTTTTCTTTTTCTCGTCAAAGTAAACATAACTTAGATTAAACTAAGCAGTTACAAGGATACAAGATTCAATAAAATAAAAGTTTTCGATAATCATCACAAAACAAACAAAAGCACCACACAAAAAAAAAATGTTAAGCCAAAATATTGACTCCAACTCATTCCCATCAGAGGAAGTTGCTTCAAAGTGATTTTAACATGGTATGATAAACAAACTATAGGCTACGACTAAAAGTCGTAGTCGAGGGGAGTGTGCTGCATTTTACTGATCTGGTCTGCCTGTAGGAAACTATCACGACCACGTCAATTTGATCGTTAGTTAGCGAAAATAGGAACTTAAGAGACTAGCAACCTAAAGATGGCCCTATACACTAGTGAAGAACCTCCATTGACAGTGGTGACCGTGCGGGCCAAGCACCACACTAAAAAAGAAATGACCACACAAATAAAGATCTGAAACCTCTAGCCCCAATGGTGCTACACGTGGCAACAGAAGATCTCTAATCGCATGGCGGCGCATGACGCCCACGTGTACTGTAAGCCGCACGTGACCTACACACACCACTCATTTAGACATTTTTCTCGACAAATTAGCGGTTGGGAGTCCAATGGTGGGATGCGATGCGGTCAAAGATGGTCGATAAGTACCAAATTAGATCATCTTGTTACTATTGCCTAAAAAATATAAAACAAACCAGAATGGATAAAAAAACTAAAGGAGAGGCTGCACAAGTGGAGCAGACGAAGCTCCACCCCCTAGGTGGAGATACTGTGATAGTTGGCTGTGTGTTCGCATAAAATTATCTGCAAGTAAACATAATCATAACAAGTAGTAAACTGTTTTATAAAAAACAGATATCAAACCTACAGGAATTAATTATGATACTGATATTGAAATTCACTAAATTAATTATTATTTGAAAAATCAAAAATAAATTTAATGATTCTACTATCTAAATTAAAGTAAAATATTTAGCAAAAATAAATTTACGAATAAAAAATAACAGAACTTAAAATCTAAGAGTATAAAAATATAAAAAGAATGGAGCTAGAGTATTTGATTTCACCTAATGAATCCCACATAATCACATAATTTGTTCTTCTTAATTATTAAATTCCAATAATTTTATGTCGATGATTGAAAATTCCTTAACTATTTAATATCTTCTATTGAATAATATTAAAAATGCATTCAACCAACAACTTCATATCTCTATGCGAATTTAATTAATTGGAAACTCATTACGTTCTTTAAATTTTCTAAAAAAACATATTAGTTGCGGTAAAGTATATCTACTTTCACTCAACTAATGATGTTTAATTTTAAAACTAAAATAATAAGTCACCTTTCGGTCTTATTGTAATTCAATTGATCAAATAAGAATTCGTAAAAAATTGCAAACATTAAGAATAAAAATTAAACATTCAATCATGGTAATATTAAAAATAAAATAATACAGAATATAAATTGTATGTTCAATACTAGACTACAATATCAAGTCGCGATATCAACCATGTCAATGATATGTGTTCTCCACATAAACTTGGAAATAAAATTTTGTATTGACCAAGTTGGCTCTGTTTGATTGTTGGACTGCACTGATACCAAGTAAGTTTGATTTAATTTTAAAGTGAGTCTAATATTCAAACATTCAACTTTCAAATTGTTAAATTTATTTCAACTCAAAATCTTTTTATACGTGGGACCTATAACCTTTTGCAACTCAACCAATAAATATATCTAAATTCATTTTAACATCCAAATACATTTAAACTCATCTTAAATGGGTCCCACAAAATCATTCTATTCTCTCAACTCACTACTATTCATAAATAACTCAACTCATCTTGACTCAGCTCAACATCCAAATATAGCCTTAAAGCCTCATTTATTTTCACAATTATTCTCATTTTATTTCATCTCATCTCATTTCATCTAATCATTACAATTTTTTTTTAAATTCACATACAAAATAAAATAAATAATTAAACTTTTCAAATCTTAAAATAAAAATAATATTAAAAAATATATTCTAAAAATATTTTATTCGATTTTAAACTTTTATTTCAATTCATCTCATCACATTTTATTTACAAAAACAAACGAGACCTACAAAAAGGGGGCAAGATTGGTGGTTGCGCTATAATATTATGAATCAAGTAACTCATATCTTGAGCCTCCTCTCCTTCTCCCCTTCTCTCGTAAAAAAGCAATAGTTCTGTGAGATCTCAGATTACGTGTATTTTTACGTATTATCTTTATTTTTATTGTTGATTATTTTAATTTATTTTAATAATATTATTAGTTGTGTTTTATTTGTTTAAAAGTGTTATTTGAGCTATTAATTAGTTAATATTAGTTTTACGTTATTTTTATGTTTAAATATTGAGTTGCATTGCTTTTCTTATTAATTTTAATATGAGGTAATTATTTTAATATTAGAATTAAATTTCTTTATTTTATTATGTGATTTTAATTTATGTGCTTTCTTTATATAAATTATTGTTTTGTAATTAAATTGCGCTTGGATTTAATTTATTGTATTGGTGGGCTTTAAGCATTTTATTTTATTGATATTCAATCGTGACATTTTCAGTTGGTTTTTATTTAATTTATTATACTTTGTTTTTAGTAGGTTTTTATTTCTTTTTCTTTTATTTCTTTTTCTTTTTCTTTTCTTTTCTTTCCTTTTCTTTTCCTTTATTTCTCTGCTTTTCACCCCCTGACCCGCACGACCAGCCCCCCCCCTATCTCTCTCTGTTTTTGGCCATTCGACCTTAAGCCTGGCCAGCCTCCACCGCCGGCCGCCACCCTTTACCGCCCACACCGTTGGCCTCCCCACCCGCCGGCGAGTCCACCAGTACCAGAGGTGTCATCTCCGGTCACTCCACCGCCCCTGCACAGCCACAAACCCCGAAATGGGTTTTATGGTTTCTCTTGCATTTTTCGGCGCCACCACCGGCCGCCTTGGCCTACCACCACCACTACTAGACTCTCCACCCTCCGGAGTACAAAACTCACCGCCGGTAGCCACCCTAGCTCCTCCCTTCCTCCTCCACTCAAAATGGGTCTTTAAAAGAACCTATCTTTGCCGCGCCGCCATCCGGCCGCCGTGGGTCTCACCTCCACCACCAAAAGATCCCCCTTGTTCAGCCGATCACCCCTCTAGCTCAGTTTTCCCATCCACAATCCCACCTTCCTTGTACAAGCCCAAATCCGAAAATGGATTTACACCCCTCTTGAGCCCGATCCGCCACCTTCTGATGGTTGCACCGCCTCACTACCACCTTCATGAGATTCCCCACATTCTATTGAGTATTTTCCTAAATTTTGGGGTCAAACCGAGCACTCTAGCCCAATGTACGAAGTGACCCGTTGTGTGTATTGTGGATCGGCGTTTGTTCGATGATCTGGTTTTTATCCGTTGTAAGTATTTTTCAAATAAATTTTGAGATTTAAATATATTTTGCAATAACAAATATTGTATATTGATTGGGTGTTGAATATATTTGTGTATTGTTTTATTCATTGCATAGTGCATGCATGTTCATGTTTGTATAGGAAAATTGGGTTTTCGCATAATTACATACATGTTAATGTGTTGGAAATGGAAACTGGGTTTTCATGTGTTAATGGTTTTCGGGTGCGTGTGTATCACGACCCCAAATCAAAATGGGGTATTATTTCGGTGGAGCTCCTCTGGTCACTCGGGAGCGGAATATACTGAGTGATGTCCCCTGGGTTGTCGCCAGGCGACAACGAGATCAGATGGGATGGTAACGCTCTCGTGCCGACTCCGTAGCTCCTCTGCTAGCAGGGGCTAGGGGATGCCTGGTCGGGGTACGTGCTTGGAGCGGTTAACTAGGCATCGCCCGTTCCGAAGTCACATACATGGTCGTTACCTTCGGTGTGATAATGAGAGCCAGGGTGTGCGAATGGTCCCTAGGGGAGACCATGGTGCATACGGTTAATAAAATTGATGTTTAGACCATTTTCTGGAAAAATTGCGGGTTTTGATTATTGGTTTTACGTGGACTATTTTCTGAAAAATCAGTTGTGGTCTTAAAAGATTTATGTGTATCATTTTCTGGGAAAATAATGGTTGTTTTATTGGAATTTTATCTTGGGCCAAAATGAGATTTTGGCGTGTGTGATTATTTATTTATTTTGAGTAATATGATTTTTGAGCTTCATGCATATAATGTCACGTTCATGTGTTTTGTTATTGCATAAATGTATTTTGATCTTGTGGTTTATTTGGGTTGTACTTACCTGCAATGTTATTTTTGGCGTCATAGATTTTGAATGCAGAAGTCGAGGAGGCTGAAGCTGAGGAGGCGGCTCCACCGTTGAAGTAGTTGTGTATATTTGTTATCTTGGAAAATGTATTTCCCTTTTTATAAATGTATTTCTTTTATATTTTAATTTTGGGATGACTGTATTAAATCTTCTGTTGAAGAATTTGTGTTTAAACTGGTTTGTAAAATATTTCTAAAAAATTATGGTACTTAGATATTGACTTTATTTATCCGCTGCTTTTATTTATGCATATTACGTGTTCACACACTTAGCACTTGATGTTGGGGGTGTGTGATCCGTGTTGTCATCATCTCAACGCCTCAGTTCCTATGTTCTTTTAAAGGAAATTTGGAAGCGTCACAAGCTCCATATCTCCTTTTTGTCGAAAGGGCTTCCTCCTTCTCCTCCCTCTCATTCCCTTCTTCCTTCATCCACCTATCTTGTCTATCAAGGTTTTTTTTTTTGCTATGTTTTATTTTGCTTTCTTATTGTCAAAAAAGATAGATCTATAAAATTTCAACAACTTTCAAGAGATAAGCACGACACATGCAGATTCACAAGCCAAAAGTGGTGGTTTTGTATAAAACACTACGCGTGGTTCTCACACGCTGCCCACATCTACGTGTGGTCCTCTCTCATCTTCCCTTTCGACAACTCTTCTCAACATACATATCAAATCATCGGACTTGCCACCACCACACCTTTCAAATTTGACCATTGTGGCTGACAATGGACAAGTGTGTTGCCTTCACTAGCCATCACAGATTCCAAAGTTTACGAAAATTGGTCCAAACTTTAAGCTGTCTTTTTTCACATCTTTCTTACTACTTTCATTTTTTATTTCCTTGGTGTTTATTAAAGAAAGAGTTCGTCTACCGAATGTTTGTTTAGAGAGAGTTTTAGTCTTTTCTTTCAATAAAATGTGAGGTTGAGTTTCTGTTTAGGTAGAAAGTGTTATCTTTTGAATATTTATTTGTAGAAAGTATTAGTAATAGTGAAGACCAAACCAGTCACAAAAAAAAAAATAGTGTACTGGTAGAGCTCTGAATGCATTATTTTAATTTATATTGTCATGTTTGATATGGAGACATCCCAAAATATATCCGATTATGGATCTAATTTTTTGTGATGAATGAATAATGATATTTTCCTCTAAAAAAGACAAGATTTATTAAATTTATCTGGATTGATTGAATTTTAAGATAGGAATTCATGCAAGCATCAAATTCAAACCGAGTCTTAGTATTAAAAGAATTGCATGCATCTTTGTTGAAGGAAAAATTTGCTCATCATTCTCACACTACGCACCATAGTCCATATATAGTCTTTTATGTTTTTATTTTTTTCTCATATCAAATATGTAGTATATGAATGATGAGAAAAAAAGTTAAATTAGTTTAGGAATAAAACTAAAATAAATTTAAAAAGACTTTTAAAAAATAACATTTTAAAAATAACAAATAAAAATAAATATATTGATGTGTAGAATAATGAGTAGGAAAGCTCTTGCTAATATATTGCCCTCAAATTATAAGGGGCTATATAGAGTACCATGACTTCTTGCATAATGCATGGACGTCGTGTTCCTCGAATCAAAATGCGTATCATTTGGGAATGGCCAGATCTAGACCATGCGTGATTGGTATTAACCCCTGGATTTAACATGGCTGGCCTACACATGCATGACACATTGGATGCCCCCTTTTTTCGATGCAAAAATCATCTCTCATATATAATAAGAAAATGCTAACTTGTTTAATGGTTTTGTTATTTCATTTAATCATTGATTTATTTTTATTCTAATTTAATTATTTTCATAATTAAAAAAATATCTATTAGTAAATTTGTGTATATAAAAAAATACTTAAAAATGTTTAAAAAGTACTTTAAGAAAAAAAGGTTGGGCGGCCGAGTAGCACTATTATAATAATATAATGATCCTTGTTTTTTAATGCAAGGTATGTATACAAATATATAAATTACTTCAATTTCTATTATTATTAACAAGTCAAATACTTGGGATTTTAAAATATTGACAGCCTTTAAGTTGATACAAACACAAAGGAATGAATATAAAAATATAAATAGGAGATTCCAATCATAAAATAGAATGTTCAAATAGCTTCTTCAAATAGAAGCTATTGAGACTGATGGAGATAATAGTGATATTATCTTATCCTAACCGTGTGATTTGATTTTGATAATGGCTTTATACAATGCTACCTTACAAAACGGTTAAAAATAACTCAATAAAAAAGGTTCACAACAGAGTAGAGGTACTTGACCCAACTGTTGGGAGATCATGTCAGGAGAGCATGGGATTTCCAGAACCTTGTGGCCTATCTCATTTAAAATTCCAGAGCATGCCACCGACGTCCTCTCCTTCTGCCACACCCATCTCAGTCGAGACCAAACTTCCTGGAGTCTCACACACTATCTCAACGCCATTGCTGATCGACTAAAAGGTCAGTCCTGATTTTACCCTATTTCAGTCTTCTCCCTCACCACGCACCCCAAATCTGTATAAAAACCATATCCTCAATAGTCCTTTGTGTTTGGTTTTTCAAAAAGAAAAAGAATCAGTGGCTCATCAAAGATTCAAGATTTGTAGTTTGTACTAAATTGGGGGAAGTGAAAAATGGGGTACTCGGGTAATCAAAAAAAAAAAAAAAACACACGAAATGGGGTATTCGAAAATGGGAGAATCTCACAAGAGAGTGAGAGAGTGAGAGAGAGAATCAAATCAGGAATTCAGGTAATCGGTTAAACAGTCTAAGTCAATTTTGGCTCGAGTTGAAAATGGGTATTGTTGGGTCGGGTCAACAAACAACCCTAATTATGAATAGGATAACATCTAAAAAACAAGACAGTTTTCCCCTCATCTTATTAAGGGATCATGAAAGATAAGTATAAATGACCAATGATTATCAACGTCTCTAACACTTCCATGCTCCTCTATAGATAGCCTATGGAGGTAACAAATATCTCATTTGACGTCTTGATACACTCGTACTCATACTACTTCTCTCACTAAGGCATCAAGTTTTCCCAGGCACCCAATGCTACCCTGTTTTGTGTTGCAGGTCATCTAAGTGATTGGTGGTGTGAAATACATTCTTTTTAATGGTGTTGTTTGTGGGGTTTTTTGCAGACTTAGCATGATTTTCATATGCCAACTACTATGCAATGTCACGCAACATGTGATCCAGAGACGAGTAGGCAGAGGTAGAACAAGATTGCTGAAAGCCATGGAAAGGTTAAAGAAAGCATTGGCAGTTGTCGCATAGTTACAAAAGGAGAACGAAGAACTAAAGCAACAAAATACCATTTTGTCTTCCTTCCAAAACAGGCAGGTAGAAAGAGATGCACATAGTGCAAGAGGAATGAATAGCGAAAAGTTACAAAAGAAGAAGTTACATGACAAGATGAATCCAACAGGATGGCTCATGGTCGCAGAGCAAGGTACCACAAAGTTTATATGTCGGATAAAACCCACAAGCATCCCTGAATCAACCCCTACTATTTCATTCGAAGATGAAGATTGCCAAGGGGTTTTGTGCTCCCATGATGATGCCTTGGTTGTCACCCTATTGATAGCCAACTATACGACCAGGTGGGTCTTAATCAACAATGGCAGCTCACCCGACATTTTATTTAGGGATGCTTTCATCAGAATGGACATTAACCCCGATAAGTTGCGCCCATCACCATCTCCATTCAAGGAATTCTTAGGAAAAGCAGTCCAATTCATGAGCGCCATTGCACTCCCGAACATAGTGGGCCAAGGCGCCTGCATGGTCACCAAAATAACGAATTTCCTAGTGGTCAAAGCTCCATCATCTTATAACACAGGAAGGCCAACTCTCAACAATTTGAAGGTAGTCACCTTCACTTACAACTTAAAGATAAAGTTTCCAACACAAGTAAAGTCGGCGAGGTCTATATTGAGCAAATTCTGGCATTGGAATGCTATATTCAAGAATTGAAGGTATGGGCACCTACGTGTGTATGGTGGATAGTTCAGATAGGCAACCTGATAACACCCCATCAAAAACCGTCCTTGATCATGGTCATAGACGCACATGGACACCGGAGATGGAACTACTTGTGAGGCCGAGCATCGACATGCAGATCAATAACCCAATATGCCTAGGACAAATTAGCATGTCTCAACATGACATCACCACAAGCAGGTAGCAGGCAGCAGGCAGCAGGCATGCCTTGGCCCTAGCCATGGCACGCCCAAGACACCACAGCAGGCATACCATGGCCCCCGCCAGGACATGCTCATGACACCCATCAGCGCCTACCAGCCGATCCAGCAGTAGCAGCAATCCAGCGGCATGCCGACAAATATGCCATAGCCCCTACCATAGCACCCACCTGATAGCACCACAGGCATGCCATGGCACGCCCCTATCAGCACCACAGCAGCCACACAGCTAGCCTACATGTGTGTCTTGACCCCAGCCTTGACACGCAAGAGGGTCCCAGCAAGGCTAACCACTATGCACAGCACAGCACAGCACGTGGGCTAACTAGCGCATGCCTCTTGCGCGCTGTCATGAGTGCACCCCTGTGCACACCACAGCACTCCATACTTCAGCGCCCACCTGCACGCCCACCTGAGTGCCCCACTGTGCGCAACCCAGCACACATACGCCCTGTGCGCGCGCGCGTCTATGTGTGCCTGCCCAGTGCCTAGCAGCCTCATGCACGCAGCCATGCCGCCAACACAGCAGCACTAGGTGCCTCATCACCCGCGCATGCCTACACTGCCCCAACACCCATGCGCGCCCCACAGAGCATCCACCTACGCGCGCGCTTGTGTATGCGCATGCGCCTCATCACCCGCGCGTGATTGCGCGCCCCACAACGCATCCACCTATGTGCATGCTTGTGTGTGCACATGCGCCTGCGCGCCCCACAGCGCATACACCTACGCGCGCACTTGCGTGTACGCATGCGCCTCACCATTTGCACGCCCCCGCACGCCCCAGCACTACCTAGCGAGGCTAGTGGCGTGTCTCCACAAGCACGCCATCCAGCGCACAGCACCAGTCCGCGCCGTGCAGAGCAGACTAGTGGCATGCCCACAAGGCATGCCATCCAGCGCATTACTCCAGCCCATGCCTTGCGAAACAGGCTAGTGGCATACACACCACGTATGTCATCTAGCGCGCGGCACCAACCCGCGTCTTGCAGCACCCAAACCGCTAGCTTGAGTCATGCATGCCTATCATGCTAGCACCCAGCCCGGGCCATGCAGGACCACCGCCCGAGCATTTTGACTGGACCACACCACCACCATAGTACGGCACCACCATGTGCCCACCATCAGGCCTAAGCCTGGCACCCTGCCATGCACATCACCATCAGGCCATACACAGTGTCATACCGTGCCCATCATCAGACAATCACATGGCCACCCACAGCGCCATGCAAACATCAGACGCCATGGGCTAACCAAGCCCACCAATTTCCTCTTGCATGCCACGGCCATATGGGCCTCCAAGACTATTTTATTTGCTTTTAGTTACATTTTATTTATTTTATTTTATTTTATTAAATAATGTCCAGGGACCTTTTATAGGTTTCCACTTTGTAAACTCTATAAATAAGACCCTAGATCACCTAGTTTATTATTATTATTAATTTTTGATCATTTTGGCTTTTGAAGACACCTTGTGTGTGGAGTGGCTTCTTTAGGAACTTAGGCTAGCCACCTAGTGTGGTTAGGATTTTCAGTGCTTTACACTTTGTTTCAATAGGTGCAATTCGTGAATCCCCTTGGAGAGGAACACGCCGTGCAATTTGTGAATCGGTGTTGCTCCACATTTATCCTTTATTTATCAATAAAGTTATTTGAGGAATTTCTTTCATTTTGATGTTCTTGTTTATTTGGTGTTGTTCTTGAGTCTTTGGGGTTTGCTTATTTTGTTTTTTGTTCTTGAAAAATTATAAAAAGAGTAATTGAGTGTTTTAGTGTCTTATTTGAGTGTCAAATTCACACCACTTGTGAATTTGAGAATTGTGTGTGAGTGTTCTTGGTGTGTTTTGAAATTCACACCACTTGTGAATTTCGGATTTATCAACTGTGAGAAAGTGAGTATTTGTGTTGAAGTGTTGAAGTGATTGTGTGCATGTTACATTGAGTGTGCCGAATTCCAATTGATGCATTGAGTGTGGCGTGTTCATCATTTGTCCTTGAGGTACTTGCAAGTTCATCCAAGTTCTTTGAGTTGTTTTGAGTTTTTCCATTCTCCAAACAACCCACACGGCCAACCCTTATCATAATTATCCCACCAAGTTGCCTTACACATTCACCAACTCTTTCCATAACCAAACATTCAATCACTACCAAACTTACCATAATTTCCCACAACAAGATCATATCCTACATGCCATAAAAGGCCTTGCTCGACCAACCCTAGCTCCACTTACCAAATTCACAGCATCCATTCCCTCAACAAACTCTAGCCGTCCATCACATAGTCCACTTACCTAAATTACCCAACTCGGCCACCTCACAAAGCAATCCTAGTCGAATCTTCCCATAACCCCACTCACCAATCATATTTCTCCTTATTGGATTTAATTGATCAATTATCCCTTGATTGACTCAATTAAATCATATTCAATCCAACTAAATCCCCAATCAAATCTCATCATTATCCCCACTATACATAATTGGCCATATAACCTTCCCCTTCAAAATTCAAATCTCCTACAATTTAGGAATTTGCCTTTCAAGATTACCCTAACCAAAAATCATATCTTCCATTCCCATATTTGATTAGTCAATCAACTAATTAGTTGACTCAATCAAATATTCTCTCCTCCCCATCATCTCCAATCACACCTAAACACAAACTCAATCTTCCCATACCCAGCCACATATATTCCCTTAACTCCACAAATATTTCCCAAATCAAGCCAAGTCATCATATCATAAACTATTATATTCGGCCATCATCCCACAATCATAGCCGAAACCCTACCTTGCCACACCATCCTCCATATCTTTCCATAACTTATTTGATTAATTAATCAACATCTAATTGATTCAATCAAGTATTTCATCAACCAAGTCAACCCAAATCACCCTACCACTCTACCCATATTCGGCCAACTCATTCTCCATAATCTCTCAATCTTCCAATCAATTCTAAATCTCATTCCCAACCAATCAACAAGATAATCTTACCCATATTACCTTTGCCGAACACACCATTCTCATCCATCTCTCAATCAATAACCAATCACCACTCAACCCAATCATCTCTCAATCAATATTGTTCTTACATTCTCATACCATAGCCGAAACACAGTTCCAAACCCTAATCTAATCCCAATCTCGAAATTTCCTTTAGTCACCACTAAAACCCTAGTCCAACTACACTATATGACCCACATACCTTACCAAAAAGACCACAATACATAGGCCTACCCAAAGGACATTTCCTCAAACCATTTCAACCTTAATTTACCACATAAATCACCACATCTCCCAACCCAAACCAAACCTATCCCTAAACATCTTAGCCATTACCATAGGAACTCAAGAAAACGGGAAAAGTGTCTAAACCGACCAAACATTTGAGATTGTTCGGTCACAAGAGAAGACGTGTATGGAGGAGGACCCGCATTGATTAGGGACCAGACCGAGGCCCTTACCACAACCACCACCCACACCCTTGTTGGAAGATGACTAAGACATAGAAGCTAGTGATGAGCACAACCTGATGCAAGCTGAAGCAAATAAACCCCTAGAAATAGTGGACCTTCACCCAGAATGCATAAACGCCATAATGAGGGTTGGGACTAGGCTTTTACCAAAATATCGGGAGGGCATTAAAACAGTTTCTGATAGAACGAAGATGTGTTCACCTAGAGCCGTGAAAATATGTCAAGGATTGACAACGAATTATAGAGCAGAACTTATGCGTTAACCCAGAGGCAAGAAAGGTGCGTCAAAAGATAAGGATGTTTAGTACAGAGATGTGCATAGTCATAGCTCAGGAAATAGACAGACTCTTGGCGGTAGAGTTCATAAGAGAGGCATACTATCTAGAGTGACTTTCCTAGGTAGTACTCATCAAGAAGGCTAATGAGAAGTGGAGAATGTGTGTAGACTTCACTGACCTTAACAAAATATGTCCAAATGATAGTTTTCCACTTCCGCAGATTGATATCATTGAAGACACCACTGCGGGACAAAAAGCTCTGAGCTTCATGGATACTTATTCGAATATAATTAGATCAAGATGAATATGGCGAATGAGGAGAAGAATGCATTCATCACCGATAAAGGGCTTTAATGCTAACGAGTGATGCCCTTTACTTTGAAGAACGTCAAGGCAACGTATCAAAGGTTAGTAAATAGGATGTTCAAGAGCCAGATTGGCAAAACTATGGAGGAATATGTTGATGGCCTATTAGTGAAGAGTAAAGAGCCTGCCAAGCACCTAGCAAACCTTAGAAAATCCTTTACAGTACTACGCAATTATAAAATAAAGTTGAACCTAGCTAAGTGCATTTTCAAGGTCATTTTAGACAAACTTTGGACTTCATAGTCTCGAAGAAGGGCATTGCGCAAACACAGAGAAGATTGACATCAATTTAAATATGGCACCATTGTAAGGCATTAATGATGCCCAACAACTAAGGGGAAGGTTGACCGCCTTAAATAGGTTTATGTCAAGGTTTACGGACAAGTGTCTTCCTTTCTTTAAGCTCTGAAGAAGGCACACCCATGGAACAAGGAATGCAACCAAGCCTTCAGATATATAAAGCAGTACTTGGATAACCCGCACTTACTAAAATAGCCCAACAAAAGGGACACCATGTACATCTACCTAGCAATTCTCCCGCATACTATCTCAACAGTCCTAGTCAAAGAAGAATAAATGATAAAAGCGCCATTCTACACGAGTCGTGCATTGAGGGGCGCCAACGCCAGGTATCCATGGATGGAAATATTGGCGTTTGTGCTAGTAACAGTTGCTAGGAGGCTATGATCATATTTCCAGATCCACCCTATTAAGGTATTGACAAAGCACCCTGCGATGACAGAAGCCAGATAGCTCAAAAGGTTGGTCGCGTGGTCAATGGAGTTCAACGAGTTTGATATTGACTACACGCCCAGGAGTTCAATAAAAAGGCAAGACCAAGGAGACTTTATTGCTGAGTTCACCAGCTTTCCGACAGACACTGCAACACCACCCCCTAGCCGACCTTGGACAGTGTTTGATGATGGGTCTACTTGCCAATGTGGGGTTTTGAAATCTATATTATCAGATAAACAGGTCAAGACTACCAATATATAACCATGGTTCCCTTCAAGAGCATTAACAATGAAGCTAAATTGGATGTCTAAATTGCTAAATTGCCTACTTACATCAGGGAAAAGCCTCCTTGGGAATATTTGCTTGCTATTATTGCCGGACTTTGTTTAGAAAGTGCCATTATTGCTTCCCAACGCTTCCAATGATCAATTAATTACCTGTCCCACTCCACACTGATCATCGTCCAACAGAAGCCATCGCTTTTCCTCTTTTCCATTTCGAGTGAAGAAGACGTGAAAGCCTCCATCTTTATGAACGAGATATTCCTAGGCGAGCTGGAATGAGAAAGATATTTTATAAGATAAATAATTTGATAGAAATTCAATTAGGAAGTTTTCCCTTACACATTTCTAACTAATCATTATAATTTGTTATTTTTATCATTTTTATCTATCTTCTTATATATAATAAGTACGAATGAAATGGAATTTGTTCTAGTCCGTTAATTTTTCGTTAAAGTTTTAACGTCGGCTATATTCCCTCAGTTCGGTTGTTCTAGACAATTTTGCTCCAAAGTTTGCATTTCTTAAGCAAGGACCTGTCGTCGAATTTTGTCCCTGCTTTCCATCTGCATTTCTAACTAATTTTCAATACTGTCTCTGCTTTGTCTGATTAAATTTTCAGCTCTTTTCATTATTTATGTCGAGTTCACTGCCTATTTCCAAAAAATACCCAGACTCTTTTAGCAAATAACCACTTATTTTGTCTTCTAGTTCTTCTTCCCGATAAGTTTTTTGGTCTTTTTATTTTTCAAAATTTTCATTTTTATCCCTACTTCTGAAATTATTTTTCTTCTCTGCCCCTCAATTCTATATCCAAAATTGCATTTTATATTTGTTTTGCATTGCTATATATCCACGAATGGGTGTATATATATATATATAAGAAGTCGTCCTAATTATGAGGTTAATTAAGACACCTCTTCTTACCTTTGTAAACTCAATTTTTATCATAAATGTATTTGCCACTTGGTGTTTAAAACTTTGGTACAAAAGTCATCTTCTATACTTTTTCTATACCGATCCCTTTTAAGTAAAATTTCCAGTTCGCACATTGTTTCACTTTTTCCATTCCGTTTCTTTGTTTCCTCGTTTTAAACTTTCTTCTTTGCTTTCCAGTTCTCGACTTCTTCAGATATGTTTTCTCCTGTTCATTCTTTTGAGTTACATATTTTGGATTATTTATTAAGTTATTTATTGACATGCAATAATTAACTGCTAGCAACAAATAACAAAAAATGCTTCCTAAAAAATGTTTTAGGATGAATCGAAAAAATAAATTAAACACTCTTCTTTTATTGTCTTTGTGACGAAACGAAGTAGAGCGAGCACATGCCGCAGCCGCTCCTTATTTTGGAGCCATGCGATGCTGAAACCCCAACACTTCATGCTCTCTGGCACTACTTTGTCCATCCCACCGCTTAACAACTTCCGAGAGACGTTGTGCACCACTGCACATCAAGATGCGTCGCCATTTGGGCCCCAACGCCCACCACCCTCTCTTTTTTTGATTTTTCCATTCCAATCGCTTTCACAGTCCCTTAAATCCATGTGCCTCTTCTCCAATCCATCCATAGTGCTGTCCAAACGTTCATGCTCTTATATAATGCAAAGGACTCTCTTTGGAACCATTTCCAAGGGCAGCCTACTATCTTCACCTAACAAATTTGGGACCAGTACACGTGGCGATTACCCAGAAGGTCGAGCCCACCACCTTACCCTCTATTGGGCCAATAAAATCAACTTGGAGTAGAATGTGCTGCATACAAGTGGATTGATTGACTACATTAAGAACAAGAACAAAAACAAAAACTCCACTAACGGATCTTAAATGACTTATAAATGTCGGGCCAAAAAACTTAACACAATTAATAAATTCACGGTAGAGTGCAGATCATCTTTTGATTTTGTCAAGCCAATAAATGAAGTCAATGATATATAGGACAGGGCAATAGTGGGATCAAACCACGCTCCCTGCACTGTAGCCTGTCGGTATTTTGAAGATAAATATAAAAAATAGAAGAGAAAGCAGTGTGAGAGTGGCGAACAGTCAAACCAAAAGTTGATTAGTTGCAGAAATTGAAAACGGTGAACACAAATGGGAGGATCAGCCCTTCCTTTTACCAGCTCGCAAAGATAAATGGGAGCGAACCCGAAGAGATAAAAAATTATCCTCATTAATACCCACTTCGGAGAACAGTACAGAAAATGGATTTAAAAAAAAATTAAGAGATGCGTATGGAATCATGAATATGGTTCCCCAGAAAAACAAACGAAAAATAAATGCAGACATGAGCACTGGTTTTTTTTTTTTTTTTTTTTTCAAGTGACCATATATATGGGCATGGAGGAGGTAGAGACCCTTTGGTGTTGCTCCATATTAATCTCCCTGAGGCTCAAATAAGGTATGTCAAGATCATCCTTCCTCGACGGAGTCAACGTTCCGGCGAGAGGACCGGAGGAGTGCCGACCACTGGTAGAACGGTAGGGCGTGGTAGACCCACTTCTGCTTTCGGTTATGTAAACGGGGCCAGATATGGAGGCCCTAAAGGCTCGAGCTCTAGGGCGATGAACGTCATCGTCGCCATCACGACCGTGACGGCGAAGACCATGGTGTTGTGGGATCAACTTCCATTTAAAGAAAAGAAGAGCGCTTCTCCACCACCGCTTCTTCTTCGTCTTGTGGCTCTTCTTTGACTCATCTTTGGAAATGGGCTTTTGGAGTTTGAAGTGGATGAAGTCTATCGACCTTGTTGTTGCGGCCTCTCGCTTGTGCTTCCTTGCTTCTTCTAATACCTTTTTTTTGGGGGGTTTTTTTTTTAAGGATGACACAAATGGCTCAGACTTTCATCGTATAACGTTGACATTGTCGATAGAGATCAGATAAATAGTTTCAAACATAAATATTTAACAAAAAAAAAAAAAAAAAGACCTGAAAGTAGTCGATTTGAGGGTCAAAGCCATAGTCGCTGAAGTGCTGAGGCTCTGGCATCGGAAATATTGGTGATTTGTTGGACATTTTCGTTCTTCTTTCTCCTCTCGGCCTTCAGAGTGCTTTCGCTTTGTCTCCGAGTATATTCTGCGTCCAGGTTGAGGCAAAAGGTCCAAAGCGGTCAGGAAAAAGAAGGTGGAAGTTGCAGAAAGAAAGAAGGGGAAAAGTAAGGTGGTGGGGGGAAGCGAAAAAGTAGGCTTTGGGAGCACAAGAAACAAATGGCCGTTGCAATCAATAAATGCTCCCCGCATCTTTTACACCTACAACCAGTCCCCAGTTATTATTTTATTTATTTTTTAAGAACAAAAAATATCAGATATAGGATAAACACAACTGGATCGAAAGTAACCTAGGCCCGTTTGAATGGAAACTCATTAATATTTTTTTATTATATTTTTTTATGTTTTATATAAAATATAAATTTCAATATATTTTTTTAAAATTTTAATATATATTTTTTAAATCTTAATTTAATTTTTTTAAATTTTAAAATAATAATAATATTAAAACATAAACTAAATTAATCTCAACTCATCCTACCTTTTAATTCAAACAAAATCTATTCATTCACGTCATACAAATTAGATAAAGGGTTCAAAGTCTTAGTTTTGGAAGAAAGAATTTCTAGATGAATAACATTGTTTATCACCCTACTAATCAACATCTATTTACCACATCTTTTTATATGGTATGAAGTGATTTAAAATTTTGTTTATTATTATTTTATAAAATTTTGTTTATTATTTATTTATTATTTATTTAATTTAGTGTCAAAAAATTATAAAAAAATGATTAAAATAAAGATAAACAATATCATTCCTTCCAAAAATTGAGTATTGACTGTGTTTAAATGCTGAAATGATTTTAGAAAATTTATAAATAATAGATTTTTAAGATTTTTATTAAGATGTGTTTGAATGTAAATAGATTAAGATATGTATTTAAATATGTGAAATAGATTGAAAAAAAAAATTTAACTTTTGTATAAAACGTTGGAAGAACTATTAGATCCCATCAATAATTAACTTAAGATGAGTTAAGATCACCTTAACAACCACACATAACTAAACAACCTTGGAGAATTGAAAATGAATCCCTTGTTTGATACCATTTATTACATTTAGAAGTCATGCATAACGTGGGAAAAGTTAAAAGCAACATGTTCTCGGTCCTAACATGATATATAAATATTTTAAAAAATTCATAAAATTTGGATGCACTTTCTCTTTCTATCATAATATGATTTGTTTACCCTTTTATTGAAAGTTCATCACTCATGTATATTTTCATCAATTTGACAATTTCATTCGTCTTTAATTTTATGACAAAAAACCAAAATAACATTCCAAGAATGTAATACCAAACATATCCAACACTTTTTTTATCAAAAAAAATAATTTCATTCTCATCTAGTCCATCTGCTCACTTTCGCAACATATAAAAAGTACACCCATAATATAAATTTTAGTTATAGAATTGTAAAATGCTCTCTATTTTACACTAAAAAATGTTAGAGAAAAACCACACTCAATGGCACTCATTCATATGAACAGTAACATTTTATTGTTAATGTGAATAAGTGCTCTTGAGTGTGGCTTCTCCTCGTTATCTCACTTTTACACTAGACGATATATTTCATTTTTTTTTTCTAAGTGTTGAACCATATCCGCAATTTCAAGCGAAATGAAAATAAAAATAATCATGTTTCTTGGAGACAATTTTATAAGAATTCTTGCTTTTTATTTATTTGTTTTTTCTTTGTGATAAAAATATATTACATTAATTAATAATGGACATTACAACTTTGATCTAAAATATACATTACAAGTTAACTACAATATTAAATAGTTCCCCAATACACAACTATGACTAACATGGTCTAGTCTATACTGCAAACTTTTACAAATCACCATCTGAGAGACGACATAACTCGATTCAAAACAAAGTTAAAACAAATTTCATATTCTGTCTAAGACAGAGTAAAAGACACACTCTATAGACAAAAGTCTACAAGGCACCCTATGAACAAAGTCTAACTGACAATATGTTTTTTTATTTTTTTGTCATTCTCATGGGAAAAACGAATTGCATATTTGAAAAATATAGTTTCGTATCTTCAGTATTAGAGGAAAAAACAAACAAACGCGACTATGATAACGTGTAAGAGCCATGCGCCACATAAGAGTATGGCGGTTAGTCATGTCTGCACTAATCGGTGGTGTTGGATTCAAAAAAGCTGCGAGTGGAGGCAGAAAAGCAACCTTAGCAGTGGCACGAGAATTTCACGTGCCCACTTTGACTACACGTGAGGATCATGCGCAATTTTGTTTGGCAAAAAATTCCACCCATTTAAAGGATCGGCGCCTTGAGAAACCTGCAGGATGGCACGTGGTGGTCGCCCAATGCCAGAGATCAACAAATCAACCTTTTGCCATATTTAGCTCTAAAAAACCAAAAAAAAAAAAAGGAAAAAAATTAGAAAAAAGAATAAGAGTGATGAAAGAAAGAGGAGGGAGGGAGAGTCGAAGCTCCTTCCCTTTCTGTACACGTTTTGATTTCGTGGTGATTTCTAGAGATCAAGAGAAGGAGCAGCCTCTCTCTCTAAACTGAGGCCAACTCTTCCATTTTCTGAGCAATATCTTTATATACACATGTTCTCTAAGCAAAATTATTACATTCCGCTCCTCACAATTAATAATAAAATTGCTTTTAAAATTTCTTGGAAGTCGAAGTACTACTACTAAACCTTGACATAAAAAATATTTTCTGTTATTCTAAAGAAAGGCCATGTACAAATATTTTATAAATAAAATAATTCTTTATTAAAATACTGAGATGATAAAAGAGCGTGCAAAACATGTATCAAAATTTTTAAACTTAAGATTTGTGTAGGCCATTGTCACGCTTCTCTGGACTAAGAGTATTCTCAATGGTTTTCTGATTCTTTAAAATACATCATTATAACTTATTTATTTAGGGGCTGCTTCTGATTCATCTCAACTCACTTCCATTTCATCATTATATTTTTATAATTTTTTATACAAAACACAAATTCCTATACACCTTTTTCAAATCCCAATACACCTTTTTCAAATTCCAACACACCTTTTTCAAATCCCAAAATAATAATAATATTAAAAAATAAATCAAACTCATCTCAACTCATCTCATCTCCGAATCCAAGCGGGGTCTTAATTTAAATATTGACTTTTATAATATACTATACATTAGATTATCTATTTTCTTCTATATTATTTAAATATTGTATTTTTTAATATTTCTTTTATTCATTTCAAATATTTTCTATACCTATATAATTATATCATATTTCAAATTAATCTAGATTTATAAGGCAACCCAGAATTTAAATTGATTCAAAGGCATTGTAGGTTACTGATTCTCCAGTACTCAATTAAACAATTACTTACTAAGTAGCATTCTTTCTCTATTTTAAGGTACGTAAATGGGTATTCGAAAATCAAAATAAATAAGTGAAAAGGAGGAGGAGGAACCTTTTTTCCTCTAGAAAAATTACTGACCTTCAAGAACACAGCAGCTGCTTGAAATCCCATGAAAAAAAAAAAAGAAGAAGAAGAAGAAGAGAGAATCGACTTTAAAAAGAAAACAACAAATCATGGTTATGGAAGACGACCAGAAGCCAACTAGGAGAAAGGAAAGGCGCAAAATAAATCGGAAGGGGCTGTGGATGTTAATTCCCTCCCTCCTGTACAGCCCTATGTGGATTTTATTGTGTATTTTTATATTTATTTGTAGTCTTTTTGTATGCTTTTATAGCATTTTGTCTGACGTTCTTAGGTTTTGCCGATTTGTTGTTCTTTGTGCTATAATGACCACCACGCGCTAGTCTAATGAAGTCATTGTCGCTGATCTATGGGCAGGAAAGAAAAAAACTGTTAGATGTGCGACACGTCTATCTCAGGCGCTTGGGGTAGCGCATGTGGCACTCACGTCCCGCCACACCTGAAGTGATTTCTTGCTATCACGCGCGGCTATGTTGGGGATAGCGGCTTCTGGGCTTCCTTTCTCTCCGACCAGTTTTCTCTCCAGTGCGGCGCATGCTTCTCACGCACCGTCACCGCCGGCGGTAGTCCTTTTCCGGTGTTTTGGCTATTTTTCAAACTGCTATTTCTTGTTTTCCCTAACTAGGGATTTAGATAACATGGACGTGAGAATTTCTTCTAAACAGGTTGAATTAATAGAATGCAACGCACCTCTTCTTACTATGACTTTTTGTTGCAGTAAAATAGTCTATTTATCAGACTATTTCAAAACTGTTTTAGGTGGCGTCTAGGGGTGGAACAAGAATTATGTTTGGGGGGGCGATTGATAAAATGTGCGATGCATGTAAATTTTAGAAGAATGGTCATCAGTAATGGAAGTATCATGTTCTGTTGTTAACGAACTCTCTAAACGTATATTACTCTTTGAATTGTCCACGTCTTTCTTTGTTTTTTTTTTTTAAATCAATTGTTCTTGAGTACTTGCTCATATTTTTCTATAATTTAAAAAAAATTATAGATCAAAAATAAATTTGAGAACTTTTTAATAAGTAATGATATAACGCTATCAGATTTTTAACAAACTATATTTCACAATCATACAAGTTAGAATGAAACTAAATAAGTGAATATAATCAATTGATTTTACAATCATAAAAATTTATAATCAATTTTTTTTTGTTAGAATTAGACTCTTAGAGTAATTGTAAAATTATGTGAGTTGAAATTTGAGTTTTGGAAAAGTTAAAAGTTAGAATATAAATAGATGTATATTAAGATTTATGAGAGAAATTTTAATAAAAAAAATTTTGGGGGACAATTTTTATTTTTTTATAATATGAGAGAGAAATTTAATTATATATATATAAATTATATATATTTTTATTATAAATAAATTTTTAAAAAACTTTGGGAGGGGGTAGCCCCCACCTACTAACATGGATTTGTCTCTAGTGACTTCTTTTGTTTAGGATTAGTGGGAGTTACACTTGTGACTCTAAATTCATTTTCTTATTTTAGTGTATGCTGTGTCTTTGTTAAATTGAAAAAATTATTAAAGATTTTTACCTCATTAAATTATATATCTTTGTAATTGTTTATTTTATAATATATTCTTACTTGCCAAAATAAAAAATGGGAAGGGTTGGAATGAAATAAGTGAGTTTTGGTAGTGGGGGAGAAGAAAGTACACGGAGAGAGAAATGATTTTAAAAATATATACAGTTGTGAACAGTGCACACTACGTATAGCGGTAAAACTGAAACAAACTAGAAATTGTAGATAAAATAGGATGGGACTTTTGAGCTGATTTCTTTAAATTTCACAGATTTATCGGTTTTATATAATTCATGGGAAATGCTCTATGTCTCGTCCAGCAGCTATATTGTCTTAATTATCTTGACTTTGGATAATTTAAAAATATAAACACAAATTAAAAAGAGCCGATGATTTAAGGAAAAAATCATCATAATAAGAAGATACTTAATATAAGATTTTTCATAAAAATATTTCATGCTAAGAACTTAAAATCACGACTAATCACATCAATGCTTACGTTATGCATTACTAATTTATTTTGAATTAATTGACTGATTTAATTTATCTTATTAGTCTTATTTATCTGGCTAATCTGACTTTTTTGATTGGTCAATACACTTAATCATGTGTGTAATATTGTGCACTAACTTTCTCGACTATAGCAAAGGTGATTGTGCAGTACTTTGATGTAACAATAGCTCACGCTTGAGTCAGTATTTTGCATGCTACCTGCATTGGTATTATACTTCTGAATAACCATACGATTATACTGATCTAATGCTATTTTGCACTTAAACTTAAGATAAATTACATGTCTTATGCAACGTGAGATATATAAAATGTACAATACATACATAACTATAATATACAGAATAAAATATGATGAATGATATGCTTGCAAATATCATGACATGCATGGTACGTAAACACTAGCTTCGAAAGAACTAGAATTTAATAATTATATATCCATATATAAGTAGCTAACATATGTTAATCCTAATTTATGATCAAGTTTAACTTGTTGTGTTGCTTTCTAAAAATTTTGACACAAAATTGAGCTTGGTGCTAAACTGTGAGGTTTATGATTTTTTTTTTCAAATAACAAGAGAAATGGTGATATTTATAGAGATTTAGGAGAGAGCGGCAGTCTGTTTGAGTTAGACTCGGTTAAAGAGTTTCAACGTTAACATGACTTGTAAAGATGTATCTTTGTTGGAATAGGATATCGACGAGTTCGAATTCGAGTTCAAGTTGTACTCAATCACAAACATTCAAGAAAAGAATTTCAATTTAAAAACATGATCAAGTAGTTTATTTAAATGTAGGAATGACAATAATTGAGACTGCGTAGAAGACTCCAATTAGTAATAATTTTATATTAAAAGAAATTTCTAATAGCCAGTCTATAAATTATTTAAGGAGTCTAACCCGTTCAATATATAATAAATAGAATTTAACTTAGTTATTGAGCCTAATTAAAAATTTTAATCAATTTCAATAATTTATTGTTTGTGAGCTTTTCCAATATGGTCAATTAAATATATTTTAAACTAAATAAAAATGATTAATATCTTGATTTTAGAATTATTAGATGGGATGATTACAAAATTCTTGTTATTTTAAGATGAAGTTTTAATGCGTTACAAGTAGTTCTTAACTGGATCTGAACTCTAGTGTTGACATTAAAGTATAGTAATTTTAAACAACACAAGTTCTGGTGCATGTGCTGCCTTTACTGCACACAATGAGATTATTCAGGGGGAGAGGAAAGAGACCAAAAGAAGAAGAAGAAAAAAAAAAAACTGACTTTTCATCTTAAATAAATTCCAAGACAATGGCGAGGGTTGAAGTAGCCATTAAGAAAACATCAACATTAGGCTTGAATCTTGATTTGTTGATCACGGAAACCATCTGCAGTGCAACCCGCGGCCAACCACGCTAAGGTTTGTTTGGATTTGAAATTGAGATGAATTTTAAAAATTTAATAAAATATTATTATTATTTAAAATTTTTAAAAAAATTATATTAAAATTTAAAAAGTATATATATTAAAATTTGTATTTTATATAAAAATTTAAAAATATATAAAAATAAATTTCAGATAAAATGAATTTGCAATCAAATCGAATCTTGGAATTTATTTAGATTCAAAAATAAAATGAAATGAGTTATGAATAATAATAAAATGAGTTATTGAAATAAATTAAAATTTGAAATGAATAATTAAAATAAGTTAGAAATGTAATTAAGATAAGTTGAGTTAAATTTGATTTGTTCTTCAATTTTTAATCCCCCAATAATTTAAATTTAATTCAACCATCCTTGTCTTGTCATTCTCAAACCGCAGTGGGGCACAAACTCTGTCGGGCGTGGAATCTGAGCAGGGAGACCGCGTAAAGCAACATTTAATAATTAATATTTTTTTGTCTTGAGATTTGGTTTTGCTTATTGTCATCAATCTCTATGTGTACGTGTTTCACTATGACCGCGTTTGATAATCAGTTCATGTATCTCATGTTATTTTGATATATAAATATTATTTAATTTTTTTTTTCTTATTTTCTCATTTAAATATTATTAGTTCTTATAAATTTTCAAAACTTTCATATTAAAAAAAAAAATCATATTGTAATAACATTTTAAGTTTTAATTGTATAATATTTTTATTTAAATTTATTTTTATTCTTTTTCAAAACTCAATAAAAATCTTAATTCAAATTATTTTACTATTATTTATAAATTAACAATTCATACGATTATCCAAACTAACCCTATATGTGTACTATAATATTAAAAGACTTTTTTTTTTTGTTTGCTTCCCAATCCCATGCGTGCCCAAAAGCAACCAAATTTGGCAGATCCCGAGAATCCAGGTAGAGATTACTTGCATTATATTTCTGCCTGCAATCTTTTGCCATTTGCACTTCCATGTCTGTTATTACTATGTTGACTCGTTTACTTGTGCTGCCGTGCAAAAGAAAATTGCTCTCACGGAAAGTTTTTATATTTTGGATATATTTTGGAATGGATAGGGTGAAAATTGAAATACTTCAACTTGGCTTATACATAGGAAGACGGTGAAAGAGAATAGCTTACGTTTGGATTGTTAAGAGTGTCTGTGAATATTAATTAAAAATAAATATAAAATATTAATAATATATTAAATAATAATAAATAGTAATAAAAATAAATAATAAATAATATTAGAGAATGTTGAAGAGCCTCCGCTTGCCAAATCTGCTTATATTATTTGGGGGAGGCTTGGATTAAAAAAAAAAAACTCTTAGCTTATCTATTTTATCTTATTATTATAATTTTTTTTAATTCTAATACAAAATATAAGTCAAGTTAATGTTTTTTAAATTTTAAAATAATGATAATATTAAAAAATAATATTTTAATAAACTTTCGCCTTAACTACTATCCAAACCTCTCTTTAAGAGTTTTTATTTTTATATAAATTTTAAAAACTTTTTAATTGTTATATTGACTGGTTTTTTAAGTATAGGCTTAAATGGAATCGGACTCTTTATGTAAATTATTAAGACTAATATCAAAGTTCAAAGGCATGAATTTATCACCATATCAATCAACTGGGAATTAGAAAATGAATTCAAAAAGGTATTGCATGAGTTAAGAAGGAGATTTAGATTCTATTTGGATATAAAAAAAGTATTATATCTCATTATTATAATTTTTTTTAATTTTTAAATAAAATATAATGAATAAGTTATATTTTAATATTTAAAAATATTAATAATATTTAAAAAATATTTAATTTTATATTTTCATTTCCACTCATTAGCCTGTGCTACAGTTGGCCGTCTACTGTATAAGAAAGCAAGCCTACTACTGACTGTACGACAGGCTTTTCTATCCGTCTCGCTTGGGCTTATGCCCATAAATAAGACAGCACCACCATTGATGCATTTATTTCGGCAATAAAATGAGATAAAATAATTTTAATTATTTTAAAATTTTAAAATTTTAAAATATTTAGAAAAATACTATTATTTATCATGAATTTATCTACTTATTTTAATGGCTTATATATTTTAATTTTTTTTATTTAATAGTTAAAGAAGTAAATTTTAATGTATTGGTGTTAATAAAATTATCACAATGTCTTCTCCAATGCAGTAATAAAACCTTGAAATAAAGGATTAAATTGAATAATTTATATGTTTACAATTGAAAATCTGTTTGGATACTCTCATTATTATAATTTTTTTAAAATTTTAAACAAAAACATAAATATATGTTTATATATTTATATTTTATCAATTTTGTATATATAAATATATATATATTACAATTTATTAGATTTGTTCATATAGTATACGTTAATAAATTTAAAAACTACATAGTTTAAAAACTACAATTTATATAAATTATGCATTAACAAATTTAAAAATAATAATACATAAAAACTACCACACTACAACTTATACAAAATAGTACTGGCAAATTTAAAAGTTACATAAATTTTAAATTATAATCATATTTACAAAATTTAAATTTATAATTTAGATCTAAAAATATATTTTTAATCACTTTTAAATTTAGAAATAATCTTTAAATCTAATAAAATATAATTCATGTTTGAAATGAACATAAGACCAGCCCCACACACCGCCTAGTAGGGTGGGGTGCCCCACCTCCGAGTTGTGGGGGCACGGGTGACAACTGACAACTCCACTTTTCATCCCATGCGAGACGGGGTGTAAGAAAGAGATTACCTCGCATCGTATAATACAAGTAATTAACTCTCCTAATAAGCAATCAAACCCACCAATCCGCTCTGATTCAACATCGATTTTTGTTATCGGAAATAAAGACCGATTAAAAAGACGGTTTGGTCCCAATTTTCATAAATATATTATATATATATATATATTACATACTATAAAATAGAAAATCTTCTAGCTGCCTATAGCGTTAATTCTTAAACACAACTGTCAATCAAAAGTCGCCATGTCGTGTACCCAAGTGAGAAAGCCTAAGGCGCGCAACACAGGATCCCTCTACTTCCCATTCAAAACCCATCCCTTGGACCCTCCCTCCCTTGCAAAGCCTAACGACACTTATTTAAATGCCGTCAAATTTCTTAAATTACTGATATTTATATAAACGCTACCATCAATACGTTTCCATCTGATTGCATAAAATAGCGACGTTACAATAAAGGCCACTATTTAATACATTGTCAACACATTATATAATTAGCAGCATTTATTTAAATGCCACTAATAATAAACACATTATATAATTAGCTAATAATAAACACATTATATAATTAGCAGCATTTATTTAAATGCCACTAATAATACAAATAAATTAATGTCGTTTATCTAAACGGCACTACTAGTACATTGTTATCGCATTGCATATATTAACAACGTAATGTAAACACCGCCACTAATATATTATCGACACATTTTATAAAATAAAGACATTTATTTAAGGGAGACGTTAGAGTGTGTTCGGGCTGCACCCCAGCGTCTTTGCAGTCCACCCCCTCTCTACTCCTAAACTCTTATAATTATTATAAAAACATAATAAAAAATACAAAAAATATAATAAAATTTAAAAAATATAATAAAAAACACAATAAAAATTAAAATAAAAAAAACATAATAAAAAATACAATAAAAAAATAAAATGAAGAAGAATTTAAAAAAAAAATTCAATCTTACCCAACTTCCTATGCCACCGCCGGCAATGGGCGACACCGCCCACCCAATCAGAACCAGAGAGAACCAGCGACTCCACCCCCATGACGGCAAGCCCCAACGACCTCCGGTATGCCCTCGACAGCCTTAAACCCAAAATGGGTCCGTATTTTCCAGTTTAAGGCCTTCGGGAGCACAACGAAAGTCGCCGTCGCAAGGGTGGAGTCACCGGCTCTCTCTGATTCTGATGGGGTGGGCAGTGTCGCCCACCGCCGGCAGGGACGGAGGAAGCTGCAAACAGGAGGTTCAGTCGAATCACAGGTTCTCTCTTTACTTAGATATCACACTTATTCAAAAGCAAGATGATCCTGATAATTCACATAAATTACACCACATCTAGAATTGTTCAACTACTAACATCCGAATGACAAAATACAACACTTATGCTGATTATTTAACAAAGAATTTACAATAATGCAAAGAGTTATGTAACAAAGAATTTACAATAATGAAAAGGAAATAACATAATTCACACTCCTGAAGTAAAAATTTATCCAATTGCTTCTAGAAAAAAGTTAGACATAACAACCCGAGGAAGATAACTCAAATAACTCTTTAACTTCATTTGAGCAGGCTGAGATTCACCCATGCTTTAGCTTGACTGACCAATAAATTATCAGTTCCTTCAGTATGCCCGAAAATCTCTCCAATTAATTGTTCCCGCTTAGAGCCACCATACTCCTAGCATTTGGCGACAACATTTGAAGCAAACTTATGCTGGCTAAGTTGTACAACATATCTTGATAGCTTTTTTATAATTTGACTCCTTTCACGAGGCTTTCCCCTCTCCAGTAAATGCTGATATAAATCAACAAATCATTGGGTTAACATCCAACAATTGACAGGTATACACTAGCAAAAGGGACAATAAAAGCATCTAACCTGGGTAACATAATTTCCATACTGTCCCGAGCAAGAGTACAAAGTCCAAGATTTCATTAACTATAAATTGACATTGAAACTCATCTATACAATGCTCTAGAACTCTCTGCAAAAGACCCTCATGAAACAGCTTCTTAGTCATGTTGTGCAGACAAACAAAGAAAGAAGGGAACAAGGAAATGCTTCCACCACTCAAGTTTAATATTACCTGTATGATACAACAACCATAAGGATGCATAGAAAGTGTCTGTAACTTTCCCACAAAAAGCAGATATGATAAACAATTAAAACATCCAGGAGAAACTAATAAAAGATAAACACCAAATGCCCATCTTTTTTCCATTTGTTTGTTTAGGACATACTCATTGAATATCCATATATCACCTGTTATAGAATTTAAGTAGGAAGACGAGTTATAAAATTATGCTAAATAGCATCTGACTGGAGCACTTAGCATCAAGAAGAAGTGTAAATAAATGCAAAAGAATTAGACACTCAACTCAGTCAACAGCAATGGCTGCATTTGCATAGTACTAACAATGAAACCAAGAATAAAGAAGAGGATTTTTTTATATATATAAGAATGAAATAATAAACTTCTGCACTAAGAAGCAGTGGAGTAAAACCTGATTGTCACCAAAACTCAAATAGCTACATTTTTGGCCAATTCCAATTCCATTTCTAGAATTCCAGCTTGGAGTCTAAACTAGTAAATATAGCATCACTACCTAGTTCAAGTGTAGGGCATCTAGTATGACAACATGATATATTTACCTTCAGCCCACTAAAGTTTCTTTGGGCTTAATGATTGTGAAGGTTTCTCAAATAGAAAATGTACATCATGAGGGAATGAAGGAAAATGAAACTCATCAACCCAACCATAAAAACAATTGACTTCACGTGCTTTCGAATCCATGAATACCTTCTCCCCACATAGTCCATAGATTCCCTTGCAAGCAGTTTACTTGCATAATCATTCTTCAATCCATGAAGTAATACAGTTTTGGAATTACAATGGCTATCTCCAAGTGAAATTCTCCTTCCGATAGAATGGTCACTTCGTGGTGAGGTTTCTGGACCACTTAAGTTATACTCTCTCATTCCTAAACATAAGTCAGCATTCTGAAAGTTAGGACGTTGACTTCTTGGGGATCCTTGCTTCCCCATTAGACCACTTCCTCTGGCTAAAACTTCAAATATTCAGAGTAGTAACGCGGCACCACAAGCGCATCTTATTCCAAAAAAATCTACAAAAATGGCATGTAATCAAGCTTATAAAAGATAAAGACCTTTAAAACAAAGATTAGAAGAAAATTTTAAAGCCAGCACCAACCTCAGCTTCTAGGAGCGCTTTCTCTATTTTTCCTTCTAAAACCGACCCACCAATCCATTAGGTCATATGAGGCAAATTCAATTTCAAGGTTTGGTGGCACGTATTGAAATCAAGGGGAAAAAAAGATATTTGATAGATTAAGAACACCCAAGAATGTATTCAAAGCAAAGAATTGGGTGATGGTAATATACATAAATACATGAGTGAAAAGCAAGCGAGCATTGAAAAACCATACAAAACTTTTGGAAGTTGCGGCTCTGCGATGCTTTCAGCGAGGTGGCTGCTTGGTTTGCTGAGTCGAGTCAGTTGATGATCTGCTGCGGCTGATCTGAAGGGAAAGGCCAGATATGGTGTGAAGGGTTTTTTTGTGGGGGAAATGAACAGAAGTAGAAGGGAGGGAAGATTTAAATTTCGAGGGTACGTAGAGGCGTCAAGGTGTGAAAATTTTCGCGTGGATGCATACTGCGTAGTCTTTGTGCAGTTGATTAATTAATTAATTAATATATTAATTAATTTGAAGATTGGGGTTGTTTTACGGGTGACGCTGGGGACCGGTCCGGCTGTCCCCAGCGTCCAAAGCAGCCCAACCAACGTTAGGCTGTTTGATGATGAAAAATACATGAAAATAAAATAAAAAAATATAATTAAATAAAAAAATGAAGATTAAAAATATATTAAAAAAATAAAATGAACAAAACATAATAAAAAATATAATGAAAAACACAATAAAAAAATAAAATGAAGATGAATTTAAGAGGGGATTCGGCCATAGAGCAAACGGAGCCGCCGCCGGTGGCGGTGGGCGTACGGGTCCGAAACGGGTTAAAGGCTGCCGGAGGCACACCGGAGCTCGCCGTCGTAGGGGTAAGGTCGCCTGAGTCCGCCGGTCCCGATGGCGTGGGCGGTGTCGCCCACCGCCACCGGGGGTGGCGGGGCTGTTTTGGTGGAGGGGGGCAGCCCGTCTACCCCCAGTATTTCTCTTGTTTTATTGGTTTAGATGTGGATCAAGTGGACGATAGGAAATTTTGTTGTGTACACCTTCAAGTAATGTAAAGTTTCATATTTCAATTCTTAATTTTCTTTTCTATTTTTCTATTTTTCTATTTTCTGATAGGAACTTTTTTTCTCTCTCCTTTGGAAGGTATTGTCACCACTTTTTCTTATTTGAATAACATTTCTTTTAATAAAGCAATTTGTCAATATCTTTCCATAAATAAAAAAATTTATTTAAATATGTGTGTTGAACCTAAGATTTCAAGTCTCGTATCTACATATAGATTTTGATGAAACAAATAATATTTAAAACTTAAGCTCAAGTTGTCTGTACATGAAGAGAGCTAAGCACATCAAGAAATCAAGTATGAGCAAAAAGAAGATCAAGTCTACAAATAAAGCTCATAAAGTAATTTTGTACATCTCTTAAAATTTGAAATTGGATTAAGACTCAAAATTAATATTTTCTCATTAAGCATCAAATTGTATTTTTTACATTTGCATAACTTGATTAAAATATTAATTTCGAAAATTATTATTTTTTTCACATATGTATAAAGATTTGAATTTATAATATGATTGATTGTCATCTTTAATATGTGCATGTGTTGTTTGAAAATCTTGAAAGGTGGTTGTGTGTTTTTTTGACAAATATAAAAGATAGATGATTTGTTTGAAAATCTTGAAAAGTGGTTGTGTGTTTTTTTTTTGACAAATACAAAAGATAGATGATTTGTTTAAAAATCTTGAAAGGTGATTGTATGTTTTTTTGACATATGCAAAAAGAAGATGATTTGATTTGAAAAATAAGTCATGCTCATTTTGTCATGTATGAAAAGTAAAAGATTAGGTTTGATTTCTTTGAAAAATGAATGGAGTTGTCTTTGACAAATATAAAAATGAGATGTTTTTATTTGAATCTTTTAAAAAGTGAATAGTACTCTTATTTGACATGTGAACCTTTTCAAATTTGAATATGAAGACTCATTTGCCTATAAATAGCTCACTTGAGTTTTGCAAAAATCACAACAAGAACTTACACATCAATTGCTAAGTTTTATATCATTCTTTCAAAGCTCTCATTCTCTCTTCTCTAAGTTTTGTGCCTTAATCCTTATTCATTTTGAGAGAGATATAGGTTGCACTAAATTGTTTTTATCTCACTCATTGAGGAGTGTATTTTGATAACCTACCCATTATCAACTTTTGTATTTGTAAGAGGGTGCGTATAACCCTTGTGTGTGTAGAAGATGTTCTACACGGGAAATAGTTAAATCACCAAGTGTGAGGTGATTGGAAGTGTAGAGGGTGTTCTATATGGATTCATTGGAGCGGTATTGCTTAAAAGTGTAATAGATTTTTATCTCCACCTGAAAGAGATTGAATAGTTAATTAGGGATTCTCAAGGGGTAGCTTGAGGCGAGGATGTAGGAAGTAGGGCTGAACCTCGTAAAAATACTGAATTTGCTTCTTCTTACCCTACTTTTTACATTTCTTGCTGCTTTATATTCTGTTTATATTTTATATTGTGTATTTGATTTATAAGTGTTAAGTTTTATAATATAACTTAATTCACCCTCCTTCTTGTATTAGTCATCTGGACAACAATGTGCAAATTGGATGTAAAAATTATCCATAAATAATAATTTACATACAAATTTTTTACATCTATTTTACTAGTTAATTCAAATGAATTAATATAACTAGATCATTTCGCTAATAAAAATATAATTAATTAATATAATTGGATCATTTCACCAAATCTAAAATAGAAATTTAAATGAAAATAATAATAAAACTAATAAAAATATATAAAATTAAACTAAAACCTAAAATTGAGAATTGATGAATTGGTAGCGTTTTTATAAACACCGGCAACTTATATATTGTTACCAGCGCAATAATATTAACACCAAGAAACTTAATATTTGTTGATGCATAAACAATAAATATGCAACATTTTAACAAACGTCGGTATAGCTATATTATATATTATTACCAACGTAACAATAGGAGCGCCATGAAATTTTTTTTATTTACTAGCATAAAAATTAAGCGTTGGCAATAATTCATTTTTATCGATGCATAAATAAACGTTGTTAATATAAACGCCGACAATTCTAAATTCTTTTGTAGCTTGCTATATCCTTTCTAAAGAAGATCGAGCTGATTATAAAATTAATATAAATGAAGTTCTAATACTATTATTTATGTTTTCTTGATATAAATCATGTAGTACTGTTAAACATAAAAATTAATATTAAGCTATTAATACGTTATTATTTATCATTAGGTATAAAGTTAGGGATTTTACTTGTAGAGAGGGGTCCATACTCCATAGGATGTTTTATTGTATAAAATTTTGCATATAACAAAAAAATAAAAGACTTCTTAAAGGCGTGCATAGATATATATATATATATATATATATAGGAAGTTTCAAGTTGGAATTTAAAATAAAAAATAAAAATATATATTTAACATGCCAATTGATCTCATTAATTATGTGCTTTCAATAAATAAAGATTATTAATTATCACATCTTTCTCAGTATAGGGTATCATATAATTTATAAGAAAGCAACCATTTATTAAATTGTTTTCGAAACCTTATCTCAAGTATAATATTAAAATCTGAAAATTAAGTAACTGGTTCAACTTATTTTTTATTTTGAAATGTAGTCTCAACACTGTTTATGCTTTAAAGTTTTTGGCTTGTGCATATTGTTCAACTTAAGCTTTTAAAATAAAATTAGGCAAAGAAAATGACTCATGAAAATTCATGTTATGATATTCAAAACTAATTTAAACAGATATAAAGCAGCATAATAAATCAAATTTAAAAATTTAGGTATACATGATGAATCAATGATCAGCGTATATACGATTTATGGAGAATTTAAACATATTTAGAATTAAGAGAAATTCACATGAAATTCCTTTTTATTTTTAATTTTTAATTTTTAATTTTTATTAAGCTAAAAAACTTATTTACTTGAGTAAGAAAAGCCAACCAGCCATACATAAAGTCCAAAATCGAATCACACCTATATATAAAAGTACTGAACCAAAACTGAATATTCTAGTTCCTTGGAGTAATCGGTCGGTTTCAGTTGTTAGATTAATCTCGAATCCAACTAGATCGGTTCAATTCCAAAACAAGTACTCCAAAAGATCTAACCTGAACCATTACACCCTTACTTGCCACTAGTTGGTTTGTTTTTATTTTATGGTATTTTGGATCTTGTCTAAGATCATGGATTTGTTGAGAATTTAAATATTAAGATGAGATGAGAAATATATAAATAGTAGTAAAATATATCCAAACAAGACCTAATAGAGAATTTTATAGACAGGGGCCGACCTCTCTATTTTGATTTGAAGTTGATTGTATTAATATAATATTGTACTAATATAATATAAGAATGATTATATTTGAAAAAGTGACTACGTAATTAACACCTTAAGCAATGGAAACTATGCCAATATGAAACGGCTCGTGTCGGTACTTTAATATATTGTGTAAATTACAAAGCATTTTTTTTTATCATTATTTGATTTGAAAAATAATTAAGTTAAAATAAATTATAAATAAAACGTTTAATTTCTTTTAACTAAAAAAAAAAAAAAGGAGAGACTCCTGTTTTGTTTTGAGAGGTGTTAGATCAGCACTAGTAGTGTTCTAGTTAAAGTTTGAATTTGATTAGAGAATTTTTTTTTTATAAATTTAACTTTATCATTTTTCAATAACATCAAATAATAGACTCTTAAAATTTATTATTATTCTATTAAATTATTAATTTTGATCTTTATATTTATTTTAATTCTAATTATAATTTAAATATTTATTCATTTTTAAAAATATATATTAATTTTTTACTGTTGATATTATTCTTAATAGATATAATTTTTTTATATTTTTGTTATAACATTTATATTTTTTCAATTGATACATTTTTTCAACTCGGCCATGTAGATATATAGCTATTGGCTTGTAGTGTGGAAGCAACATTATTGATGATGTCATGGGAATTTTCTCATAATGAATAATTTCAACTGATTTCTACGTAAGCAACGTGGTTGACGTTTAGCTGATTTTAATTGATTTGTAATGGATCACATTGTAAATTTTATGTCTCTTGGTTGAAATGAAAATTGACCTATTTAAAAAAAAATGTTGTTGAAGTTCATATTTTTCTTTTCCTTGTTTTTCTCCTTCGTGCTCTTCTTGTACGGGACAGATAACAGGCAGGAAGAGGAGTTGTTTGTAGACAAATAAACATTTGGCCAGCAAAATTGAGATAAATTGAATCAATTAGTGCTTTTATGGTTTTTTGCCTCCCAGCTCGTTTTCTCTCTAACCCTCATCCTTTGTTGGCCGTTCTTCAAGCCATGCCAACTTTTTTTTTAGGGGTGGGGGGAACTCTAGCTCCTTTTTTTCTTCCACCCAACCTTATGCGACTATTTATCTTTACTTTCTTCTAATTTTCTTAGATTTTTTTTAACCTTTTGTCTCCAATCAAAGGAATTTTCGATTTTCTGCTTGTCGGGCTTCTTCGACCACCACTCGTCGGGTTTTTGGACTTTGTTGCCACTAATCTATGGGAAGGGAGGTTCAGATCATCCAGACGTGTGATGTGTCCTACTCATATGCAGGGGTCCATGCACATGATGCCCACGCGCCTGATAATAATATCCCATAAAAAATCGCCTATGTTCAAGATCCTAGACACACATGAACACCCAAATTCAACTCATTTGCTTTTATTTATTTTATTAAATTAAATAATTGACAGGGACTTTTTAGAAGTTTTCACTTTGTAAGCTCTATAAATAGGAGCTTAGGCTTCTTAGTTTGGGATCTTTTGATCATTTGAAGAATTGTGTATTCGAGTACTCTTGAGAGAGAGTTAGGTCGGCCACTATGTGACTTGGATTTATCTTCGGTGCCTAGTACTTGGGTTTCTTGGGGTGCAACCCATGAATCTTCTTGAAGAGAAACACGCCGTACAATTCGTGAATCGGTGTTGTTCCAACTTATCCTTTTATCATTTTGCTTATCAATAAAGTTTAAGGTATTTTTCAATTTGGTGTTCTTGTGTTATTTGATTTATTTCTTAGAGTGGTTAAAGTATTGATTGGTTATTATTTTGTGTGAGTGCCGAATCCACACTACTTGTGGATTTGAAAATTGAGTGTGAGTGAGTGAGTGAGTGAAGGTGTGAAGAGCTGTGCATTGAAGGGTGCTAGCTGAACCCTCCATTGTAGTTCTCAGATTGGTGCTTTGTGTTCTTCAAATTCATCTTGTGATCATCCATTGCATTGTGTGTTCATAGGATTGCCTTGAAATTTCTCAAGAGCCAAGCTCAAAGTCGGCCAACCCTAACTTCACCAAAGTTGCCCCACATAAGCCATCAAACCCTAACCCACCATATTCCCACTTACCTTATTCATACCATTCGGCCAACACACAAACCCTAACCCAAAATCTTAATTTTCATAAGTCATAAAACTCTAATTTTCATAAGCCATAAAACCATAATTCTCATAAGTCATAAAACCCTAATCCCCCATAAGCCATAAAACCCTAATTCTCATAAGCCATAAAACTCTAATACCCCATAAGCCATAAAATCTTAATCCCCCATAAGCCATAAAATCCTAATTCTCATAAGCCATAAAATCTTAATCCCCCCCATAAGCCATAAAATCCTACTTTCCAACATTATCCTACTTGGCCAACACGTCCCAAGTGATAGCCGAACTCCACTTGCCACCTCATCTACCTTACATTATCTCATTAAATTTAATTGATCATTTATCCTTTAAGTGACTTAATTAAATCCTATCCAAACTCAACCAAATCTCATTCAAAATCTAAGTATTATCCATCAAATCCATAGCCAGCCATATCCATTCAAATTTGAAATTTAAAATTTCTAAAAATTAGAAATTTGTCTTTCAAGATAATCTTAACCAGATTCCACAACCCCAAAACCCTAGTCTAACATCATTCATCCACTACCTTATCCAAATGACCAAAATCCTAACCCTAATCCTTAATCTCAAAATTCCCTTAAACTCTCACTAAAAACCTAGTCCTATTACACTATATGTTCCATATGCCTTACCAAAAAGACCCCAACACATAGGTCTACTCATAGGATATTCCCTTAAACACTTTCTACCCTAATCTACCACTTAGACCACCACATCTCCCTACTTAAATCAAAACCATCCTTAAACAACATAACCCCACTGTCATAGGACTTTAAAAAAGCGAGAAAAATACCAAAACCAACCAAACTATTAAAACTTGTTCGGTTACTAAGAGGAGACGTGTGTGGAGGAGGTCCGTCTTGTTTAGGGACCAAACCGAGGTCCCTATCAGCGTTGCCGCGTTAGAAGTGTGCCCTTTTCCGCTACATGCAGCTCCATTGGGATCAACGGCCTCAATTTCCTTATTTCCGATTGTCTGTTTGTTCTCCAGTATGGCTAAGGTTATAATCAAGCCGAGTCAAGCCGAATTTTGTCTTATTGAGCTCAAGCTCAACTCAAAATACTCGGGTTGATTTTTTGTTCGAATTCGACTCGATAAACTAAAACTTCCAACTCAAACTTGAGTTCCACCTCGTCCCACAAATGAACTCGAGTCGAGTCGAGCTCGAGGTTGAGCTCGATTTTTTTTAAAATTTTTTGAATAAAATTCAAAAATAAATAAATAAATAACTAATAAAAAAATTAATATTTAATATCTAATTAGATGATATTTATTCATCATAACAATATGTTATATGTTTATATATTATTAATAAATACACATAATATGATAGCATATACGTATTTCATATGCTTCTCATGCACTAATATATGAAATCATTAAATTTCATAGACTAATTATTGTACAAATTATAAAACATAATTATGAAGTATATTCATCATATAGATATAAGTAATAAGATTATATATTACTTATTTAATTATAAAAATTCTATAATTATATTATTAGCAATACATATATAACATATATATATGTGTATATATTTATAAATATATAAATGAATTTTAATCGAGTTAAGCAAACAAGTCGACTCAAGTATAAATGAGCGAACCTTAACGAGCCTTAGTCGAATCGAGTAGAGTTTTGTCGGGTATGTGTTATTTACTAATCGAGATGGTGCATGCTTTCATGATCGAGTTTTTTTTTTTCAAGAGTCGAATTCGATTCGGGTTTAATTGAACGAGTACCAAGCGAGCTGTTAAATAGTCTGGTTCATTTACATTTCTAAGTGTAATGCATGCTCCTCACGCGCCACCATTGCTGGTGGTGGTCCTTATTCGGTGTATCGATTTTTCTTCTAGTTGTTATTTTTCAGTTTCCCTAACTGGGAATCTAGTTCAAGTGGACATGAGAATCCCTTCCAGCCAGACCAACTCGATAGAATGCAGCGCACCATCCCCGCTACGACTTTTAGTTGCAATTATATAGTCTGATAAATTAGACTATTTCAAAATTGTTTTTTGCAGGATCCCCTTGATCGGAATTGGTGAAAGTCACATTTGTGAGTCTGAAATTTTTTTTTTCCTTATTTTAGTGTTTGATATGTATTTGTCATATTGTGATGATTATTGAGGACTCCCATTTTATTAATTTATATATCCTTATATCTGTTTTATGTTTTATATATTATACTTGCTTTTGAAAAAGAAAACCAGTGCTGCTATTAGTAGTGGTGGAGCCAGAAATTTAGTTTAGAGGGGTCAAATAAAATTAAAACTATAACAATTTTTTTTTGTCTATATTTATATAATTTTCTTACAATATACAACAATATGATGGTAGTATATAAAAGAAAAATAAAATATGTTTAATACAATATGTGTATTAAAAAAATATATAATATGCCAAGATCAATATATCAAAATTCTTAATTTCTCTTTCAATATAGGCAATTAAATTATTTCTTAAAAACTCATCTTCAATTTTGTCACAAAGTCTTTATTTATAAATTTTAACTTGTCATTATGTTATTATATTATTTTATTTTATATGAGATGTATTTTATTTTTAAATTAATTTAATTTTTTTAAAATTAGACTTGTAAGTAATTAATTTATAAAAAACAAAATAATTTTATAAAAGATGAGCAAAAATAATATTTTAGAGAAGAAATTAGGATCAAAATAATCTATAAGATTAAAAAAAAATATATTTTTTTTTATCAAAACTAATACATATAATTTTTGAAAACTAATATATATATATGTATATATAAATTTCAAAATTATAGGGGTAGGACCCCCCGCCCCTATGTAGCTCCGTCAGTGAAGTCTGTCCTATATGGCTGGTACGTGATGGGGGTAGAGATGTCAATTCATTTAAAACCGCGTCAACAGAGGGGCCTCATAGACTGCAAGGGTAGCAGTTGGAAAAAGCCATCTCTTTTTAATAGTCATAGCAACTCTGACTGAAACCCTCCAAGAACCTTCCCTTCCCTTGCCTCTAGGCGTCTGCTCCCCTCCCAAATTCCCCTCATTCTTATTTTAAGCACTCCCTACTCCACCTCTCTGCCCAACATCTCTCTCTCTCTCTCTCTCTCTCTCTTTTTCTCTCTGCCGAATCGCCGACCACAATGGCCGGGCAAGATGATAAATTCCCTCGTGAAAGTCCCGCAACCCAAACCGGCTACGCTCTCAGCGGCAAAATCATGCTGAGCGCGATAGTGATCTTGTTCTTCGTTGTCATCCTCATGGTTTGCCTCCATCTCTACGCCCGCTGGTACCTCCTCCGTGCGCGCCGTCGCCACATTCGTCGCAATCGTCGCCGCAGCAACTTCGTTTTCCACGTGGACCCTGCTAACCCTAACGCCTCCGCCGCCACAGTCACCGTCCCCACCCGCGGCCTCGACTTGTCCGTGCTCAAGGCCATCCCAGTCTTTCTCTACTCCTCCGAGACAAACCCGGAAAAGCCCATCCCGGAGTGCGCTGTTTGCCTTTGCGAATTTGAGGAGAACGAGACTGGTCGTACCCTACCCAAGTGCGGCCACTGCTTCCACATAGAGTGCATTGACATGTGGTTTCAGACTCATTCTACTTGCCCTCTCTGTAGGTCCCCCGTTGAATCCGGTCACGCATCCGAGAACCCGGCCGAAGTAGTCATATCCGTGTCTGTATTGGCGGGAATTGAAGCGGGATCCAGCTCCGGTTTGTGCTCGGATTGTCACCACGAAGGGGAGCAGACGGGTCAAGCTTCTTCGTCGATTGCGACTCGAAAGAAACCCGAGGAGTTTGTGGGAGTCTCGATAGAGGTTCCGAGCAGGAACGAGAGTTTCAGAGACGACCCGATGTCTGACTCTCCGTCGAGTCAAGGTGGCTTCAGATCGCCAATGAGTCGCATGTTGTCTTTGAAAAGAATTCTCAGCAGAGACAAGAGAGCGAGCGTGTCGCCGTCCTCGGGGAACGCGGTGAATTGTAGTTCGGTGATCGAGTCGGATATTGAGCATGGAGGTAACGATGTGAATCGGCAAACTCAAGGCTGATTCGGTATGGCTCGGTTGTATTAGTATGTGACCGACAAGAATGGGTTATCTATTCGAGGTCTGAGGAAAAGACATTCGGAGACTGTCAGTCTCCAGTCTGGAGGCCAATTGGTGGGGATTTGATGTACACGTGGCAGTATACGTTTTGTGCTAGACTTTCGTAGCAGCCTTGGGTTGACGTAGAATGTTTGACCGTTGTATATAATTATTCACAATATTCTCATTTGATTGATATTTTGTTCCTCTATTAAGTTTATTAATTTCAAATTTCTCTAAAATCTTAAATTCAAACAGCCACGGCTAGAAATGAGGGACTTTTTGGATTTAGGATTTGATCAAATAGCAGACAGAAATCAAATCATTCTATTGAGATGTTCATATGAATTTGGAGATTAGATGTAAATGTATAATAGGGCGGTGCTACCGTTACCGCTATAGTGCATCAGCACCTCCCATATTCACCTATTGTCACAGCTGTAGTGCACCAGCACCGTCCATATTCACTTTAGTCTAAAATATGTTTTTTGTTTTAAATTTTTTTGGAATCATTTTTCAAAGATTTTTAAATATTTAAAAAAAACAAATAAAATTTAAAATATTATTAAATAAATATTTACTTAATCATTAAATCTTAAAAAAATAAAGAACGGTGCACATCAACGATATTTTTCTTATATATATATATACTAGATAAAAGTAACGTATAAAGTACGTTTATCTAGTTTAACTTTTAATAAAAATTAGAAGATTATTCATAATTAAATGAATGATAAATAATTACACGTTTTCATATATTATATAAAAAAATATTAATAAAAACAATAAGATAGTCTTATAAATAAACATAACCTATAGTTTTATCAAATTTGTTTGAGATAATTTTGATTGAAATTTTAATAAAAGATTTGTTCAAAATATTATATTTTTATAATTCTAAAACGATGATTCAATATTTGCGTCATTTTGCACGACCTCAAAAGATAGGACATTAAAATATCTATGTTTTTAGTCTTTGAGTTTTTCTAGATCTATATAAATTTGTTGAATCATCCACAGTTTTTTTAGTTATGTGATTATTTTTAAGAAATAATATAATTTAAAAAAAAAATAAATTATGTAGTTTATAATTTATATAAAAGAATGTTATATTATAATTTATAACATGAAATTTCAATCTTAAATATGTAAATTTATTAGATCATATATATTTCAATTAAATATCAAACATATATAATATATTAATTATATTTATTGTCTATTATTATCAATTTAATATAATTATAGTTAATTGTATATACCGTATATTTGTCATCTCAAAAAAAAAAAATTAATACATTCATTTTAAAATTATAAAATAATTTTTAAAGAATGAAATTATTAATTATATAATAGGAATAAATTTTCATGAATAAAATTAAACTCTCTAACGTATAAATTAACATCTCTAAGCGATGATTGTATTGTTATATTGTTATTAATGGTTTATTTATATATATTGTTATATATTCTATACTATTATTATGTTATTCTATACTATTATTATTATTCTATATTTATCTTACATAAAAAAAAGTTTTTATTGAAAAGTTTATCGTTATAGAAAATTGAAGTGATGTAATTAAATTTAATGTCAAGAATATTATTTCGGTGATTAATGAAATTAATGGATTGTATTTAAAATAATATTTCTCATTAAATACAGTATTTATTTTAAAAAAATGGATGAAAAGTGTTAACTTTAATATAAAAATAAATTTTTTTATTAAAACAAAATTTTTCATTAGATAACCACTTTATATATATAAAGATATATAGATCTATAATTATTACAGGAATCCATATGTTTATTTATTTTCATTGTAGCATGTTCTCCAGATCCGGTTTGCCGGGTCGAATGAGTAATCTCATGTGCAGCACGAGGGCCCCTCCATAATTGGAGAGTCATTTAATTTCAAATTCAATTATCAAGGAAAATTATCTGTTTGAATAAAGTAGCTGGAGGCTTGTACAAAAATTCAGATTTAATTCATTCGGTTCCGAATCTGTAAGGCTGTTAGCTTCCATAATTTATGAACTCTAGAGTCTTGATTTGATGCTTAAAACAATCCTCGAAGAAAATCCAAAGAGAAAGACAGATGCACTTGGACTTCAAATATGGAAATGATAGGAGCCAGCTCCCTCATAGTTATAGTGTACTGCTCCCTCACAGCTATACTGTAATTGTGAGGGGGTTGCACAGCTGCATTGTAACTGTAAGAGAGTTGTCAGATTATTGGACTGCCTCCTAGCCCAACTTCTTCAAATAAATGCCTGCAATTTTTTGATTTGTGAGTTGATATTGAGAACACAATTTTTTTTATTGTTAATATGGTTTAATCTAATAAAATTTTAAATTTTTTAAAAGTAACATTATATATTTATTGTAAAGTGTGAAATAATTGCACAATTATTTTATATAAGAGTGAGATTGATTATTAAAAAATTATTATTTTTATATAAATCTTATATTTTCAAAAATTTAAACAACAGTCGCAAATTCAATGATTATAAATATTATTTCTTATTTTTTAAATCATTTTATCAATAGATAGATAATATGTCCTCCACACGTTAACTTACTAAAAAAAAAATAGAAAACGGATATAAATCTCAAATTATACCACTGAAATTTATAATTCAAATCCAAATAATGATAAAATCTACCAACATTTTGGTGTCAATCTGTCTTTAAACTAACACACTAGATCGGATTAGTAAAAGCTGAAGAAGACACGATTGTTTTTTGATTTAGGCTTCATTAAAATTTGAAATTGAGATAGATTTTAAAAGTTAAATAAAATATTATTATTATTATTTTAAAATATAAAAAATTTATATTGTGATTTAAAAAAATTATATTTTATTTAAAAATTTTAAAAAATATAATAATAAATTAAAAATATATATATAATTCAAAGGGGACCTTATTGTTGTTATATTAGGTTGAAGTCCATTGCGTAAGCGGAATGGACTTCATGACCAGACCCAAGCCCAAGGTCACAAGGACAAACCATAACTACTCTCTGCTTCGTTGATTTATTTATTTTAATGTTTAGAAATTTAATAAGTCGTGCGCATTTGTCTTTACTTTGGGTTTGGTGGAATCTTCAGGAAAACAAGAAAAATTGTTCTCTCTCTCTCTCTCTCTCTCTCTCTCTCTCTCTCTCTCTCTCTCTCTCTCTCTAACTTTTAACTGCAGTTCACGCGCTTTGGTATCCGTACTGTCTACAGATATTGTCTATTGTCCAATCTCTTTACGCGGAAATGGCAATTTGGGAAAATCACAAAAAGCCAACCACTACGTCATCCTCTCTTAGCGAATACTATATAATGATTACGGCGCCGTCATGGAAAGTTGGAAGGAAAATGAGTGACTGCGACAATTTAAGACTACAATTTCAAGCCGAAATCCTAGAGAAATTGGAATTGAAAATCAAACGATAATCGATTTATTAAACAGTACTTCTACACAATCTTTTAATTTTTATTAGGGATGTACAAAAAACCCGAATTCCGATTCGACCCGATATTCCGACCCGACCCGAACCCGCTTTTCCGACTCGTTTCAGGTAATCGAGTAATCGGGTATTACCCGTTACCGATTTATTTCCAGATTTCGATTTCATTTTCAGCGTCTGCGTTCAACAATCAATACTCCAGAAAACAATTTCATGAATAGCTGTGTATGGATCAACTTTTCGGCAGATTTGCAATAGAGTTGAGGGCTTCAAACGACCGGATTTTTCCGCCATCAAAAAGCTCAACTTTTCGACTGAGTTGCAACAAAGTTGGGGGCTTCAAACGGGCGAGTTGCAACAGAGTTGGGAGAGAGAGCTCTTCTCCAAATCTTCAAACGGCCTCCTCCTCGCTTCGCTGCTTTCACGGAGAAGAGTTCACTGCTTTCACGGCGATCGCGAAACAATCGAGATGGCACTCGTTCACTGCTTTCATCGTGATCGTGCTTGTCGCAATCTCGAGAAACACCGGAGATGCGTGATGGGCTGGTGGGCGCACTAAACCAATAGTCACCAAAACGTTTGGGAGAAGTTGGATTGTTGAAATCCTTGGACAAAATTGGTTAGATTTTCCTTCATTTTCAGAACCCTAATTAGTATTTCATCTTCTATAATTGGTTTTTTTGAACGTTCTTCTTTTTTTTTCCGTCAACCTTATCGGTTGATTATCGGCCAAACGGTTATCGGTTCATCGGAAGGCATCTGTAAACGAGTCGGGTCGAAAACGGGCTTATCGGTGCGGGTCGGGTCGGGTGAACAGCCCTAATTTTTATACACCATTATTTTTAATTATTTTAATTTTGATTTTTTTAAATTAATATTATTTATTATTTATTATTTATATATCAAATATTTGATAAAAAAATAAAAAAAGTGAGGTATATAAAAATTATATAAAAAATAAAAAATTATGTAGATTTTTTCTTTATTAAATCCATGCATTCATGTCAATTGTCAACCTTTATTAATGTTAACAAATTCTTAAAAAATATATAATGCAATTTAAATATATAAATTATGTCTGAACAATGAGTTTTCAAATATAAATTTATTGATTGATTTTAATAAAGATATGGATATTGATATTGATATTGATAATGCAATATGTATATATTTGTTTATTAATCCCCTATTTGAATGAGATGCAGGTCTATTTAAATTTTAAGATAAACGATTTAACTAAATGAATTTTTATAAAAATAAATTTAGCAATTAATATGATTTGGTATTGTATATTAAAATTTTAAATTATTTTATTACAAAATAAATGTAACTAGTATATAAAATTATATTAGTATATAATTTTTCTTTTATAAAATCTGTTTGAATTTATAGCAACTTTCATATCTTAAAGTGGAGAGAATATTTTTTATTTAATAATTAAGATATTGATTATTAGTGAATTGATTTTTTATTTTATTTTTTAAAAAGTATTTAAACATATATAAATAATAGTGAAATAAAAATAAAATATTAAATATTAAATTTACACTAATCGTCAGAATGTGACGGTCACTTCTCGGTCTTTGTGGCCTGACCCCCTATTTTTGTTTTATTTGTCAACAAATAAAATATAAAGACACCATTATTTAAATCTCATTTCGAGTTCAGCTCCCTTTTTTCTTTTTTTGACTTATTGATTAAAAAAATATTATTTACTATTTAATTTTAAAAAATGATAAAAATATCAATAATTGAGTCCCATTTTAAGTCCTATTTTTATTTTTTTTAATTTAATAATTAATTTAAAAATATATTTAAAAATATTAAAAAAATTATATAAAAATATATATAATTAAAATAGTGGGTGCCGTAGCAAACCCCTTTAATTTTACTCTACCGTCCTACGCGTGTTTGGTAGTACTAGCGGGGTATTTGCAAAGAGAAATGTAAATCTATGATATTATTTATAATAATTTATATAATATGTGTAATAAAATAGAGATATTTATATAAAGTGATGTTAATTTTATAAGATAGATTATAAAAATATTCTTATTTTATAATTTGTATTACGAAATATATTATAAAATATGTTATATGTATATTACTTTTATTTGCAATTATCATTTGCAAAGGGGGAGTCGTAAGTCACATGGAGGAGTAAGTCAAAGGAAAGTGGAGATGAATGAGATAAAAATTTAAATTGAATAACATATATGATATAATATATTTTTTAATATTATTTTTAATTTAAAATTTTAAAAAAATTAAATTATATGTATTATATTATATAAAATTTTAAACAATTATAATAATTAAATAAGATAAAATAAATAGAAAAAAGTTAAGGATCTCGTTGGAGTTCAGGCTCTTTTATTTTTATTTTTATTTTATAATTAAATAAGTATTTTTAAATAATATTATTTTATTTTATTTTAAAATATTTTAAAATATTAAAAAAATTATAGAAAAAAAGAGAAAAAAAAAGCTCAACGGGATATCAAAACAGGACCCCTACGATATGCGTAGCATCCCCAAAATAAATTAGAGAAGTAGATTATTTTTACCACCAACAACTCTACCTCAACCGATCTTTACATACGGCAAACGACCCCGCTGTGACTACATGACACGTACTAGTGAATTTTCTTCGAGACTTGAGTTAATTAATTGAAATCTGTTTTGTTAGAAAATCAGTTATAAATAAGTGAGTTCGTCTAATAATAATCCGTCAAAAGAGATTGAAATCAGACAGTACTGTCAAGATTCATAATATCCAATATTTAGGGTATGAATTCAAGAAAAAAAAAAAAAGTTGCGTGTAAAACTACTGATTGGATTAACTAATGACATTGAATTAATTAAATGTCAGTGTTCTTCAAAATTTTTAAAAAATAAATTAAAATATTCCTATATTAAATTTACCATCCACTTTTCAAAATGAATTTTTGCTACAATATATCTATTTTACTTTTCATATATGAAAAGTAATTGTAGAGGTTTTCATTAGATTATTTTACATGTTTCCTTGTTGTGACTTTTATTTCCTTCGTCACTTTCCTTCCCTGCTACTTATGATTCTCTCGACTTAGAAACTTTTTATTTTCGTTTCGTTCCCGCCATCAAGTCGTCTACGTCGACAGCTCTTCTCCATCGTCGGCTTCTCTCCATTGCCAGTGAGGTTTTTGTTTTTGTCTCTCGTCGTCTTCTCCACTCCAAACAGAGATTTTTCTTTTCAGGTATTATCTTTCCACGCCATTTTCTCCTATCGTCTTCTCTACTCCAAGTTTTGATTTTGATTTTTTATTTCACCTTCACTTGACTTTAGTTCCTTTGACAATTTGTTTATATTCTTCGTATGGGGTAAATGATTCAAATATCTACAAGATTCGAAATCTGAAAGTTTCGTATAGGGTACATGATTCAAACCCCAAGTTTCATATGAGATAAATGATTCAAATCACTAGATTTTTTGTCATTATTTGTGAAATTTTGGTGGTTCTGAAACTTATTTTTGATGAAATGGTTCTGATTCATATCGTATTGTGGTTCTGAAGCTTATGTTTGGCCTGAGCTAAGTGCACACAGTGACTTCGTTCAACATTTGCTTAACATGGCGCTCGAGCGAACTTCAGATAGAGATTTTACTTGACCCTCGCTCGACTTGGCGCTAGAGTAAGAATGATTTCGCTCAACAGTCGCTCGACATGACGCTCGAGCGAAGTTCAGATAGTGTAATTATAATATATAAAAAAAATTTAAATATATTCTTATTAAAAAATGAATATGAATATTGTTGTTAGAGGTTATTGAGGATTATGAAAATAAAATAAAAAAATAATTAATTTTTTTTTTATTATTATAGAGAATGTGATAGTTAATTCAATGTAAATTTTATATTTTGACTAATTAGTTATAAGATAAAAAATTATATATATTTTAAATTTTAAAAGTTAGGATGAGCAATATAATGTTACTGCTCTAACGTTTAAGCCTCGTTTAGATTCGAAGATGAGTTTAGTTTATTTTTTAATATTATTATTATTTTGGAATTTGAAAAATGTGTATTGGAATTTGAAAAAGGTGTATTGGGATTTGAAAAAGGTGTATAGGAATTTATGTTTTGTATAAAAAATTATAAAAGTATAATGATGAAATAAAGATGAATTGAAATAAATTAAGATAAATTTTGAATACAAACGAGACCAGCCTTTAAATTTACAACTATGATTTAGTCAAGTAGAAGCGACTTTAGAAACTTCAATGGCAAGTAATGACATGGATTACAGGCACATAAGAGAGGAGTTTGCCTGGAAATGATTAGCAGAAATGCTACTTAGAGTCGGGAAAATGAGACTCCAATGGGAGTCGGTGATGTGGCACCCCGCTTTTATTTTTTATTTTTATTTTTTAAAATAGAGTATAAATCAACGACAAACGAAATGACATGTTGGGATCGAAGAGAGAGAAATGCATTTTATTTCTCAAATTCGAAGCTCCCGCGTAGTGAACCCCAAATCCCTCCATCGACTCCCTCCGACCACCCCCACTCGACTCTAAAGTTTGCGATGGGAGTGAAGAGAGAGAAATTGACCCTCACCACGATTTCCGGCTTCCTTCATGTTGGTGCTCTCCTTTGGTTTGAGATTCCTGTGTCGATGCTCGACTTTTATCCTTTTTCTTCATTGAGCACTTTTTTCTTTGTGGAAATACTAAGGTCCCGTTTGTATTTGCAACTCAATTCAACTCATCTTTATTTCATCATTATATTTTTATATAAAACACAAATTCCTATACATTTTTTTCAAATCCAAATACACTTTTTTCAAATCCCAAAATAATAATAATATTAAAAAATAAATTAAACTCATCTCATCTTCGAATCTAAACGTGGTCTAAGTTCTTTCTTCGTCAAGATGGTAAGTATATCTCGATACCCTTTATTGCATTTCCCTTGCAGATGGTAAGTAAATCTCGATGGCTTTTTCCAAATCTGGTGGAAGATATTTCTTTTTCCTTACTACTATCACTTTCTTTAAGTTCCTCTTTCAAATCTCCTCCAAAGAATATTTGTGAAGGTTTCTAATTAGATCAGGCACTTTTTTATCTCCTTGTCCACATTTTTTTTTTGCAAAATATTGCTCATTTTTCCCCTGATTGCCAAACTCAGCCTACGATTTGTGTTGGAAAATCGTTAAGTATTTAACTTTTATTTTTTCATTCAGCTTTATGAATTTTCAGCAGGGTAATTGTTCTTTGCTTAGTATATCTTTATCTAGCTAGAGTCAGCAGAAAACTTTTGTATTTGCTTATGATGTGATTATATATCAGCTTTCATGCTTTTCTTTGAGATGCTATGGTATTTCAATTTTGGCATCGATTATAGTTGTGGTTTTGACTCATGGTAATTTTTATTAGATGTGAGAATTTTCGTTTAGTGAAAATAATGATCGCACGTTTTATTGTTTGGTTTCTGGCTACTTGTTTGATTGCTACATATTTTCTTACTGATTGCTTTATTTGATTTGAGGATAATCTAGTAACGAATTCAATTATTGAAGAGGTTTGTTGAATATTGTTTTGATTACAAAAGATTAAGCAAATTGACTTCAAAACCCAACATAATTCAACAATTTATATTGAAACCAGCAAAGAAGAGACTTCGGATGGTAAAGTCTCAGAACTTGATGTTTCACAATTTATATTTGATGCCAACTCTGTTTCTTTGATTTTCTTTTCTAATCTTCAGAACTTGAGCATTTCTGTTTCATACTCTCCAAGATATAATGCTAAATATCTTTTAATGCCTAACAGGTTTTGGTGTAATGAGGAATGATTATTTAAGCTTCTCAAACGGGCAATCTTCATGCTCAACACGTTTGCCTCAGGTTGCTGAAATTGGGAATGAAATAATAAAGAGTCAAGAGGATTAAACCTTGGATATTTGGTAGTCATGTAATTGTTTGATTATTTTCTACACCGTTCTTCTATCTGAAACACTTGCTTGCTTTTTTCCCATGAGATTTAGTAGATGATTCAATTCTATTTATACGCTCATTGATGCTTGTTGCCCCTCTTTTACAGGGTATTGATGGAATGTTTTATTTTTTGGACACTGGCCTTGCATCTTCAAAATTTTGTTGGAAGACTTCATTTTTTGTACTTTGGCCTTGTATCTTCATCTTAGAATTTTGAAGGACGGCTTGAATTTTTGGCACCATTTTGGTTGTATTTGTTTTAGGTGGAAGCTGCTAAGTGCCAATCTATGAAGATCACCCGCTTATAAATTGTCAGGAATTCGTATTTTTGTAAAGCAAATTGTTTCCCTTTGTTACTTGAATGTAGAATGAACCATAGAGCTAGCTATTGGGGCACACTTTAAACGTCAACCCCACTTTGTGACAAGATTCGATATTGCTTAATAGAAATCTGTCATCCTGTTTTGTATGGATGGCAGTACCTTTTTTCCCCTTTTAAGTTTTCCTTGTTCATTTTGGTTGATCAGTGTTAAGTTGAATGAGGTTGTTTTATGTTTTGGTTTTATGCATATGCTTACCATACGGACTTGGTGCTGCATCAAGCTTAGTTTGTTTTTTTTTTTTTTTCCAGCAAAGTTTGTTCAATTGAACATGTCCACAGACAAAGATTATAGACACGCATGTACATACATATGTAAAAGATATTTATTGCTAAACTGTATGAACTAAGTGTAGAAATCTGCACTATATATGAAATAGAAACTCTAATAACTAATTTCCTGTTCATACACGTCTCCTTTCATGGTTTTAGAATCAGAAGGAAAACTGTTGGGATGTTTCACAAAGAATAGTAGGGAAAGAATAAAGACATAACTCTAGTGTTTCAAGTTACTTTCTCACAGCTTATTAATGCAACTCAAAAATGGGCAAGTGGCTATATATAATCTAAATCCAAATATGCACTTAAAATATTGCATAAATATCCTGAAATCTTCAAATGTTATGTTTTAATTGATCAAGCATCAAGTGTATACTGCTCCAAGTTTCATGTCTCTTGTCAACCAGAAATTCATGAACACAACCATCAATCTTGACGAGGCTAATTGCTCTACCCGTTTTGATCCCACAATCATCCATTAGTTTCCTCATTTCCTTCACATCTTCCCGTAAAGCCCTGAATTATACGACTCCATCACCGAAAGTTTTTTGAGGGTTTGCCTCCCAACCTTTATATTACCATAGGTCCTACAAGCACCGAGCAAGGCACACCAAACCACAACCCAAAAATAAACCAGTGAATGGTGTAGAAAATAATCAAACAATTACATGACTACCAAATATCCAAGGTTTAATCCTCTTGACTCTTTATTATTTCATTCCCAATTTCAACAACCTGAGTGTTGAGCATTGTCATAATCCGGATTTTTAGATATTCATTTAATTTTTATACGTCGCATGATCATTGAAGATTGATCAAATAAGGAATAATATAATAAAGAAAAAACTTATAATTGTATGTTGGAAGATTAGGAGTAGGATTAAGTACAGTGGTGGCTTGTTTTATGTGAAAAAAATGTCTAACCCGAGATCTCGCTCGACTCTCGCTTAATGTCTGTCTTGAGTGAGATACAGTGAGAGATTTGACATATTTTGATAAAATAGCTATAACTTACTCATTTGATATCGGATTTGAGTGATTCAAAAGACTATAGAAAGCTAAGAAAAATATCTAAAACTTTATATTTTGAATTTTAAGAGATATGGACTTAAGAAAATACAAAATTGAGATGGATGTGGAAGATCTGGATTAGAGATAGATAGACATTGACTTTGAAGTTGACTAAGGACTTTGGATAAGATTAAGTCTTTGGATTATTTTCTCAATTAGCCTAAGATCTGGACAAGTGTGTATATATGTGGAAATGAGGAGATTCTATCTAGGAAATTTCGTGTGAAACAAGAAGAAATATCTACCAAACACTTAGTGTGCCCGGATTAGTATTCTCGGATTTATCTGTCGACTGATAGTGAAAAAATCATAACTTGATCATATGATCTCAGAATGAGGTGATTCCAATTCCTATAGAACCTTTATGTTTGGGTTTTTGAAAATAAATAATTGATCAATGACAAAATCTGGTGTGAAGTGGACGGCCCTGGGTTGAGTCCAATTGATAACCGATTTAGATGAACTGTCCTATATTCGGCTATGTAAATAAAATTGTGATTGGCTATCAATTTTTTTGAGATCTTGACATGTGTAGGAGTATGTTTCATGAGGATATGAATTGATCTAAAAGCCTTGATGAGTAAGAAAATAAAGGAAAACAAATGGAGAACTCGGATTGGGTTTCTCGGGTGGTTTTGACATGTTTCGGTGTATTAAGCATATTTCTCTCATTTGATCTCAGAATAAGGTGATTCAAAATTCTATAGAATTTTAAGATGATGATATAAAACTTTTATGTTGTAAGGTTTTGAAAAATCGAAGTATATCAAGGACGAATTTGGGATGGAAGTGGCCGGATACATCTCATTAGAGGAAACTATCATATTATTTTGTCTTTACCTTGCATGAGCTGGGGTTTATTGGAGCCATTGATCAAGGAGATATTTTAGGCAGCTAAAAACTAACCCTTGGATATCTATATGACTCACCAAACCTAAGTTTAGACTAAATTATTTCACCTAAAATAAGTTGGAAGCTTATATAAGGCTCTAAAAGGGGGGAAACCGGATATCTTGAGGAGTTTATCCTCTCCTTGTCTAATATTTCGCCCCTCTCCTATATATATGTATATGGTGGCTTCTCTTAATCCCCTTGAGCAATAACACATGGCTACCTTGAGAGAAAACAAAGAAAAAGCCTTCCTAAAGCCCTTGAATCTCTAAACACTTCTAAGGTGAGTTATTGAGTATGTTTGAAGAAAAAATTTGCAAGAGCTTGGTTTTATCATCAATTCAAGTTTTGGAGAAACTTGTAAGTATAAAATTTAACCTAATCTTGGCATAGAATGAGTGATTTGGTGATTAGATCATATTTAATATTTATTTGAGCTTAATCTTAGTTTATATGTTAAAGTGAATCCTATTGAGTTTTGGAGTGATTTTTGCTATAATAAAATGCTAGAAAAATTATGAGACCTTAAGAATATATTCTATGATATTATATGAAGAATATATGTGAAAATATAAGGTCTTTATTTGAAAAAAATGATAGATCAATCCTAGTAACTTTCGGATTTAAAAGGAGTTAAATAGACAGATTTAACATCCTTCAGTAAAATGGTCATAACTTGTTAGTGTGATATAGAAATTGATTGATTCAAAATGATATGAAAATCCAAGACATATATCTATAACTTTTATGTTTTAAGTTTTACAAGATAAGAACTTTATGAAGGACGAAACTGGAATTAACTAACAAAACAGAGTAGGTAACCCTTAAAAAGAGGAGTTTTCCTTCATTTTAAAAGTTCTAGTGAATTATTTGAAAAATATTTTTAACAAATATTATAATTTTAGGAACCTTAATATATTAGGAAAATTTTTTAGATTTATTGTCATAAAAAGATAAAATAAAATAATAATAAAATTTTATATATAAGTATAGTTCAAGAAACACTTAAAAATAATGTTGTTATGAAATTATGCAAACTTGTGAGCTTGAGTTGAATGAGTTAAACGGAATAAATAATTAAGAATATTTTCATGAAAATTCGGTTAGCCCTTGATTAAATAAAAATTTAATATCTTATTTAGTTTCTTATATATTATTTGTTAATCTTGACTTTATGAAATTAGGCGACGTATGTATATGTAGGTTTTGTGTTATGCTTTTCTATGTCATATGTTTTATGAGAACATGAAACATGCATATCACCAATCTAAGTTTGCATGTACGTTGTATTTTGTCACATACGTGTCGTCATAAGTCATGACGTCCATTTTTTAAAGAACAGTCTATGTTACATGTCGTCATGTAAGTATTGTTACGAGTCATGACGAATATTTAAGAAATAAAATAAGAAAATTTTATATGATATGGCCCAACCACGGGTAATAATAGTGGAATAACCTAACCACGAGTAATAATAGTGGTATGACTCAACCACAGGTAACAATAGTGGCATGATCCAACCACAGGTAATAATAGTGGATATTAGTAAAGACTTATAAGAACAAGAATTTTAAGATAAGAATAAAAAGTACATGCATGATACAAGTTTATAAGTCCAAGTCATGCATAAGTCCCATAAAGCATTTTCATATGTTATATGTCTGGGATCATTGTTATGTATGATGATTGTTGATGTTATCTATGCCTTATTTCGTTAGCTGTGTATTTACTGAGATTTCTTAGAAATCTCAGTAAATAGTGGATATTAGTAAAGACTTATAAGAACAAGAATTTTAAGATAAGAATAAAAAGTACATGCATGATACAAGTTTATAAGTCCAAGTCATGCATAAGTCCCATAAAGCATTTTCATATGTTATATGTCTGGGATCATTGTTATGTATGATGACTGTTGATGTTATCTATGCCTTATTTCGTTAATTGTGTATTTACTGAGATTTCTTAGAAATCTCATTCTTTTATATTTTATCTATCATTCCATAAGGAATGATAGAAGGTGTTGTAGCAATAAATAAATTGTCATGAGACTCAGATATCAGAGGAGATTCAGAGGAGTTCCGAGGGTCCTACAGAATACTCCTCTCCTAAGAGACTGATCTCACGTACGTGATCAAATGGAATAGCAAGAGTATTGAAGGGCAGTAAGAGATGATATTTGTGAGAACAAAAATAACTAAGTTATGTAAGTTCTGGATTCGTTATGTTATGATAAATAAAAAATTATGAAGGATATAGTTTTAATATGCCATGTGATCTATTTATGCAAGAGTTAGATCTTTTTGCATGTATTGAAAATTTATTCCTTTCCGTTGCATTTTGCATTGTACTTAATTAGTAAGTTTAGGTGCATGCATAGTTTAAAAAAAAAAAAAAATCGAGGCATTACAAGCATGAAGATTGCCCATTTGAAAAGTTTAAATAATCATTCATCATTACACCGAAACCTGTTAGGCATTAAAAGATATTTAGCATTATATCTTGGAGAGTATGAAACAGAAATACTCAAATTCTGAAAATTAGAAAAGAAAATTAAAGAAACAGAGTTGGCATCAAATATAAATTGTGAAACATCAAGTTCTGAGACTTTACCATCTGAAGTATCTTCTTTGCTGGTTTAAATATAAATTGTTGAATTATGTTGGGTTTTGAAAGTCAATTTGCTTAATCTTTTGTAATCAAAACAATATTCAACAAACCTCTTCAATAATTGAATTCGTTACTAGGTTATCCTCAAACCAAATAAAGCAATCAAGAAGAAAATCTGTAGCAATCAAACAAGTAGCCAGAAACCAAACAATAAAACATGCGATCATTATTTTCACTAAACGAAAATTCTCCGTCTAATAAAAATTACCATGAGTCAAAACCACAACTATAACCGATGCCAAAACTGAAATACCATAGCATCTCAAAGAAAAGCATGAAAGCTGATCTATAATCACATCATAAGCAAATACAAAAGTTTTTCACTGACTCTAGCTAGATAAAGATATACTAAGCAAAGAACAATTATCTTGCTGAAATTCATAAAGCTGAATGAAAAAATAAAAGTTAAATACTTAACGATTTTCCAACACAAATCAGATACACACAAATCGTAGGCTGAGTTTGGCAATCAGGGGGAAAATTAAGCAATATTTTGCAAAAAAAAAAATGTGGAAAAGGAGATAAAAAGTGTCTGATCTAATTAGAAATCTTCACAAGGATTCTTTAAAGGAGATTTGAAAGAGGAACTTAAAGAAAGTGATAGTAGTAAGGAAAAAGAAATACCTTCCACTAGCTTTGAAAGAGCCATCGAGATTTACTTACCACCTGCAAAGGAAATGCAATAAAGGGTATCAAGATTTAGTGTTTGCACAAAGAAAAAAGTGCACAACGAAGAAAAAGAATAAAAGCCGAGCATCGTCGCAAGAATCTCAAACCAGAGGAGAGCACCGACGTGAAGACTAGAGCACCAACGCGAAGGAAACCAAAAATCGTAGTGAGGGTCGGTTTCTCTCTCTACACTCCCGTCGCAAGCTTGAGAGTCAAGTGGGATGGCCGGAGGGAATGGTCGAAGGGAGTCGATGGAGGGATTTGGGATTCACCATGCGGAGCTTCAAATTTGAGAAATGAAATGCATTTCTCTCTCTTCGATCCCAAGATTTCATTTCATACTCTATTTTAAAAAAAAGATATTTTTTTTTTGCTTATTTATACTCTATTTTTTTTTAAAAAAGATGTCACGTCACCGACTTCTACTGGAGTCCCATTTTCTCGATTCTGAGTAACAAATGAACAGTAAAACTACTTGAGGGGGCCAGCCCCCCTCTGAATGAATTATCAGTGGGCCATGCGAGATTCATGCATACGCGTGCTGCGTGCGTACTTCTTTGACTCCACGCAATTTATAAAATGAAAGGTTTTGTTAGGGATTACCGGTATTTGAAAATTTATCACAAAAATAATAATAATAATAAGATAAAGAAGTTAATTTCAGACTCTTAGATTTAGTTTATTTTTAAAAATGAGTTATAATGAGATAAGATAAAATAAAGTTTAAAAAAAAAAAATATTATTATAAAATATATTTTTAATATTAATTTTATTTAAAAATTTAAAAAATGTATTTTAGAATTTAAAAAAATTAAATTTTTTATTATATTTTATATAAATATCTAAAAAAGATATAATGATAAATTTTAAATATATTTTAAATTTTAAATTTCATCTCCGTAAACAAATCGAAACTGAAAATAAAATAGACTTTACAAGTTAAGTTAGACACTATCGCTCTGAAAAAAACAAATCTTTATTAAAGAGGATCTCTACACTATCTCTCTAAAGACTGCGATTTTTCTATGCTAAGACTAGGGGTGTTAAATCGTGTTAACAAGTCGTATTCGCGTCGTGTCAAGACATGTATATTATACTATATAGGTCAACCCTAACCCGACCAGTTAAGCTTATCGTGTCAAAATCTCAAACCTAACTTGACCCGTTAACATAACGTGTCGTATCGTGTCAACCCGTTATGACCCGTTAGTAAATATTACAAAATATATTAATACGACATAATATGATTCGTATTAACCTATTTATGTAAATGAGTTGAATATGTCTAAAATTAACCCGTCTGACTTAATTAAATTTACTATAATTTTATATAAATATTAAAATCACAATATCTATAAAACTAATTACACTAATTATAAGTCTAAATTACAATCTAAACAATAAAATATCAAAATTAAAATTCTAACAATCTTACTTTTAAGTATAAGAATATAATTGTAATTTTAACTTTTTTAGCGTGTTATAACGGGTTAAAACAGGTCAACCCGCTATCAGCCCGTTAAGCAATCGTGTCATAACGGATCAACCCATTTTGACTCTAAACCCGTTAAAACTAAACCCTAACCCGCTATTATCGTGTCGTGTTCGTGTTGGGTTAACGAGTCGTGTAAGAAATTGCCATCCCTAACTAAGACTAATTTTTTGAGACAATAAAAAATAATAAAATTATTAGTGAATTTTTTTCCAAACAACTTGTGGAGGTAAATTTTTATGTAAAATCACATAAATTTACGTGCCTTTGCATTTATCTTTATTCCCTTGTTTATTGTTTATTATATAAGCGAACGCAAAGAACGCCGCATCGAAACCCGAATGACCAACGTGGGTTGTCAATATTCTTTCTTCCTTTTGCGATCTCTTATGCACAGGGGCGGACTCAAGTAATGGTAGCCCTCCAAAATTTTTGAAAAAATTTAAATACAATATAGATATATAATTTATATATATATAATAAAAATTTCTCTCTCATATAAAAAAAAAATTCCCCCCCTCTCTCCAAGTTTTTTTTTATTGAAATTATCTTTTAAATTCTAATATTTATCTAATTTCATTTTAATTTTTAATTTTATTGATATTCAAATCTTTAATTTATCTAATTTCATAAGTATTATAAGAACAGTTTCAAATGACTATTCTAGATCTATCCTTTAAAATACATCATTAAAATCTAATTTTTCTATTTTATATTTTAAGTTTTATAATATACCATATATTAATTTATCTATTTTATTTTCATATAATTTGAATATTATATTTTTTTAATATTTTTATTCATTTTAAATATTTTCTAAAACTATCAATGAAATCTTTATATCTTTTGATATTTGCAATATCTTTTCAAATACAATGTCATATATTTATGCTCTATTTTAACTTAATCCAAATTTATAAGCTAAATCAAAATATAAATTAATTCAAAAAATAAAAGAAGAGATTATAATAGAAAATATTCTCAAAGTAATTAATTCACTATGTTTAGACTAATTTTTTCTCAATCGTTGCTTCAATATTAATTGTTTTGAATTATTAACTGTGTTATTCTTGCTTATTGAATTTAATTTATGCTCTTCTTAGAATTTTATGTCTATCATTTTGGATGTTTTCTTTTTTAAAAATTTTTTATTTAAATTTTTGTACTGATATTGAATTTAGTGAATTACTAGACATGTATTTTTTTGTATATAGTTTTATGACATATAATAATTGTTTTAATATATAATCATATAAAAAAATTCATATTACTTATATTTAGACGTAAAATATATTTTATCGATCGTTTATCCAAATATCAAATTCTGATTTCGCTTATGCAAATTTTAGATGTTAAGAAATGGTGCCGTCTGTGGCCGGAACGGCTAATCTTCTACACTGAATTCGGGAGAAGGATATTCTCCAACTCTCGAAATCGCGCGCCTTCGAAAATTCAGATAAGATCTCCTCAGTTCTACTATTTTTTATTATTTATTTTCCTAACACTGCAGTGAATGGTAAAAAAAAACACTAGAGGAAGATCATGGGAAGCATATTGCACGTGCAACATGCACCACGCATTGCCATGCGCAATGCACGTAAGGTATGCACGACTTGCACCCAATCCCTTCACCAGATGGAACCTGTAGCCACCGCTGATTGGCCGGTAATCCACCCATGATGCAATGACGGCTGAGATTGGAGTGCTGCAGGCACAGAGCAGCCAGTTTCCGGTGGCCCACACATTGGCATCTGTGAGTTGGCGGGGACAATCACCGGTAGCTGCCAAAACTGCGGCGTTGTCCGTCACCAGCAGGGTAGTTCCTCCACCAAGGAGCCACTCACGTTGGGCACAGTTCGAGCAGAGGATTCACACTGCCAATGAACCATCAAAATCAGTCGTCCATGCGCCGACGAGCCTATCGCCAACCAAAGCAAGCTCGCCAACGTCGTCTGTCACTAGAGTGACAGTTCCTAACCACACAAATTTTCCTCGCCATCGTTCCTTGCCATCCTGGCCAATGCGAACTTTGAAAACCAGTTCGACATGCCAACTCTGACCGTCGTGGTTGAATTCCCAAATAAGGCCATCGTGATGTTTTCCACCGGCCGCTCACAGTTTCTCCACCAATCAGAGGTCCGCCTGTCTACTTGCTTTCACATGAGGCGATAGAGAGTACTAGCAGTGGTCTTTTGTCACCAGTGGGCTTCCACAGATCCGAGAGATAGAAGCAAGTTCACTGACCATGCCCACCGTTCATTCCTACCCTTGTGGCGAGTACTAAAGATCTTGCCAAGCCATTCGCTACACCCATCGCCAGCCATTCGTTGCCCATGGTTGGCGATTGAGCACGACAAGCAACGATCCTTGTGGCGAGTTACTTCGGCAAGCAACCAGACCTCGCTAGCCATTCTCGAACCAGATAGGCCGCCGCCTAGCTAGCTGGCCAGTCCACCACGATGGCGACAGAAGGTTGCTCCAAGGCCACAGAGGATTACATGTCCTCGGCCACGCTCTGCCTGTCCCATGCAACGTTTTACGTTTTTACTCACCCAAAGTGATGGTCAATGGCAACACTAAGTTCCTCTCAATTGAAGTTTCTCGCCACCCGCACTCACCACTCAAGTTCCAGCTCCTCGCTACATTAGCAAATGGTAGCCCGAGCAGTTCACACAGGGAGCAACATTGCATGGCGGGAAAGGACTTATGGCGAGTAAAAACTCCAAGTCAATGCTAAAAGGTGGTGAGTAAAGCTGGTGAGACCAAGCGATTGAATATGGCAGGCAAAGTTGGCGACCAAGAAGTCCAAGGCGAGTAACCGACCTAGTGAGCAAAGCTAGTCTCATGCAAATGGCGAGCAAAGAGAGCAAGCAAAGATGACGAGACCATGCAATTTATATGAAGAGCAACAAACGAACGGACAATCATTCCATGACAGGCAATTGATTGTGGCGAGCAAAGATGGTGAGAAACTGATCGTGTATGGTAAAAAAAATGTCGAGCTACTTCACTTGATATTTAACGTGCCCCACCTCCAAGAGATTAGTGAACGGACAAAAATTGTAACTTCCCGCTTCAACGTCAAATTACTTTATAAAATTTTTGGTTTTATATGTTCAAAAAGTCTATTGGAGTGTTTCCTTTTTATAATCCCAATACATTCTTAAATTATTGTTTTATTTATTTATTTATCTTTTTACTAAAATTAAACTAATTATCTTTTGTTTTAAATATTTGTTATCTATTTTAAATGGCTATAGTTACTAGTTACTATACTCTAGTAGAGTCATTTTCTCTTTAAAATTTTAAAACAAATGTTTTTATGGATATATATATATATTTAGATATATATGAATTTTGCAACACTTATTTGGGGAAAGTTTTTGTTTCAAAACTTGCTAGTTGTCCTCATAATGTTAACCATATATACATGACTCAACTCCCACTCCCATGCACGTTTCTAAATCTCACGCCACTACTTTCGCGACAATAATTCACATATAGATATACATTTAGTTATTTCCTCTTTCATCTCTAGGGTTTTATTTTTTGGTCTGCTATTCATCTATTTATACCTCCTGTTAGCCGCACTCTTACGCATTTATCGACAATACTCAACCTAGACTAGGTTACCGTCGCACCACCTTCAAGTAGCCACCAAATAGCCACTGCGTAAAGCCATGGCAACCCTAGTGCCACACCACTATCCCTGTAACACCTGGGCCCAAGCTCCCTGTCCAGTCCCAGACCCATGCCACGCCTAGCCCAGCCCCAACCCAAGCCCTCGAACAACGCCGTTTAGCTCAGGTTAGCCCATTTCCGTCCCTTTTCTTTTCTTCCATTTTCTTTTCTTTTCCTTTCTTTTCTTCCCTTCCCCTACCCCGACGGTTTCTTCTCCCCTGTTTTCTTAGCTCTTCGTTTCTCTCGCACAAACCACGTTTTTGGTGGTTATTTGTTCCAGATGAAAATCTCTCTCTCTCTCTCTCTCTCTCCATACGGTAATTTACCCCTGCTTGGATCTCTTTCCTTCCGTAAACCTCCCTCTGGTTTCAGTTCCGCTGCAAGAATCACGGTAAGTTTTTTCTAAATTCTTCCTATGATTTTTTTTATTCATGGGTTTCGGTTTTGGTACATTTAATTACTGAAAATTTGTGTATTTCCGGTAGGTGAAGTCAAGCATAGAGAAGCAAGAATTCGGTCCCTTATTGTCCTGTTTTCGTCCGGTTTGTCGCCTTGTTTTCGTACAGTTGTAATTCTCTTTAGGTAAGACTCATGGAGTCAGAATAGATGGTCCTCTTGTATGTTTTGTTTTGAAGATTCGATTAATTTACTGGGTAGATTTCTGAAGGGTATGCTTGGGGAAAATTCTCGGGTTACACTGCCATTTTGTTCTTGCTGTCTTGTACCATTGTAATCGGAATGGAGATGGTTTGGGTTGGTTCATGATAGGTGAAATTGATGGGTTGTTGTTGAATTTTGTGGGTTTGAAAAAATTTTGATTATTTGAAACGTATGTACCTCGGTTGAATACTACTTTTTAATGCTGAAATATTGAATCGGTATTGAAGGGTATTTCCGATGGCTGTCTAGATTTTTGTTGAGTTCTTTTTGCTGTGTTGTGTTGATATAGCTGCGGATTTAGAATGTTTTTGAGTTAATACATGATAGATAGAGTTGATGTGTAGTTGCTAGAAATTGTTTATGTAGTTCTAGCCATTTTGAATGATAAACGCTTGTTTAAGGAGATTAAGGCAATTTGTTTGTGTGAAATAAGAAGACCATTTTTTTAGCATATCCTCGAATCAGTCAAGTTAGCTAAGTTGTAGTTTTACGTGCATATTTAGGGCTGGTCAGCATGTTAATGGGTGTTAATTGACATGGATTGGTAGTGATTTTTATTGGAGACGTTGTTCACGCTATTAAATAATTTTGGCTCGCTGGTTGCTTGGGTTTTGTTTGCTATAAATTATGATTTTAGGCAAGCGGCGTAGTTTAGCTTATAATTTTCAGATTGAAACCTTTTGGAGTGGTCATTAACATCGAGGAATATTTTTATGAATATTTGACGAAACTCTTAGAGGTCGGACTCAAAGTTTTGATAACTCGCTGCAGGAGTTAGGTAAGCAAGGTTCGTATGCTCGGTTTTATACCAAAAGAGGACTGAGGCTGACTTTTTGAATATTTGTGCTTTTGTTAGTTATGAAATGAAAACTTGAGAAAAACCAACCTCAGTCAATTATTTACATTATTCATGAAGCTTATATAAAAGAAGAAAAAATATTTCTGTCATGCATTGTATAGACATGAGCTTGCTTTTTGTCATGTTATTTCTGAAATGTGAAAAAGAGAGTTTTTGTCTATTTGAGAAAAATTATGCTTTGATTGTGTTGACTATGTTTTATTTATATAAGATTTCTTCTGAAAATAATTTGGAACTATGTGTCTTTAATAACTCTGAAAACCTTTGGCATAGTATTCTGGTTGGTATTAGACTCTATCTCTACTTTGCTCTGCTCTACTCTATCTCTGTTCTGTTTGGATTGGTACCAATTTCCTGTCTCTGAGTGCACCTACTTTGGAAACAAAGTGGTTTATTGTGGGCTTTTCTGTGTGCACATTTGGGGCTCCGAGAACAAATAAGGGAAAATTTCACCTCTGTCTCTGCCTAGTTTGGCCACCGAGGTTAGCACAACCCTACCACAGGGGTTAAACATGGTCTTTGCTTTGTGAGATGCTCTGATTGATATAGTGATGGTGCTCAAATTTGTTATGCCAAAGTACTTTATGATTTAATTGTTTTGAAAATCATTTGCTCCTTTATGCATAAATATGCTTTGTTCCGTACCTTATTACTTGGTAAATGCTCATATTTACACGCTTGTATAAGTTCTTCGCTTATTGAGCTATGGAAAAACTCACCCCTTATCTCATATACTCTTCAGATGATTTGAATGTTCCAACAGAGGACCAAGAATAGAGTTTTTGACCAAGTTTAAGCAGTTAGAGCCACTCAATAGATGGGGAAATAATTATTATTTATTCTAGATGTTCTGTTTTTAGTTCGTTGGATTTTAGAATATTATTTATTCATTATAGTTAAAATTATTGGGAGAAGGTGAACCCTCTCGTTTATGATTATTCATATTCTTTTAATTATGACTTAGTGGACATTTTTATATGGATTGGAATGTGAAAAATAATTTTTTTTGAACATAGTCGGAGACATATTATTTGTAGTTGAGGACAGATTATACCAAACAGGTTGGACTCCTCGACCCTTACGAGTACGAGGTGTTACAGTCCCACCCCTCAAGGCTACCATTCCCACCGTGGCAACCCACTGTTAAGCCACCCGAAGCCGCGATCGAGCCCTCCACGTAAAACACCTCCATCCCTGTCGCACGGAACGACTGCAACTCGCAGCTTCCTACCGTGCCAAAACTCTTACTCTGCATCAAACCACCAGCTAACATTTTTTTCATCACCTCCACTCCACATGGAACCACCACTGTCTATCATTGAAATTAAGAGCCTCTATTTTTAGCCCTCGAAGACAGAGTATTACCATGAGAAGCAAGCTCACGGTTCCGTACTTGGAAAGACCATCTGTTCTCACCAAAAAACCCCCAGAACAACCCAAAAAATGCTGGTGACACACTCCTTGATCCGTCGCCTAGCCTCACCATGGTAAGCCATGCTGAATCCTCCCATGCCACCACCCCAAAATAGCTCAAGGAATGCTCTCCGTGCATCTCGGTGTCTCAGCCACGTTGCACACAAGGAACCACCCGGACAACTATAGAAAACGCTGGTCGTTCCACCAGGCCGGTTGTTTAGCACTTCACCGTAAGTTACCGCGACAACCTCTCCATTTTGTTTTACCTCGATTTATTCTTCAATTTCTCACTGTGTCTCTCTCTCGTCCTCACTCATCAGTGCCCAATCGTACTTCTTTCTGACAACCACTGTAGCCTTCCAGCTTGGCTGTGGCTCTCCTCTCGGTGAGTAGGATCACCACATTGTTGCTCACTTTTGTTTTCAAAGCTGTGATTTACACTTTCGATTTCACGTTGGTTCTGTACGTTAGAGTTGTTCGATCTAGTTTTATTTGATTATTATCTCTTTGCCTTTCCGGTTTTTATAACTTCAGATCACGTTTTAAAAACATTTCAGAAGACTTTTGAGTTGTTTCCAAACGAATACCACTATTTTACGAAAATCCTTTTGTCGTAGATGATAGGAAGCGTGTTATACGAAGTTACAATTTTGCCCTAGTTTTAAAGCATGGTATTGTTGATTTCGAACATTCGGCTTCTTGGACTTGTATTATCTTGGATCCCTTTTTTTATTTTCTTTTGTGTTTGGTTAGATCTTTGGGAAGTAAATGTTTTGGGTTGGTTTCACGTTTTAATTTATTTTAGGCTCTAGTTTTAAATTATTTTGGGTTTGCCTTTAAATTATTTTGAGCTGGAGTTATAATTATTTTGGATCGGATCTTGGGTGTTACATTATTTTAATAGGTTGAATTTTGATTTATTTTAAAAAGAGACTTGATTTGAGTTGGAAATTGAGTTAAGTGTTTATTAAGTGAAAATTTATGTTTTAAAAAATTTATAATATTTTAAGGTTTTGGAATAATTTGGTAAATTCAAAACATTTTGGAGAGAGTTGATACTCAGGGTTTTGAGGATTTTTAAATGTTCAGAGAAGTATTTGATTTTATGCCTCAGGTTCTATTTTCGAGATTTGTGATCATTTAAAAATTTACGGAATTACTTGATTATGTTATAGGTGTCGATCATTATTTGTTTAGAGTAGTTGGGAGAAATTCTGAAAAGCTAAGAAGTCTAGGTAAGCAGGATTTTTATACTAGATTTGCATCAAAATGAAAATGATCTGAGGTTGATTTTGTAAAATGTGAATAATTTATATATTTTTTTAAAGAAAGATTGTGAAAATAACCTCAGTATGTGTGTTATGCATCCACTCATGAAAGTCTATGAAAGAGAAAAATGATTTTTGACCTGAAATTTGTAGGCATGAGCAATATTTGACATGTTTTCGAAATATGCATAAGGGCGATTTTTATTTTAGAGATTTTTGGACATGTGATATAAAATGTTTTATTTTGTTATTGATTATCAGAAATTGATATGCAAGTGAACAAAACGTGTTTTGATATGATATGAATATGAAATCTTTTGGCATACTTATCTGTTTGATTCTGATTTTGAATATGGTTCTGATATGATGATTTGGATTCACATGATACGGTTGGTACAACCATGATATGATATAATATAATAAGAGTGCAACCACTTTAAAAACAAAGTGGTCCTTTATGTGTTGTTTTCTGTATGCACACTCGGGGCTTCGAGAATGAATAAGGGAAAGTTTCACAATATGATACTGCCTAGTTTGGCCATCGGGGATAGCACAAACCTACCACGGAAGTTAAACATGATACCTAATATGATATAAGACATAATATGATACGATATGATATGAAAGATGAAGATGTTCAGTTATTCATGCTAAAATAATTTTGAATATGAACAGTGTTTTGTTTTAAGAATATAAAAAGATTGAAATATCGCTCTATTTTCTTGAATATATGTTTTTGATATCTACATATGAAAGATGAGACATTTTGTTCTTGCATATGAAATGAAAAGACTCATGTTTACACATTAGTATAGTTTTCTACTTACTGAGTTGATAGCTCACCCCTTATCTTTGAATATTTTTCAGATAAGTTTGGATATTTCAGCCAATGACCGGATTATGAAACATTAGGTGAGATGACTTAAGAATGGTTGATTAAGCATAGAGAATTTATATGAATATTGATAAGGCTTAGTAAGGAAATATTATTGTACTTTGGTGACTTATCATTTTTGGAATTGATGATATTGAGGAAATGGGTTTTAAGGCCAAGTTTTATATGATATTTGAGAATTTGGAGTTGTTAATTATACTGTTGAATGTGAGTGTGTGTGATAGAAAGTAACTCTCTGACCCCTGTGGACCGGGGCGTTACAAAAATCATCTAAAGGACAGAATAATTTTCAAGAGCACTCAAGGATGAACAACTTCTCCATGCAAAATTTATTCAACAACAAACGATCTGCGTTAGAAAGGAATTGAAAACAACTAAATTACTCCCGTTTGTCTCTTGGTAACTTGTTACATTACTTTTAATAACAAAGTTGGTTTTCAAAGACTTTCTCAACAAAATTCCTCAAGGAGCCACAAGGATCCCAATGGTTATAAGTTATGAGAATATACTTTACTGGAAATTAGTTGTATGGTGCGAAATACCAACCATGAAGCCCATCTCAAGCTCCACTTGTGCATCTCAATTTATCATCAACAAAATAAGGCGTTCGATATTGCATGCATCCTGGGATGGCATTGTGAGCATCCCAAGCCTTCATCAATATTACCAGAATAGGGTTGCCTGCGGGCATTGCCTATGTGTCACTAGCCTTCACCCTACTTAAGCAAGATAACTCAGGTTTGTAGATCTAAAACCTGTGATTTGAATTAGTTAATCTAACCTATTTGATTTTTAATTTGGTACAATCGAACTCTAGCTCCAACAGCAGCTTGCGGTCGCATTTTGTCTCACACTACAACAAACTCGTTGGGCTCATCTTTAACATCAATGCGGTTGAGACATCTTCCTCCACGCTTTCATCACCAGAATTATGCAGTGAAGGCATCCTTTCGTTACATTTGTATTGTCAATGTTATGTGATCGAGGCACCCTTCCGTTACACCCGTCGCTAGAGTTTCGTGGTCGAGGCATCCTTTCCCTGCACTCGCTCGATCGAGGTTATGCAGTTGAGGCATCCTCCCACTACACCCATGTCTAGAGTTACATGGTCGAGGCATCCTCTGGCTACACTCGCATTGCCATGGCTACTTAGTCAAGGCACCTTCCTACAACACCCATCGCTAGGATTAAGTGGTCGAGGCACCCTCTTGCCATACCCATCATCAAAGTTATGCAGTTGAGGCACCTTGCTGCTACACCCATCATCAGAATTATGCAATCGAGGCATCCTCTTGCTAACTCGCATCGCTTGGGTTACACAGTCGAGGAACCTCTGGTTACACCCATAGCCAGGGTTACACAGTCGAGGCACCTTTTTGCAACACCCATCACCGGAGTTTCATGGTCGAGGCATCCTCCCGCTGCACTCGCATTGCCAGTGTTATGCGATTGAGGCACCCTCTAGCTACACTTGCATTGCCAAGGTTACACGATTGAGGCATTCTCCTGTTGTGCTCCCATTGCTAGGATTACGTGGTCGAGGCACACTTCCTTCTACACCCATCTCCAGGATTACGCAGCCGAGGCACCCTTCCACTACACCCATGACTAGAGTTACGTGATCAAGGCATCCTACCGCTACACTCATATCACCAGGGTTACATGGTCGATGCACCCTTCCGCTACACCTAACGCCAAAGTTACGCAGTTGAGGCATCCTCCCAATACATTCGCATCGCCAAGGTTATGCAGTCGTGGCACCTTTTGGCTACACCAATTGCCAGAGTCAAATGGTCGAGGGATCCTTTGGTACACTCATATCACCAATGTTATCAGTCGAGGTATCCTCCCGCCAAATGCAAGCCGAGCGTCTCCACTAGCCACAATCGTTGCCAATGGGTTACCTTCGAGAACAAGCATCTAAGCTTCGCAACGATCTTGCGCAAGTGTCTTCGAGAATGTGTTGACGGGCTTAACAATCACCAAAGTTGGATCTAGGGGGTTGACGGTCTCCTTGACCACTTAAGTGCAAGTTGCTATAAAAAAAACTCTTAGATCCACATCCAAATAGAAATTCACCAACTAAAAATCGCAGTGCGGGGTGAAATTCAATGATGCTACTAAAAGCTAAAAACAACTACCTATCATGAAAATATGCACCCTTTACTAACAGTCACATACATTCACGAGTTCATTTAATTATCACTGAAGCCCATCTTTGAAGGCATTAATTACAAAGTTCACAAATTCTTCTCAAGGACTAACCATTGCATTGGATAACAATGACAAACTATGAACCAGTTCCTTGAATTTATTTTTCTGCAGTTTCTTATATATTACCTCACCACGATTTACTTGAAATTTCTCAAGGCCATTTTGATAAACAAGTTGATTTTAAGAATCGCGTACATCCATGAAGGATTAAATTGACTGACTCCAACCCTTTGAAAACCTATCACTAATAATAAGGGAAGAGATAAGGTAGAGAAGAGATAAAGTAAAGTAAGGAAGTTGGCTCAAACTTCTACACGAAAAAGGCGCTACAAATCAAGTTGGACTCTATTAGTCCAATGAAGAAAATAGATCTCTACTAAATGAGAAAATCACTACAAATGAGGGAGGGACTCTCTAGAGTCTCTCTACAACTTCTCTACATCAAGCCTAACTTCCTTTATTGTATTGAGTAATATATGAGACCATGAGAGATTGTAAAATTACTAATTATAGTAGATTTTACCCCCAACAACTCGTGAACATAGGCTTTTATGCCGAACCATATAAATTTATGTATCTTTGTTTATTTATTTTTTCCTTTATTTAATATTTATTATATAGATGAATGCAAAGTGCATCACATCGAAATCCAAATCACCAACATGTGTCGAGGATAATCTTTCTTCATTTTCGATCTGTTATGCAAATTTTAGATATTAACAGATTTGTTTGTTCATTGGTGTCGGCGCCCCAGCTTGCGCTTGGGTTCGCATGCAAATTGCGACGCTGGGGACGAACGTCACAAGGAAGTCATCCCTGATCTTTACGTGTGAGAGCATTATTTTATGTTATATTTTTTTTTTCTTGCAATGGAAAAAGGTCAAGCCAGAAACATTCGACAAAACGTTTACGCTTGTCGCACATCACATGGTTAACGAAATAAAACCCAAATTCAGCATCATATACATATACATCAAAGTTAAGGTCACCAATGTAAACAGTTTTATACAAAAGCACTTCCCAAAACAACGGGAAGATTTTTCCTCAAAATACATCGGTGGTACAAAATAAAGATAATAACGATCCCCCCCCTTCCGCCAAACATACTAATAGGCGGGTTCTTCTTTTATCTTCTTAAAGTCCGGACCGTAACGAAGACTGTCCAAACTCAGTCCTGGGCCTACATCACACATCATCCCAGAGGATGACGTAAACATGCGTCCCATGTGGAGGAGCCCATCCACTCCTAGCACCAAACAACACCCCGTAGGGCGGAGGTCGTAAAAAAAATACGTCGCCATAGGAAGCGACTCTGCCGCCCACTGACCCAACAGGTCTAGGGTCACTGGCCCAGCAGTATCGGTCTTAGTCGGGCCCATGAGGGTCCGACCCATCTTCTCGAGAGTCGTAATCCGGGGATCCATCATGTCCTGCAATAACTTCTATCGTTCCCAAGGGAGCGATAGTAGAGATAATAAAAAAGGGGGTGAGATTTTGGGAGAAATCTCAGCAAGTATACTAGCACTTAAACCAAAACATTTCGAATATACAGATAAGTGAACAAAACATTCGTAACTAATGCATATGCAATGAATGACTGACTCATGCACATGCTCATGAAAACTTTCAAACAGACTTGCTTCTTTCAGACTTCTTTTCATAAAACTTTCATACGGATCACTTCTTTCAAACTTCTTTTCATGTCATTACTTTTCAAATCATTTTTTTAAAACATTTCGTATCTTTTATTCTTTCTTAGGCGTCACTTATCTTAAACAGATCTTTTCTTATGGTTCGAAAGCCCATCTTGTCATGACTTATCATTTAACATATATGAGACACAACACGGTTCCCCTAAGCACCGCGTGTTCCCTGCTGGTTACCGCATCACCTTAAAGTGAGTGCGTCATATAACTTATAAAACGGTAGGTCCTTACACCTTATCCGTCCTTGGCACCCACCAGCGTTAGGTGCTACTGCGCTCCGGACACCTTTTGGAGCCATACACGGTCCGCCGACTGTTCTTCGTCGACCCAGGGGCTTCCACTCGACTTTAAACACTCCTGAGTGGACAGAGAGTTCCACTGGGGCACTTCCCCGTCCCAGCCTTTGGGGTTCTTATAAAACTTTACTTCTTTTCTTTTCTTTCAAAAACTCAATCTTTTCTTTTCTTTTTCTTAAAAACATCTTGGACTTTAAAAACATACTTTTCATTACTTATGCATGGGACATGCAATGCTTACTTATTTTCATGCAAAACCCGAGACAAGCTCGAGTGCATTCATATTTCATTCTCTTTTCTTCCTCATAGGGATAACTTTACAACTTCCTACTTAGTCATCATGTTCTACACCCAAATTTTGGGCCTAGGATTGAAGTGGGGTACTTGGCCCATCTCCAACCCATCATGGCCAAACACTCCTAGGGTAATTCCTAGGGCTTTCCTTCATCACTTGACTCCAATTATCCTCCAACAATTAAAAGTGTCAAATTAAAACATATACCATCCTTAGAAAGGGGTAACCGAAACCCTCTAATCCACCAAGTAGACATTTTCATTTCCAAACTTAATTTATTCCAACTTCCTTCCTTCACCTTTCAACTTGGGGAAAATTTCCTTCTATTAATTTATTCAAAGTTTCCTTTTCCATAAGTTTCTTTTATAGGCTCAACTAAATAATTCCACCACAAAGCAATATAATTTAATCTTCTAATCTCAACCTTAAATATCATAAAATTCCAATTAAACATTACTAGTCATCATGCACAAGTGGTTACTTCTTTCCATATGCAAGTATACACCATTTCAATTCATATCAATCATCTATTTTATTCCCATGTCCATTTTCATTTCCTCAAGACAATATTTTCCTTGAATAAATCAATTTCATTACTAATTTCCTCAAATAAATTCTATCTTAGCAACACCAAATTTATAAACTTAACACTAAAATCCATCATGCATCAACTTCATCATTTCATATAAAAATCATGCTTTTCATTTTTTTTTTTTGCAACTAATACTTATCCATCATCTATACTCACATTCTAAGCTTATTTCATCATAGAGATTTACACAAGAGTATTCATATCAAAGACAAGTATAATTAATTTAATCCAAACATGACAATCCAATCATTAATCCAACAAGCATGATCACCTCACTATATACAAGAATTGTTAAGGAAAAGGTGAAAGTATACTTACAATATTCCTATTAGATTTTTGATTAAAATCTGAAAATACACATATGGAATCTCTTATTAGACTAGCTATAAACACAAAAATTTAAAGGAAACCTTATTTCCTTCTAACCAAAACAAAAGTGTTACATGTGTGTGTGTTCTTCCTAAGCTTGCATGAATTTAGGCACTAACCTTCTCCAATGTATTGTTCACCTCAACACTCTTGATTTTGTCTTCACTAATTTAGGATTCTTCAAATTATGTGGTGAAAGAATAAGAAACAAAGGTAGAGGTGGCTTAAGTGGTTTTGGCTGAGAGGTGAAGAGAGAATGGGATAGGAGGGTGCTTGCATGTGTCCAAGTGAAATGAGCTAAGGGAAATGGATATGGGGTCACACGGCCAAACCCTTTCTCTAGGGTCTTTGGTACACTTTTTACCATACTTAGGTATGGCCAATGATAGATTGAGTGATTGACAACTCTAGGCCATTCTAAGGTCAAATCTTGGCCATGCCTTGGAGGATTTTCTTTTCTCCCTTCTCACTTGCTATGGCCGGCGGCTCCTTTGAGTGTTTAGCACTCATTTTCTTGATTTTCACTCAATCATCATTCCTCCATCATCTCATGTGTCCATCCAAGTGATCTCAAAGCTATGCTTTTTGGAAATTGAGCAAAGCATGATCCGGCCAAGCTATGCCTCCACCGAAACCCACTTTGCTCATTCTCCTTGCTTTTGTCATTTCCATCACCTACACCCACACCATACCTCTCTTCACATCACCATACTCTCTCACACATTGTACCTTATTCACTTACACACTCCTCCCTTATCCTATCAACTTGTTGGTGGCCATACCCCATGAAATTCTCCCAAGGTGCCTCACGGGTTGCATCCACCGAATCCCTCCTTGCTCCTTCCTTCCATGCTTCTCTTCATGCCATTTGTCACATTCCTATACACTATGACCTCTAATGGAAAGTAAAGGAATGGTGCCTTGTACCTCCAAGATTCCATGGTAGGAAAATCACTCTATTAGATTCTACACTCAATCCTACATGGCATATGTTCACCTACTAGTCAATCTCCACCAACTAGAATTTTCCTACAAGCATTTGGATAATTTTCTAGGGTTTTTCTCCAAGTGACATGTGTCTCTACTATGGGCTTGATGGGCCATGGGCTCACTCTATGGGCTTATGGGCTCACCACTACTCTCTTGGCCCATTCACTTGATCCATTCCTCAAAAGTCTCATTCCCAAGCCCATCTCTTTAAAGCTTATTTTTTTTTTTTACAAATTACCACTAATCTTGTATATTAGCATTTAATTAAATAATTAAATTAGGATGAAGATTTTTAGGGCTATTACAATTGGTTACCTCTAGGGGTGTAACCAGTTTATTTTGGTCTGGTTTTGGACATATTTTATAACCAGATTGGTATATACTGATTTCCAAATTTGAAGAATTGATATCGCACCAGTTTACCTATAAATTAGTACATTTGGTTTTATCAATTTTGATTCAGTTTGGTTTAATTTTTTCAGTTTTAATATATTATCTATTATATTATATAATATAATATATTATGATATATATTATCACTACAAGAAAATTACTTATTTGTGACCATGTATTTTAGCAAAATAGTTATTTTATGTCAAAATAAGTTTATTTTTGTTGCAAGTAGTTATTCTCATCGCAAATAATTCGTCACAAATGTCCATTTTTCTTGTGGTGCAAATTATATTTTAGACTATAGTGATATTATAATATATAGTATAGTGATATATTATAGTATATAATATAGTGATATAGTATTACTACAACTATTCATATAAACAACTAAATTGTTTAGTAATTTATTATATAATACAAAATTATTTTATATATAATTATATATCAAAATTCTATATATTATAAAAACCAAAGTATATATAAGAACTAGTCCGATTTGATTTTAGAGAAATAAAAACTAGAATCGAACTGATTTAGATTAGTTTTGAAAAAAATAAAATTGGTATAGAATCGAACTAAATTCGATATTGAATCAAATCTACCAGTTCAATCACCAACCAAAGTACTTTTTATTTATTTATAAGTAATCCCAAACCAAACTACTGACTCAATGATTCAATTTATTGATTCACTAAGTTTTTTGTCAGCCCCAGTTATCTATCTAGTCATCGAATTAGTAAACTTTGCTTAGCTAGGTAGCTAATACCTATCTTCGCATTGGCATTGGTCTATGCATATGTATATATAAACTCATATATGCATTATGCATAATATGGACTTAAGATCCTCCACATTGGAGTATGCATATCCAAATATTTCGATACTTATGAACAATGACTATTTAAGTTTGAACAGTTACTATTATCTCTTCAAATATTATTTTACTATTTTTTTTCTCTCTTCTACTTATTAAAATTAACTTTGTAAAATTTGTATTAAGATGATTTTTATGCATAAAATTTGTATTATGTTGATGATACGAAATGGATGATAATTGTAAAACTTATAAAAAAAAAAAAAAATTTTAAACAAGATTCAAAATAATAATATTTGATTATTATTATTTTGCCTCAAATATGTATAAGCCAATGTGAAAGTTTTGCTTGAATGACAAAGTAGATATTCAAAAGAGTTGATTTTGCACGTCTTTGAATGGTTGAAGACCCTCCATATATGTTACTACATTAAAGGCCTCTTTAGACATATAAAGGTAAGATGAAACTATCCCACTTTATTTTAACTTATCTTAATTTATTTCAATTCATCAATTATTATAATTCATAAACTATTTTAACTAATATCATCTCATCTCACAAATCAAATAAAAGCTTAATCATGTCACTACCTCATAACATGCAATATCAACGTAAAGTTGTGGAGTGATTCTTAGTTAATACTCTCAAAATACAAACAAATATTTCTATCATAACATAAGATATTTTGTCAATTAAAATTATTGTTTATATAAACAACTTTAATGATAAAGAGAGAGTAGCATATCATCTATATATATATATATATATTTAAGATTATCCAATATTTTCCTAAAATACTACGTACAATATAAAAACCTCCCAAAATTAGAATATTGGAGCATTTGTATGGATGGAGAGAGAAAAATAAAGGCCTTTTCTCCCTAACAATCAGCTTATCATTATTTCAAAGATTAAAGTGGCCAATATATCCTCCCAGCTTTGCAGTTATTAAAAATATGATTGGAGTTGTTTCTAGATGTTGAAGAAGAAAAAAACAAAGTGCTGCGAAAACAGGAAGAAATTCTTAAAATGAAATTCTCTTAGAGAAAGAGGAATATTCTTTTAGAGAGATAAGCTCTCGTGAAACTCTGTCCTTGAAAAAACATGACCTTCATCTACAGCTTAGAGAAGAGAGGGGGGGGGGGGGAGCTCAGGCTCTGTCCTTCTCTCCGTTCTCCTTCCTTCATATTCTCTTATCTTCTATTCTCTTTTCATTTTTCGGCCACCATCACTCTACAGTGTTGATGGTAGGTTTTTGGATTCTTGATTTTCCATTCGGCTTGTGCAGGTTTGAGATAGTCTGAGGGCCGAAGACCGCCATGCTCCCCGTCTGCCGATCTTGTTGTCAAGCGGAGCTTTTGTTGAATAAAGCGGCGCATGCACCGCACGCGTAGGGTTTAGTTGAGCGTCAATTCTACGCACCTCGCCATCTGGTTGATCCCTTTGGCCGCATGCGGTTCCTCGTGGATCGAGAGTTGCCAAGCTACTTAAATTTGTGAGTTTCAACTTCTAGAGTGGCGCGTGCTGTCCACATGTCACTACAGCCAGTTTTAGTTTTGTCTGGTTGTTAATGTTTTGTTGTTTAATTGATCTTTGTTTAGTTTCATTTGTAAAGAAAAAATTATTTTTGAAAAGAGAAATAGTTTTTCAAACTTTATGTCCGTAGAGCTGTAGTTTTCTCTTCCTTTGGAGGAAGAGAATTTAGTTCTCTGCTTGTGGCAGTGAATAATCTCTTAGACTTTTGTCTGCATATATTTAGAAGTTGTGCACCAACTACTCTTAGTTGGCTTGTATACTGAGTTATCACAGTCATATTAGTCACATTTGTAAAATCTAAATTTATTGGTTGAATAAAAGTCAGCCTATCTCTCTAACAAAAACAAAAATTTTTAAAATGAGATCATCATGGATGTCATTCGAAAAAAGATATAGAAAAGACTTTTTTCATGATCCATTCCATAATATCTACCTATACTAGCCCGGGTTATGAATACCTAGGTCCCAATGTTAACATGAGAATATGGATGAAAATATCTTATACGATTCGTTAACACAATACGAATACGATACGATAATAGTGGATTAGGATTTAGTTTTATCGTGTTTGGATCAAAACGAATTGACCTGTTAAGACACGATTGCTTAATGGATTGATAACGGGTCAACCCGTTTTAACTCGTTATGACATGTTAAGAAAGTTAAAGTTACATTTATACCCATATACCTAAAAGTAAAATTGTTAATATTTTAATTTTGATATTTTAATTATTTACATTGTAATTTTGGATTTGTAGTTTGTTTATAATTTTAATATATATTGTGATTTTAACACTTATATAAAAGACAAAATCTTTAAACAGGTGACACCTTCAATTGGGACTTATAGGAAGCCAATTGGATTTGATTGCCACGTTGGATTAATGAGGAATAATGAACAGGTGTATAGTGGGGTACGACACACTGCATAATCTCATTTCTTCCCCTCGGGGACGATTTTCTTCACCTCTCATTCAGGTTGAAAGTTTTCTCTCTCCCTTCCCTCTCTCTAACTCGAAATCAAACCATAAGTCTCATAGAGAAATCGTTTTAAACCTTGGAAAATCCCAAAAACAAACAAACAAAACTAGAATTCCAAACAGTCACAAAACCCTAATCTCTGATAATTAGATACATAAAGAGAACTACGTAGTGAAAGAGAGAGCTCACGAAGATCATGGAAGGTGGAAGGAAGGGTATGACCCGAAGGTGATTTAGAAAATAATAGAGGAAGAATTTGAGTTGTGCCGCTTGAAATAAGTCGGTAAGCCGGATCAACAAGCTTGGAGAGCCACGACGGCCGAGAGTATGGTGTAGAAGGCGGCTTTCGAGACAACAATCACCTTACCTCCAGTGCCCCTCTCTTTGTCCCAATCGACCATTCTCTCTTATCTGCTAATTCTCTCTCTCTCTCTCTCTCGATCCCTTGCTATTCCTCTTTCTGCTCACATCTTCATCTACACACCAGCAGACACCCTTTCCATCACAATGCTCCAATGGCAGGCAGGAAGACACTGAACCTTCTAATATATTATGACAATCTTAGTCAGTATTAATCAAGATTCGTAATTTTCTTTAATCCATTTTCTTTTTAATCCTGAAATTCTTCTATCCCTAATTTTTCTATATTTATAGCAGATCTTGCAGCTTTAGTTTTGTATGATGAGAAAGGTTCATTGTGTTTAGCTGAGAAAGCTGCGTGGATTATATCTTGTTCATCTTTAGGTTTGTTGCATAGGTGTAACTCTAGCGCTGTATATTAAAGTTTCACGTCGGAGGGGAGAATATGATGTTATTTTTCCGTGGCTCTCGCTCTCTATCCCTGGTACCGCTCTCCATGATGTCGTTTTTCTTCTTCCCTGCCCTCCCCTCACCCAGTCTCCCTCGATGATGATTGGGTCTAGAGTTCGACAAAGGAAGGAAACAGATTTCGGATTGGGGGAGTTTTGGTTCGGATTTTCAGGGGAGAGTGGGGAGAGTGGAGAGAGAGACGACAACGGATTGCCTACACGCGTCGTAGGATTATAATGCAAAACCCCTTGCATGGCAGTAGGGGATTGGTCTCATTTAAAGTGTTCTTATAGGAGACACATGTTCAAAGCGTTTCTTTATATAAAATTATGCTAAACTTAATCAAGTCAAACAGGTTAATTTCACAGCTATTCAACCCATTTAAATAACAAGTTGGAACAGGTCGTATTGTGTCGTGTTAACTTATTTCGTAATATTCACTAATGGGTCAAAATGGGTTGACACAACACGACACGTTATGTTATTGGATTGTGTTATTATTTGAGATTTTGACACGATAAGTTTAACGGGTCGAATTAAGGTTGACCCATATAGTATAATATACATGTCTTGACATAACATGAACATGACCTATTAACACGATTTGACACTTCTATTAAGAAACTAAGCTATAACTATAACTATTAAGGAAAATTTAGCAGATAATTTCTATCTTTTGTTCCAATTAAGGTTTTCCACCTTTCCATATTCTCTTTAAGAAATAGCCTTATATATCATGTGCTAAGATCAACTTGATATTTGAGTCTTGCCTCGTTTATTGCTAATTTGGTCCATCAAATTTAAGAAATTTTCTTTTTAATAGTTTATCAATATATTAAAATATAGAAAAACATTTTATTTAAAAAAAATTAAAATAAGAATGAATTAATTAAGAAATTTAGCTCAATTGCATACTTGATAGTTACAACCTAAGATCTATGACCATATTTTGTTAATTGTTCATATTTTGTTCATTCCATCGGTATGCTCCAAAGTACCTGTAATTGTGATCCGTTTGCCAGAACCAAGAGGTCTTTTTGTGGAAACCTTCATGAACAATTGTAATTTTTTGATGGTTTTTCCGCTTCTCACAGTTGCTCTTTCCATACCTTTGGATATCTAGTGCCAAATTGTCGTCCGTTTCCTTATTTATTCAATAATAGATCAATCTACTATCTTTGTGCATGTGACATCGATTTTACAAGTTTGTGAAGAGGGATGGATGAGTGGGATGAGGGAAAGCGGCTGCAATACATGGCAGAAGGTGAATCTCCTTACTAAATTTTCAGAAAAGTAAGCACTTATATTCTCAGATGCAACGAGCTTGATGCACCTAAGCTAAGTCTTTTTGCCTTCCCCGATGCACAAACTTAGTGAGTAAACTATAAGCCTAAGGATCACGATTAAATGTTCAGCCCCCTTTTCTAAATTAAGAAGAGAGTGAAGAAGCGGTGTTCAATGTTCAACTAGGGAAGATCTTAATAAAATAAGAAATACTCTACCTAATAGGTTAATTTATGGGTGTCTCAAGTTTCATTGATGGAATAGGCTTGTTGTTAATTTATAATAAGACCTCGCTGGCTAGCCGGTACCTATGTAGATCTAAATTGCTTAGTTAATTTCTAATGCACAGACTTAAATTTCTTGATCGATCCAACGTCTATGTATCAGGCGTATATATACGTAAATTCGCAATACATATATGTGCACAAAATGAGAGGAGATAAATCATTATTAACCATGCATGCACATTGATATACAGTTTCTCCTATATATATATATATATATATATTTGACCTCAGCATGATGAGTCGATTCACAACATCAACAAATTTCTGTCATTCTTTGGCTTATTAACGATGATCTGGTGCTACGTACAGTTCTTGGTCAGAAGGCAAGAAAAACAATGATGGGGGAAAAATGTAGATAGCTTAATGAAGGAGACCGGTGTGATCCTTTATAGATCAGGACTAACTATGAGCTGTTATCTTCATGAATTACATCAAGCCAGAAACGTATGGGACTCCGGCGGGCTTGATCCACTTATCGCCACCAAGGAAGGGTCCAGCAGTGAATTTCTTGGCATGGCCTATATCGATCTTCTTGATGCCTCTCCATTTGACTCTATTGGTGGTGGCCGAACCGGTACCATCGTTGCCGATCTCAGCGTAGAAGAGTGTGTTGAGAGCGAAGTCGCCCATCCATGGCAACCACCCCTCAGGCTGGATGAAGCTCCCGATATGACTCTGCATAATGATGGTTCTTGAATATTGCTTCCATGGTCTACCAAGGAAAGCCTTGTTCGTATCCTTGAATGGAAGATATCCTGGTTCGGCGGTGAATGTGCAGCCCTGAAGGACGAGTGCGGTGGGCTCACGCCTGTCTATCCTCCCTTGAGCTGTTACGATGCACTGTTGGTTGTCCATTGGCTTCCTCACGATCATCTTGCAGTTTTGGAACACTGCGGCTGCGTTGCCAAAAATGAAATCGATGGTGCCGGAGATGGTGCAATCGCGATAGAATTGGCGGTGGGTGTGGGCATAGAGGGTGTCTTGGTACCCATCCATCTGGCAGTTATAGAAGATGGACATGTCGGATTGGACGCGTAGTGCCACAGCCTGGTGCTTTGCAGCTCCTGCAGAGTTCTCGAATCCGATGTTCTTGGCCATGAAGTTGCTTCCAATCGCCGCTGCAACAGCCAAAAGATAATAAACCCTTTATGCTTAATTTAAACAGAGAGTGAGGCAGAAAGTCATATATATATTCATATCATGTAAATGTACTTACAAACTGTGGCAGTCTTGAATGTGGGGGTTCCATCGATGAAGTTCTTGTTTCCTGTGATCTTGGTCTTGGTGGGGCCATCTCCAATAAAAGTAACGTGGGTCATGTGCTTGTCAAGCATGACATGCTCCTGATAAACTCCTGCCTTGATATAAATCACGAAGGTCTTGTTGTTGTTCTTGGGAATTTGCAATAGTGCTTCATTGATGGTCTTATACTTGCCACTTCCATCCTTTGCCACCACTACGTCAGCATTGATGTTCCCTGCATTCAGAAGCTTCCTTTGACGGCCATTGATCCATGTAGGGAAGCCGCTTTCATTATCATCCTCAGCGAGCTCTACATCGAAGCCGCTTCCATTATCCCAAAGAAGCTGACGCTTGGTGGACTCAGGCTTTGTCTGCTTGTCAGCGAGCTCTGCATCGAAGCCGCTCCCGTTATCCCAAAGAAGCTGCCTGTTAGTGGACTCCGGCTTCTTCTGCTTGTCAGCGAGCTCTGCGTCGAAGCCGCTGCCATTATCCCAAAGCTGCCGGTTGGTGGACTCCTTGTCGGCGAGCTCTGCGTCGAAGCCGCTCCCATTATCCCAAAGCTGTCGGTTGGTGGAATCCTTGTCCGAGAGCTCTGCATCGAAGCCGCTTCCATTATCCCAAAGAAGCTGCCGGTTGGTGGACTCAGGCTTGCTCTGCTTGTCAGCGAGCTCTGCATCGAAGCCGCTCCCATTATCCCAAAGAAGCTGCCGGTTGGTGGACTTTGGGTCCAAAAATTGTTCTCTATCGACTGTTTTATCGAAGCCGGTTCCACTACCTTCCTCATCCCAAAGAAGCCTCCGATTCAACCCTGGAATTTGAAGATTGGTCAAGACATTGGAGATCTCGGTCACCATGGCAAGGCCATTCTTGGTGAGTTCTTGTGTAGTCTTCAAAATCTGCTTCATCTTGTCTCCGGCATCACCCGTGGTGTTCTCGAATCCATCCAAGCAAGTCTGCTCGTAGGTGATTGCACCACTAAGCCAGACCTTGAGGTCGGCTACGTAATCGTCAAGCTTGCTGACGTCGAAGGCACCGATCTTTTGGAAGGACTCTTGGAGATCATCGATGGCATAATCAAGGAGCTCTTTGCAGTTCTCCAAGGCTTGAGTTGCTCTGGGGTCCTTGGATAGAGTTTTTAATGTGGTGGAGTTTGCAATTGCTGCATGAATCTCCTGAACTGCGACATGGAAGCCGATCTTGATAAGCTCTTTAGGGTCGGTGACGTTCCCAGCCGCCGAGGACAAGCTTTTCTCGCAGGTTTCTTTATAATCAGTGGGCTGGCAAATGGCCTTAACTGCCTTCATTGATGTTGAAACCTCGCCATTGCCATCAGATTTAGAGGATCCATCAGCCTTGTTGCGAGTAGCGCCGACGGCCACAGCAGCTACCATGGCCACCAGCAAAATGGAAGAGACGCCAATAATGGCATACTTCTTCTTGTTTCTCTTCTGTCCATGGCTGGATACATCATTGTATCCTCCAAAAGCCATTTTTTAAAAAATATTTTTTATTATAAATCACTGGGGGAAAAACAAAAATAAGAACAATTAGTTAAGATGCATGTGCGTATGGATATTTATATATTTCAGTTTCTAATTATTTTAGGTCTATTAATTCCTTTGATACTATTACAAATTTACAATACAAGATAGCATGCAACGTACGTACGTACCTTCAATGAAAAACACTACAGAGCTGTTGGGGCAGTTTTTTTTGGGCAGGGTTATGATGCCCCTTGCTCTGACATATTATATTTTGTCGATGGAGGCATATTTAAAAGGAGAGGTCATTAGTCAACCCAAAAGATCGTTACAAACGTGAGGTAGAAAAGTCTGCACAAAAATAGATCGTTAGTTATAAATGTTTTCCAAATTTGAGAGCTTTCACCTTTAACCAGACCCTTCAAAAGCTTGAACCTCGCATTAATCATAGCCATTGTTTATTTTTGGTCCATTTTTTGCGCAAAATCATCCATCCTAGCTACTATTATTTTAAGGTTGAGGTTTTCAAATTATAACTATTAATCAAAGTTATTTAAATTTTAGGAAAAATTACATTACCATTCGTTTTATTTTGTATCCCCCCATTATCAAGACTAACGACTTGGACCATACACAACCATTTTTCCTTATTTTAGATTGAATGCAACTGGTCGTTGCAATGTCCGTTCGTAATCGCCATATCATTTTAATAAGTGCATGTTTAGAATTATGGTAGAAAATATAACTTATTACTTTAAAACTTATAACTCAAATAATAAATTCTATATTTCAAAAATTGTTTACCGTTTGCTAAACATGTATCTAGAGCGCTTTTAAACTTAGTTACAATAATTTTTCAAATATACAGTTATATGCAAGAGCTTTAATTTAGTGTTTTTTGAAAAAAATTAATTTTTAACTTTTTTAACCCACTAAAATATTTTTTATAAAATTATCAAACATGTCATTTTAAAAAAAAATACTTTTAACTGCTTAAAAACATTTTTTAACATTCAAAATATAGTCCCAAATAGGCTCTAAAATTGTGTTTTATTTAAAGAAGAGATGAAAATTGAGAGACAAAAACTTATCCTCTGTCGTTCCTCCTTCTCCCTCAATTCTCCCTTCTCCATGTGTCCACTTCTCCCTAACCCTAATACCATCAACGTCCCTCCTCTTTCCCTAAGCCATCAACATCTTGTCTACCTTCTCAGCCAGCGACCTCTACTAGTACTAACCCTAATTAGACCTTTGTTAATCAAAAGGAACCAAAACAAGACCCTAGTTTGGAAGTCAATTTGGAGTTGAATATATACACATGGAGACATTGAAGCCCGGGGACAGAAACAATCATGACAGAATTTAAGGTTGTGTTTGAGATTGCAAAGTCTAAAAAAATGGTAGGTTAGATATTACAAACTGACATTTTTGACAAAACTGCTTTTAAATTTTCTTTAGTTCTCTATTATGATCCCTGTTGAAGTATGATCTTTGTCCAATAATTAGAAAAATGAGTAAGGAAATGCCTTAACATAAGGTGTTGATGAAATATCAATGGTAAATTCCAAACACATTTTAAACTCCTGCGTAAACGCTGATTGGCCAAAAGTGGCCACTTGCATATATATACATATATATATATATATATATATATATATATATATAAAGACGAAATGATAATCTGAAAATATGATTAAAACATAAACCCATTGCAACCTTAGTTTTTTCATCTTTCTTTGAGCTTAAGAAAAAGAAAACAACTTAATTCATCGTTTATCCTAATCATGATGATTTTTATTTTGTTGTTGAGAAAAATAGAACTTTTGTTGATTTAAATCTGCAATAACAATCTGCAGACATTATATAGTTTGTTTCATACTAACAATAACCTTAATCTATTCCAGCTCCGCTTCCATCCAAATTTGCTCATCCTCTTGCAATATAGGAATAAAGTCTTGCAAGTTGATTTGTAACACCATTAGCTTCTTTGTAGATGAATGAAACCTGCCATCCAGATCTTCTTTCCATCAGCAATGTTGATCAAGCATCATACACCAATGCCCCATAGTTTGTACAAAATTCTTCATCATTGTTAGTAGCCTTTACTATAATCCGATAATCACCTTCAAATCCTACCCTTGCAAGACCCAAATTTGCACAAACTTCCACGGCCTTCCTTAGGGCCTTACCCTCTTCTACAATAGGTTTCACATTTTATAGCCTCTAATGCATCCCTTATAATTATTCCCAAAGCTGTCTTCTTCTACTGCAAGCATACTGATGCATTCCAATTAGCTTTGAGGTAGCTGTTACTTTGTCTTTTCCATCTTAGTTGATCAATTCTAGTTGTAACCCCTTTAACTTGCTGAGTACTTTCTTAAATTTGTGAACGTATGAAAACATTCATATCTAAAACAGTAGTCTTCATCACTTGGTGTGGACTCTCGAACATAGTTTTGAATACCATATCATATCGGTTGGTACAACCAAAATATGCCGTACTGGTCAGTTATCTGGTACAAGTAATAGGCTTGTTTCATACTAGCTCAAATACTGGCCGTACTGGTCAGTATTTTTGCCATACCAAATTTCGACATTTTACTTTTTTTTTCTTGCAATTTTTTTTACCCTAATTCAAACTAGACTATTTACACATATACATTTATGTATATAATTTATTCATATATTGATTATTATTTTGAAATATAATTTATATATGTGTTTATAGATATATAATTTTTATGTATAGATATAATTTTTTTTATGTATTGACTACACCCACCATTTGGTATTCAAAAGATTGCTCTCGAAAGCTTTTCCAAGACTACATAACTCCTCCTAATCCATATCATTCTCATAATAAAACAAGAGAGCTGTTTAGCCTCTACATGCAATTTTAAGTTTAAATCTGACCATAAAGCTTGAAAATCCATAGTTGAGCTTGACCATTTAGTAATTGGACTTAGTGATTAAGTCAATACATCACTAGCTGCATGGAAACTCCATAAAGCATGAAGCCTTGTCTCGATTTCCCTCTTTCAGATTGGGCATAATTCAATTTCAACCACCTTCCTCTTCACTAGGTTCTGCATTGTTCATAAAGAATCATATGAGCAGCCTTCCACACAAAATGTTTGATCTTCCTCGGGACTTGAAGATTCCATATTTGTTGCCAATCAATTATACCTACTGTAATACCTAAACATTTTCCTTTCCCTTGCCTTTTTATTGAATGCAAGTGATATTGCACTTCTTACATTGAACTTGCTATTTGCTATGTATTTCCAAATTAGCTTATCTTGAACACCCCTCGTACTTATTGTGATTTTGCAAATTAGTTCCATTAGGTTGAAAAACTTGTGGAATCAATTCTTTATTCCAGATGTTTCCACTTTCTTTTATTAGACACTACAAGAAAAATTACGTTTACTATGAAAATCTTAGCGATATAGAAACTGTAGCTAAATGTTTATCTTTAGCAAAGAAAATTTGAATTCATCGCTAATGTTGTCCAGATGACTAACACAAGAGGGGGGTGAATTGAGTTATATTAAAAAAATTAACACTTATAAAACAAATACATAATATAAAATATAAATAACATACGAAGAAGTAGGAAATATAAAGAGTAAGGGCAAGAAGAAGCAAACTTAGTATTTTAACGAGGTTCAGCCCCACTGTTTATGTCTTCACCTCAAGCTACCCATTGAGGATCCCAAATTCACTATTCAATCTTCTTCAGGTGGAGATAGAAACCTATTACACATTTGAGCAATACCGTTACAAAGAATCCATGTAGAATACCCTCTACACTTGCAATCACCTCACACTTGGTAATTCAACTATTCCCTGTGTAGAACACCTTCTACACACACAAGGGTTATATGCACAATCTTACAAATATAAGAGCTGATAGTGGGTAGTTTATTAGAGCACACTCCTCAATGAGTGAAATAAGAACAATATAATGCAACTTATATCTCTCTCAAAATGAATAAGGATTAAGACACAAATTTTGAGAAGAGAGAATGAGGAATTTGAAAGAATGATGCAAAACTTAGTAATTGATGTGTAAACTCTTATTGTGATTTTTGCAAAACTCAAGTGAGCTATTTATAAGCAAAAGAGTCTTCATATTCAAATTTGAAAATATTCACATATAAAAAAAGAGCACTATTCACTTTTCAAAAGATTTAAATAAAAAATTTTATTTTTATATTTGTCAAAGATAACTCCATTAATTTTTCAAAGAAATCAAACCTACTCTTTTACTTTTCGTACATGACAAAATGAGCATGATTTATTTTTCAAATCAAATCATCATCTTTTTGTATATGTAAAAAAAACATACAACCACCCTTCAAGATTTTCAAACAAAATTGTACCACTCGGGCCCAAGCCCGCTGCCCAGGCCCAGGCCGAACCGGTTCTTTCTTAACCTTGGAACGACATCGTGCTGCTCCAGGTAATTGCCTTCTCTGCTTTCCTTTTCTTTTCCTTTCTTTCCTTTCTCTCCTTCTGCTCCCTGATGGTTTCTAACTTCCTCTGTTATCGCTGCCCCGATTTCCTCTCGCCAGAATCCCACGTCTGCAGTAGTTTCTTGTTCCAGATGAAATTTATTTCTCACTCTCTCTCTCTCCCTCTCTATGGCACTCACTCTCGGTCCCACTGCTTTCGTCGATTCCCCTCTGTTTTCGTCCGCCGGCGACTCCCACTGGTAAGTCTTCTAAACCTTTCACTTCTTTCAGTTTTCCATCATTAAAGAGATGCGATTTTTGGGTTTCATCATCACTGATATTTTTTCGTTGTTTGCATATCAATGGGTGTTGGTAGGCATAACAGATCAATGATCTGATTTTCATAGCTTTTGTTTCGTTCTCCCCGAGTCGTTCTCCATTTCTTCTCTTCAGGTAAGATTTATGGATTTCAAATGGATGCTTATTGTGACAACCCGGATTTTTAGATATCCGCTTAATTTTCATATATGGGATGATTATGTCTCTCCAAGACTATTTTTAAGAATTCTGGGATATATGTATAGGATTCTTATATTGAAAGGTGGGGAATAAGGTTGGGTATAAATGTGACTTGTGTTAAGGTGAAAAAGTGCCTAGACCCGAGATCTCGCTCAACTCTCGCTTGATGTCTGGCTCGAGCGAAATACAGGGACAAACAGACGTCTTTTAGTAGAATGGTCATAACTTGCTCATTTGAGGTCGGATTTGAGTGATTCAAGAGGCTATGGAAAGCTAAGAGGAATATCTACAACTTTTATGTTTTGAGGTTTAAGAGACATGAACTTAATCAAATAAGAAATGGAGATTGAAGTATCAGGTCTGAATTGGAGATAGATAAGTATTGACTTGAAGTTGACTAAGAACATTGGATAAGATTAAGCCATTGGATTATTTTCTTAGTTATCCTAAGATCTGGACAAGTGTGTAGAGATGTGGAAAATGAGGAGATTTTATTTAGTGAATTTCGTGTGAAATAAGATGAATCATCTATCCAATACTTGGTGTACCCGGATTGGTGTTCTCGGGTTTATCTGTCGAGTTTTATTAGAAAAATCATAACTTGGTCATATTAACTCCAAATGAAGTGATTCCAGTTCATATAGAACCCTAAGACATAAATATATAACTTTTATGACTGAAGGTTTTAGAGAATCGAAGTGAATCAATGGCGTAATTGGGCTGGAATGGGACTGATCTGTTTTAAGTGCAAACTGGAGCTCGAAAATGAATCACTCCACCACCTCACCTTAGATGTTCGAATTTGATTGGTTCTCCTCATGGTTATCTGCTAGATACATGTATGAGAGCATGTGTTAGGTGGAGAAAGAGCTTCTAGAAGAATAATTAGTTTAGAACCAAGCAAGAGTGAAGGACTAATCTGATTAGCCAAAACAGTCAATTATCCCCTTTGTTTCCAACCAATTGGTAACCAAACCTTGGGAATTAGGTGATGAGATATTTTCCAGCCACTCTAAGGGTACCAAGGAAGTCTTGGACGTGGGGCACAAGGAGGAGAAGATGTTCTAGAAGCCTTGAGGATGCAAGGAAGGCCAATGGCCAGATTAAGCTCATCTTGGGTATTTTGGACTTTTTGGAGCTTACTTTTATATCTATATTTGGTAATTATTTGGGGCCATTGATCTAAGATAATTTTAGATGAGGAAGAAGCTTAGCCATAGGATGAAAATCATTGGAGATCATGGGAGATTTGGATGAGGATTAGACTAACCAAGGTTGGACAACTCACCACACCTCACACGGTTTGAGACTAACCCATTGCCTTAGTTTGTTTCCTTCTCTTTTTCCCCAAGCCACCTATTCCTCTATATATATGGCTATCTTCAGATCATAGGAGACCTTTTGGGGAGGAGAAAGTCACGTCCACTTGAAGAGAAAGCCAAAGAAGAAGCTTCCCCAACCCTTGAACCTCCAAACTTCACCTAAGTGAGCTAAGTGGGTGATTTGAGGAGAAATGTTGCAAGGACTAGTTGGATCATTCAACCAAGCTTTGGAGAAACTTGTAAGTATACAATTTAACTTAATCTTAGCATATATTAGGTAGATTATTGATGGAATTTAGTTTGTTGTTGGTTGGAGCTTGAATTAGGCTTGAATGATGTGTTTGGAATCTATGGTGTTTTGGATATGATTTGGTGATTGTAAAATGCTAGGAAAATTATAAGGACCTAGATTTATGTTCTAATGGATAAAAATAAGGTTGGTGTGAAAAGATTGCTTGATTTAGGTTGAAAAACCCCTTGAGCCGTGATCTCGCTTGACTGTCGCTTGATACCCCACTCGAGCGAGCTCCAACCCGTGACTTCGCTCGACACTCGCTCGACACCCGCTCGAGCGAGATACCCTGTTTTGCTTAGATTTAGGGTTTTCTTAGAATAGCAGTGGTGTTTCAAATGGGTAGAGTTATAGGTGGAAATAACTCATGTGTATAAGAGAGAGAAACAAAAAGAAAGAAAACAATTTATATAAATAATATGTTCCGTGTCATAACGGGGACGGCGAGACGTAACGCCCGGATGATTGACACGAGACTCATCATAACGGGGACGGCGATACGTAACGCCCGGATGATTGATGAGTATGTTGATAAGTTAGCCACGTCATGACGGGGACGGCGATACGTAACGCCCGTATGACTGACGTGCCGGCAGGGACGGCGATACATAACGCCTGTCGAGATTAAGTTAGCCACGTCATGACGGGGACGGCGATACGTAACGCCCGTATGACTGACGTGCCGGCAGGGACGGCGATACGTAACGCCTGTCGTGATATAATAATATGTTCCGTGTCATAACGGGGACGGCGAGACGTAACGCCCGGATGATTGACACGAGACTCATCATAACGGGGACGGCGATACGTAACGCCCGGATGATTGATGAGTATGATTGATGAGTTAGTCACGTCATGACGGGGACGGCGATACGTAACGCCCGTATGACTGACGTGCCGGCAGGGACGGCGATACGTAACGCCTGCCGTGATATAATAATATGTTCCGTGTCATAACGGGGACGGCGAGACGTAACGCCCGGATGATTGACACGAGACTCATCATAACGGGGACGGCGATACGTAACGCCCGGATGATTGATGAGTATGATTGATGAGTTAGTCACGTCATGACGGGGACGGCGATACGTAACGCCCGTATGACTGACGTGCCGACAGGGACGGCGATACGTCACGCCTGTCGAGATTAAGAAATAAAAGAAACTAATGAGGTTAATAAGTAAAGTGGAAAGTAAAAGTATAAGTGTATGTGATGATGGGTCTAGCTAAGATCTAAGGTTGTATGTGATGATGGGTCTAGCTAAGATCTAAGGTGGTATGTGATGATGGGGCTAGCTAAGATTTAAGTTTGTATGGTAAGATGGGTACTTGACTTGTGTATAAGTTCCATAAGGTATTCTTGTAAGTGATATGTTGATGAGTATGACTATGTGTGGTGATAGTTGAGGTTATCTATGCTTTATTTCGTTAACTGTGTACTTGCTGAGATTTCTTGTAAATCTCACTCTTTTATGTTTTATCTATTTTATCTATCATTCCTTATGGAATGATAGATGTTGTTGCAGGGATAGACAAATTGCATTGAGACCCGATCAGCACGGGAGATTCTGAGGTACCCTGAGGGTCCTATGGAATGCTCCTCTCCGGTTGAGATGACCCCATGTACGTGATCAAGCGAAGAAGTAAGAGTATTGGATGGGTGTAGGATATGGGTTTTGTTTAGAGAAAACTAACTGGGTTATGTAAGAGTAAATACAGAATGTGGTTGTAAATACAATGTTATGAGAAGTGTAATTATAGTATGCCATGTGGTCTATTGATGCGAGAGTTAGATCTCTTTGCTCATATTGGTAATTTACTTCTTCCAGCTGCGATCGGCATTGCATTTCATTAGTAAGCTTAGATGCATGCATGCTGCTTTTTATGTTTACGTAGGATAAGTAGCCTTGCGTTGCTTGTCCGGATGCGTCGATTTGCGTTGTATTCAATGCGAAAAATCGGGGCGTCACACTTATCTTAAGTAAATTGTTTAAAGGAATTTTCTTTTAATTGCTGGATCGGTTTGAAGAGTATTTTGATGGCTGCCCAGGGATTTTGTTGACATTCTTTTTGTTGTGTAATGCTTCTTTATTTGTTGTTTGGTAGTGGTTTTGGGTTGATGCATAATAAATGAAGATGATGAGTAGATGCTGGATTTTGTGGCTTGTGAATTTTTGTGGAAACGTATATGACAATATCTCTGTTGGGTGCTGCTTATTATTTTAGAAATACTAGATTTTTGGGAATGGGGAATGACGTATTTTTGCCTAGCAGGGAGTGCTGAGTTAGCTCTTTTATGGAGGTTGTGTTTGTTGAGGGGATTATTAGTGGCTGATTGTGTGAAATAAGAAATTATTTTTTAAGGTATTTTGGAGTTATTTGAGGTGTATACGTAGTGAGCTGGAATAATGAATTTGTTGGAGATATTATTCATGCTATTAAATGATTTTGGGCGGCTAGTTACTTGGGTTTTGTCGGCTAGAGATTATGAATTTAGGCAGGCAACATAGTTTAGCTTATAATTTTTCAGATTAAAGCCATTTGAAGTGGTCATTAACATCAGGGAATATTTTTATGAATAGGTGACGAGAATCTTAGAGATCGGACTCAAAACTTTGACCATACGCTTCAGGAGTCAGGTAAGCAGAGTTCCTATGCTAGATTTGCATAAAAAGAAAAATGATTTAAGGTTGGTTTTATAAAATGTGCTTGTTCTGCTTTTAAAAGAAAAACATGAAAAACAACCCCAGTTTATGTTTTTTGCACTCGCTCATGAAAATTTATATGATAGAGAAAATTTCTTTTTGACATGAAATGTGTAGACATGAGCAATATTTGACATGTTTCTGAGATATGCATAAGAGCGAACATGAGTTCTGATGTTTTCTTGTACATGTGAAATAATATGTTTTTGTTTTGTTTCTGGCTTATATGGAAATGGATAAGAAAGTGAAAAACACGTGGCTTAATATGATATGTATACGAAAAATATACTTATCTGTTTGTTTTTATTTCTGAATATGGTTCTGATATGATTATATAATTTCACGTGATATGGTTGGTACCACCATGATATGATATGATAGGAGTGCAATCACTTTGGAAACAAAGTGATCCTTTATGTGTTTCTTTCCTATGTGTAAACTCAGGGCTCCGAGACGAATAAGGGAAAGTATCACAATATGATACCGCCTGATTTGGCAACCAGGGATAGCACAACCCTACCACGGGGGTTAAACATGGTACATATTCTAAAATGTTGATAAGATGAGATGTGACAGTTATTTGTACCAAAGTGTTTTGTTTGAAAATTTGGTTTTTATTTATACTTTATGAAAAAAATATATGTTTGTTCAGCTTTTCACTTAATGATATTTTTAGAGTTGTTATCTATAAATAAGAGTTTTATGTTATCATGCATAAGAAGTTTTTATTTAAAATGCTCATACTTTACACACTAGTATAGGTGCTTTGCTTACTGAGTTGTGGTTGAACTCACCCCCTTATCTATATACATTTCAGATGAAGTGGAGGCCTCGACTGAGGACCAAGACTAGTATGTTGGGACCATGATAAGCGGTTACCCGTTGGTTGAAGTGAAGGCTGTATTTAATGATTTGATGTTACGTTGTTTAGCATTATTAGATTCAAGTGTTAGTGGAATATTTTTATTCTTGTGATGGGAAGATTGTGGACCCTATGTGATGGTAATATTTTTTTAAAAATTATGAACTCTGTGGATATATTTATGTGACGTCTCCAAATTTTTCTTAAAATAAACACGAGAATCGAGGCGTCGGGATGATGACAACACGGGTCACACATCCCAACGACAAGTGCCAAACGTGTGTGCACACGTGACATACATAAAATATAAGTTGCAGCAGATAAATAAATCATTATCTAAGTACTAGAATTTTTAGAAATATTTTACAAACCATTTTAATATAAACTCTTCAACAGGAGATTTAATACAGTCATCCGAAATACAAATTAAACAAATACATATTTTAAAAAGGGGAAAATACTTTCTCGAGATAACAATTTATAACCATAATACATCAGCGGTAGAGCCGTCTCCTTAGGCTCAGTCTCTTCATAATCTGCATCCAAACACTACGAACGCCAAGATGACATTGCAGGTAAGTACAACCCAACCAAACTAAAAGACATAAATATACTCATGCAACAACACTACGCATGAACACGACTCCAAATGCATGAATCTCAAAAGAACATCTTTCTCAAAATAAATAAGATAAACACACGCCAAAATCTCATTTGGTCCACGATAAAATTTCAGTAAAATCATTCATCATTTCTCAGAAAATAATATCCGCAAAATCAATCATACCGGGCGTTACGTATCGCTGTCCCCAATATGATATACACACACACCCGAAATCATAATGGGCGTTACGTATCGCTGTCTCCATTATGATTCACACACACTCATTTCATACTGGGTGTTACGTATCGCCGTCCCCGTTATGTCATCCACACACTATCAATCATAATGGGCGTTACGTATTGCCGTCCCTATTATGACTAACACACACACAATGACCATAATGGGTGTTACGTATCGCCGTCCCTATTATGTCATCCACACACACGCTGATCACAACAGGCGTTATGTATCCCCATCCTCGTTATGACTCAGCCCAAAACCATTAAAATCCATAAACCCAATTTAAAACCTAGTTTCCATTTCCAACACATGAATATCCGAAATCATGCAAAAATCTAATTTCCATATATTTCCATGAGCATGCGAGTAAAAACACAATGCAGACAACCATGCACCAAATATCTAACATTTAAAATAATCCAATCAACCAACAAATACCAACATCAACCAACACATAGATGTTAATGCAAAAATATATTTAAATCTTAAAGTTTATTTGGAAAATACTTACAGCGGGTAAAAATGCAAATCCTTGAACAAACGCCAACCCGCAGCGTTCGTAGCAGTCACCGATACATTAGGCTAAAATACTCGGTTTGACACCAAAATTTAGAAAGATACTCATTGAAGGGTGGGGAATCTCATGGAGGTGGTGGTGTGGCGGCACAACCACCGGAAGGTAGCGGATTGGGGTCAAAATCGGTGAAAACCCATTTTTGGGTTTGTGGTTGTATTGGGAAGGTGGGGCCGCGGTTGGGGAAACTGAGCTAGGGGGATGACCGACTGGGCAATGGGAGTCTTTTGGTGGCGGTGGTGAGGCCTACGGTGGCCAGATGGCGGTGCGGCGAAAAACAACCCGTTTAAGACCCATTTCGGGTGGAGGGATAACCGGCGGAGATGGGTGGCTTTGGGTGGTGGGTTATGCTCGCCGGATAGTGGGGTGGCCGGCGGTGGCTGGAAAATGCAAGGGAAGCTAAAACACTCATTTCGGGTAGGGGGCCGTGTAGGGGCTGTAGGGTGGCTGGAGATGACATCACCGGTGTCGGTGGACTTGTCGGCGTGTGGGGAAGGCTGTGGGCTGGGCGGTGTCGCTGGTGGGTGGCCGACGGCGGCCCTGGATGGAGATGAGAGAACCGGCGAGAGGGAGAGGAGGCAGGGGACTCGCGGGTCTGGGACCGAATTCCGTGAGGAAGGAAAAGGAAAGAAAAAGAAGAAAAAGAAAAGAAAAGAAAAGAAAAGGAAAAAGAGAAAAAAAGAAAACGACTAACTAGAAAAAAAAGTACAATAAATTAAATAAAAGCTGACTTTAAATACTATAATTTCAATATCAATAAATAAAATATTTAAAACCCACCAATAAAAATAAATTAAACCCAAGCGCAATATTAAAAATAAAACAATAATTAATATAACGAAAATAGATCAAATAAACTCACATAATAAAATAAAGGAATTTAATTCCAATTATTAAAATAATTATCTCATATTAAAATTAATAAGAAAAGCAACGTAACTCAATACTAATCAATTAATAGATCAAATAAATATCTTAAATAAATGAAACACGACTAATAATATTATTAAAATACATTAAAATAATTAATATCGAGAATAAAATAACTTGTAAAAATACACGTAAATCTGGGATCTCACAATTTAGGATTGGATTGTTAAGATTTGGAGATGAGAAATTATTAGTAGATTATTGAAAAATATTTAGAAATAGTATTTGTAGATAAAAATAGGTCACATCAAACAGGTTGGATTTCAGAACTCCCTACGAGTACGAGGTGTCACAGTTGGTATCAGAGCGAAAGTTTAAGGTTCTGCAGACTCTAGCAGTAAAGTTCTAGGGATTTGAGGTTTTGTAGACAATAGTTCGTATAAGAGTATAGAACATAGAATGGTTCTAGGAGATGGTTATTTGGATTAAATTGCGATAAGGAGATGACCTAAAGAAATATTGTTATGAGCTGTTGAGGTTTTAGAACTCGTCGATTTTAGGAATCATTTGAGGTGTAAAATTTTATAGGCTTGTGAGCTGATTTTGTATTGTTGGAGATTGAAGGACTAGATTTCTGAATTTTTTATGATTTTATTTGTGGTGAATACCTCACTCATGTGGGGAGATTATATATTATTGTTTTGGCTACTATGACTACCCGTTGATATTAATATAGCTTTTTGTATATGTGCTTTTGATGAACGATTTGTTTAATAGTCCAAGTCTTCTCAGGATGCCGCCTCGCCGTGAACAAAGTGTATCGAATTTGAATGCAGCCAGGAATGGAAGGGAAGCAAATCTAAGAGCTTCCGAAGTGCTCCGAGCAGCAGCGCATCAGTTAATAGATGATCTTGCGCAAAATTCATCTGGCCGTCACTGCACCACGAGTGAAAGGGGGTTGCACCGTGGAAGATTTCAACAAGCTGTATCCCACATCTTTTGATGGGAGAGGCAACCTGATATTGGCGGAAGATTGGGTGCAAGACATTGAGGAGATATTTCGAGTCTTACCTTGCACAGATGAACAAAAGGTGGCGTTTGCTATATTCAAGCTGACCGGGGAAGCAAAAATATGGTGGATCTCTGAAAGGACCATCAGGGAAGCTGAAAAGAAGGAAATAAAAAGTTGGTCACAGTTCAAAGAAGTTTTCTTGGAGCGTTTCTTCCCAGTCTCAGTGAAAGAGGATAAGGCTATGGAATTCTTCACTTTAGTCTAGGGGACGATGTCAGTACACCAATATGCAGCCAAATTTACTGAGCTGGCACGCTTTGCAGCATATGTGATTCCAGATGAAGAGAAGAAGTGTCGCAAATTTGAGTAAGGGCTGAACGAGAAGCTCTACGAATGAGTGATGGGCTTCTAGTTAAAAAAATTCACAGAGTTGGTGAATAAGGCTATCTTGTTTGAAGGATGCCTTCAAAGGAGCGCTACCTTACTTGATCAAAGGAAGAGGTCTACGCCATCTGGATATCATACAAGCAACAACCAGGGACAGTGGAAGAAGAGAAATGAAGGGGGTAATTCAAGCAAGAGGCCAATTCAGAGTGATCAACAGCCCTATCACTGCAGAACTTGTGACCGTGTTCACACATGAAAGTGCAGGAAAGAGCTAGGCTTATGCTATTAGTGCGGCAAGTCGGGCCACTACCTCAGGGATTGCCCGCTTACTTTGGGCAGCAACAAACCCACCTCCTTGGCACCCCCACCCAGGACTGGAGGGGCTCCACGAAATAATACCCAACGCCCTACTGCACCTGCTCGGATTTTCGCAATGACACCAGGAGAGGCTGAAGGCAGGGAGGAGGTGATCACATGTATTATTCCTTACTTTTCTTTTAGGAATAACTTAGTAACTATTGTGGATGTTAAATCAAATGGTACTTTGTGTATGATCACAAGCATTCTTTCTTTGTTTTCTAATCACGCTACCATACTGTTTGACTCTGGGGCAACGCATTCCTTTATTTCTAAGAATTTTGCCAAATTCTGCCCATGGGAAAGTGAAAGGTTGGATTTTAACTTATTGGTTTCGACTTCGATGGGGACTACAGTATCGTGTCACAGAATTCTCCGCGGCTGTCCTATATCTATCGAAGAGAGATTGATGCCTGCTGAACTTATTATTTTTGATATGGTTGGATTTGATGTAATTTTGGGTATGGACTAGTTGGCTTCATACCATGCTAGTATTGACTGCTTTAAAAAGGAGATAGTTTTCAAGCCCCCTGAATGAGATGAAATTCGATTTGTGGGGTCAAAAGTGCGATTATTCCCATCAATCATATCAGCAATTCAGGTTGGGAAACTATTGCGAGATGGCTGTCAAGGATTTTTAACTTGTGTGATAGATGCACCAAAGGAAGAGTTGAGTTTAGAAGAGATTCCTGTGGTGAGAGAATATCCGGAAGTGTTTCCTGAAGACTTGTCTGGATTACCACCCGATTGAGAAGTAGAATTTGCTATTGATCTTGTTCCAGGCACTGCACCTTTGTCCAAGGCTCCTCATAGAATGGCGCCATCGGAGCTCACTAAACTTAAAGAACAGTTACAAGATCTATTAGACAAGGGTTTTATCCGACCCAGCGTATCCCCATGGGGTGCTCCAGTGTTATTTGTGAAGAAGAAAGATGGAACAATGAGAATGTGCATTGACTATAGAGAACTCAACCGAGTAACCATCAAGAATAAATATCTTTTACCCCGCATAGAAGACCTTTTTGATCAACTACAGGGTGCGCAAGTTTTCTCAAAGATTGACCTTCGATCAGGGTATCATCAACTGAAGATCAAGGCTGAAGATGTATCCAAGACTGCTTTTAGGACCAGATACGGCCACTACGAGTTTCAGGTCATGCCTTTTGGTTTGACTAATGCCCCAGCGGTATTTATGGACTTAATGAACAGAGTATTTCATGGATTCCTGGATAAATTTGTGGTTGTCTTTATTGATGACATCCTAATCTATTCTAAGAGCAAGAAGGAACATGAGGAACACTTGAGGCTAGTACTCGGAACACTTAAGGAGGAAAAGTTGTTTGCTAAACTGAAGAAGTGTGAGTTTTGGCTGAATGCGGTTACATTTCTGGGGCATGTAGTTTCAAAAGAGGGCATTTCAGTAGACCCCGGGAAAGTGGAAGCAGTGGTGAACTGGTCGGCACCGAAAAATGTACATGAGGTTAGGAGTTTCTTGGGATTGGCGGGATACTATTGCCGATTCATTGAGGGTTTCTCCAAGATAGCAGTTCCTCTTACCGCACTCACTAGGAAGAACAACAAGTTTGAGTGGACAGAAAAATGTGAAGAAAGTTTTCAGACTTTGAAGCAGAGACTAGTGACCGCCCCAGTTTTAACAGTTCCCACTGCGAGAGGTGGATTTGTGGTATATAGTGATGCTTTAAGATTGGGTTTGGGGTGCGTATTAATGCAACACAGAAAAGTCATAGCCTATGCTTCATGGCAACTAAAAATACATGAACAAAATTACCCCACACATGATCTGGAGTTAGCAGCAGTTGTGTTTGCACTTAAGATTTAGAGGCATTACCTATATAGAGAAAAGTGCGAAATCTACACAGATCACAAAAGTTTGAAGTATTTCTTCACCCAGAAAGAATTAAATATGAGATAGAGAAGATGGCTCGAGTTAATAAAGGATTATGATTGTAATATCAATTATCACCCAGGCAAAGCGAACGTTGTAGCTGACGCTTTGAATAGGAAATCAATGAGTTCAGCAGTGGCAGCCTTTACTACTCAACACTAGTTACTAATGGACTTAGAAAGGGCTGGTATTGAGGTCATCACCGATGATACAAACCCTTTCGTGGCTAGTTTAATTGTGTAACCAGATTTGTTAGAGAGAATCAAAGTAGCTCATAAAGTGGGTTCAGCGTCGATAAAGCTAGTTGAGGAAGTTGAGAACAGGGACAAAACTGATTTTAGCATTTCTGAAAATGGAGTTTTGAGGTTTAGAGACAGATTGTGTGTGCCAGCAGATGATGCACTGAAAAAGATAATCCTTGAAAAGGCACACCGCTCTTTATACACAGTCCATTCAGGGAGTACCAAGATGTATCATGACTTGAGAGAGTCTTTTTGGTGGAGCGGTATGAAGAGAGAAATTGCTAAGTTTGTAGAACAGTGCCTAACATGTCAACAGGTGAAGGCAGAGCATCAGAGACCAGCAGGATTGTTACAGCCATTGCAGATTCCAGAATGGAAGTGAGAGCATATATCCATGGACTTTGTGACAGGTCTACCAAGAGCTTTAAACGGACAAGATGCAATATGGGTAATTGTGGATCGCTTAACGAAGACTGAGCGTTTTGTGCCCATTAAAGTTTCTTATAAGTTGGAGAAATTAGCTGAGTTGTACATACAAGAGATTGTGAGATTGCATGGAATACCAGTGTCCATTGTATCAGATAGAGATTCTTGTTTCATTTCCAGATTTTGGCAAAGCTTACAAGAGGCAATGGGGACTAAGTTGAATTTCAGTATGGCTTATCACCCTTAGATAAATGGACAATTAGAAAGGACTATTCAGATTTTAGAAGACATGTTGAGAGCATGTATGATGGACTTTAAAGGAACTTGGATATGACACTTACCATTAGTGGAATTTGCTTATAATAATAGCTTCCAAGCTAGTATTGGGATGGCACTGTATGAAGCATTATATGGCAGAAGATGTAGGTCTCCATTATATTGGGATGAAGTTGGTGAAAGAAAAATACTGGGGCCAGAGATCATTCAGAAGACCACAGAAAAGATTGACATCGTTCGAGCTAGAATTAAAGCAGCTCAGGGTCGACAAAAGAGCTATGCTGATAACTGACGCTGTCCACTAGAGTTTGAGGTTGGAAATGAAGTATTCTTGAAGATAGCACCAACGAAAGGGGTTATGAGATTTGGAAGTAAGGGCAAGTTGAGCCCTAGATATATTGGACCCTTTGAGATTCTTGAGCGAATTGGATCATTAACATATAAGTTAGCACTTCCTCCGAATCTTGCAGGAGTGCATAACGTATTTCATGTGTCCATGCTGAGAAAGTATATTCCTGATCCAACTCACATCATTCATTATGAGCCGCTGCAGATTCAGGAAAATATGACATATATTGAAGAACCAATGCGGATCTTGGAAAAGAAAGCACACACATTGCGGACCCATAACATCCCCATGGTTAAGGTGTTGTGGAGTAATCACACAAGCAGTGAAGCTTCCTGGGAACTCGAGGAAGAAATGCGAGAGAGATATCCACATTTATTCAATGAGGATTACGAGCTTTTGTAGCAATTTCCGAGGATGAAAATTTGTTTAAGGGGGGGAAGATGTAACACTCGGGCCTAAGCCTGCTGCTCAGGCCCAGGCCGAACCGGTTCTTTCTTAACCCTAGAACGACGTCGTGCTGCTCCAGGTAACTGCCTTCTCTACTTTCCTTTTCTTTTCCTTTCTTTCCTTTCTCTCCTTTTGCTCCCCGACAGTTTCTAACTTCCTCTGTTATCGCTGCCCCGATTTTCTCTTGCCAGAATCCCACGTCTGCGGCACTTTCTTGTTCCAGATGAAATTTCTCTCTCTCTCTCTCTCTCTCTCTCTCTCTCCCTATCTACGACACTCACTCTCAGTTGGGACCCCTGCTTTCATCGATTCCTTTCTGTTTTCGTCCGCCGGTGACTCCCATTAGTAAGTCTTCTAAACCTTTCACTTCTTTCAGTTTTCCATCATTAAAGAGATGCGATTTTTGGGTTTCATCATCACTGATATTTTTCCGTTGTCTGCGTATCAATGGGTGTAGGTAGGCATAGCAGATCAATGATCTGATTTTCGTAGCTTTTGTTTTTGTTCTCCCTGAGTCGTTCTCCATTTCCTCTCTTCAGGTAAGATTTATGGATTTCAAATGGATGCTCATCTTAAGTGAATTGTTTAAAGGAATTTTCTTTTAATTGATGGATCGGTTTGAAGAGTATTTTGATGGCTGCCTAGGGATTTTGTTGACATTCTTTTTGTTGTGTAATGCTTCTTTATTTGTTGTTTGGTAGTGGTTTTGGGTTGATGCATAATAAATGAAGATGATGAGTAGATGCTGGATTTTGTGGCTTGTGAATTTTTGTGGAAACGTATATGACAATATCTCTGTTGGGTGCTGCTTATTATTTTAGAAATACTGGATTTTTGGGAATGGGGAATGACGTATTTTTGCCTAGCAGGGAGTGCTGAGTTAGCACTTTTATGGAGGTTGTGTTTGTTGAGGGGATTATTGGTGGCTGATTGTGTGAAATAAGAAATTATTTTCCAAGGTATTTTGGAGTTATTTGAGGTGTATATGTAGTGAGCTGGAATAATGAATTTGTTGGAGATATTATTCATGCTATTAAATGATTTTGGGTGGCTAGTTACTTGGGTTTTGTCGGCTAGAGATTATGAATTTAGGCAGACAACGTAGTTTAGCTTATAATTTTTCAGATTAAATCCATTTGGAGTGGTCATTAACATTAGAGAATATTTTTATGAATAGGTGACGAGAATCTTAGAGATCGGACTCAAAACTTTGACTATACGCTTCAGGAGTCAGGTAAGCGGGGTTCCTATGCTAGATTTGCATAAAATGAAAAATGATTTGAGATTGATTTTATAAAATGTGCATGTTCTGCTTTTAAAAGAAAAACATGAAAAACAACCTCAATATATGTTTTCTGTATTCGCTCATGAAAATTTATATGATAGAGAAAATTTCTTTTTGACATGAAATGTGTAGACATGAGTAATATTTGACATGTTTTTGAGATATGCATAAGAGCGAACATGAATTTTGGTGTTTTCTTGTACATGTGAAATAATATGTTTTTGTTTTGTTTCTGGCTTATATGGAAATGGATAAGAAAGTGAAAAACACGTGGCTTAATATGATATGTATACAAAAAATCTTTGGCATACTTATCTGTTTGTCTTTATTTTTGAATATGGTTCTGATATGATTATATGGATTTACATGATATGGTTGGTACCACTATGATATGATATGATAGGAGTGCAATCACTTTGGAAACAAATTGATCCTTTATATGTTTCTTTCCTGTGTGTATACTCGGAGCTCCGAGAACGAATAAGGGAAAGTCTCACAATATGATACCACCTGGTTTGGCAATCGGGGATAGTACAACCCTACCACGGGGGTTAAACATGGTACATGTTCTAGAATGTTGATAAGATGGGATGTGACAGTTATTTGTGCCAAAGTGTTTTGTTTGAAAAGTTGGTTTTTGTTTATACTTTATGAAAAAAATATATGTTCGTTCAGCTTTTCGCTTAATGATATTTTTGGAGTTGTTATCTATAAATAAGAGTTTTATGTTATCATGCATAAGAAGTTTTTATTTAAAATGCTAATGCTTTACACACTAGTATAGGTGCTTTGCTTACTGAGTTGTGGTTGAACTCACCCCCTTATCTATATACATTTCAGATGAAGTGGAGGCCTCGACTGAGGACCAAGACTAGTATGTTGGGACCATGATAAGCGGTTACCCGTTGGTTGAAGTGAAGGCTGTATTTAATGATTTGATGTTACATTGTTTAGCATTATTAGATTCAAATGTTAGTGGAATATTTTTATTCTTGTGATGGGAAGATTGTGGACCCTATGTGATGGTAATATTTTTTTAAAAATTATGAACTCTGTGGATATATTTAGGATTGGATTGTTAAGATTTGGAGATGAGAAATTATCAGTGGATTATTGAAAAATATTTAGAAATAGTGTTTGTAGATGAAAACAGGTCACATCAAATAGGTTAGATTTCAGGACTCCCTACGAGTACGGGGTGTCACAAAAATATCTATTTTTTGCATTTGTTAAAAAAACACACAACCACCCTTTAAGATTTTCAAACAAAATATGCATATGTCAAAGATGACAATCAATCATTTTACAAATTCAAATCTTTATGCATATGTGGAAAAAAAAAATTTCAAAATTAAATATTTTAATAAAGTTATGGAAATGTTAAAAATGCAATTTGATACTTTATGAGAAAATATTAATTTTGTGCCTTAATCTAATTTCAAATTTTAAGAGATGTACAAAATTACTCTATGAGCTTCATTTGTAAACTTGTTATTCTTCTTGCTCATGCTTGATTTCTTAATGCGCTTAGCTTTCTTCATATGTAGACAACTTGAACTTGAGTCTTGAATTTATTTGATGTCATCAAAATCTATATGTAAATATGAGACTTGAAACTTTGGGTTCTACAATCTCCCCCTTTTTGATGATAACAAATACTTAGTAGAAATCTGCGACCTGCAGTAATACTTAAGCTCCCTCTAAAAATATACGTTAGTTTTTCAAGTAAAATATAGACATGATTCTAGCATATATAACAAGGTAGTATAATAGTAGTATAAGATTTCTCCTCCTTTTGGTATAATTAAAAAGGAACCGCAATTAGTTTCAGTAAAATTTCTTCCCCCGTCCGTGTCCGACAAAAGTTGTAAAGGCTGAGGTCTAACTTTATCGTCTCGGTACAGAGATCCGATTGATATTGTTGACAAATGAAATGTTATCGAGATTTGGTGCGGAAGGAAATTTCTTCCCGCGTCCATGTCCGACAAAACCTACAAAAGCTGGAGGCCTAGCTCTGACAATTCGGTGCGGAAGGAGATTTTGTAGAGAGTGAATAATTAGAGTCACCTGTGTTCGACAAAACCTGCAAAGGCTGGAGGCCTAACTCTGGCAATTCGGTGTGGAAGGAGATTCAAATCTGCTTGACATTGTTGACAAACGAAATTTTGTAGAGATTTGAAAACTTTTGATTTCTATTTAAATGACTATTTTCTCTCATCGAATACTTACAAGAAAAATTCTTACATTTCTCATTGATTCAATATCTGTTTATTCAAAACGATAGAATGATGGAGAAAATTTCTTCTGGTAATTTTCCAGATTTTAACCAAGCACCGTCTCAATCAGTCATCTGACCCGTCTCTTCTAGCATATCTTGTAAGTTTGACTAAGTAAGATTTGAAAAAATGATAGTGTGTCTTGTTCTTATTTCCGTCTCTATAAGAGCAATCCCTAGTTTTATCTAATTCGTATCAAATCTTCTTCTCGTCTTTACAATTTGCCTGCATTCTCATTCTACAAATTTTTAATGGCTCGTCAATTTTCTTTCAATACTTCTCGTGATCAATCTAGATCTGCATCTGTCGTAGGTGCCATGAAGTAATAAGAGACTGATTTGGCTAATATATCAGATCATGATGCCATTTATGAGCTTGTTGATCTCGAAACTTGATTCTTATCATCCATTGTTGCATTTTTCGCTTGGTTGGAGTCCAAAACTCGCGAAATTGAGAAATTTAGCAAATCGGTCTCTATACTTCAACGATTTGTTTATGAGTTAAACAGAAAAATAGTAGAGTTAAAGCAACAGAATAAGGATTTAAAATCCTTGATTGCCTCTTCATTTCGATTGCCTAATCTTTTAGACGATAATAATATGTCGATCTATGAAAAGCAAATACAATTGAAAGATGAGACTAGATGTCTCAAGTTTTTGTAAGTCATTTGAGATAATTGAATAAAAATATTTAATATATATTCATGACATGCATCATTCCTATTTCTCTTCTAATCATGCATAATCTATCTTCTGGTAGAGGTTTTGTAAAAATATCCTCCAATTGATCATGTGTACTTGTGAATTCTAGTATAATATCATATTTCTGCACATGATCTCTAAGAAAATGATATCTAATTTCAATATGCTTAATCCTAAAATGTTGTATTGGATTATTTGAAAGATTTATAACGCTAGTATTATCACATTTAATAAGAATATGATTATAAATAAGTTTAAAAACCTCAATTGTTGCTTCATGTAAAGAACTTAAGTACAACAATTACCTGCAGTAACATACTCTGCCTCAGCAGTAGATAATACAACAAAATTTTACTTTTTACTAAACCATGAAACAAGTGCATGATCTAAGAAATGACATGTTCCACTAGTATTTTTTTGATCAACTGTGCAACCAGCATAATCTGCATATGAATAACTAATAAGATCGAAAGAAGTGTGCTTAGGATACCATAACCCTAGGTCAATGGTACTGACAAGATATCAAAAAATACAGTTGACTGCAATCAAATGAGATTGCTTTGGAGATGATTGAAAATGTGCACATAAACATACACTAAACATAATATCAGGTCTACTAGATGTCAAATATAATAAACTATCAATTATATTTCGATATACCTTTGAGTCAACTGGCTTACTGCTTTCATCTTTATCAAGTTTGGTGGTTGGACTCATTAGTGTTCCAATTACCTTCGCACCTTCCATCTCAAATTTTTTGAGTATCTCTTTGATATGTTTTGACTGATTAATGAATGTTTCATTTTTTGCTTGTTTGATTTGCAATCCGAGAAAGAAATTAAGTTTTCCTATCATGCTCATTTCAAATTCTTTCTACATACTCTTAGCAAAATCTTGACACATATTTTCATTAGTAGCACCAAATATTACATCATCCACATAAATTTGAATTAGAAGAATATCACCCTGTTCATATTTGATGAAAAAAGTTGTATCAATTTTTCCTCTTGAAAAATATTTTTCAATCAAGAAACCACTAAGTCTTTCATACCAAACTCTAGAAACTTGTTTGAGTCCATATAAAGTCTTTGTGAGCTTAAAAACATGATTATGAGAGATATGATTTTCAAAACTTGGAGGTTACTCAACATATACTTCTTCATTTATAAAACCATTTAAGAAAGCACTTTTAACATCCATTTGAAAAAACTTGAAATCTTTATAACATGCATATTCAAGTAACATTTGAATAGATTCTAATCTTGCGACAGGTGCATATGTCTCATCATAATCAATTCCCTTCTTTTGATTGAAACCTTGGGCTATAAGTCGAGTCTTGTTTCTAGTGATGATTCTGGACCCATCCTTCTTATTTCTAAAAACCCATTTTATTCCAATAACAGCATAATCTTTGGGTTTAGGAACAAGTGTCCAAACATCATTTCTTTCAAATTGATTTAGCTCTTCTTGCATAGTTAGAATCCATGATTCATCAACCAAAACTTCGCCAATATTTTTGGATTCAATATGAGATAGAAAAACATTGTGATTGCAAATATTTCTAAGAGATGATCGAATACTTACACTTCATGAAGATTCTCCTAGAATTTGTTCCACTGGATGATCTTTCATATGATTCCATTGTTTGGTTGCATCTTGTACTAAGTTTTGATGATCTTTCCTGATGTCTTCATGTTGAATTTCTTCCATTGTATTCTCTTTATTGAGATTGAGACTATTTATGTTATTTGTACCTTCTGATTTTTCATCAATAGATTTCTTGGAGAGTAGAGAGTTAGATTTATCAAATATTACATGCATAGATTCTTGTACAAGTCTTTTTATTGAATACTCTATAACCTTTACCATTTGTTGAATACTCAATAAAGATACCTTCATCAGATTTTGTATCAAATTTTCCTAAATTATCTCTATCATTGAGTATAAAATATTTGCATCCAAATACATGAAAGTAACCAATGTTGGGCTTTTTCTCATTCCAAATCTCATAATGGGTTTTATCTAAATTAGACTTTAACATAACTCTATTTATAACATAACATGCAATAATTACCGCTTTGACCCAAAAATAACTAGGTAAAATATTCTCATTAAATATTGTTCTTGTCATTTCTTAATAGATCTATTCTTCCTCTTTACTATCCCATTTTGTTGAGGAGTTCAAGGAGCAGATAAATTATGCAGAAAACTATTTTCATCACAAAAGACTCAATATCTTTATTGACAAACTCTTTTCCCCTGTCACTTCGGATGTTTGAAATAGTATAACCCTTTTCATTTTCAATTCTCTTCCATAACTTGGTAAAGACATTATGTACCTCAACTTTATGAGCGAGAAAGATGACTCAAGTATATCTAGAGAAATCATCAACAATAATAAATGCATAATATTTTTTTCCCAGACTCGCAATTCTGTTTGGTCTAATAAGGTCCATGTGTATTAGTTGCAAAGGTCTAGTAGTAGAAATATGTTTCTTGGTTTTGAAAGAAATTTTTGTTTGTTTACCAAATTGGCATGCATCACAGATTTTATCTTTAAAAAAGTTTGCTTTTGGCAAACCTCTCACAAGATCAATTTTTGGAAGTTTGGAAATAAGTTTCATATTTGCATGACCTAACTTTCTATATCATAACCAACTATTTTCATATTGAGCTGATAAACAAATAGCATCTTGTGAGGCAATTTTTTCAAATTTGATTGTATATACATTATTGTTTCTAAGAGCAATAAAAAAAATATTGCAATCATGATTATTCAAAATAATGCACTTATCTTTTTTGAAAGTAACTGTAAATTGTTTATCATATAATTGACTTATACTCAAAAGATTATGCTTTAGACTATCAACAAATAAAACATCTTCAATTATGAGAGAAGACTTCTTACCAACTTTACCTATTCCCATGATATTCCTTTTTGAATTGTCTCCAAATGTCACGTGTCCTTCTTCTTTAGAAATGAGGTCAATGAATTTAGTTTTGTCTCTTGTCATGTGTCTTGAGCATCCGCTGTCTAAAAACTATTTACTTTTACCTATGGAGGACTTCATGCATACCTATAAAAGTATTAAAATAATTTTTCTTGATACCCAAGTTCTTTGGGTTCTTTATTTATTAGTATTAGAAGAAACAAGATTTTTTGGTACCTATATGACCCTAATAGTCATTGTATGTCTTCTTCTAATAGGACAAATATGATAATTATGACCATTTCTATTACAAAAATTACAAATAACATGTGATATATTTGAAAATCTTGAGTGATAATATTTTTCTTTAAAAAAAATTAAATTTAGGAAAAGAATTTTGAAAATATGATTTTGATTAGTTTGTTTATCAAAAAAAATTTAATAGGGTTTGAGTTTTTCTTTTGGATGTATCCCAAACCTACCTTATCAAAAACACATATTTGACTGCCAAGAAATTTTTCAAAGTTTCTTTTTCCATTTGTAAAGTTTTTAATAATCTTTTCTAAATCAGTCACTTTTTTTTTCAGCTCATCATTTTCATCTTTTGAAACTATGTTTTCTTTTCTTAAAACATCAATTTCATTTGTTAAAGAAGAATTTTTCTTTTTCAAAGCGGTATACTTGATACCAAATTTTTCAAGTTCCTCATATACCTCTTCCAAAATAATTTGCAATTCTTCATAAGAAAGATTTTCAATATTTTCAAAATTTATTACCTCAAGATCATCTTTTAACCATAAGACAAAGATTTGCAGATTCTTCATTACTTGTGTCGCTGTCTGAACTACTTGAATCATCATCTCATGTAGCTTTCATTGTTTTCTTGCTTTGTATCGATCTTTATTTAGCATGGGACAATCTGCCTTGATATGTCCTGATTTTTTGCATTTATAACAAGTTAATGAGTTGTTTTTACTTGTATCTTTGTTGGAAAACTTTTTGAAAAATTTCCTTGAAAGAGCTTTATTTTTCTTTAAAAATATTTGAAATCTTCTTGTGATCATTGCAATTTCTTCATCTTTGTTATCGCTTTCCTCGTCTTCATCGCTTTCACTTTCATGGGGAAAAACTTTGAGTGCCAAGCTCTTCTTTTGCTTTCCTTCTTCTTCTTCTCTTTTTACTATGTACTCATGAGTAATAAATAACCCAATGAGTTCATTTACTTCGAATTTTTTGAGGTTTTTAGCTTCAAGAATCGCCGTCACTTTTCATTCCTAATGTTTTGGAAGAGAGTTGAGAATTTTTCTTATTATCTCCAAGTTAGAATAAATTTTTCCAAGAGCTGTTAAGTTATTTATAATGTTAGTCAAACAAGTATACATAGAAGAAATAGATTCATCATCAATCATTTTAAACTTTTCATATTCATGCGTAAGAATATAAATTTTTGATTCTTTGACTTGCGAAATTCTTTCATAAGTTACTTCCAAGTTATCTCATATTTCTTTTGCTGTCCTACAAGTCATTATTCTGTTAAATTCATTGTCATTGAGAGCATTAAATAGAAGATTCATAGTCATTACATTCACTGTATAAATTTTATCATTTTCACGATCAAACTCTTCTTATTCCTTGTTAACCTTTACTCCATCAACAATTTTTGTTGGAATATAAGACCCATTTACAATACATTTCCATATTTCTAAATCTTGAGACTAAATAAATATTCTCATTTTAGTTTTTCAGAAAGTATAATTGTCTTCACAAAATAATAGAGGCCGACTACTGAATTGACTTTCAGCGAATGTAGCTACAATATTAGCCATATGATCTTAACTCAACACATAATTAATCTTATAATAGAGCCCTCGCTCTGATACCAATTGTTGCCCAGATGACTAATACAAGACAAGGGGTGGTGAATTGGGTTATATTAAAAAAATTAACACTTATAAAACTAATACACAATATAAAATGTAAATACTATACGAAGAAGCATGAAATATAAAAAGTAGGGGTAAAAAGAAGCAAACTCAGTATTTTAACGAGATTCAGTCCCATTGCCTACGTCCTCGCCTCAAACTACCCATTGAGAATCCCAAATTCATTATTTAATCTCCTTTAGGTGGAGATAGAAATCTATTACACATTTGAGCAACACCGCTACAAAGAATCCGTGTAGAACACCCTCTACACTTGCAATCACCTCACACTTGGTGATTCAACTATTCTCTGTGTAGAACACATTCTACACACACAAGGGTTATACGCACCCTCTTACAAATACAGGAGCTGATAGTGGGTAGATTATCAGAGTACACTCCTCAATGAGTGAAATAAGAATAATACAGCGCAACTTATATATCTCTTAAAATGAACAAGAATTAAGGCATAAAACTTAGAGAAGAGGGAACGAGTGTTTTGAAATAATGATATAAAACTTAGCAATTGATGTGTTAACTCTTATTGTGATTTTTGCAAAACTCCAATGAACTATTTATAGGCAAATGAGTCTTCATATTCAAATTTGAAAATATTCACATGTCAAGTAAGAGCACTATTCACTTTTCAAAAGATTTAAATAAAAAATATCTTTTTTATATTTGTCAAAGACAATTCCATTCATTTTTCAAAAAAATCAAACCTAATCTTTTACTTTTCATACATGACAAAATGAGTATGATTTATTTTTCAAATCAAATCATCTTCTTTTTACATATGTAAAAAAAACACACAACCACCCTTCAAGATTTTCAAACAAAATCATCTATCTTTTGCATTTATAAAAAAAACACACAACCAGCCTTTAAGATTTTCAAACAAAATATGCATATGTCAAAGATGACAATCAATCATCTTACAAATTCAAATCTTTATGCATATGTGAAAAAAAATTTCGAAATTAAATATTTTAATAAAGTTATACAAATGTAACAAATGCAATTTGATACTTTATGAGAAAATATTAGTTTTGAGCCTTAATCTAATTTCAAATGTTAAGAGATGTGCAAAATTACTCTATGAACTTCATTTGTAGACTTGTTCTTCTTCTTTGCTCATGCTTGATTTCTTGATGTGCTTAGTTTTCTTCATGCGTAGACAACTTGAGCTTGAGTATTAAATTTATTTGTTATCATCAAAATCTATATGTAAATATGAGATTTGAAACCTTGGGTTCTACAGCTAATAGTACTTTTAACAATCAAAATTATTCCTTCATTCATATTAGTAGTAAATAAATAAGCGAGAAATTTTCTCACCAAATAAGAAAGTAATTGTGATGTCAGTTATATAACTAGTAATGTCTACAATCGTCACAAATAATCTTGTAGTAGAGTATTGTCAACTAGTTTTGTTTTGTCATAAGTAACAAATTTTAGCGAAATTGTAACCTTTTGTCAGTTTTAGTCTAATAATCGACTTTTTACGACTTAATTTATCTTCGCAAAAGATAATATTTTAGCAAGGATATAAGCTCGTAGCTAAAGGTTTATTTTAAATGAGAAAATGTTTAAATTCGTCGCTAATATTTCTTTAAACAACCAAGATTGAACCGTCATTTATATTGGTCGCAAATACATAGGCAAATTTTTTCTACCAAATTCACTACAACAAATTGGGCCTTTTGTGGCCAATTTTTTTCTACAATTAAATTATTGTAGCAAAAAGTAACTTTTTATTTACAAAATGTATTTCTTCAAAAATAAAAGCCGAAGTTGTCAATAAAGCTAGTTTTTTTATGTGAAATAATGTCGCCACAAATAGTATTGACACCAATATACAATTACTGGCAACATTGATATAGGTTATGTCTAATAATTGTTGCCGTTATGTGAATTCCATCGTAATAATATCTACCCTTTTTATTGACAATTAGTAATTGCCCTAATAGACTTTTATTGACAATTAGTAGTTGCCGTAATAAGTTGATGTATTATCTTTGTTTATTAACTTCATCTTCCACTTAATTAAGCCCCTCGATCCCTCCCGAAAATCAAATTGATCTCTCTCGAGTCCTTGACTCAGCCCGGTTTCCCCATGGGTTCTCTCTCGACTCCGCCATCGTCAACCCCCAACCTCACCGCCGGCCACCATCAACTTCCCTCACACCGGCGACCAAACCCCAGCCACCACAACCCTCATGGCAACCCACCTCCTACACAGGTGATCCGTTCCCAAAATGGGTTTCCGCATGAACTCCACACCACTGTGCGGCTCATACCACTGCCGTACACCAGCCCAGCTGCCACCAACGATATCTCCAAGTGTCCTTGCACCTCCCCCTTGCCACACACGACCCCTAGCTCTTCCACTCTCCCCCACGCAAGGACCCATCTCCCATGGGTTTATCCATCTCGCGGCTTAGATCCGTTGCCGTATGGCCTCATTGCCGCCATCTTCAGCTTCCCCTTTCTCCACTGACCTCCCCCAAGTTTACCAGAACTAGCAGGTACTTTTTTCATTTTAACTCAATTTTTCTTACACACAACACATATCACAATTAGATAATTTTCATTGATGTTTCTTCTAAATGGAACTACATTTTGGACTCTTGGTGTCGAGACCTTACTACCATGATTTTTGCCTAACCTTATAATCATGATTTTTTAGTGGGTAAGAGAAGCAACTGGAAACATTAAGAGCTGCTTTTGGGATTTCTTTATCTCGCCTTTGAAGATGGTTGAGAGAGTTCGTGGAAATGGGATCAGTTATTTTGAAATTGTTCGTGCTATTTTAAATTTGGAATGAATATTTGAAGTGAGTTATGCTCTTCTTGAGTACATATTTTATATTTCTTTATAGGAAAATGAAAAATCATAGAATCCATTTTAAAATTTTGCACAAGATCAAGAAGATAGTAATGAATGTTAAATGCCAAGATATGAACTATGTTATAGAGCTGTGGAGTTTTATTTCATTATGTTTATTGCAATAATGAAAAAGTTAATGAACTGTTTGTTTAGAATTAGGCAAATTCATGGATTTAAGGTTTTGGTGTTTAATGCTGTTGGTGGTGGTACTGGTTCTGGTCTTGGGTCTCTGTTGTGTAGCGGTATTATTTCTAGCAGAAATTAGTTATGTTATAATTGCTAGATTTGTGGGACAATTGCTTAGGTAGAAACTGAGTGGCAATTGAGGGCTCCCTAATCTTAAAGATCATTCCTCTATTTTTTCTTTTGTATGTGGAGGTTGGGTTTTCGTCGAAGTAGCTCTTAACAATAAAGAATTCCATCATTTTCTCTTTTCAGTTCACTTTTATTTTATTTTATTTTTTTTACTAACTTTCGTTAGGAGTGACAAATACCAGCTTGGTTCTTTTTAGGCAAGTTGTGTAGTATAAAAATGGCTTTGGGGTTTTAATTTACAGATCGGTGTCATATCATTGTGGTATATGTTCATAAAGATTTTTGTACTTAGGCAATACCTTTTATATCAATAAAATTTTACTTTTACTTAATAAAAAATGCAGCCCGATTCAAGAATAGGAATAATGAAAACTGAAGGCTTGAAAACTATTGTTTCGATATGCTCATAACCCTTTAGAAATATTGCTATGGAAATAATGCAGTCCGGTTCTGGAACAGGAATAATGTCTAAACGTAATTTTCTGACTTTCATAATTAATGAAGAATTTTTTTAGATTGTTTTCTTTCTTTAATCTTGTATATTATTTCAGTGGGTATGTTTGCCAGTATAGTCTTACATTATTTTATTCCATTGCTTCTCTAATATTTGTAGTGGAGGTGTGTGAATTTATTTTCTTAAATTACACATGACACATGACATATTTGTTATGTAAATAACACCAAATTGCACTCTGTATAGTGTTTTATTTTTTTTAAGGGGGTGGGGCAAAAAGAGTAGCCGAGCTTGTATGGAAAAGAAAAAAAGAAAAAAGATAACAAATAGAAAAAAGAGGAAAAAAAGAAAAGAAAAGATGTCTACAAATTATCAAATGATTGAGTACTTTTATGAGTATATACAAATTTTTAAAGCAAGTAACATTTAGCTGTTAAAGTAGTACAACTATTGAGATGACCCATTCAAAATATGCTTATAAATATGGGAATCTTATCTTTTGTCTGTAGACAATGATTTTACTTTGAGACTTCCAAATAAAAAAACAACATATTACCTTCTTTCTCATAAAAGATTGATGCATTTGAGTAACAACAACTAATACTTTTGTCTCTAATTATATACAAGAAAGTGCTTTTGCAGGCCAACTAGCATGCTTACAAGACCACACATTCAACCTCAAAGTATCATTGTTTAATCGTGATTTCTCACACATACACAATCTCTCTCTATCTCTTGGTTCCTCAGCTTTTATAGGCAAGGTGTATTATCAACTCTTCTTTTCTTTTCCTTTCAAAAAACTCTTTTCTTTTTTCTTTTTCGTCTAAGAATTTTTAATATTAAACTTTAGATGCAAACAAAGATGCAAGATGTGTGAGTGGGATTTGAATGAACGGAGCACAATGCTTGTAAGTTTTAATATGACAATGAAATTGATTGATGATGTAAAACACTTTCTTTTTAAAGTTTAAATGCTTTGTTATTTATTTATTTTTATTTTCCGTAATATGATGTTTCAGTCAATAATAGAATGATTTTTTTTCCAATTTTTTTATATAAACCATTGTGAGCTACTCTTTAGTTCCAAAATGATGCTTCAAAGGATAGTATACATTGCCTTTGAGTAATAAATCTAAACCTATGATTGTTAATTATAAATCATTGCAGGTATTTTGTTTAAAAAAATTTGATTTCTTTATCCTTGATTTTGTTGTTGTTTGGTGGTCCTTAGCTTGTAGAAAATCAATAGTGAAGCTTTAGGAGCAAAAGTTATGTGGAAATTTTGGTGTGAACAGTGTCCTATTTAGGTCGAGTCTATTGGCAGGGGTGTAAAGGTTCAATTGGCATCAAAAGAAATAGAGGCAATTTATAGCTGTGTACCTTTTTTTAAAATGAATTGATAGTTGGGCAGTTTAATATTTCCATTCTTCCATAGTTCCAATGTCTTTAGTGCAAACAACCTATTGTGGCATTGAAAAAATAAATTGAGACTATATGGCATATTTCCACTTCCCATTAAATTTATGAGAAAGAATGTCTTTAAAACAACAATAAGCACTTATAAAACTGTGGTTAGGCTTTTTACTGAATGGTGGGTCTAGCCAGGTATATATGTATATACTAGCATCTTTTTATAGTTTGTGATGAAGTTTTGTCTTTTGGTTGTCTTTCCTTGTATTAGACATTATTCATGTAATAAGATTAGATTTCTTATGGTGTGCTTGCTCCTGATATTCATGTACAGGTTTAGATAGCCCTTATCAATGATTATTTGATCTTACTGCATGTAAAAATGTCAAACTTAAAATTCTTTTAGACAAATCACCTTTTGAATCCTTATCTGGCCAACTTGATTTGGAAGGTAGAAAATTTTGTGCTCTGTTTTGCCATTATGGTGTGCTTCCAACTTGATTTGGAAGGTAGACATTTCGCCTTTTAGGGAATTTGAATTGTGATCCAGTTTTGTGGGTTTGGTCTCTAAAAAAAATAGATGACTAAGTTTTTTTTTTTTTTTTTTATGTTCTTGTCCTTTTTTTTTTAATTAATCTGATTTGTTGTTTGGTTCTTGTAGGGCATTTGGACTTTTTGGTTTGAAGTGTATGCTGCTTTGAGGTTTGTATGTCTATTCATAGTTCATAATTCAAGATTTTATTTTATTTTATTTCTTTGTTTACTCCAATGTTTGGTCATTGAGAAAAAGAGAAATGAAAAAAGGTATATCAGCAATGAAAGTGTAGTGTATCTTCGTGTTTCAAACTTAAGTGGCTGTAGGTTATTTGACTACTAGGTTCCATCTTACTAACTGAACAGTTTCCATACATATGTGCATGTTCACACCTTATAAAACACATCATGATATACTCAATTCATTCCCTGATGCAGAGATGGGGAAAAAGTACATATCAAATGGCTCATCAGATTCAGGTATCATGCTGTATATTTTTTCCGCTCCTCTCCTCTTATTTTGCAGTCTCTATTGATCAAAATAGGTTGAAGATTCTTTAGTTAACAATGTCTTGATTTAGTAATTGCTTCTCTTCTTAATCTGAATCTTGGAGGTCACGTTTTGCCATGCAACATGAGTTTATGTTTGTATGAACTAGAGTTGTTTTTATAACATTTGAGTTGGTGAATTGGTAGGACAGTTTTTACATGTTTGTTTTTTTTTGTTATATGATATTTTGTTGAATTTGGATCTCTATTGCTTTCATATTTATGCTTTTAGACTTATATTATAAAATTATTTTCTACTTTTGAACTCATTATCAATTCACTGATTCTATATTCTATACCTTTTTTTAAAAAAAAAAAAATTCCTATTTGCAGCAATATATTGTGGCCACAAATATTTTTTTTTACAAAGAATAGATTATTTGTGGCGAAACTGTTTGTAGAGAAAAGAAGTTAGTGACAAAAACTCTTGTCACAAAAGTTTTTTTGAATCAAATTATTTTTTCTACCAGAATAACATATTTATAGAGGTTTTAAATGAATCATGTGAATTATTTGAAGAGAAAAACTATTATTGACAATCATTTTTGTCACATATCTCTTTTTGCAGCAATTACTATTTGTAGCAAAAAATAAATATTGATAGAATTTCTTGATGCAAAAAATATTTTATGGCAACAAAACTTGTGGCAATTAAGTTTATTATGCGCTGCTCAATCTCTTGATAGATGTATTTTTGACAAACTTTCCTCTTATTAGCAACGAATGGAGTTGCCACAATAAGTAGATATATTGTGACAAATTAGACTTTTGCCGATAAAATCTTAAATTGGATTTTTATTATTTGAAACGTGTGGCCAAATTTTTTTGTCAATACGGGCTATTTACGGCAATTTTTTACGTTTATTGTGGTAAAAGTTGTCGCAGCAAAAAGCAATGAGAAAATAATTGTAATGACAATTATAAAAATAGCAATGACTATACTCGTCGCTAACAATCTTGTTAGGGTAGAGAATTGCCAACTACTTTCATTTTATTAGGAATAGTAAGTTTTAGTAAAACTATAGTTTTTTTGTCAGTTTTAATCTATCAATCAAATTTTTTCGACCTAATTTATATTTGCAAAAGGTAATAATTTCGAGACGATATAAAATTTCGAGAAAAACTTTAAATTCGTTGTTGATATCACTTTTAACAACTAAATTTATATCATCTATTTGCCACAAATACATAAGCATTGAAAGTAATTGTGACAATGTTGAATTAGCGATGATTATAATCATCTCTAACAATCTTGCTACAATCGTACAATTTCAATTGATGCATCCCATAGAAAGATTTCTTGAAAAACTTAAAAGGTATGTACAAACTCTACCACGTTTAGAAGGGTCAATTGTGGAGGCATATATTGATGTCGAATGCTTGATATTTTGGTTTATGTATTTTCAAGATGTAGAGATAAGACTTAATCGTGTAGAACAAAATATTAATATTAGGCAAGAGAATGGATGTAGAGGTTTGTCCATTTTTTCTCAAAATGTTTGTCCATTGGGATCCTTTCCATTTCACGATTTAGATCAACGACTTCTTGCAATGGCACAATGGTATTGGTAAATAATTTCACAGAAATAGAACATAATCTAAAATAAGTAAATCATGTATGTTTTGTTTAATTGCATATGCATTTGAGTAAGTAATTATGTCACATATTGATATCAATTTTATATGCAGTGAACATTATAAGGAGATCAAAGCAAGATGCACAAATAATGTATATTGTAGACATGAAACTGAATTTCCAAAGTGGTTCAAACAAATGTAAGTATGTTATCACTAATAGAAACATCTTTTTGCACCCTTAATAGTAGAGGTAGAATGTTCAAGAGTTTGATATTTACATTATTATTTATTAGTTTTTAAATTTGGTATTTTATGACACCATGTAATTGGGATGTTCTTCCATTATTAATTATTATGATCATTTTGAAATAAGTAAGTAAGATCAAACTATCTTGCTCACTAGACCATGGTTGTAAACTATATTGTACAACAATAAACAAAAATAAAAAGTCATTTTCAACTTTGAGATGTTAACGATGTTTGATTTTTCTTTTGTGATATTGAATGAACGTTAATTGATTTTATTTTACTTGGGTTATGCGTTGGACTTGGACAAGCACAATGCATACATATACTAATTTATTTTTCTAGGAAAAAACATACTCTTACTTTTGCAACATAGGATAAAAGATTTATGGAATGAGAGAAATGCTACCAGATCATCATGGACTGTGGAAGATATTTTCAACAAGGTTTTGGAGTATAAATCTGGATATGCCAAAAGATTGGAAAATTATGTCATGCCTATAAAAGATTGGACAATTATGTCATGCCTATTCTATCATCTTCATGTTCAACCAAAGTCATCTAACTCCTTAACAAGTAGAGAAATATAAGAATGAGTTTGAGGTTTATAAAGATAAATGGGAGGAGTTGGTGCAAAGGGCAGAATTTATGCAATCAAATATTAACAATATGACAGAGTAACAAAGTGAATATGATTGTTGCCTCTCAAAATTATGGCACAATTAGATGCTCATAAAGAGATACCCAATTTCATATTTCTATTTTAGTTGAAAAATAACAAGCTTTATTTGAGTATTTTTATGAACATTAATGGCACTAGATTTAAATGATGGCTTTAATTTTGTGCATTATTTTGAATCGCTAGAATTTGTTATTAATTTTTTTAATATTGACGATTATTCGGTATTTTTTTTTTATAAAAATTCTAATACATGTCACCATTTATGATGACAAATATTTGTTGCTAATTTTAAAACATGGTATGTAGCGATGATAGTTAGTCGTCGCCAATAGAAAACATTATCGATGAATTTAACTCACCTATGCTTGACTCCAACTTCTTATGCATTATTTGTGATAAATGAATTTTGATGCAAAAAATTATCTTGGCAACAACAATACTTCCTCACAAATAGTTTTCTATTAGTGGCAGTTATCTTGATCACTTTAATGTTCATATCTACGATGAATTAATTGTCTAATATTAATGAGGAACAAATTTTTCGTCACAATGGCGTTAGTTTTTGAGATGATTTTGATTTTATGGAGAATTTTTGGGAGCAAGTATGAGACCCGTCTTATGACAAAATTGTTGTCGCTAAATATGGTATCTTTTTGCAACGATGTACTTTGGTCATCATTAATAACTTTCAACAAGAAGATATTTTCGTTGAGTGTTCGATGATTTATTTTTGTTCTTGCAAAAAATTATTTACAATGAAAATTCAATTTTTAGTGACAAATTTTTTTTCTTGATAAAAGCTTTATTTATTGTAGTGAGATATGACACTGCTGCATCACCATGCAAACAAGATATAGGGGACTGAACTTTAAAAGATGTAGGCTTGGTAACCATTTGTCATTCCATATTCTAGTGTACCTCCCATTACAAACCGTCCACATACTTCCTGCTTTTACTCAATCATGCAGAGATGGTTTAGAGCTCAGCTTGGCATTCACCATCTTCGAAATATTTTTGCCTCATTGTCGTTGCTACAAGGGAGTTTGGTTCATTCAACATCTTCCATATTTTTTTTCCAAGATAGATTTATTAAAAGATTTAAGATCTTTAAAACCCAATCCACCTCTCTTCTTTGCTTTCCCCATACTCTTCCAACTTTTTCACTAAATCTTATTATAGTTTTTACTGTAACTCCACCAAAACTTCCTCATTATCAAATTTATTTCCTTCAGCACCTTCTTAAGTAACTTAAATATACTCATAGTGAAAGTTGGGATTGCTTGGACTATAGCTTTTAACATAACTTCATTTTCTGCTAGTGAAAGGAAAGTATTTTTCCAGCTAGATATTGTCCAATTCTCTCTTTTATAGATATGAGGGCTGGTACTTTAATCTACTCACCATTGTTGGAAGTTTTAAGTATATTTCATAATTATTATTGATAGAAACCCCAACAACAGCCACCAATTGCTACTTATCCCTTGCCTCGTACTGGAACTAAAAAAATACAATAGTTTTGTCTCTATTTGAACATTGACTCAAAGCCTTTTTATGAGTCTATAGTAACTGATGAATTTTCTACCACTCTTCTAGGCTAGCTCTACAAAAGAGCACACTATCATCAACAAAAAGGAGATGATTGATGTTTAATCCACCTCTTGATGCAGCAACTCCTTTTAATACACCAGCATCCTCTACATGATTCAGTAGAGAACTGAGCCCTTTTGCACATAAAATAAAGAGGTAAGGAGATATTGGATCTCTTTGCCTTACTCCACTTTCTGGTCTAAATCGGTCTCCAAGCTTGCTATTGACAATAACATAATAGGTTACTGCAGTAATACAACTTATGTCCAAAGATATCCACATATCTTCAATACCCATCTTCTTCAAAGTTGCTTCCAGAAACTTTCATTCAACTCGATCATAGTCCAACGATCAGAGGCGTTGGACATATCCAATTTCAGTGCCATAGTTCCTGTTTTTCCGTTCTGTTTAATCCTCATTGAGTATAGCACCTCATGGGCTAAAATTACATTGTCTGTAATGAGCCTTCTAGGTATAAATGCACTCTAATTGCTCGATATTATGAGATGCAACACTTGCTTTAACCTATTTGTTAACACTTTGGATGCCAACTTGTACAAAACATTACATAAACTAATTGACGAAACTGATTTACAAAAGAAGGATCTTTAAATTTAGAAATAGAGCAATATAAATAGTATTAACTCGCATATCCATTTCACCCCTATTTGGAAATTTTAAAATCGTATTATGTACCTCATCACCCAAAATGTTCCAATAGGTTTTAAAAAATAAGCATTATATCCATCTAGACCAGGAGTCTTTTAGTTGCGCAATTTGCTTCAGAGCTATTTCAACTTCATCTCTTGTAAAGAGTTTCTACAATCTTTCATTCATGTTAACAGTCACTCTAGGCTCTATAAATTTCAAATAATCATCAAGGGCTTTAGTAGTTGGGTTTCTGGATCTAAACATACCTTGAAAATATTGATTAAAAGCACTCTCTATGTCCATTTGACTCTCCCTTATACCATCCTGGAGATCTTTAATAAATTTGGTTATGTTTTCCTTACTTCGAGTTGCACATATATGGAAATACTTCGTATTTTTGTCCTTAGCTTGATACCAGCTTACTTTTGCCCTTTGTCTCCATTTGAGGTCTTATTTTTTCAGAAGTGATCTTATTTCCTACTGCATAGTTTCAATCTGACAGCTAGAGTCTTCTCTATTTTCTCTCTCCTCTCTCATGACTAAGGGTCGAAGAGGCAGAAGAGGTAGAGTGTTTATAATTCATGGCTTACAATTTATAACTATAAGGGTGATTTCCTTAACTTAGTGTACTGGATTTTGTTTTTAGCAATGGATAACTGGAAGAGAAGTGGAGAAAGTTGTGGTTAACAGAGGAAGAAGATATGCATAGTGAGGTGGATGTTGAGAAGTTATTGGATTATTTTCGGAAAGGGAAAAGAAGTTTGGTGGAAAAACTTTGTACAAATTGCTTGATAAGTAAATAGGTGATCGACGATGGCCAAAATATGGAGAGTGAGCAAGTAGTTCTAGTTTTTGGAAATTAGTCCCAACTTGTTCGTGATCACCTTTGAGAATGAAACTGATATGGAAAGAGTTTTTGCATGAAGGCCATGGTTGTTTGATAATAATCTTTTTGTTCTAAAAGCTTTGATAGATTGGTCCCTCATCAATTAAAGTTTGATTATAAGTTTTCTGGATTCAGTTACATAACTTGCCCATAAAATGTAAGAATTGGGAAACTGGAGCGCAAGTTGGTGCAACCCTTCGGTTAGTGAAAGAGGTTGATGTTAGTGAAGATGGTACAGGGTGGGGACAAGTTTTTAGAGTGGTGGTGGAAAGAATGATGGAAAATAACGGAACTAGTATATGGGTTCCTTTGAAATATGAAGAATTGCCAAAGTTATGCTTTAAATGTGGCAAATTGTTCATGATAGTTAGGGTTGCATGGTTGATGTTAAACATGGATGCCCAAATGATGGTGAACAATTTGGTGCATGGTTACGTGCTATATCAAGCATAAGGAGAAGATACAGAATGGGTGAACAAAAAGGGAAGATTAGTTTTGAATAGGAAGGGTTGAAGAGCATGGTGATAAAGGAAGATTCTGAGCAAAAGAATATTTCGATGGACAAATTGAAGTAAAAGAAAATTCGAAAGCCAGGGGAAATAGTTTCGAGATGCCAGTTATAGAAGATAAGGTGGGTGCTTGTAGAGAGAAGTTTTTGAATTTGGGTAAGGAAAGTGTGGATACCTCACAACTACTTTTGTTCGATACTACAGTTGAAGGGGATAAGGTTGTTGAAGGCTTAAATTCCCAAACCGTGAAAGGAGGGAGTGGTGTTGTTTCAAGTCTAATTGAAGGTGGGGAACTGAGTAATGGAGTTATGGTGTTGTAGCCCATCTTGATGTGCCTACGTCCTGAGAGACTGGTTGAAAGGCCCATGACTAGGAGCACAAAAGTTGGAAATACAGTAGTGAGCTCAGTAGAAGATATGCAGAATAATAATGAAAGTAAGAGAAAGAATTACGGAGGGAGGAAGAGGAAAGCAAGAACACATGGTGCTCAAGTCATTAATCTAAATGATGGGAGAAAATGTAGTTTGGTTGATGACTTTAATAATTTAGTAAATCAAGGGCCATTGAAAAAAGAAAAGAAAAATGAAGTAGTGGAGGGGAGCATAGTGGAAAATGTGATGGCAGAGGCTACGAGTGAGCCCCTTCAATCGCCATGAAACACTTAAGTTGGAATTGCTAGGAGATTAGAAACTCTTGGAAAATTCATGATCTCTGTTTTCTAGTCAGAGAAAAGAGACCCAACTTAGTTTTTCTCATGGAGACAAAGCTAAGGAGTATAAGTCTTGATAGTATAAAAAGAAAGCTTGGGTTTGATTGCTGCTTTGTAGTTGATTCTATGGGAAAAAAAGGGTTTGGCTATGCTTGAGAAGAGTAATTATTCTGTAGAAATTATAAACTTCTCTCAAAATCATATACATGTCCTAGTACTGGGGAAGAGGTCAAAATTTAGTGGTTTCTCATATGTTTTTATGTGCATCCGGAAACAAGTAAAAGAAGAGAACTTTGGGCTTCGTTGTCTCTGCTTAGACCAAGTTTTGATCAAGCTAGATGTGTCTTTGGAGACTTCAATGAGATATTGTCATCTCATAAGTATGGAGGAAACAAGACTAGAAAAACAAATGGAGAATTTTAGATATGCTATGGATAGTAATGATTTGCATGATTGGAAAGGTAACTTTTTACTTGGAGTAATAAATATGAAGGTTCAAGCTTTATAAAGGAAAGGTTAGATTGAACACTAACCAACCCTTAGTGGAAGTTAATGTTTAAGGGGTAAAGAAGATCAGATTACAGGCCAATTCTATTGAAAATGAATAGGGATGGGTACCAACAAAATAAAAGGAGCAGAATATTCAGGTTTGAAGCTAAGTGGGTGAAGGATGTTGAGGGTGAGAACATGATTAGAGAAGGGTGGTCAGAAAATGTGTAGGGGCTGGATCATTGGGAAAGAATAAAAGGTAAGCTAAAACTCTGGTAAGAAGTTCACCACATGGAGTATGGACAAGCATACCGGTGACAAAGAAATAAGGCTGAAATCAGAAGTTTTGAAGCATATGCAGGATGATGAGGGTCAATGGGTCATGATGAATTTCTGAATTGCTTTCGCTACTTCAAGAAAATTTCAAGTTTAGACGTCGGTCCATTACAATAGAAATTAACCTCAATTTGATCCCAACTTCTGATCACAACATACATGCACGGAAGTATCTGATCTTACGGAATAGAAATAGAAATATATATATATATAATGTGGCCTCTTTCAGAAGAGTCTAATTGGAGCAAGACAATTAATGCATATTATTAAGTTTTTTCAACCTTTGTATCACAGAATTATCAAAAGTTATCTATAAAATATCACGACTTCAAGTGATTTTTCGCCCATGAAAAAGCAGCTGGCATGGGATGGGATTTCAAGCGTTCAGTATAATTTTCACAACCAGTCTGAAGAGCAACATTAATTATTCTAATCTCTGGCAAAAAGCACTGCCGGAGTTTCTAAAACACAATCCAAAAAATCTAAAAAAATCACTCCTTACCACTTGGAATGTGCCCAAAATACCCAAAGTATAGCGGAGTGCTCTTTGCAGTTCTGATTCACGAGTTCGACACCGCTGCTTGTAACAGAGCTGTCCCATCCGTTTATAATGGTTGCGACTCGATGTGATCAGACTACTCAATGGGCCTGGAAGCATGATCAGGCTCGCCCGACCCAAATCGAGAGATAAAGTTTGAACCTTCAACCATATGACTCGGGCAAAGGCCTTGGGCTGTGTGGATCCTGTAGAGTCGGAGGACCCAGCGTGGTGCTGGATGTTAAAGGTTTTATGGGTTTAACGGGTATTTATTCATTTTATCTTTATATTGCAATTGCTGTGGGATGCTTGTTGAAGAGCTCCACAGTCCACTACCTTAGGCTTGGACAAATGAGCAACTTCCAGCGAAAGGGAACCAGACAGCTCTCAACTTGCATTTTAAATTCTTTAATTAAAATCTTCAGTCAACACTTCTAATTTGGATAGCCAGACAACAGCGTTCGACATTGTTGCAAGCAAGTGAGAAGGTCTGTTATGACTCTTTACTTGAAGCTGATTTCATTATAAATGCCAAATCAGTCTTTATGTTATTTACATACGGATACAATATTCTCCCATCAAGTAATCAAAACTTTTTTGGGACTCACTCAGTCGTTAGAGGGATCAACTACAGTGCCCTCCCCCTTCAGATTATTCTTGCCTTTCTTATTTTCAATCAACAGTAAAATTAAAAAACAAGGTATTCTGCTTAGAGAAACTCCAAAACTTTCAAAGCTTAGCTCTCTGCAGTTCTAACTTGGCAATAGTGCCCAAATGGACTTCATCGGGGCCATCTGCGATTCGCAAGGTTCTTGCCGTGGCCCAGAGATGTGCCAATACAGTGTCAGAGGATAAACCAGCTCCACCATGCACTTGCATTGCCATGTCAAGCACCTTCAATGCCATGTTCGGAGCTGCCACCTGCTCCACATTCCACCAGGCCATTCTTAAAAGAAAACTCAGAAACATAAAAGCATATCGGAACTACCAAAACAATAATCCAAGATTTGATTCTGTCACATCGTATTTTACAACTAACCATTACCTTGGCCATTGCTATTGTCCCACGGGCTTTTTTGTTTCCAAGCCTGTCAAGCTGGTCAGCTGCTTCAAGAACCAACAACCTGGCTTGCTCCAGCTCTATCCGACACTGATAGACAAAGCCAATTTAGGAGGGTTGCTATATATACATAATGCCTAGGAGGAAAACCTAAAGCTATGATAATAGAAAGGTGTACCACTAGAAGTTCAACGTAAAATCTATTTCTACTTTTTGGATCATTAATCCATTGGGAATAATTGGCTCTCCAAACTCATTATACCTTAGCAATATCTGAAAGGAATGAACCTTGCTCTGCTATCAACTTTCCAAACACTCTTCTACTGAGCGCCCTTTGAGCCATCAGCTGCATGCCACGCTCAGCAGCACCAATCAGTCTCATGCAGTGGTGCAGCCTTCCTGGGCCTAGCCTACCCTGGAAGTAAGCGAGTGCAGGAAGATATCAAGTGGGTCCACCAACTGGAAGCTCAGTACATGGTAAACTAAACATATTTTTGTCCACAAAACCCAACCATCGATCATATTCTCAATATAATATCTATGCCTTCACAATTTAACAACCATATAATCATTTATAATTTCAGTGGTTTAACAAAACCTTTTTCCTGATTGGTTCAAGACCAACAAAATTTTTCTACAATTCCAAAACGCACTAAACAGCCAGTAAAACATTAGCTCGCCAAAATAAAAAATTATGTGATAAAAAATGAATTTGTTGAAGCTTATAGAAATGAAAAGCTCGTTCAAATTCCAAGTACTATTACAATTTGGTTGCCAAGAAAATGCAAGCAGTAGGTTACTCAGGAAGGCACAGAACAACTCTTACCTGCGCAATCTCAAATCCACGCCCTTCTCCCAACAGAATATTCTTTGCTGGCACACGTACATTCTCGAATGATACTTCAGCATGCCCATGAGGTGCATCATCAAATCCAAAGACTAGTAGGGGTCTCTTTACGTGTACACCCGGAGTCCGGATATCCACTAAGATCATAGATTGCTGCTTATGCTTAGCTGTGGTGAAGTCAGTTTTTCCCTGTACTCAGAAAAAAGAAAAAAATATTCAGTTTCTCCCTGTATATTGTTCAGATCACACTTTTTTAACCGCAAAAGTAATCATTTGGACTATCGCTATGCCAAACAAGAACTAACCATGACTATGAGAAGTCTGCACCTTGGATCCATGGCCCCACTAGTCCACCACTTTGTCCCATTAATGACATACATATCTCCTTCTCTGTGCATGGAGTGAACAACCAGTCATGACAAACAGGCATGTGTCAAATATAGGTATATCCCATTACTGAAAGCTGCTTCCTACTACCTCTTAATAGAACATTCAATATTGGTAGCATCAGAAGATGCAACTTTTGGCTCTGTCATTGCAAATCCAGACCGTATCTTACCCTCGAGCAAGGGAATAAGCCATTCATTTATCTGTTCTTTATTTCCATAACGCAACAATACCTAAAATGAAAAGTAAATTTTGATAACATGATGGTGCAAAACATGCATGCGGTAGATATTATTCTTGAAGAAAACCTCAACCATATCATTAATCTCACAGATTCGAAAATATCCAAAGGTGTGATTCTCCAACTATCAATAACCTGATAAACTTACCATATGTGAACCTTAAAGAATCAAAAATTTTCATTTACCTCCATATTTCCAGTGTCAGGTGGACTGCAGTTGAACACCTGTGGAGCCCAAATGGAACGACCCATGATTTCACAAAGATATCCATATTCAAGGTTTGACAGGCCCACACCCAGCAAGTGATCATGTGGAAGCACATGGTTGCTCCCATAAGAAATCAACTTTCTTGCCCTAACGGCACTATCAAACTGCACATAAACACAAAGGTCAAAGTGATATATGTTCAATAGCAAGAATGTCAACTTCTGCAAACACAATAAAAAATTGCTCAGGTAAAATGTATAAACTTCAAAAAACAATAAATAAGTATAGAATGTAGGGACATGAATAAAAACAAAGACGTACAGGTATCCATAGGTTCCACAAGCCTTCCTTCTTTGCTAGCTCTTTTAACTTCTCCTCTTCTGGATGTACTGTCCAACGTGAGGTAGACTGGGCAAGTTTGTTAAACTCATTTTCCATAGGATATATGTGATCGTCCATGAACTTGATCAATCTATTTCTCAATTCCAGCACCTTTTTACTAGGAACAAACCTGCCCCTTCCATTTGAAATTCCTTGATCTTTATTCTCATTTCCAGATTGTTGCAAATAGTCATATGGAATTGGAACTGGTTTATCAAAAGGTTAAAAAGTCCTCAGGCAATAGCTTTGGGTAATATAAACAATCTGGGCGAGTTACTATCTTTCATTCCGATAAAACCAATTTATCTGCGTGCTAAAAAATTGTTTAAGTTGAAGGCTGACAAAAAATATTAAATTGGTATGGTTACCAGATGGAGGATGCTCAGGAAGTACAGATTCTCGTTGAATAAATGTCCATGCGGAGTCAATAAATCCATTAGCAAGTTTTCCTGCAGCTTGGGCACGCTTACCTCCTGAAGCATTACCCTACATTGTCACAATAGAGGACATATTATCCTGATTTGTTCACTTCCCATGACAACAACTTTTTCACCTATTCAACATTTGAGAAGATACCATTATCCATCTATTGTATACTCCTGCATAAATTGATGCCCCACGGAACAAGGAAAAGGCTATATAGAACTTCCACTCAGCAACAGGCCACGGTCTCCTCTGCATTGCCCATGTGTCCAGTGTGAGTCCTTTAAGCAAGTTTAGTGGGAAAAAAACATCTGACTTACCCATTACAACCATTCAACAGAGCACAGGATGACTAATGATGGCACATAATAACAAAGAAAATATAAGGGCGTAGAATCCATCAGTCTAGCTAGTATGGAATTAAAACATACCATATGGTCACTTATGTTCAATCAATAAATTTTATGCATCACATATTTACTCTGTAAAGCCTTAATGAGTGGAGTATTGTTACTGCCTTTCCAAAAACCCTCACTAGATGTTATCTTGAAAATCTAAATAATCAATTTTCTTGATGATTTCCTGAATTTCCTCTATAGAGGAATGTTTTTGTAAGTAAAAAAGAAAATGGGAAAATGAGCACACAGACCTCAATTCAATAATTATAATATATACTTGACTTACAGTCGCAGAGCAGTATTCTGCCAAAAATTCTGCCTGTGAAGGAACCCCATCCGGAATTCCAGTAAGTTCCATTCCTTGATTCAGTTGTGCCTTACCAAGGTCACTATCCACAATATAATGCTGCGAAGAAAGAAAGCAACAATTGAGTTATAAACGACATTTAATGAGCACCAACTTGCTATATGGTTCAATTTGAGACTTCCTACCAATGTTTCAATTGGGTGTTGTATAGGATAGGGGGGTAGATCAGGTATGTTACCATACTAGTATACTGAAGCCAAATAAATAAAATAGCCAAGTATTCCAATCATTAAAATCAGAGGCTAAGAGAGAACAGTTTTAACACACAGTTAGTAAGTACAATTATAGAAAGTGTCTCTTTCTATGATGATAAGTGAGTTCTTCAAATTGTTAATACCAAACAGCTGTATGCAACATCACACATTTGGTTCCCCAGAGTAGACAGTTCCCAGTCAAGAATGCCAATAACTCGGTCCTGCACCATTAAGGATATCTGATTAGATGTGCAACCTAGAATATCTATATCTGATTAGCATGTGCTGATCGTTGCCCACGTTAAGAGTCAACTATAGTATAGATAGTAATAACAGGACCTATCTGATCCAATCATAAATATACATTTTGAAATTTATGATTTACAAGAATGAAAATATACTGCCTGTCTTGGAATGATTGAATGAAAACCAAATTCTTAAATCACACTGGATAAAATACATGTATTAGAGCAATCAGAATTTTTTTTTTTGGAAGTACCAGACCTCATTGGGATGAAATACAAGATTATCAATGCGAAAGTCTCCATGAACTAGGCCTGCAATTGTTCCTGAAGAATCTTCAAGAGGAACATTTTGCCGTAGCCAATCAGCCAGCTGGAGCATCTTCAGATTTCTCTCAGGTTTACCCTCACCCTCACCTGTCGAAGCTATATATTGTTTAGCCCACCTCTCTACCTAAAACAAGAACAGAATTCACTTCACGGGATAAGTTTTTTTGTTTCCTTTTCTAGTACATTTTGGATGATAGTTCCACAATAACTATTTAGTGATGCATTATTCAAAGCAGTAGGTAGTCAATCTTGAAGCAGCTTTTCAAGGTACAATATCATCATGTAAATAAAACAAAATCAAATTAGGAATTGTGTTTTCAGAAAATTACCTGCCGCTTACAATAGTTTTCCCGGCGCCCATATTTTCCAAGGCCAATGGCATCAACATTAGCAGAATGTAGAGAAGCTAAAGTTTTTGCAGATTCTTTATATATCGCTGTCCTCCTCTCCGGAGCGACACCCTAATCAAGTATAAACCAATTTTAGCTGATTTGATTCTAAATTACATTCCACGATTCAACATCAAACGCAGCAAAACGCAGCATTGAGGCATAAATGACATACCGGCAGCCTGGGATCTATGAATATGCGTCCATCCAAATACTCCATGATGTAAAACGCAGTTCCAATTACACTCGGGTCGGTACACAAGCAGAGAGCTTTTGGAACCGGGACTTGGGTATGATCACCCAGTGCCCGGAGAACCTGGGCCATCAATAATGGAAGCGGAACGTCATGAATTACATCATCTTGCAACTAAACTGCAAGCAAGCTAGGCCAAACAGTTATATAGTAGCCTAAGTTCAAATCTTAAAAAATTCTTACTTTCTTCTCAGAGCAACCAAATAGACAAAAGTATGATATTATAGTGATAAATCATCACCTGAAACTCCCTCTCCACAGCATGAGCAGACTCGAGCAACTTTCCAGGGGGCTTCTTTCTCAAAACATACCGTTTCGCATAATCCCCCGAGCTCACATCCATGAGATACGTAGGGTTCGATTGCCCGTGTCCAAACTATATGTATGATCAAATGCACAAGACAACCCCATCAAAACATTTGAAAGAGAAAAAAGAAGCACCTAAAAGTAAGAGAGACGGAGAACCTGAGAGAGGGTGAAACTGGTTGGGGAGAGAGGGAAACCAGGGACGTTGGCGGAGGCGTAGCTGAACAAGGCATCGAGGTCGAGCGTGTGATCCGGGTGGACTTGCCCCACCAGATCGGATGTACGGTTCGCCATACTTCTTCAATTCTAGTTTGATTTCGTTTCAAACAGATCAACTTCTCAATCGAATCGGTTTGTAATGGGTTTGTTTCGTGGATAGGACTACAAGCTTTGGAAACTCAAGAGAGACGGACAGCTGTAGACAGGACAGACGGTGGGTCAGAGACAGATTTTGCAGTTGGGTCAGAGACAAAAGGAAAATATATTTTTTGGAAGAGAAAGGCGAGCAATAGGATGGGTGCAAATAGGTGTAATAGGACTGTTCATCTGGTCAATGAGAGCATGCCATGTCGGCTTGTATATTTTAAAAATAAAGAAACCGAATATATTTTAACAGCATTAATATTAAATTCATCTAAATTTAAAAAAAAATTATATATATATTAAAAAAATTTCATCATATTTAATTAAATATGAGGAAAAAAATTGAAGAGAAATAAATAAAATTATTTTTTATTTAACTTTTGAATAGTGATCTATTAAAAGTGTACAATTTGATCAAATGTGAGGAAAAAAAAAGGAGAGAAATGAATAAATATTTTTGATGGATCACTATTCAAAAACTAAACTAAAAGTTTTTTTTTTATTTATCTCCATTTTCTTTTCCTCACATTTGAAATTTGTATACTTTTAATGAATCACTATTTAAAAGTTAAACAAAAAGTACTTTTATTCATTTCTCTTCATTTTTTTTTTCACATTTGATCAAATATGATGAAAACTTTTTGCTATGTGTGCAAACTTGTACCTTTTAAAAGAAAATTTTGATGGATTTATTGCTAGTGCTCTAATAACTTTGTGTTCCACATACTCTTTCCTGCCTCCCCTCTCGCAACCCATCTCTCTCCCTTTCTCCTTATGCGATTTCATAAGCCACATTCTTTGTCTCTCCGTCGCCGAACATGCCGATGCCAGCAATTTCGAAACACTTGTCATTTCAACCCACCGGCAGAAGCGTTCCTCTCCACCCAAGCGCCGATGGATGGAGGCCCAAATCCACCTCAGCAAACCTACCTACATTTCGGCGAAAGTAATTTGGGTTGCTCTTTATAGATTTTCCAAATAATTTGGGTTGTTATCTTTGTCAATTATCGCCGAACATGCTTGTTTTTATATATTTGTGAATTGTTTGGGATATTTTTCAGTATTCTTGTTGTTATTAGGTATTTTTGTTGAGTATTTTTGGTGTTATTATTATTACTAATTTGGTGGCATTCTTGATGGCTGATCCAAATTCTTACAAGTTCTTCATTTCTTGATGGATGATTCGAATCTTGCAGTTTTTAAAATAATCGACTTAATAATTCTACACTTTCTTCCCTTCTCCTCTTCCTCTTCCTCTTCCTCGTCTCCACTAGTTTCTTCTTCAGGTGCATTATTAATGATGTTTCCATCATCAATATAAACTCTAATTGTACTGATGATGCATTTTTTAGCTCTTTTGGTCTTCTCTTAAAAAGTACTCTCATTGTATTGTTCAAAGTTAAAGTATATTTTTAACCAATCTAACCTCCAATTTGACTTTTAGAGATTCCATTCACATAATCCGCACGTTAGAATGTCTATATTCTCAAAATATAATAATTAAATAATTAATAATTAAATCTTTTTTTAATTCTTTGCAATTATTAAATTATGTTAATTAATAATCATATTTTAATTAAATTATGAGTTTAAAAAAATATGTAGTAATCATATTATATTTAAATTAAATTACTAATCGATATTTAAAAAAATAATTGTTATTTATTCCTCATCCAACTATATTTTTTTATTAAGGAAGAGAGAAGTATGAAAGAGAGAGTAAAATAATGGATTGGGCCATTCTAGCTTACCCGCCATATTTGACATTTCTTTTGAGTTTACTTGCACAAAAATAAAAAAATTTAGTCTTTGGATAATTTAATGTATAGTTAAAATGATTTTGAATGTCTAAATTCTTATTGGATTTGATTTTTAGTCAATCCAACGAGAGTGCTCATCTATGTGATAAGTTTGTTTCAACCAAGTCATGCTGAGAGAGAAAGAGAGAGACTTAACATTTTATGTTCTCTAATCAAATTCTGAATCATTCAAGCAGTGGTGGAGTCAGGGATTTGTTTTAGGGGGCTAAGTAAAATTAATACAAAATATATAAAATATTTTTTATTCTATTTTTATACATTTTTTTATGCAGAATAGAACAATCTAATATTAAAATCTATAATAAAAATAAAATATGTTTAATACAACTTATATATTAAAAAATATATAATATGTCAAGAACATGTCATCATAATAAAAAAAAATTAAAACTACGTTAGAAATCATCCAAATTCTTTTTATTTTTATTTTTATCTATAATAAAAACATGTCATCATGTTATTATATTATTTTATTTTATATGAGATGTATTTTATTTTTAAATTAAATTAAATTTTATAGAGGGGAGCCAAGATAATTTTTAGAGAGAGAGACAATACAAGATAAAGTTAATATTTATCCTACTAAATTAAAAAAAAAAACTAACCTATATTATTTTTTTCTTTAATAACAATATATATTTTTATTTTTTTTAAAAAAGGAGTGGGGCCAGGGGTAAGGGGGCCATGGCCCCCCTGCCCCAACGTGGCTTCGCCACTGGTTTCAGATAGTGCCATTAGAGCAATTGCTGAGGCAGTTGCTGCTGGAGCTGCTATGCTTTTTGCTGTCCCTGCAATTGCACTTGCTTGGCGGCGACAAAAAAGCCACATGACCATTTCTTTGATGTTCCTAGTTCTTTAATATTCGATGAGGTCAATATGATCTCTGAGCCTAACAAAGGATTTTGCCCTCCAAGGAAACTGTCATGCAGAGTTGCTACAACTAGAAAAGCAATACTACAAGCTTTAAAGCTGGATTTATTTAAAGCTACCTTGAATATGATAGCAAACTGATTATCTCATATAGAGCAATTGGATATCCAAAAAAGCTCATAGAAATGGACATCCCTGGGGTTAAGAAGCTGCTAGCCAAGAGTTTGGAAATAGGGAAACTAAAGAGTTTGTTTAACATAAAGTAGAGAAAAATGCAACTGTCTTTTGTATAATAATATTCTCCTTTTTTCTTGTTAGTGTTTCATTGTCTATATGAAACAAAGTAGTTGATGATACGTAAAATGGAATTACAGATTGCTTTCGAAATTATAAAATGGAATTATCGCGTTTAGATTTTTCCTTTCGGTTCAGGTCAACGTAAACTTGTAATGAGATCCATATAATTACTCATTTATCCCTAAAAGCTCACTAGAGAATGCTGCCAAAATGCAATCAAGGCACATGATCACATTTAAATAATCAAACAAATGACCCAAAAATGAAAATAAGTGGATACATTAAATATTCAAACAAATGATCCAGCAAGTGTGAGAAAGCAAGTGGATACATTAAATATTCAAACAAAGGATACACTAAATGTGCAAGCAAGTGCATCATGCAAGTAATTATTTTCTGCCTTTCATTATTTTCTCTCTACCTAAGCAATTTCCGGCCCCTTAACTAGCTTTCCAGCATTCCCCAAGGGTGAAGGGTGGTCGGAGCTACGGCTCCAACCCCCTCCTCCCTACGTTTCCTCTGTAATGTACCCTTACCCTTGTACTTTTTCCATTAGTTCTTCGGTTGTGTTTCCATTTTCCTTTCTCCAGGCCATTACCATTTGATTTGTTGCCTGTCGGTGTTCTCCGGCCAACACGCCCCACCTCCACAGCTCCTTTAGCCGCCGATTTTTAAGCTCAGGGAGGAATTTCATCATTCTGTTGAGCGCGTATGCTGCACGCACGGCCTATGCCGCGCACGTCGATCGTAAACCCATTTTTTTTCCACCTATTTAAAACTGTAGTTCACTGTTTTGGAGTGTTTGTTGGGGAACTCCACTATCTCCTCATGCATCACTTTTCCTAGTTTATTGAATTATGCTTACTCAAAAAAAAAAGGATACACTAAATAGTGGATACATTAAATATATTCCTTTGTCTTAAATAAACACATATCTAATCAAAATGTTAGTGGCTACAAAAGCAAGTTTTGATCTACTAGTAACCAATTACAAATAATTTCTTCCAACTAATTTATTATCTTCTGCAAATTGAAAATCCTAAGATGCTCCATATTCTTCATTTTGTGATGTTGTTGGGAATTCCATGTTCCTACAAAAAAAAAATATATTAGTAAAAGTTACCAACATACACTAGATATACAATATATAAGATAAGAAAGGTATTCATTCATAAATATCAAATGGTGGTGACATAGTGGCGGTGCCTGGAGGCAAGGTAGCTGAATTTCGACCGCCCGTACCACTATATAAGAAATTAGAAACTTCATACTGAACATATGACATAATTAGAAACATAATGGAAATTCATTGCAAATACCTAAACGATGAACATTTTCTAACATGCCCTTCTTGTTTACAAGTGCTACATTGTCGCTTTTTTGTTGGCACATTTTCTTTTGGATTATTTTATCATAATGTTTTGGACCTTCCTTTTTCGACAATGATTAGGGGATCTTGCAATTCAAAATTTGAGAGTAGTTGGCTTCAAACCACATCTCCCTCCATGTTGCCACCTTCAACATCCTCATTACTCATTAAGAGAAGTCCTTGGTGAATAGTCTCCATTCCACGTGAGACATAATCATATTTCTTAATCGATAGTGACCCCATCTCAGCACATATATAAAATTGTCTCATCAAACGATTTTTTTTTTCAAATGCGGTTGGGACTGTCTCCAATGGGCCCTCATCTACACATATCCCTTCAACCATGCAACTTTTTGCATTGATCGTCCACCTTTTCAACACATATGATCGTAGTACAAGGTTCAAACAATTTTTTTTTGCTTTTTTTGTCAACACTTGTAGGATGTGCTAGCAAAGGAAACTAATAAATTTCCACTTAAGGCATGTACAAGACATATAATCTATTTCCGTGGAAAAACTTCATATACCTGTGTTGGTGTCTCAGGAATGGACACCAAATAAATTTTCCACTCATCCTCCTCACGTATTTAGTGTGCCTCTAACTTGTGACCTTCATATAGGTCTTTTTGAAAGATGGAAAAATACTTCAAAGAGTAAAGCTTGGCCACTTCCACTTCAATCCAATAAGAAGTCTTCATAACTAAGGTTGATATTTTTGACCTCACTTCTTTCTCTTTCTCACTAAGACAACAAGCATTCACAGCTTTTTCATTTTGCACAACAAAATTACTTATCATTGTACTTGACCCAATATAATCTTTATAAAACTTGTTCATACTCTCACTTCGCTGAGTTGTGGACATTTCAGCACAAAATGTCGATCTCAAGTAAGCGGGCACCCACTTTTCTCTTTTTACATAAATCGTTTGAAACCAACTATTTTCTTCCAATTTGTACCTCGATAAAATTTCAGTCCACTCCAACTAAAACTCCTTAATAGTTAGTGTGTCATGAATACACTTGTTAAAATCAAATTTAAATTATGGAAATCTGTTATAGACATGAGCTAGATGTTTTGGAACTTTTTGTAGAAGATGTCATAAGCACAATTTGTGAGTTGTATTGAGTAATACCATTTGAATGGCCTTAGCTAATGACTTGTCATCATCAGTTAGTATTGTAGAGGGAACACGACCAAGCATTGCATCTAGCCAAATTTTCAATAACCTTGTGTAAGACTCAGCTGTCTCATTTACCAATAAGGCACATCCAAACATCATAAACTGATGATGATGATTAACTCTAGTGAATAGGACAACGGGCACCTTGTTTCGATTTGTTAGGTACGTAGCGTTGAACGTAACGACGTCCTTAAAATATTGATATGTAGCTTGTGATCTCCCATCTGCCCATAAGCAATTTCCCATCAATCCATTTGCATCAACTTGGGTAGAGTACACGAAGCCTACATTATTACGATAATTTTTTTTTATAAAATACTCATATAATTTCTTTGTGTCACCCTCTTCAAGGATTTGCCTCCTTCGACCGCCTAAGTAATTTTGAATGTCCTTAGGAATGCACCCAATTTTATAATCACCACCATACTCCTTACTTGTAACAATCATTATTTTTCGTGTAGATATTCTCGACTCATTTAGCGTGTCTGCTAAGTTCTTTGCGCCTTACTCATCCGTCTATGCCATCAAAGCAAAGGTGTACTCCGAGCTGTCAACAGCTCGTGATTATGCTGTAGTACAAAGTTTGACACAACCTATTTGCCTCCTTTCTTCTTTATTGTCATCATAGCCTTACACCTACACTTTGCTCTCTCTTTTTCGTTAATATTATACCGATGCCACCATTCTCTCGAATACATATACTCAATATTAATTAATGATTTGTCTATGGCTGATAACCTAGTATGATTTGTTCGAATGCTAAAACCAGTTTGTCTGCTAAAAACCTTATAGCAAGTGCATCCTCTACCTCATCAAACTCTAGTCTCATGTACAGCTCCACATATGAAGATGATATTGTAGGGCCTTCCGCGGGCATGTTCATGTTAGATTCAACCTCACCATCCTCTTCAATTATCTCAACTTCATCGCCACTAGAATTAGAATTATCCAAAATCTCAACATGACCTCTAGATGTACACATCATTTATGCAATTTGATATAATTTATATGGCAAGATTAGCTCAATAGTCAATCAAAGAAAACAACTTAAAAAAAATGATATACATTATACATCATTTTAAAAAATGATGGACATGATACATGTCCTATAATATCACCAAGTTGATGAAATCTCAGATATCTATTGAAAAATGAAAAAATTATAAATTATGTAGGTGCTTCGGGTGTTATCTTATTTGGAGCTTCAATGGCAACAAGAATACCCCAGTTTGATGAAATCTCACCGCACCACCAAACTTGGAGCTTCAATAGCAACAAGAATACACCTAGACTTATAGAAAATAACAACAAAAATACCTAATAACACCGAAAATACCCAATAAAAATACCTAATAACAACAAAAATACATGATAACACCGAAAATACCCAATAACAACAAAAATACACCAAGCATTACAACAAAACTTCTCCCAAATTGGAAAATTTGTGACGAGCAACCCTAGAAATCTCAACTCACAAATGGCGTATCTCTATCGGACTAAATGTGCTTCGGGTGTTTACCTTCTGCTAGTGGGTGTTTAGAAGCTATTTTGGGTCGAATTCGCCGCTTTTGAAGCTGTTTAGAAGTTGGGGTTTTTTTGAACCCTAGAAGCTGGCGTATCTATGTCAGATTCAAAATCGTAGGTGTTTCGAAGTTGTTTTGGGTCGAATTTGCCGCTTTTGGGGTCGGGATTTTGGGTTGAAATGGCAGGTGCTTTGAAGCTGCCGGTGTTGGCGTGTTCGACGATGGAGAGACGGAGACTGTGACCTGTGAAATTGCAGAGGGAGAGGAATGGGTTCGGGGGAGGGGGGGTAGGGAAGAGTATGTGGAACATAGATCTATTAAGATGTGTTTGGTTTCTTTGTTTTTAAAATGTACACACCGATGTGCCGTGCTTTCATTGGCTAGGTGTAACAGTCCTATTACACCCATCCTGCTCCTAGCCTTTCTCAAAATGCTATTTTGCCATATTGATTTTTAAATATCGTTTTTGTATTTAATTTTTTTGAAAATAATAAAAAAAAAACTTATTTCTTTTAATAAATTTACTTATTTAAGATTATTAATGTATTACTATTTTTTTTTTAAAAAAATATCTAACATATTTAAAAAAGATCAAAATAAAAAGTAAATAAATAAAAAAGTACAAATTACACTAGAAGCACAACAAATAAGCAAATTAAGGAGAAATAGTGGTACTACTCATATTGTTTTTTTATTATTTTAAATATTTAAATATATTTAAAAGTTTTTTAAAAAATAAAAAATTAATATATTAATAGTTACTTCTTTAATTATTAAATAAAAAAAGTAAAATATATAAACGATCAAATTAAAAGGACAAATTCAAAGAACATAATATTATGGGAGTTGCTACAGACACAAAGGGATCCTATACACTAAAGTGACATGCTGATAGTGTGCCATGTCTCTCCCCTCCCCTATTTACTTCCTTTTCTTTTCTCTCTTCCTTCCGTTCTCGCCACCCAGCCGTCTATTCCTTTCCACGCAACCCACTACCGCCGGCCATCTATAGCACCATTGATCACCTCACTGTATCCCTTCACACCAGTGACCACACCATGCGACCTCAACCCAAATAAAAAATGCACATAGCCTTTGCCCTGAAATCGAGACTCCGGTAGCAACCCAATAGCCCACCGGAGTTGTCTATCCCTACCAAGAATGGTTTTTGACCAATCCAGCCACGAACGGTGGTCCCCAAGATAGGGTGCTTTAAGCCATGAAATTTAGACTATGACGGCCACCCAGTGGCCCACCAGAGTTGTATGTCTCTCCCAGAGGTGGTTTTCAACCACCTCAACCACGGATGGTTGTCCCCAACCATGTTTGGTCGGCGCGGGGGTAGACAGCGCGGGAAAAGGGTAGGGAGGCGAGAAGAAAGGGAGGGGGAGAAAGGAATAGGGGAAAAAAATAAGGGGACACGTGACACATTGGTAGTGTGCCACATCAGTGTGTATCTTTGTGTCTTTAGTATTTTTCCTTTATATTTAAGTGGGCAAATTTTTTCCAATTCTAATCATTGCTAGCCATTGAAAAATCCACCTTAACCTTAGGTAGTTGATACTTTCAAGGGGAGCAGGAACATCATTTCCACCAAAGTCGTGTAACCCTTAGTAATGGCTTCCTTCTCAAAAAAGAATTATGAATTTCATCTATATAATAGGATCGGGCAGGTAAATTAATTAATAAGGGAGTGGCCCTCAGGGCCTAGCGATGAAAACTTTTCAAATAAACCTAATAGTGTTAATAGGGGGTTTGCTCAATGACCGAGTGCTTTGTAAACTTTTCCAGCTCGTTCTGGACTACTATTAGTTCTTTTATAAATCTGATAAGTTTGTATAATTTCCAATTATTTTTATAATATTATTTTCAATTAGAATGTCATTGACAAAGGAAAGACTACAACTCATTTCCATAAATAACGTCAACCAAGATCCTATTTTGGGAAAAGCTCCACCTCCTCCCTCCTCTATAAGGAAGTTAGACGTTGGCATAATTAAATTAGATTGTGTAATCCTTTGCTTTTCTAAATTTTGTACTCTTTCCTCTCTTAATGTAACATCTCATCTCTGTAGGCTAAGGAGTGTCACGTAAATTTTCTAAAAACGAATCCGGCATGAGATTATTGGTTTTAATAATAAAATAAATAACATTTATTTCAAAAATTGAGTTCTAATAAAATGTCTTTCAAAAATATTAATTGAAATAAATGAAATTAAACTTGTGTCATAAAGACACCTATTTTTAGAAATGCTGAAAATTTAAATAAACTGCTCAATCTACTCCTGGCTTGCCTGCTCGCACTGGTCATCTTCCTCACCTAGGTGGTTTTAAAAACAGAAAATAAACTAAAATGAGTCGATGACTCATTAAGGAATTTGCCACAACGTAAGATAATACTATAGGAAATTTTCATAAAATTTATGCTGAAATTTGCAACATGACTGTGTATGCTAATGCTCATGTTGTTCATAATTGAACTATCTGATTTAACTGACTAACTGACTTAAACAGACGGGTCTGAATTAACTGATTGATCTGACTAAACTTACTAACTGATTTAACTGAATTGATTTAGCTAAACTGATTTAGCTGAACTGATTGACCAACACACTTAATCCTGTGTGCAAAGTTGTGTCCCGCTGCAGTAAGGGAAGCCACTGATAGTATTCTAGCGTACTATGGTGGACCACACTTAGGTCCGTAACTTGTACATCCACTATGATCTGATATGTATTGGTACAATACATCTGAATGACCATTTGAAATAACTAATTTATTGAACTGTTTTAACTGACTGATTTAACCGGATGACTGCTTAATTGATTTTTGATATGATTTAGTCTTATACTTGAACTTAACTTAACTTATGCGATGAGATGCATATCATATATACTGATATAAATAACTAAGCTTACTGAATCTAAGCATGATGCTGAATGATATGACTGTGTATCGTGTTGTGCTAAATGACATGCTTGCATGACATGAAGGGTATATGAAAATGGCTATCAAAAAATCGGCTTTACTAATGATATAAGTTACATGTGAGGATCCTAATTTTTGTGATCAAATTCACTTACCTCAATGCGCTGTTTTATAAATCTCACTTTGTAGTTCGCCACCTATACGAGATATTAAACAGTCACTAATCTATCTTGAGAACGTATCTTACTAATCTACTGAAATAAGTTTATATTGTAGAACTTATCAAAATAAATATTCAATTTATTGTGAAAATCAATAAAGTAGAAACCATTAATTATTTAAATACTAATAATATATTTGTACCTTAAAATATAATTTAGTAAAACATAGATTCTTAAAATAGGTTAATATTTTTATATTTAACATAATTATTTATTTTTAGAAGAAACTCAATAGATACTGATATCACTTGAAAATTATTAAACATATTATTTTAAATTTAAAAGTAAAACCTTAATAGCATAAATATATCAATATCTATCATAATAAGTAAAATTCTCTTCACATAATAGACATAAAGTTAAAAGTGTTTAAAATAAAGATTAAAAATTCACTATTTACTACTAATATGATATCTGATCATTCAATATTAGTGCGTATATTATATATATATATATATATATATATAAGTTTATAAGAAAACACAGCTGGTGGAAACGTTTCATTCATAAAAATAGACTTAATTGTAATTTAGTATTAAAACTTTGTAAACTATTACTATAATTTAATAATAATTTAATACTTGATAATATAATTCAAAACTCTTAAATATATACTATAACAGTAACAAATATGAATTGACACATTTATATAATTAAAACCAAACCTATCTAAAAACATAATAAAATAGTTTCTATAAATAGCTACAACTTAATCCAATGACGCACCTATACGACTAAAAATCATTAACATAATCGAACTCCACTTAAAATCAAGTCCAGTATAAAATAAAAATGAAAGCATGCCAACACTCATAAAGTAGGGTAATAATGTATTATATACTTGAACAACGTTCTCGAAAAACACTAGTCAAACCAACATTCTGCCATGGTTCTCATAATAGGGTAGAAATGTGATTTAACTCTAAAGGCAGCTATGCATAGGGGTGTAAAAAGACCGAACCGGACCGGCGGACCGGACCGGACCGGTTGTCCCGGACCGGGACCGGACCGGACCGGTTGGAGTCCGGTCCGGTCCGGTCCAAAAAATATATGGACCGGAAAATTCCGGTCCGGTCCCGGTCCAAGGAGTTCATCCCCCTAGACCGGACCGGACCGGACCGAATCCCTAAAATTTTTTTTTAAAATTTTTATTTTTAAATATATGTATATATAAATAATAATATATAAATTTTAATATTAATATTAATATATATTAACATATTAATATACAATATATACTATTATAATATTAACATATTATAATTTATAGTAGACTAGTAGTTGATTACTTATAGTATAAAAATATAAATTATAGTATATCTAGATAAAGTATTAGTAATAACTTATAAGTAATAAATATATTATTATTATTTAATATATTATTGCTAATTTATCACTATTTACTAACATATAAATATATAATAAACTAATATAAATTGTAATAGTGTTATTACTAATTAGTTATAATTTATTAACATATACTAATGTAATAGTGTTATTAGACTATTAGACTATTAGTTATAATTTACTAACATACTTAATATATAATATATACTTTTATAATATTAACATATTATAATTTATAGTAGTTAAATTTGGGCCAAAAAAATATTTGATCATTGTAGAATTTTAGATTAAATTTAGCCCATTAAATCATATGGGGCACCCCTGGACCGTACCGGACCGCCCCTGGACCGAATTGGACCGGACCGGTATGGACCGAACTCCTGTTCGGTCCGGTCCAGGGTGAGAGAATTCTTGGACCGAATGAAATCGGTCCACAAATTTCCCGGACCGGACCGGACCGGACCATTTACACCCCTAGCTATGCATTCGGTTTCCCGAAATCTTAACCACGCAACAGTATTAAATATGAAGATATAACAGATCAAGAATGGAGGCTCACCAAGCGAATAAGACGTGCGACGGTGGCGAGCTAATGTTCAGTTTCCTCTGGGATACGGTGGGAAAAAATATACAACACCATGAAATAGAATAATCAACCAAGCCAAACGAGGCATGTAACGCCCTGCTTCTGCAGGGTCGGAGGGTTACTTCTTATCACATACACTCACATTTGACAGTATAATTAAAGACCACAATTTCCCAAATATCATATTAAACTTGATTCCAAAAAACATTTTTCTCAATATTACTAATTCCAGAAATGCTATGTCACAAGAATACAATAATATTTTCTTACTAAACCTTATCAATTATTTATATAAATTCTCTATGGTTTATCAATCATTTTGAAGTTATCTCACCCAATGCTTCATAATCCGATCATTGACTGAAATATCCAAACTCATCTGAAAAATATTCAGAGATAAAGGGTGAGTTTAACCACAACTCAGTAAGCAAGGAACATATACCAAAATGTAAACATGAGCATTTTCCAAAATACAATATGCGGAGTAAAACATTTTTTAGTTTTAATATGCAAAACAAAACACATTTTTAAATGTAACAGAACGATAATTTTTAAATCATATAAAATACAGAGTATTTTGGCATAACAAAACTGAGCATCATCATCATATTAAAACAGAGCATCTTATAGAGTAAAGACCATGTTTAAACTCCGTGGTAGAGTTGTGCTAATGCCGGTGGCCAAACCAGGCAGAGACAGAGGTGAAAACTTTCCCTTAATCATTCTCGGAGTCCCGAGTATGTACACAGGAAAGTTCACAATAAACCACTTTGTTTCTAAAATGGGTGCACTTAGAGACAGAGAAGTTGGTACCAACCCAAACAGAGCAAAGCAGAGCAAAACAGAAACAGAGTTAGATACAAACTAGTATACCATGCTAAAAGTTTTCAGAATTACACTAAAATAACATATAGTTCTAGAATATTTTCAGAATCATTGTTATGTAAATAAAACAGAGTCAGAGTATCTCTATAAAATCAATGCACAATTTTTCAGATAATCAATATCGCACTTTTTCGCATTTCAGAAACACATGACAAAAACTAAGCTCATGTCTGCACAATGCATGATAGAAATATTTTTCTTTCTTTCATATAAGTTTCATGAGTAATGTAAATAGCTAACTGATGTTGATTTTTCTCAAGTTCTCATTTCACAACAAAACATGCATAATTTTTCAGAAAATCAACCTCAGACTATATTTGGTATATAATCAAGCATATGAACCCCGCTTACCTGAACTTCTTAGTTTTTCAGAAATTTTCTCTGCACAGTATCGAATAACATCAATCGTTACCTATAAAATAATCACGCACTTCGATAAATTTTTTAAGTGATCACAAACCTCGAAAATGTAACCTAAAATATAAAATCCAACACTTCTCTTAACATCTATAAATTCTCAAAATCCTGAGCGTAAACTCTCTTCAAAATGCTTTGGATTTACTAAATTCTTCCAAAACTTTAAGGTATAATAAATTCTCCGATACCTTGATTTTCACTTAATAAATATTGAACCCAAAATATCCAACTCAAAATCAAGTCTCTTTTTTTACAACAAATCAAAACTCAATCATTTAATAAAAAGCAGCACCTCTTATCGAATCCAAATTCATTTATAAATCACACCCAAAATAATTTAAAAAGGTTAATCCGAAATAATTTAAACCCGAACTTAAAATAAAATAAAATAGAACGTGTAACCAACCCAAAACGTTTAAGCTAAAAAAAAAAACTTACAATAATTCAGTAAGAAACAAGCTCACTTAAAACTCTGCCAGTTTTAAAACCATAAGGGCAAAAAGGCAAGATTATAAAACAAGGCTTTAAAACTATCAGTAAATACGAAACATTACGTAAAGAAGATGCAAAGCTTGATTTAGTTTACAAAGAAAGTAAGCCTACTAATAAGAGAGAACCAGACCGAGTAGTGGAGAGTCACCGAGAGAAGGAAACGGCGCGCAGAGTAGAGAGGTGGGCGGTGGCCGAAGGAGTTCAGCGCAGCCCCATGATACGTGAGAAACAAGTAATGAGTGAGAGAGAGAAAATAGGGAGACACGGTGAGAGAGGGAGAATAAGTCGAGAGAGGGAGAGAGAGCGAAACAGAGAGCTTGTCACGGGTGGTTTACCGTGAGGTGGAAAACGGTGGACCTAGGGGTTTTCTTGTCGGCGCTGATGGACTTAACCGGACCGTGGATGGTGACACCTAACGGTGGCAAGCATGGCTCACGGTAATAAGAAAAGGAGGTTCTCTGTTTCGGGTGTAATAAACAGAGTATGTTTGGGGCTATGGCTGAGTTGTTCTCGTGGTGTTTTCCGATGCAAGGCAAAGCCTTTCGGGGTCGTTGGCGGTACGTGGTGTCGTAGGGGTGGCTGGCTAACTCGGTTGTGGCTCGACGTGGAGAGCGGTTGCTCTGTTTTGAGTATGGAAAACAGGGGCGGATTTTCTTTGGGTGCAAACCGAAAGGCATGAAACTCAAGGTGGTTAAAATCATGGTGGGTTCACGATGGCTGTCAACAGTGGAGTGAAGGCAACACTGAAGAGTACAGTGGCGTGGTCCTTTGGAAACTACCGTTCCGCGGAATGCTGAGGAGAGGGCCGTGAGGTTGATGGGGCTGTGGGCTAGTCCTGCAGTGGTTTCGGCGTGGAGGGGTTTTGGTAGTGGGATCTTTTCGCGGTTCATGTGCTCATTGCTGTTTGTGGAGGGGCTTTGCATGAAGTGCAAGGGAGAGTCGTGTATATATATATATATATATATATATATATATATATATATTTATATATATACGAAAACCGTAGATGAGGAAGAGTAACTGCATTGCTTTAAAAAAAAGATCGTGACCGTGAATCCTGAAAGTTGCGACCGTGGGACTTGGGACGGGCGTTGGTGAGAGACGTGTGTGCATCTATATATATATATATATATATATATATATATATATATCAAGATCAGGTGGTGGAAAGTTGAATCCTAAAAAAAATGAGAGAGAGATTTTGAGTATCTAGTTTGTTGAGAGAAAAATTTTGTGGGGATAGAAAAGATAACTCGTTAAATCCTTGATAAAAAGGAAGAGCCGCTTATGCTTAGGAACGTGCATAGGTGGGTTAATCCTTGAAGAGAAAAGGGAGTCAAGAGTCGGATCCCTAATTAAAATAGGCTTCAACTTAAAACAATAATAATAATAATAATAATAATAATAAATCAATTTGTCCAAAAAAATTTCTCAGCCCATTAAAAGATTTTTAATAATCTTCAAATCGAACGAGAAAGACAAAATTTATTAAAATAACAATTTTACACTCGTGATCAATTTTTTTAAAAAAATATTTGAATATCAAAAAGGAATTTTTACTTAAATAATTAATTAATTAAATAAAATACTTTAAAAGAAAATGTGGCCCTGGAACCGGGTGTTACAAGGCCGAGGAAGAACAACGTATGGCTGCAAGCTGGAAGAAATCGATAGTGACAGATCATGGAGTGGTTGACAGCAACTCGTTCGTGGTGCACGTTTGGCTGGGCTCGGCGTCAGACGGATGACCTATGGTGTGAAATGCACGCTGAAATGCTGATCTCTTTTCGGTTGGCTGAAACAGAGCATTGCTTGCAGTTTTTCTCAGTGGCTGGTGCACGGTGGTGGGAGGCTATGGCGCAGTGGCTGGCTGTTTTACGGCTCGCCTGGGTTGAACGTGGATGGTTTGCAACGTGTGGATGGTAAAACAGAGGCTTTGGCCTCTGACTGACGGTGGTTTTCTGAGGGATGAGCAGTTTCCGTCGTGCATGAGGGTCACGATATTGGACTGGATTTTCTCTGCCACTTGGTTTGGCTCACGATGGTGCATGCTAGCGTGGTAGTTAGAGGTGCTGGGCAGACGGTGGCGTGTGAGTTTGCAGTGGCTGTGTAGCGGTGCAGCTATGATGTGCGGTGAAAGGGTGCGTCTCATCGTGAAGAGGTGGTTGGCCTTGTGGAGGTGATGAAGTCGAGGAGGGGCGGCTTGGAGTTTTGCTTTTCTCAGAGGTACAAAACCAGGTGTGTAAATAGGTGAGGAAACCCTAAAGAAGGAGAGAAGGAGAGGCGTGCATGGAATGAACTCATGCGCAAGATCATAATTATCGAAAGTAAATCCGGTAGTTAGGAGTTTATAATTAACTAATAGGTAGAAAGAGTCTTAACTATAAGTTCAAAAAAGAAAAATATCGATATAATTTATGCGACGGGCTGTTAACTAAAAATAAGTCCTACTGCTTTTATAAAAAAATATTAACTATATATCTATATCTAAAATAATAGTTATAATAAAAATCCAAACTTACTAATGTCATAACATTCGGTAATAATAATAATAATAATAATAATAATAATAATAAATGAAAATCCAAAAAATCAAACTATTCACATTTAAATACTAAAAATCCGGGTCGAGATGTTCCACTTAAACTTGTATCAAACACTGTGTATATATATTGCTTCTTGCTATGCGACTAAAGATATCAAGTAAAGATCAATACATTTTATCAATTTTTTGTTCACTTTCTTTATGGTATCAAGAGCCAGCAAAAACTAATGCCATTTTTCTTGCATTCCAACTATATTTTTTTTTCTTTCTCATTCTCAACTCTCATCAAATTTGTTATTCTTCCTTTAACGTTGAACATTTTGTGAACCTTCGTTAAAACCATGAGAATCCCTTCTGACATGAGTAATTTCTAATCCTGATAGAAAGTCAAAACTTTGTTGGTGTTCTTACTAGTACAAACCTAGTTTCTGATCAATTTATTTATGCTCCTGAAGGCTCTAGTGATGGATAGAAGCTACTGACTGCTCATACTACTTGAAAATAATATGATCGTTTACTCAAAGGATGGCTTATTGGGACACTCACTAAAGAGGCCCTTGGTTTGGTTATTGGCGTCGGCTCAGCTCTTCGTGAGGCCTACACACTATCCTCTCAAGAACGTGAATTTTAGTTGCAACAAGAACTCTCTTATTTGCGTAAGTGTCCTGATCTCTCCTTAGATGATTACTTCCTCAAATTTAAACGTTTGCGTGACAACCTTGTCAGGATTGGAAAACCTATGTATGACAAAGAAAAAGTCTTCTCCTTACTTATTAGTCTCGGTGCTCAATAGGAAGGGTTTACCATTGCCATGCTCAAGCCCCCAATGCCCTCTTATACTGAAATTGTTCCTCTACTTCAAAGTTTTAATATTCAACACAAACTTCATGCCTTTAAAACAAGCAGGCCGTATTTGAAAACCAAACCCCAAGTATGTCAACTTACACACTAGTTTGCCTTTGCCATAGGTTCCTAAAAACATTGTGCTGCTTTAAGTCACGAAGGGTGGAATCGTGCCATGAATGAGGAACTTGATGCCTTAACAAAAATTAAAACGTGGATCTTGGTTCCACGCACCCAAGACATGCACGTCATTGCCAACAAATGGATTTTTAAAATCAAGCTAAATGCACATGGTGAACTTGATTGTCTTAAGGCTTGTTTGGTTGCCATTAGCTACTAACAAATTGATGGTGTTGATTTCCTTGAAACTTATTCTCTTGTGATTAAATTTGGCACCATTTGAGGAATGTCATCCACTGCACTTTGTGCGCAGGTGGGAAATTCGACAATTAGATGTCAACAACGCTTTTCTCCATGACTTTAGGAATTCGTGTTCATGGAGCAGTCATTGGGTTTTATTGATCCATCTCAGCCTCATGTTTGAAAATTACATTGTTTCTTATATGGCTTCAAACAAGCCTCAAGGGCTTGGTTTGACCTCTTTAGCTTATATATAATTGAATTCGGTTTCTCATGTTGTATATCTGACCCTTCTCTCTTCACTTTTCATTCACATGATACAACAATGTTTCTTCTATTATACGTTGATTACATACTGCTTTCTGGGTCCAACACATCAATTTTAAATAATTCTATTAATGCTCTGTGATAACCTTATCCTTTATCTTGCATGCAATCCTATCCATCACTCTCGAAGCAAACATATCGACATTGATTATCACTTCATATAGGAACGAGTTGCGTTGGGACTCATTCAAACACGTCATGTTCCTAGTTCTCTTCAGCTAGCTGATATGTTCACCGAGCCCTTATCTCACACCCAACTAATAGGGATTGCAACCAGATTGAACCTTCGACAACGGCTCAGTTTGCCCGGAGCGGAGGGAGGGGGGTGATAAAGGAAACACTACCACTCATTTAAGAAAAAGCTCCACCAAATCACCTATCAAGAATAAAACCTCTATAAAGAAGTTAGACGTTGGCACAATTAAATCAGATTATGTAGCCCTTTCCTTTTCTAAATTATGTACTCTTTCCTCTCTTAGATTTGTATCAAACACTTATATATATATATATATATATATATATATATCTTCTTACTATAGGACTAAAGATATCAGTAAAGATCAGTACATTTTATCAATTCTTTGTTAATTTTCTTTAGTCATAAATATTAAAAATCAATAAGAAGAAAACCTAGTATCACAATTAATTTATTTGCCAAATTAAAAGATATTATATAAATAATTTATTTGATGTAAAAGTTTATTAAAGTTCTATTAACTTTTAGAAGCTCATATCGTGAAAGATTAACATAATTAAGTAGCAGATTATCAATATTAATTTATGAAGAATTGAAACATTTTAGTAATGGATTTTATAGTATTTAACAAATTACTCAAGCTATTATATTTTTATAAATAAATCAATCATGAACAGCTCAATTAGAACTTTGCGCCCAATTTCTGTGGAAACTTGAATCAAGCTTAAATAAATAAAGCTTCAATATTTAATATTCTGCCTGTTTATGGACGCAAAAATGTCTATATTCTAAAGCTGCCACTGATTCCTAATTAATATTTCTGGTCCCTTGACATGCTTCAATTGAAGAATAATAATAATAATAATAGCCCCAATATTTCTCAATAGAAAATATTATCTCTTTGATAAGTTTTAGATTATTTCGAATATATATATATATATATATATATTTATAAAAATGGAAAAATGAACGTATTTTTCTTATATTTTTATGGATTATAGAAGTGGCGAATCATGTGAGTTCGTTCAACTAGATGGGCCTACACTATAAATGTTTGGAATTTGAAAAGTTTTACTAATCATCTCTACGCTATATAGGGTGGGCAACGGGTACCCACACCAATTGCCTCGTCCGTATTCCGCCCCGCACCGTCGTGCGAGGATGGAGTCACCCGCTCGGCAGGCGGGGGGCGGGGTCCCCCACCCGCTTTCTACACTTAAGGCGGGGGCGGTATAGGGGTCCCTTTGCCCCGCTTTTATGCCGCCCCCGCCCCCGCCTTCGCTTATATATATATATAAATATTTATATATATAAAAATATAAATATTTATATATATAAATATAAATATATATATTAATAAATCACCAATATTATGTAAAATGATTTTGTTAGTTTAAAATTTAGATTCTTAGAAAGTTAGAAGTAGTATTTGTAAATTGTAATGTTAATAGTTAATAGCACAATTTATAATTTTGTACGATTAATTTATATTATTGTAAATTTGTAATAACTTAGTCTTTATTTTAAGTTTTATTATTTTAGTGATTTTTTTAAGTGACTTTAGACTTTAGTAATGGAATACCGAATATTTTTTAATATATAATTGTGTGTTTAAATTAGGTTTGATGGTGTTTTAGGTAGGGGTGATCCCCACCCTACTGGGGGCGGGGTCCCCCTATTACTGCCCCCGCCCCCGCCTGGGCGGGGGGTCATGTTTTAAAACCGCACCTTGCCCCCATGTAGGCGGGGCGAGGTACCCCGTCCTGTAGCGGGGCTAGCGGGGGAGGCTCCATCCGCCCGCCCCCCTATTGGGCTTGCCCATCTGAACAGTTTTGGGCCTTTCGGCCCAGATCAAATTTCTAGGCCATTTTTGACCCAGAAAATTATTAAACCTGATTTAATTTCACAATAACAAATATCATTCTATTAAATACTAAGTATTTATCATTACTAAAGTCTAAAGTGACAAAGTCATTTAAAAAAAAAAATCACTAAAAATCTAAAAGTCTAAAATAGTAAAAGTTAAAATTTAAAAATAAAGATTACTAGAAGTCTAGACTAGTTACTAAACTATTACAATTTACAAATTTACAATAATACAAATTAATACTACAAAATACAAAATTACAAATTGTGCTATTAACTATTAGCATTATACAATTACAAATTTACAATTTACAAGATCATAAGAAATAAGATTGATAACATTGGTCGTTGGACACTGGTGATTGGATTTTGGGCCGTAATACAAACTTGGATGGAGGCTGTGGGGTTGTTGGGCCTTAATCTTAACCAGCAATAATAAGTTAAAAAATAATTAGAGTACAAATATAAAGTTATAAGTTATAAACATGAAAAAAATAATAATTTATTATTAAAAATACTAAGTTGCTAACCAAGATTAAATTGTGTTATTAACTTGGAAGATGTGTTGACAATTGACATATAAAATGATACTGTCAAAGAAAATGTCAAAACTTATAAACAATAATTACAAAATAATTAGATACTAACATTACAAATATTATAAAATTATAAATGTAAACAACAATTGGTAAAATAAATTGTGTAAAATGCAAACCATGGTGAATTGGTGATGGACAGGGACTGGTAGATGAGGTAGGTCATACTGCAGCGGAGGTAGCTGTTGATGGTGTCCCAAGTGTTGGCGTCACAGTCGCTACAAGTTACAACAATTAAATGTAAAATCTGTGTAACATTAAATTTAATTAAATAAATATAAAATAATGTAAATATTTATTCAAGTGACAATTTACCAGATCCAGACTGATCAGCAGCCTCGTCCTTGGCCTCAACCGGATCATAATCAAGAACCTATGGAATATGAATTTCAGCACCCGTGATCCAATTCTGTGTACAAATCAGAGACTCAACATTGATAGGATCTAATGAGCTCCGGAAAGGATCTAATACGCACCCTCCAGTGCTAAAGGCCGACTCTGAGGCTACTGTACTAATCGGGATGGCCAAGATACTGCGAGCAACCTTTGAAAGTACGGGGTATTTGGGGACATTCATCTTCCACCAAGCTAATATATCAAAATCTCGTACAAATGGATGGAGATCCAATGCCAAATATCTGTCTACCTCTGACTGGGCATCTGTGGTGGAACCCATAAAATCCAAGGGGGTTGACTCCATCTTGTCACCCCAGTCCATTTTACGTTTTTTTCCATGCCTAGCATCTGCACCTGATGGGGGATACTTGTGGCTATAGGTGCTGCAATACTACCACCTCCCACGATAGTGAACTCATCAAATAATCTAACAAGTGTTTCCTGAGCCCAAGATGCAACAGCCGACGCACAATCCTTGCCAATTGCATCAGTCAACCCAAACACCATGCCTTTCACCTTAAACCGTGGGTCAAGGACACATGCAACATATAACAAGATATTGGCTTTATCAAACTCTTCCCCCCAATACTTGTCAAATTTCTCCATCATGGTCCTAGACATCTTCCGCAATGTGGTGTTACTACCCGCTGCAATATCATCTAATTCTTCTTTCACCTTGGCTATTTGTTGACAAAATTGATGTGCCGTGGGATACAAAGAACCAGATAAAATCTTAGTAACATCGTAAAAAACCCTCAGAAACTCTACAAAAATAGATACAACCTCCCAATCATTAGACAAAGGGTGCCCCAACTTTTCATCAAAATACTTGACATATTGTATGTCTTCATTACCCAATGTATCAAATGCCAACTTATACTCCTGGGCCGCCTCTAACATCGAAAATGTTGAGTTCCACCTTGTAGACAAATCAGTGCAAAGACCTTTTTTACATGTTATACCCACAGTAGTTGCAGCAACTTTGAACCTAGCCAATCTAGCAGGAGAAGATCTGACCCATCTCATAGCAGTCCTGACCCGAGAAAACGAGTCACCAAGCTTATCCAAGCCATCACCCACAATCAAATTAAGAATATGTGCTGCACATCGCACATGCAAATAATCCCCACCCAAAATTATTCTACTCGCATTATTCATGAGAGTCTTAAGATGTCTCATTGCAACATCGTTAGCCCCGGCATTATCAACCGTGCAAGTACAAACCCGAGTCAACCCCCATTCTCTTATAGCGGCCTCTAAGGCCTTCCCTATTATCTCACCTTTGTGACCAGTGGTTTGACAAAATTTAAGGATCTTCTTATGCAATGTCCAACCCCCATCAACCCAATGCACAGTCATACGCATAAAATTAAGATTATTACAAGAAGTCCAACAATCAGTGGTGAGGCAAACATTCTCCCCCGCCAATAAACCCCTCAACTTCTCTATTTCTGACCGATAAAGTTTTTTAACATCTCTTGCCACCGTGTGGCAAGAAGGAATATTAAATCTTGGTTCCCAGTACCTAGAATAGGCTTGGAACCCTTTCCCATCAACCACTTGGAAAGGCATCTCATCTATAATAATCATGCGAGCTAGGTGTGACCTAGCCTCGTTAGGATCGTATTTTGTGTACCCCTTTAATGCCAGCTCCCCACTACTCCCCTTACCCATTTTTTTAAATCCAACTTCAAGTCTGGATTGGGTCTTCTCTACCAAAGATTTCAAAATTGGGGATTTCTTGCACTGTTCCTCCAAGTGCAATTTTATCTGGGAAGTGCCATGTCTCTTGTAGTGGCACCCATAAATTTTGCCACAATAGTTGCATTTGGCTTTTGGATCATTGGGGTCACCACCTTCTATCTTGGTGACATGAGCCCAAATTATGGATGTGGCTTTCTTACTAGACTGCTTGGGGGCGGGGCAAGTGGTAGTGGTAGGAGTAGGGTCAGGGGTCTCAACCGGAAGGGGAGTACTAGTAGGGTTAGGGGTAGTGGTAGTAGTAGTGGTAGTGGTCGTGATAGGGTTAGGATTAGGGCCGGAGGTACCCAAGGCTCCCTCCGGCGAGCTCACACTAGAGTCTTCTGGACTTTCTATTTACAACAAATCTGAAATTATAATAAATGCAACACAAATGGTCATACAAAATATAATAGACTCAAATATCAAGCCTAGATAATTATTTTCAATATTTTTTAAGTTATAATAATATTTTATTTATTTTTATCTTCATATATCAGTAAGTCTATACACACAATCTTCTATGTGAGACTGTAAATAAAATTTATCTTATTCTTAAGTTGCACTATAATTTACATAATATCTATTATGAATGTATAGGTTTTTGTTTTTGTTTTTATTAGTAATTAATCTATCATATAGTCTGATGAGTATTAAATATATTGATACTCACCATATATTTTTATAATATATACACTTATCAAAAAAATATATAAGATATTTCATAATAATATTATAAGATGAGGATGCTTTTATAAAATAATGTTCCTTTTATAAAGTGTTTTACAAAAGATATTTTATTTCAAATATTATTGTGAAAATGCAATAAAAAATATTGTGTATAAATTATTTTTTATAAAACGACGCCATTGGACAGCAATTTTGGACAGCAATAAAAAAATAACAGTTTTTTGTTTCTTTTCTTTCTGAGTAATTTTGGACTAGTTTGGCTTGTTTTGCATTTTATTGGACCTATGTTTTGCACATTTTTTTTTCATGTTATAAAAATGTTAGCTATAGATGTTTGCACAATATGGACAGCAAAGCTTCAAACCTTAAAAAATACCAAATTTTTCATTATCTCAACAAAAGATAGCTTCAACACATTCGAAATTACATCCAATCTAAAAAACTATGAAATAAATTCAGCCATCCAATCTAACAAAACCAAGGCATCCAGCCATCCACTCAACAAAAAACTATGAAATACTCAACAAAAAACTATAAAATACATTCAAAGGTTGATCGTTTGAGTACATTCAGATTTATATAACAAAACCAAGGCATCCAGCCATCCACTCTCAATTACATCCAATCTAAAAAACTATGAAATATTATGAAATAAAAGCAGCAAAGCTTCACTGATCACTCCACTCTTCAAAGCTTCAATCCAATCTTCAAACCTAGATGGAATCGGGTGTCTCATAAAAATAATTGTAATGATGTAATCACACAATTTAATAATTATAATTGTAATAAAATAAACTCAAATCAACAATTTAAATTTTAATAGATTCAACACAATCACATAATCCAACACAATCACACTTCACAGTTCAAACACATGCACAATCAACTCCACAGCACACGGTTCATAAACACCAAACCCATCCTCCATCAACTTATCCATCTCCATATATTTTCAAGAATCAAAACGAAAGAAATCTTCAAATTAGGATTTAGGTGAAACGGAATCATTTACCTTCTTGGAGATTGGAGGAATATCAGAGAGGGAGAAACCGGAGAAATTCGGGGACGAAGGAGAGGGATTCTTGCCGAGGGTGGCGTGGGGATGCGACGGCGGAGTGGGGCTGCGACGGCGGAGTGGGGCTGCAACGGCATGGGGCTGCTGTGTGATTTTAGGGGCTAGGGTTCGGCGATTTTAGAGAGAGAGTGAGAGGGAGATGAGAGAGAGAAAGAGAGAATCAGAGATGTCGATGAGGTCGGGGACTGGGGGGGTAAGTAACGAAGCCGTTTTATATAAAACGAAGCCGTTTTATATAAAACGATGTCGTTTTATATAAAACGACTTTGTTTTATTTAAGGAAATAAAAAAAAAAAAAACCCAGATGACAAAACGACGCCGTTTTAAGTCATCTGGGTTTTTTTTTAAGTATATAATATATTATAAATATAATATTAAATATTTAATATATGTGGGGGCGGGGGCAGGGTATTACGGAACAGGGTCATTTGTATACCGCCCCCGCCCCCGCCATTTACCTAAATACCGGACGGAGTAACCCCCCCGGCTATGCGGGGCGGGGCAGAAGACGAGCGGGGCAGCGGGTGCGGATACCCACTGCCCACCCATAGTTTTAGGCTAAAAATGGCTTGGAAACTTGATCTGAGCTGAAAATACCCAAAATTGCGAAATGGTCCAAGGCTATATAGGGGCGGGGGCGGGGGGCGGGCGGATGGGCTCCCACCCCGCTACCCCACGTGTAGGAAGGGGCGGGGTGCGAGATTGAATTCCCGCCCCCCGTCCAGGCGGGGGCGGGGGGTGGAAGTAGGGGTGCCCCGCCTCTGCTTGGGCGGGTATCACCCCTAACGTTATATATTATGGGAGACGCTGGGGGCCGGTCGGGCTGGCCCCAGCATCAAAAGCTGCCCAGTCAAAAAGGGTTGTTTTTTGACATTAAACGCAATAAAATAATAATAAAAAATAAAAAAAATACAATAGAAATTATAATAAAAAATAAAATAAAGAAAACACAATAAAAACATAAAAACATAAAAACATAATAAAAAATACAATAAAAAAATAAAATAAAGATGATTTGGTAGAGCTTTCGGCCTCAGTCCAGACGGAGCCGCCGCCGGTGGCGGTGGGCGACACTGCCCATGTCATCGGGACCGACAGGCTCCGACGATCTCACTCCTACGACGGTGACCTCAGGCGACCTCCGGTGTGCCTGCCGAAGCCTTAAACCCGTTTTGAACTGACGGTGTCGCCCACCGCTACCGGAGGCGGTGGGCTGCTTTTATGGGGGGTCGGCCCAACTAACCCCCAAGATTTCTCATATATTATACATAGTTATTTTATTTTATTTTTTATGTTTTCAATTTTTTTAAAAAAAAATATGTAATATAAGAATAATAAGTAAAAGAACTCAATGCTGACCATATTGAGAGACATGAAAGTGCAGATAAAAATAAATGTGATATGCAGAATGATGAATAACAAAACTCATTTAATAAAAAACTAACAATATTTCTTTAAACATTGGAGTGCATTATAATTCAAAGATGTTTAAAATCTAAAATTGAAAGCAAGACATTATGATCACCAATATTGACTGTTGGGCCTTATTTATTTTTAAAGATGAGATGAGATAAGAGTTAAAAAAAGATTAAAATATTATTATACTATATTCTTTTAATTTTTTTTTGAAGAAATAGGTTTACATTCATTTAAACCATGAAACCTGAAGCTAACAATGTGACCCATTACTGAGAAACCTCAGCATACAAGTCAACTAAATACACTTAAGGCACAACTTCTAAACTCTCTACAGACAAAAATGTTTGCGAGACTAAGTATTGCCAACAAGGCAGTGACTACTATCTCATCATCGATTGGAGGAGAGAAAGAATATCACCGACGAGGAGTGTCCACCGTAAGCAAGGCGTACTGAGGTCTGCCCCTGCGCGTTAGGAGCACGTGCCACTTTGTTCGACGAAAAACATTTGATGACCACACGATCGACAGACAGAGGGAACGGCAGCATACCGCGTGGTGGCCTATGGGCTTCCGCCTCCTACGAAACCTGCAACCCAGCCTTCAAAATAACCAAAACATTCGAAAACCACCAAGCACGGTGCCTAGGAAAAGAAAAGGAGAAAATGGAAGAAGAGAAGAAGAGAAAAGGAGTATTGCGGAGGAGGAACGGTGCCGAAGCACCGCCCTCCTCATGAAATTGAGCAGCTTCTTAAAAATCCTAGCAGAGAGGCGAGATGAGAGAGAGAGAGGAAAGAGAAAAAGTTGTATTGAAATTTGAAAAAGTTGAATTATTTATTTTATTTTGTATGAAAATTTGAAAAAGTGTAATGATAAATTTGAAATGAGATGAGTTGGTTTGTAAAAACAAACTAAGCCTTAATCTAAAATAATAATATAACTAAGGACTTCATTTTAACTAAGGTATGTAGCAAATGTATGTTAACGGGATGAGTGATGAAACATCTAGCGACCGCCATGAATTATGCAAGCAAAGCTCATAACTTTTGTCCATTCTCTCTTACTTCAAAATAATTAGATAGTAACCATATAATTAAGTAATTAAGTTCTCTCCTCCCTTTTGTTTTTCTCTTTTCTCTGTAAGAGGAAAGCAAGGTAGTGTATCGTCTTTTGAATGTAATGCATTGTGCTCCCAAGGCATTATGGAGGAATTTAAGAAATGTAGAATCTATTCAGACTTACTAAGGAGGAAGAGGAGCTAATAGAGATAGCAGGAGATGTGTTGGAGGTTGGACAGAAGAAGGCAGAATACTGTTTGATTGGAGATCAATTGGAAGAGCTATTCTTGAACCCACCATGGCAAAAGTGTGGTGTCATAGTAAACAACAAAGTTTTATGAATCTGGAAACAATAAATTTATTATCAATTTTGCAACTCATGCTAATAAGCAAGGTATAAAGGAGGGCAGGTCGTGGTTTTTTTAAGAACAATTTCTTTGTCATTAACCCTTTCTATGGGTTTACCCAACTAGTGAAGATGAACTTCAATTATACCACTTTGTGGATACATATGCATAATTTACCACAGGTATGTATGACAAAAGAATATGGGGGAGATAATTAGTTAGTTGATTGGGCATGTGGAGGAAGTGGATGTTGAAGACAATGATCTTGGGTGAGGTAAGTCCTTATGGGTGAAGGTTGAAATTGATCTTACAAAACCTATCACACGTGGTCTAACATTTATGGTGAATGGTACAAAGCTCTAGGTGCCATCTAGATATTAAAAACTTTCAAAACTCTGTTTCCAATGTGGGAGAATAGTTCCTGATAAGAGTGCATGCAAGGCATGTGATTCAAATAATTTGCTAAATCAGTTTGGCCCTTGGTTGCATGCTGAGCTTCCAGGTAGAAGAAAACTCAAATTTTAGAGGAGAAGTGATTGGAGAGAAGATGATTGAGACCACATTTTGGTGATCTGCAATACGTCGGGGAAAATCTAAGAATGGAAACAGATGGGAATTCTATTGGAAATCAGGAGAAAGGCATAGATCAAGGCGGTAGACATGGCATTGATTCCATGCATTGTGAAATGTTGGTAACATACGACATCATGGTGATATTCATGGTGATTCTACTACGAGGGTGAAGTCAGATTGGTTGGTGGGCTCTATTAATTTTAAAGAGACTTGGGTCAATAATTAAAAAAGATAGTTCAGACACAGTCACAAAACGATGAGTTCGATGAAGTTTTAGAAGTGATTCATGTCATTAAACCTTCTGAAGCAAAGGAGATAACTTGATATTGTGCTTGATTACTTGGTGCCTTTGGACCAGAAGATGCAAAGCAAGAATGGAGGGAGTGCAACAAAGTGTTGATCAGATTTGGAGAAGTGTTTGGTACTGGGTTAAATTGCTAGCAGAGAACATTTGTTCTCTACGTAAATTAACTATGCTGGACATTACTATTATGAAGGAATTTCAGCTTGAGCAACCAATGTTTGTGCCAGGCCAGGAACAGTTATCATGTAGGCTAAACCTTTTGAGGGCTGGGTGAAATTAAATTGTGATGGAAGATGTAGGGGCAATTCCAGTAATTCAGGAGGTGGATGAATTATTTGAGATAGCCATGGCATGGCAAAAGCGGCTTTTTCAAGTCATTTTGGCAATAGTACGAATAATGGTGTGGAATTGAAATCAATTTTGGAAGGAATTCGTTTGTGCAAAAGGCTTCATTATTTTAATGTGATGTACCTTGTGGTATCTTTGGAAGGCAATAATGTGGCTGATTTTCTTGCTAGAGAATGAAAGATGGGGAAGAATGTGATTTACGAAGAGTAGCATCTTTTACCACAACTTCTAAAAGGTGTATCCTTTGTATTGATAGGTTGGGTCTTCCCAACTCCTTTTGTTAGTAGGTTGGCCTTTTATTTTTCAGCTCTTTTTATAGGCTTGTTTAGAATGTCTTTTTATTAGTTTGCAGAATTTTTGGTTTTGTCGTTTTGGTTTTATTGGTTCTAGGCACGTTTAGTGCGTCTTAGGCACGTTTAGTGCGTCTTAGGCTTGTTTAAAGTTTGTGTCTGGTTAGTGTTGTGTTGGTTTGTGTTTGGGAGGTTGTGTTTATTTTATTATTTGTAAACTCTTAAACGCTTTGCTTGTTACTATGGTATTCCTCCGCCATAAGTGAGGGCTTATTAATAAAATTAGGGTAGGAGTCACTAGACATGTGGCCCTGACTCTTCTTTAAAAAATAAAAAATAAAAAATAAAAAGATCAAAGGAGATAACTTCAATTCCATCATAGAAGTCAACTAAGGAAGGTGCTGAGGAGGTGAAGAGTTCCAAGGAGGTGAAGAGTTCTAAGTAGGTGCTACGCAATTCTATGAAATGCAAATTTAAGAGGAGCTCGAGAATCATGTAAGAATTCAAGAATCTCTGTTGTTACAAATTTTCCTATTTTTCAAAACAAAAATATTCGAATGATGTTTCTTTGGATTCTAATTTGGGGGATGGGAATGAAGATGTTTAAGAAAATACTATCTCACAAGTAGAGTTAGAGAGGGTGCTTATCATTAAAATATATAGTATCATTACAAGCTATTTTAGCTAAGAAAACTATACAAATGGAAATAATTGAAGGAATACTACAATAAAAGAAATATATATTGACCATACAACTAACAACCTAGTCTTTCCAAGAATAGCATATCAGTTAACATGTTGCAGCTTAGGCCGGATTTTTTTAATTTCAGCAAATATGCATTGATTGTTGATCATTTGATTTTGTGCTTTCACTCCTTATATTCCCCCTTAAACATGGTCATGGTAGGGAACAAATATCAAGTTGGTTTCTTAGCACCTTGAATGGGATTCTGAATAAAGGCTTAGTAAATATATCAGCAATCTGATCAAGAGATGTAACATATTTTGTCTCCAAAGAACTGAGTGTCACTCTTTCTCTGAAATAATGGTAATCAAATCATATAAACAGTCATATACAATGCACTCATATTATCACAACACAGAGATGTGCCTTTTGTTGATATTACTCCAAGGTCTCTTAGAAGAATTGATAGCCATGTTAACTCAGTTTCAGTATAGGCCATAGCCCTATACTCAAGTTTTGCACTGTATCCAACCAATGTAGGCTACTTCTTTGCACTCCAAGAAATGCAATTACTTCCAAGAAATGTGCAATAACATGAGGTAGGTCTTCTTATGGTTAAGCAACAACCTAATCAGAATCAGAAAAACCATATATATCAAGTGTGCTATTGGATAGAATATGTAGGCCAAGAGTAGCAGTGCCTTGCAACTATCTTAAGATTCTTTTAACAAGTTAAAAATGAGCCATTGCTGGTGTTTGCATGAACTGGCAAGCATAGTTGGCACCGAAAGATATATATGTTCTTGTGAAGGTTAAGTACTGCAAACCACTAATAAGGCTTCTGTAAGTTGTGATATCAGAAAATAGTGTACCAGAAACAGAAGGTTGTTAGCCTTTTAAGGGCATAAGAGTAGACAAGGGCTTGCACTCATACATATTTGCTCGAGTCAATAAGTCCACAATATACCTGTGCTAAGATAAAAACATATTTGGACCAATTTTATGGACTTCAATTCCAAGAAAATGATGAACAAAATCAAGATCTTTAATCTCAATGATGGGAAATTAGCCACATCACCAGTCACCACCATATCATCTACATAGAGTAGAAGAATTAGTACCCTATGTTTTAAGTGACGGATAAATAAACTTGGATGTGCTGAGCTTAAGTAAAAATGAAGTTGTAGAAAAAAATCATTGAACCTATCAAACTAGGGTTGAGGCCATACAAGGCATGATTTAATTTGCACACATGCATAGGATGATCTTGATCTACATAGCTCGGTGGTTGGTGCATATAAACAAGTGTATTGAGAAAGCCATATACGAAAGTATTCTTAACATATAATTGATGAAGTCCATAGTGTTTAATGGTGGCAAGTGTGAGAACTACTTGAATGCTAGTAGGCTTCACAATAGGTGAAAATGTCTTAGAAAAATCCATGCTGTCAACTTGACTATATCCCTTGGCAACTAGTCGAGTTTAAGTCTCTCAAGTGTACTATATGCTCTTAGCTTAGCTTTATAAACCCACTTTGTGACGCCCTCAATTTATGCTTGGATTTTAATATAAATTGAAGAGTCAGAGTAAGTAATACTAGGCTACTTACCATACGTATCGATCTTATAATGCATGTATCTACTTTTACTATCGTGTGCAATGAGACTCGCAACTAAAAATGGTCTAAATAAAAACTTTTACAGAGTAAACTAGTGATCACATGGTAAAATATAACCATAATGTCCATTTCATCACATTCATAATATAACATTGTACCATTATACATAAGCCAGTTAGTTTTCTCGGTCATATAACAATACATAATTTATCCAAATACCACTTTAGAGCCACCTCGGCTCATTCTTAACTTCCAGAAACTCTCTCCCATAATGAAGCATATCCAGACTAACACAAAAATCCCGATGAAGGTATTGTCCATACGGTGTCGTGTAGACGCCGCATGTGGACAACGAACCCCCAAAACCTTATGTCAGATAGCATCTAGTACGTTTCTGCTCTCTTGAAAAGGCGGATGCATCATGTTTCTATACACCCATGGACATAAAAAATGGGAGAGTCAGAATAGTCAAAAAGCGATAAGTCATAGGGCCCCTCAGGGCTCCTTTAAGCCTCCTGAGATATAGGGGCCTTTTCCCTTTCCGTCATATGGTTCTACGACATTATTTAATTTTCCAAAAAGGACGCAGACAAATAAAAATGAGTTTTCTTCGAAAATTTTAGTAAGTACACATTTAACATAACAAGGTATAGATAAAGCATAATATTAAAACATATAGCAAGACAATACATACAAGATATGAAATGACATAGGGGGCTCAAGCATACGAGCTCATGCATATGAGTGATATATGAATGATAGACTTATATCTTCTCTGGACCCACTCTTATCATACTATATCTTATTTCTTATATTGTGGGTCATATTTATTTCATATGCTCGACGGACGTTATGCATCGTCATCTCCGTCGGGTTTTCTTAGCATGATGCGTTAACTTCGCCATACATAAGCTCATCAATCTTCCATGCGTTACGTATCGCTATCTCTGTCTTGACGAGTCTCGTGTCAATCTTCTGGGCGTTACGCATCGCCATCCCCGTCTTGACATGAAAATACTTATCATAGCGGGCATTACGTACCGCCATCCCCGCTAGTCATGCTAGTCTTCCAGGCATTATGTATCGTTGTTCCCGTCGTGACACGATTATTTGTCTTATTACGTTTTCTTAACGTATTTTCTTAAAACAGACGTTATGACTTATGACGACACATATATGTGACAAAATGCAACATACTTATAAACTTATGACATGCATGTTTTATGTCCATATGAGTCTTATGACATGCGAATTCATATCACAGTAAGACACGTCACGTGTAATCATTTAAATCACATCAATTCATAACGTCAGTAGATAACAAAAATACTTAAATAATAAAATAAACTATTAAAATATCATCAACTCAAGGTTGGCCGAAACTCCGATAGGATTAAACTTTATCTCCTTCTTATTTCAATAAACCCAACATTCATTTATACACCTATCCAACTTTCCTTAATTTCAATAATCAATTTAAGCCTATTTACCTTGTTTTCTTGAATATTTCCTTAATAATTTTTAGCATAATAATTCTTAAAATTTTCCAAGTAAATTGGAGTTTATAAGCTTACCTTACTTATTAAAATCTCAATTTAGATTAAAAGAAATACACCAATGAAGTCAATGCCTACTATGATAAATTCTGTTCTACCACTTGAATTCCAAGTTAGCCCTTTATTGAGTTTTTATCTATTAAAATTTAAAACACAAATGTTGTAGATATTTATTTTAGCTTTCCATAGCCTCTTGAATTATTCAATTCTGACATCACACTAATATGTTATGTCCAATGTACTAAAAGATGTCAAATCTGCCAATAATAACCCTATTAAGAACGAAATTTCCTAGAGTTGGTTTATCATTTTTTTTCAAATAAAGACCTCATATTTTCACATAATACTATTAATATATCATTATATAATATATTTATAAGGTCTCATAATTTTCCTAATATTTTTCCATAACAAAACCATTCCAAAATTCAATAGCTTTCAATTTAACATATAAACAATATTTAAGCTCAAACAAACATAAAATTAAATCGATAAATCAAGCCACTTATAATATACCAAGATTATGTTAATTAGTATACTCACAAACTTTTACAAAGCTAAATTGGATGTCTAGGGTTGATTTTGTACCACTTTTCCTCCAACGCTCTCACTTAGCTCCCGTTTGAGGTTTAGATGTTGTGAGTGGAATTTTGTATATATTTCTTGTCTTTATCTCAAGGTAACCGAATGGTCTCTCTAAAAAAAAGTGAGGAGAGTCTTTATACCTATTTATAGGGATGAGGAGACGTTGGAGGCTTGAGAAGAGGGGAGGGCATTTCAGCAATGCCTTAGCCGAGTAGGGTGAGTTGTCCCCTCTAAGTACATGGTCTCATGATCACCCCTAAACCTCTAGTGAATTTCTGAAATTTTTATCCCATGGATGAACTTAATCCTCCTATAAAATAATCTTGATCAATGGTTCAAGGAATTACAACACATGGATGTAAAAATAAAACAAAAGTCTAGAAACTTTAATGTGAGATTCAACCGGCCACTTGGCCTCTTCTTGCACCCCACAGCTTCTAGAGAAACTTCCCCTTTCTTGCCACATGTTCTAGCCCTCATTGGCATACTTGGAACATGTTGGAAGGATTTTTCCAAGACTTAGTTGGTTATTGGTTAAGAACAAAAGAGTAACTTGATTGATTTTGTTATTTCTAAACCAATCAGATTTGCTCCAAATTCTTTCATGGTTATAGGCTAATTATCCTCCTAGAAACTCTTCCAACACAAGACACATACCTTCCTACACATGTCTAGAAGATAGAAATGAAAAGAACCAATTAAATTTAGGCTCCTAAAGTAAGTCGATGGTGCAATTCATTTTTGGATTTCAGTTTACGCTGAATTCAGGTCAGTCCACTTCCAGCCCAAATAACCCATTGATCCACCTCGATTGTCTGAAAATGCAAAACATGAAAGTTTTAGATCACCATCTTATTGATCCATAAGAGTTTGAATAACCTAATTATGAGATCATATGAGAGAGATAGAACCATTTTACCGAAACATGTTGGATTAACACGAGAACTTAATTTCGGGCTACCTAAGTATTTTTCCATTCCACTTCTAATTTTCTCAATTTTTCTCTTAATCTCCTTGATATAATTATTCTATAGGTGTAAAATAAAATGTTCCAATTTACACCTTTCTCAATTTCCAAAAATTTTGATCATAATCCACCATATTTCATTTACTACCTTAAGTGTCTCTAATTTATGTCTTAATTCTAAATGCCATAAATTCCCAAGAATTCTTTAAAATAATAAATCAATTTCTAAATGAATATATAACCTAAGGAAATATTTAAAAAAGAACGGTTATTACATCCTCCCCCCCTAAAATAAAGATTTTGTTCTCAAAATCGACAAGACATAATCTTTTAATGAATTCAATAAAATATTTTACCTTGCTGACTAGTGGTGGTTGACTCCTCTAAAGACGTAGGTACTTTTTCTTTTATGGAAAATGAGTATGCTGAAAAGTAAAAGATTGCATCTACATCTGGGTCATAATACATGTTGGCACTCATTTCTAGTAACTGAAGCAATCTTTCTTCTTCTGTTTCTAGTATAATTGGTCCTTCCACGTTTTGACGTCTACGTTCTTTAGAATCATCTGAAAACTCAACTGCAACTGATTTTCCTTTATCCATTCCTCGTAAAAATTTTATTTCCGCATTCAATTCCTTCCTAGCTACTTGTCTTTCTTTTTCAGGTACAACTCTCCTAAATACTGGATTTCTTTTATCATCTATAATATTTTGTGTGTTCTATGCCACTCAAATTTTTCTAACCTCTTTAGCCTTTCTACTTTTATCTGACTCTCCCTCTCTTTACGCATTCTTGCTCTTAATCTTTCTGACCTTTCTTTTAGTTGATATACAGGGACTACAGACATTCTTGCAGTTTTCTTAGTATGAACCATTTCCTGAATAAGGCCAATTAATACATTTTAACAATTTTAGCATCTACGGAACAAATATTGAATCTATGAAAAACACGTCACATATATACATAATCATACAGAATACAATCAGTCACAATCAGTCTTCAAACAATGAGGGTATTTAGCCCTCATCATATCCTTACGTTCCCAAGTAAATTCTTGGAAAGTGGGATTATTCCATAGTACTTTAACTAATGAAATAACACGGTTTCACAACGTTTGGTTCTTCTGATCTTCAATCCGTATAGGCCACTCTTTATATGTCAAATTGGGGCGTAGATTGATATGACTTGGATCCATTACTACCGTTGGTACTTCACCTTTACTTTTCTTCAAGGAAGACACGTGAAAGACATCATGAACTCCTTGCAATTCGGCAGATAGAGCTAGACGATAGACTATTGGTCTTACTTTTTCCAGAATCTCATAAGGTCCAATGTAGCGAGGACTTAATTTTTCCTTCTTTCCAAAATGCACTACTCCCTTCATAGGCGAGACTTTCAAGTATACCCAATCACCTATCATGAAGTCTAAAGCCCTTCTACGATTATCTGTATAACTCTTTTGTCTGCTTTGAGCTGTCTTCATTCTGTCTCTAATCCTTTCCACTTGTTCCTTGACTTCTTGCAGGTATTTAGGACCCAAAATACTGCTTTCGCCAACTTCATCCCAGTATATGGGAGATCTGCATTTCCTTCCATACAATACTTCATAAAGAGCCATCTAAATGGTAGCTTGAAAACTATTGTTATAAACAAATTCAATTAATGGTAAGAGACTTTCTCAATCACCACCAAAATCTAATACACAAGCTCATCCGTTTGGATAGTTCTTTCTGTTTGTCCATCCGTTTGAGGATGATATGCACTACTAAAATTTAGACCGGTACCTATCATCTTTTGTAAACTTTGCCAGAATCGAGATGTGAACCTAGGATCCCGATCTAATACTATTGTCTTAGGAATCCCGTGCAAACGAATTATTTTCTTCACATAGATTCGTCCTAACGTTTCCATTGAATCCGTGTTTGAAATTGGTATAAAATGAGCACTCTTCATTAGCCGGTCAACTATCACACAAATTGAGTTCTTTCTAGCATATGTTCTTGGTAACCCAACCAGAAAATCCATAGATATGTCTTCCCATTTCCATTCGAGAATCGGTAAAGGTTGCAATTCTTCGACTGACCTTTGATGTTCTGCTTTTACTAATTGGCATACTGGACATTTTGCTATGAAAGCTGCAACATCCTTCTTAATTCCTTCCCAACAAAATTTTTCCTTTAAGTCCCGATACATCTTAGTACTCCCGGGATAAGCAGTACATGGTGTACAGTGAGCTTCTCTTAACAATCTTTCTTTCAACTCTGTATCATTGGGAATCACTTTTCTGCTTTTATAACACAATATTCCATTATCCAAGATCCGATAATGTGGTGACTCTTTTCCTTCTACTAACTGCTGTCTTACCTTTTCCAACTTATCGTCCTTTTGTTGCCCCTCTTTAAGTTCTTCATCTGTTAGGGGGATGATTTCTTGAATTACCATCAACTTAATTTCTTTTGGCAACCTATTTACGAAAATTTCCCGGATCACAGTTAGCACTGACAGTTCTTTTGCTTGAGTTTTTCTGCTTAAAGCATTGGCTATCACATTTTCCTTGCCAGAATGGTACTTAATTTCACACTGAAAGTCACTTATAGTTTCCATCCATCTTCTTTGCCTCATATTCAAGGTTTTTTGACTGAATATATACTTAAAACTCTTATGGTCCGTGTATATTTCACACATTTTCCCATATAAATAGTATCTCCAAATCATGGGTAGGATAATTTTGCTCATGATTCTTAAGTTGTTGGGATGCGTATGCAACTACTTTTCCTTCTTGCATTAGTACACATCCTAGATCCATCTTTGAAGCATCACTATATATCACGTATGGCTTATGAGATTCTGGTGTAGCCAAAATTGGCACCGTAATCAATCTCCTTTTGAGTTCTTGAAAACTTCTTTCACACTGTTTACTCCAAACATATTTAACATTCTTCCTTGTCAATGCAGTCAAAGGTGCGAAAACCATAGAAAATCCTTTTACAAACCTTTTGTATTATCCAGCTAACCCCAGAAAATTACGTACTTCATGGGCATTTGTGAGTTGTTGCCAATCCATTACTGCTTTTATTTTAATTGGGTCCACCGAAACTCATTCTTTTGAAATTACAGGGCCTATAAATTTAACTTCTCGTAGCCAGAACTCACACATACTGAGCTTGGTGTAAAGCTGATGCTTTTGCAAGGTCTCCAATATAATTCTTAAATGCTCCTTATGTTCTTCATCAGTCCGAGAATAGATTAGAATATCGTCAATAAAGACCACCACGAAATTATCTAAGTATGGTCTAAGTATCCTATCGACACCCTAACCCATGCTTGGGATCGCACGTGAATAGAAGCGTCGGGGATGAACAACGCAAGGAAGTTCACCCCTCGTCATATCATACGTTTTCATTTTTTTTTCTAAACGTCAAAGAAAGGTTCTTGTAGCGGAATAATAAGGTCAAGCCTTCTATTATTATGTATCACATGGTTACGCTATGGATCCCAAAATAAACATCATACATAGCCAAATTTCAAAATTTACATAACTTTGTCCAGAATATCAAAATAGTACTTCCCACATGCGGGAAAACTTTACCAAATACATAATCAAGGATGTCACAAAATAAAATGGGTCTTAACACTGCCTATAGAATTCAACCGACGGGTTCCTTCTTCACCTTCTTAAGGTTCGGGCCCGAGCGAAGTCGATCCAAGTCTATGTTAGGCCCTACCTCACATATCGCCCTAGAAGGCGGTCCAAAAATATGCCCCAAGTGAAGAGACTCGTCAACCCTTAATACTAAGCAACACCCCGCAAGGTATAGACCGACTGAATTGTACATGGTCATTTTTAGTGACTCCACCTCCTACTGACCCCAGTGGTTTAGAGTCACTGGCTCCCTAAGGGCGGCCTCAATCGGGTCCCAGAGGATCTGAGGTGTCATCATGGGGGTCGTACTCATCTGATCCATCCTCACCTGCAATCACTTCTATCGTTCCCAAGAGGGAAAGATAGTAAGGACATAAAGAGGGGGTGAGATTTCGGGGGAAATCTCAGCAAGTACATCTAGACTTTAACGAAAGCATTTCAGGCATATAGTTAAGTGAATAACAAACAAATTTCATACGTATGCGATAACATGGGACTCATGCTTAGACCGATGCACATGCTCGTGACAAAAACTTCCTCTTTCTCATCCTTTTCTTAAATTTTCAATGCATACTTGTTCAAAATCACGTAGCAAAACTTCTTTAAAGCAGATTCTTTCAGAGAAACACTTTGTTCAAAAACTTTCATCTTTCCTTATCTTAGGCGCCACTTATCATATCATATATGGCCTGAAAGACTTTTTCTTTTCGTCATGACTTCATATTTTTGGATACCTCACGGTTTCCCTATGCACCGTGTGCTTCTTGCTAGTTATCGTCACACCCGACGACCAAGTCAACCTAGGTGAATACGTTTCGCGCCCTTTCGTGCTTTTCGTCACTCGGGGATTTCTCTCCGAGCAACTACAATCTTATCAGATGGTGAGGTCGAGGCCAACACCGCTTTTATGGCACCCACTAGCATTAGGTGCGACCACGCTCCAGACACCTTTTCGAGCCATACATGGTCCGCCAACTGTTCTTTGTCGACCCAGGGGCTTTCACTCAATTTAGACACTCTTGAGTGAACAGAGAGTTCCACTTGGACACTTCTCCGTCCTAGCCTTTGGGGTTCTTCCAAAGCTTTAATTCATTTTTTTTTCGAAACATTTTTAACTCAAAACATGGGTTTTCGTGCTTATGCATGGGACATGCAACTTTTGACTTTGTGAATGCAAAAACTCGAGGCGAACTCGAGTACACACATTTGGTCGTTTTTCCTTTAAAACCTTATTCTTCTGAACTGATACTTATGTAAAAACACTTAAACAAGTGCATTAGGGTGAATAGGGTACTCGGCCTCCACCCCTAGGGTTTGGGCCGAGACCCACCTTGTCTCCCTATTGATGTTCTCTTCTTCCATTGTTCTTCCTAACACCATCTAGCCCTAGTTCACTATGTAAAACAATTTTCCTAGTCTTCCAAGTAGGCAAACCCGAAACCTATAGCCTTCATGTATTGTGTTTTCTTTTCTTAGCCCTTCGAAGCTAGGGTCCTACTTGATTACTCTATGTGAAACCGAATCCATACATGTCATCCTCCCAATATACAGATATTTCTACTTCTCCAAATTATCCAAACATGAATATTAAATAAAGAGGGAATTAAAACTTCAAGATTTCCACTCCAAGAAAATCCTCCAAAACATAACTCCACAAGCATGCATTTTTGTAACCATCAAGCAACAATAATATTAATATCTTCCAAGATCAATATAACTAGATTCCATCAATACTTTCTACATGTTCATCCTAGCATGGCATTTCAATAAGTAAGACATTTGCAACAAAATCCAAGATGCTTCTTCAAATGATATATATATATATATATCCCATATTTCCCCAATACTCACTAATTCAACATCTTCATGCTTACATGCTTTTTCCTCATCAAACCATCAAGATCATCAATCATCGTATAACTCTTTAATAAAAAAGATCATAGGTTCTACACATGGATTCTAACCAAAATTGCATTTCTACCCACAAAGTCTCATCATGGCGATACTAAGCAAGTAACCAAACAATACAAGCATATACACACATTTAAGCACATTCACTAAAAAATATACTAAAAATGCTAAAGGTAAAGTAAAGATATACTTACCAATCTTCCTAGCTAGCTTATATAACTTCTGAAAATAAAAGAAATACTTAGTTAGAACATGCTAAAAATTTACCATTTTCAAAAGAAAGGATTTTCTTTTTGGAAAGCATGAACATAGGTTTCTTCCTTATGTTTCTAGGTTTTATCTTAAAGCAACTAAGTTACTTACCTCTTCTAGGTTTTCCCCTCCTTCCACAAACACTATCTTCTTCTCCTTCTAAGCTTGGAGTGTTTAGGTGTCTAAGTGGTGAAAAGAAGTGAAGAAAAGTAGAGGGAATGTGGAGGGGTTGCCGTGAGGTGCAAAGTGAGCGGAGTGTGTGTGTGTCCGAAATGAGCAAGCCAAACGGGTGAGGAAACAAGGCCATTCGGCCAAGACACTTTGCTAGGCTTCTAGGCCACTCATTCCCCTAGGTTTGGGTGACTTGTGATGGGCTTGAAAGACCCTTGAGTGACTCCCATCACTTGATCACATCAACCCTAATTTATCGCATCCTAGGTTGGATATTTTGCTCCTTCTTTCTCTCTTCATGGCCGGCCTCTCATTCTAGGGTTCCAACCCCTTTCCATCATCTCACATCACCTCTTGTCTCCCTAACAATCCTCTCACATGTCAATCCAAAGGATTTGAGGATCCATTTTTGGGAGAACACACAAGTGGTATTTTGGATCCCATAGCCTCCATCCGAAACCCTTCCTTTATCTCACTCTCATTTCCATTTTGTCACATGCTCTTTCCATAAACCAATCACCTCACATCTCACACAAGCTTGTCAAGTCACTCTTACACAAATTTATAACCTAGATTTGGTGGCAAAAAGGAAGTCAAACAAGGAAGGGGGAGTCGGCCAAGGCCATACCCGAAACCCTCCAATTCCTTTCTCCCACTTTTTGTTCCATCAACTCACATCTCTTGTCACCTCTTCTTACACCCTCTTACACATCAAGTCCTATCCAACTCTTACACAAATCTTACATGTCCTTTCCATCTAGATTTGGAAATGTTTTGGGTGAGAAAACCCTAAGGCCATTTGGCCATAGCGCCCACCGAATCCTTTCCCCTTTCTCATCTCCAAATATTTTCAAATCCCACTTCATCATTTTACTAGATATGGTAGGATCCCATGTTGATCTTATTTGGCAAAATCCTACACCTCACACACTTATCTAGGTAGGAAAAGATGAAAAGATTTCACTCTTGTCTTCTTTTTTCTTTCTCCAGCAAAATAACTAGTCAACTATCTCACCTACTAGCATTTTCTTCTCTCAACTACTAGTCTTGATTCAACTTACTAAACTTCTTCTAGCTTGACATGTGTCATCAAGCATGGGCTTGGGTTGACTAGTGGAGTTCCTCTCATGGACCTATGGGCTTGTCTTTCCCCCACTTAGGCCCAAAGCTTTTGTTATGGCCTTAAGGCCTTAAGCTCCTAAGCCCATCCCTTAAGGCTTTATCCACCAACTTGCCTAAGTCACTAAGCTCTATATATTTAATTAAATAAAAGCAAAGTATGGGAAATTCAGGGTCGTCACGTCCTCCCCCACTGAAAAGAAGATTTCGTCCTTGAAATCGCTAAGGCATGCACAAGGAAATAATTAACGTGTGGGTTTTTTTTTTTTTCATACACATATTTAAGAATATACCTCTTGTGCTAGCGGCCGTAGATTCCTCTGAAGAAGAATAGGTAGGTACGTCCTCTGTCTCTATTCGGGGCACTCCTTCCTCTTTTAGTCTAATTCAGTTCTCGGAAGTATCGGAAAAGTTCAGGGGCTCTAAATTTGGTTCGCTCGCCTCACCTTGAATTATCCTACGTAATTGTCTTCTCTCCCTTCTCAACCAATTCCTAGGTGGTTGCCGTTCTTCGTGAGGTAGAGCTCCATGAGGAACAAGTAATCCTCTACGAATTATGCTCATAACATGGGTGCGATGCCACTCGTATTGTTCCGAGCGTGCTAATGCATGTACTCTCATCCTTTCGCGCCTTCTGTGCATTGTCCTTTGCCTATTTTCCCTCCTTTCCCTCATTTGAGCTACGGTGGCTACGAACATACAGGGATTTCTGCTAGTTCGGGCCATCTCCTGATTAAAATTCATAAGTCACTATAGTTCTAAGGAATAGTCAAGTAATTACAGACATATAGTCATAAAGCACTCATACATTCATACATGCACACATATATCATTTTCTAAAAGACACAAAAGTTCAGGCAAAAGACTATAGATGCATTAATTGTTTACAAACAAATGAGGGTATTTAGCCCTCATGTGATCTTCGCGTTCCCACGTCGCTTCTTGAAAAGCGGGGTTGTTCCATAGCACTTTAACCATCAAAATCTTTCGATTCCTTAGTTATTGTTCTTTGTAGTCTTCAATTCGGGTTGGCCATTCTTCATAAGTCAGGTTAGGACGTAATTCAATACTGTCGGGGTCTATAATTGTCCCCGGTCCTTCACCTAGACTCTTCTTCAGCGAAGACACATGGAACACATTGTGAACCCCTTGTAAACTCGTGGGTAAGTCCAAACGGTAAGCCACCGACCCGACTTTCTCAAGAATTTCGTAAGGGCCTACGTAACGGGGACTCAATTTTCCCTTTTTGCCAAATCGAGTTACTCCCTTCATCGGTGAAATTTTAATATATACCCAATCGCCGACTTCGAATTCCAAAGGTCTTCGACGTCGATCCGCGTAGCCCTTTTGTCTGCTCTGTTCGGTCTTCATTCTTTCTCGTATCAACTCTACTTGGGCCCGGACTTCTTGTAAGTATTCCGGCCCTAATACTCGACTCTTGCCGACTTCGTCCCAGTATAGAGGCGATCGGCATTTTCTTCCATACAGGGCTTCATAGGGTGCCATTTGGATAGTAGCTTGAAAGCTATTATTATAGGCAAACTCTATCAAAGACAAAAGACCTTCCCAGTTGACGCGCGAGTCTAGTACGCATGCTCGTAATATATCTTCCAAGGTCTGAATTGTCCGTTCCGTTTGACCATCAGTTTGTGGGTGATAGGCACTGCTGAACTTTAAATTCGATCCCATCATCTTTTGTAAACTTTGCCAGAAACGAGATGTGAATCTGGGGTCTTGATCCGAAACAATTGTTTTGGGCACGCCATGCAGGCGCACTACTTCTTTCACATATACTCATGCCAACTTTTCCATGGAATCTGTATTGGCTATTGGCAAGAAGTGTGCACTCTTAATCAATCTGTCAACTATCACCCAGATTGTATTCTTTCCTACCAACGTTCTCGGGAATCCCACTACAAAGTCCATAGACACGTCCTCCCATTTCCATTCTGGAATCGGCAAGGGTTGTAACATTCCAGCTGGACGTTGATGTTTGGCTTTAACTAGTTGGCATATCGAGCATCTGGCTACGAACATAGCCACGTCTTTTTAATGCCTTCCTACCAGAATTTCTTTTTCAAGTCTTGGTACATTTTGGTGCTCCCTGGGTGAGCTGTATAAGGGGTGCAATGTGCCTCCCTCATAAGCTTTTCTCTGATTTCTGGATCGTCTGGTATTACTGTCCTTTTCTCAAAGCATAGTGTTCCATCATCGGATATGGTAAAGTGAGTTGATCCCTGCCCTTCTAGCAATCTCTGTCGAATCTTTTCCAATTTAGCATCCTTTCGTTGCCCTTCTCGTATTTCATATTCTGTCAGAGATACGATTTCCTGCGTCGCCAGTAGTATCACCCCTTGGGGTAGGTCCTTAACCAACATTTTCTGCATAATTGTCAGTATTGGTGACTCTCCCATCTGCGTCTTCCGACTCAATGCATCAGCCACCACATTGGCTTTTCCTGGGTGGTACTTGATCTCACACTGAAAGTCACTGATCGTTTCAACCCATCTCCTTTGTCTCATATTCAAATTCTTCTGACTGGTCGTGTGTGGGGTAATTGCGTTCATGATCCTTAAGCTGTCGGGATGCGTAGGCAACTACTCGTCCCTCCTGCATCAGGACACATCCCAAACTCATCTTCGAGGCGTCACTGAATATCACATATGGTTTGTGAGGTTGTGGCAGAGATAGTACTGGTGCCGACGTTAGTCTTTTCTTGAGCTCTTGGAAGCTCTGTTCGCACTTATCGCTCCAGACATACTTAGCATTTTTCTTAGTTAACGCCGTCAGGGGACCAGACAACTTAGAAAATCCTTCTACGAACCTCCTGTAGTATCCTTCTAGACCGAGGAAGCTTCGTATCTCGTGAGCACTTGTCGGTCTCTGCCATTCCATCACTGCTTCAATTTTTTCTGGGTCCACCGCCACTCCTTTACTGGAAATAACATGGCCCAGAAACTTAACCTCTCAAAGCCAAAACTCGCATTTACTAAGCTTGGCATATAACTGATGCTCCTGTAGAGTGTTTAGCACAGTCTTTAAATGCTCTCAGTGCTCTTCATCATTCCGGGAGTATATTAGAATGTCGTCGATAAACACCACGATGAAACTATCCAGATATTGTCGAAAAATCATATTCATCAGATCCATGAATGTTGCTGGGGCATTGGTCAGTCCAAAAGGCATAACTAAGAACTCGAAGTGTCCATAACGAGTTCGAAAGGCAGTTTTGGGTACATCCAGCTCCTTGATTTTCAGTTGATGGTACCCTGATCTGAGATCAATCTTTGAAAACACCGTTGCTCCTTGTAATTGGTCTAACAGATCATCTATCAGTGGTAACAGATACTTGTTCTTGATAGTAACCTTGTTAAGGTCTCTATAGTCGATGCACATCCTCATCGTTCCATCCTTCTTCTTAACAAACAAAACTGGAGCTCCCCATGGTGACGAACTAGGTCGTATGAATCCCTTTGCTAGCAATTCTTCTATCTGCACCTTCAATTCTTTGAGTTCTGTTGGCGCCATTCGATATGGTGCTTTATGAACTGGAGCCGTAGCAGGTTCCAATTCGATGGTAAACTCTGTCTCACGATTTGGAGGTAGTCCAAGCGATTCCTCTGAGAATACTCGAGGGAAATCTTGGACCACTAGAATTTCTTCAATACTCTTAGCTTCTTCTATCACATTGGAGGACATCAGCAAAAATGCCTTCGCCTCTCCTTTCAGACTCTTGACTGCTCTCCTTGCCGTCACAATGGAAGGAACTGAGCTAACCGTCTCTCCCTCGTAACGTAGCTCTTGTTATTTTGGCAGCTCAAAAGTTATCTCCTTCTTGCGACAGTCAATTTTGGCGAAATGCTTGGATAGCCAATCCATCCCCAGTATTATGTCAAATCCCAACAAGTGAAAAACTATCAAGTTGGCATTCAATCGCACTCCGGCAATCTCTAAAGGACAGTTCCTTGCTATCCGCTGGCAGCCTATCCTTCTTCCGTCCTGGAGGGCTACCAGTTCCTTCTGATCTAAGGGTTCTACCCCTAGGTTACACTTTCGCATGCAATTATAGGAGATGAAGGATCTCGTTGCTTCAGAGTCAAACAATGCATATACTATATTACGCATCAGAATGATCTCCCTATAAAAATTTTCTACTATCATCAAGCTAGCAAAAATCATTTCGTATTTTAAATTAAGACAGGGTCGAGTCTTTTACCAATAATGATGCCTGCATTAATGGCTTCCTCATCCTCCATGTCCACTTCTCCCAGGGCAAGGGCATATAATTTGGCTTTCACGGGAGCCTTTGCTTTCTCTCCTAGTAGTGTAGTCCCGCTAGCAACCATCTGGGGACAATCGCGGATTCTATGGCCTTTCTGACTACATCGGAAACAGGCTCCTGTCGCCACCCGACATTCGCCCGGATGCGGTCGTCCACATGTTCTGCACGGCGGTGAGGATGCTGGTACTCCTAGCCCGCTCATTTTGCCCTTCTCTTTATCCGCAGGAAAAGCAACTCTTTTCTTGCCTACGTCCTTCCCATAAGAATAGGGAAAATTCCTCTTTTTGTTCATTTATACTTGATTAATCAAACTCTTTTGCTCTGCCTCAACAATAGCTGCTACATTCACTAGCTCCTGGAAATTTTCAATTCGCAGGCAAGCCACTTGGTTACGGATCCTTGGAGAAGCGGGCGTCAAATTCTGTCTTGAAGCGTTCCCAGGTGGGATCCACATTCTCTCCCAATTCTTCCTTTAGTAGCTTCCTTTTTATGTCCCACCACAGTCCAGCTTCTCCCTGTAGTAGGTGTCCCGCATATTGTACCTTCTGGGTTTTCGTACACCCGCTGATCTCGAAGGTTCGTTCCAAATCCATGATCCACCTATCCGCTCTCATAGCTCCTTCCGTTCCCATGAAGTTCGGATACCGGTAGACTAGGAACTTCTCATAGGGACAACCCGACGTTCCTCTGCCGGTATGTGGATGGCATCTGCCTTGTTCCATCTGGGTTCTCACTAATTCTGTCATATGGCTTGTCCTCCGTCCATTGGGGTATTCTGTGCTTCCCTTTCTCTAGTTCTTGGGGGAGTGATTTGTGGCGTCTCTCCTGCCGTAGGACTGCCGGGATTCGTATCGTCTCTTTTTGGGGGTGCCCTGGACCTTGGGGTAGGAGCACGACATTTTCCTCCCGCCATATCTCTCATGAAAGCATAGAATTTACACGTGAGTTACTCAAACTCCGATATTCTATTCTGACCTTCACAGCACTATTTTCACTTTCAGCTAGTCCTCAAAATATTCCAAGCCTACACTAAAAGATTAAATCCTATACCATGTGATTTCTTTTCTTAGGACATGTGGTTTTTACCTAGAGACTTAACTGCTTTGATACCACTGTTGTCGACGCCCCAACCCACGCTCGGGATCGCACGTGAATAGAAGCGTCGGGGATGAACAACGCAAGGAAGTTCACCCCTCATCATATCAAACGTTTACATTTTTTTTTTCGAAACGTCAAAGAAAGGTTATCGCAACGGAATAATAAGGTCAAACCTTCTATCATTGTGCATCACATGGTAACGCTATGGATCCCAAAATAAACATCATACATAGCCAAATTTCAAAATTTACGTAACTTTGTCCAGAATATCAAAATAGTACTTCCCACATACGGGAAGACTTTACCAAATACATAATCAAGGACGTAACAAAATAAAATAGGTCTTAACACTGCCCATAGAATTCAACCGACGGGTTCCTTCTTCACCTTCATAAGGTTCGGGCCCCAGCGAAGCCAATCCAAGTCTATGCTAGGCCCTACCTCACATATCGCCCTAGAAGGCGGTCCAAAAATACGCCCCAAGTGAAGGGACTCGTCAACCCCTAATACTAAGCAACACCCCGCAGGGTATAGAGCGACTGAACTGTACATGGTCATCTTTAGTGACTCCACCTCCCACTGACCCGGGTGGTTCAGAGTCACTGGCCCCCTAAGGGCGGCCTCAATCGTGTTCCAGAGGATCCGAGGTGTCATCACGTGGGTCGTACTCATCTGAGCCATCCTCACCTGCAATAACTTCTATCGTTCCCAAGAGGGAAAGATTGCAAGGACATAAAGAGGGGGTGAGATTTCGAGGGAAATCTCAGCAAGTACATCTAGACTTTAACGAAAGCATTTCAGGCATATAGTTAAGTGAATAACAAACAACTTTCATACGTATGCAATAACATGGGACTCATGCTTAGACCGATGCACATGCTCGTGACAAAAACTTCCTCTTTCTCATCCTTTTCTTAAATTTTCAATGCATACTTGTTCAAAATCACGTAGCAAAACTTCTTTAAAGCAGATTCTTTCAGAGAAACACTTTGTTCAAAAACTTTCATCTTTTCTTATCTTAGGCTCCACTTATCATATTATATATGGTCCAAAAGCCATTTTCTTTTCGTCATGACTTCATATTTTTGGAGACCTCACGGTTCCCCTATGCACCGTGTGCTCCCCGCTAGTTACCGTCACATCCGGCGACCAAGTCAACCTAGGTGAATACCTTTCGCGCCCTTTCGCACTTTTCGTCACTCGGGGATTTCTCTCCGAGCAACTACAATCTTATCAGATGGTGAGGCCGAGGCCAATACCGCTTTTATGGCACCCACTAGCATTAGGTGCGACTACGCTCCGGACACCTTTTCGAGCCATACATGATCCGCCGACTGTTCTTTGTCGACCCAGGGGCTTTCACTCAATTTAGACACTTCTGAGTGAACAGAGAGTTCCACTGAGACACTTCCCCGTCCCAGCCTTTGGGGTTCTTCTAAAGCTTTAATTCTTTTTTTTTCGAAACATTTTTAACTCAAAACATGGGTTTTCGTGCTTATGCATGGGACATGCAACTTCTGACTTTGTGAATGCAAAAACTCGAGGCGAACTCGAGTACACACATTTGGTCGTTTTTCCTTCAAAACCTTATTCTTCTTAACTCATACTTATGTAAAAACACTTAAACAAGTGCATTAAGGTGAATAGGGTACTCGACCTCCACTCCTAGGGTTTGGGCCGAGACTCACCTTGTCTCCCCATTGATGTTCTTTTCTTCCATTGTTCTTCCTAACACCATCTAACCCTAGTTCACTATGTAAAACAATTTTCCTAGTCTTCCAAGTAGGCAAACCCGAAACCTATAGCCTTCATGTATTGTGTTTTCTTTTCTTAGCCCTTCAAAGCTAGGGTCCTACTTGATTACTCTATGTGAAACCGAATCCATACCTGTCATCCTCCCAATATACATACATTTCTACTTCTCCAAATTATCCAAACATGAATATTAAATAAAGAGGGAATTAAAACTTCAAGATTTCCACTCCAAGAAAATCCTCCAAAACATAACTCTACAAGCATGCATTTTTGTAACCATCAAGCAACAATAATATTAATATCTTCCAAGATCAATATAACTAGATTCCATCAATACTTTCTACATGTTCATCCTAGCATGGCATTTCAATAAGTAAGACATTTGCAACAAAATCCAAGATGCTTCTTCAAATGATATATATATATATATATATACCCCATATTTCCCCAATACTCACTAATTCAACATCTTCATGCTTACATGCTTTTTCCTCATCAAACCATCAAGATCATCAATCATCGTATAACTCTTTAATAAAAAAGATCATAGGTTCTACACATGGATTCTAACCAAAATTGCATTTCTACCCACAAAGTCTCATCATGGTGATACTAAGCAAGTAACCAAACAATAAAAGCATATACACACATTTAAGCACATTCACTAAAAAATATACTAAAAATGCTAGAGGTAAAGTAAAGATATACTTACCAATCTTCCTAGCTAGCTTATATAACTTCTGAAAATAAAAGAAATACTTAGTTAGAACATGCTAAAAATTTACCATTTTCAAAAGAAAGGATTTTCTTTTTGGAAAGCATGAACATAGGTTTCTTCCTTATGTTTCTAGGTTTTATCTTAAAGCAACTAAGTTACTTACCTCTTCTAGGTTTTCTCCTCCTTCCAAAAACACTATCTTCTTCTCCTTCTAAGCTTGGAGTGTTTAGATGTCTAAGTGGTGAAAAAAAGTGAAGCAAAGTGGAGGGAATGAGGAGGGGTTGCTGTGAGGTGCAAAGTGAGTGGAGTGTGTGTGTGTCCGAAATGAGCAAGCCAAATGGGTGAGGAAACAAGGCCATTCGGCCAAGGCACTTTGCTAGGCTTCTAGGCCACTCATTCTCTTAGGTTTGGGTGACTTGTGATGGGCTTGAAAGATCCTTGAGTGACTCCCACCACTTGATCACATCAACCCTAATCTATCCCATCCTAGGTTGGATATTTTGCTCCTTCTTTCTCTCCTCATGGCCGGCCTCTCATTCTAGGGTTCCAACCCCTTTCCATCATCTCGCATCACTTCTTGTCTTCCCAACAATCCTCTCACATGTCAATTCAAAGGATTTGAGGATCCATTTTTGGGAGAACACACAAGTGGGATTTCGGATCCCATAGCCTCCATTCGAAACCCTTCCTTTATCTCACTCTCATTTCCATTTTGTCACATACTCTTTCCATCAACCAATCACCTCACATCTCACACAAGCTTGTTAAGTCACTCTTACACAAATCTATAACCTAGATTTGGTGGCAAAAAGGAAGTCAAACAAGGGAGGGGAAGTTGGCCAAGGCCATACCCGAAACCCTCTAATTCCTTTCTCCCACTTTTTGTTCCATCAACTCACATCTCTTGTCACCTCTTCTTACACCCTCTTACACATCAAGTCCTATTCAACTCTTACAAAAATCGTACATGTCCTTTCCATCTAGATTTGGAAATGTTTTGGGTGAGAAAACCCTAAGGCCATTCGGCCATAGCCCCCACCGAATCCTCTCCCCTTTCTCATCTCCAAATCTTTTCAAATCCCACTTCATCATTTTACTAGATATGGTAGGATCCCATGTTGATCTTATTTGGCAAAATCCTACATCTCACACACTTATCTAGGTAGGAAAAGATGAAAAGATTCCACTCTTGTCTTCTCTTTTCTTTCTCCAACAAAACAACTAGTCACCTATCTCACCTACTAGCATTTTCTTCTCTCAACTACTAGTCTTGATTCAACTTACTAAACTTCTCCTAACTTGACATTTGTCATCAAGCATGGTCTTGGGTTGACTAGTGGACTTCCTCTCATGGACCTATGGGCTTGTCTTTCCCCCACTTAGGCCCAAAGCTTTTGTTATGGCCTTAAGGCCTTAAGCTCCTACGCCCATCCCTTAATGCTTTATCCACCAACTTGCCTAAGTCACTAAACTCTATATATTTAATTAAATAAAAGCAAAGTATGGGAAATTCAGGGTCATCACATATCCGATTCATTAAGTCCATGATTACTGATGGTACATTTGTTAATCCAAACGGCATTATAAAAAACTTGAAATGCCCATATCGGGTTCGGAAAGCCGTCTTAGGAATATCCTGCTCTCCAATCCTCAGTTGATGATACTCGGATCTCAGATCTATCTCAGAGAATATTGAAGCTCCTCTCAACTGATCCAATAAATCATCTATCTGAGGCAACATATATTTATTCTTAATTGTGACCTTATTTAGATCCTGATAATCTATACACATTCATATCGTTCCATCCATCTTTTTCACAAACAGCACTAGTGCTCCCCATGGAGACGAACTCGGTCGTATAAATCCTTTCTTCAAGATTTCTTCAATCTGTGTCTTCAACTCCTTTAATTCTACAGGTGCCATTCTATATGGTGTCTTATGAACAGGAGTCGTAGCTGGTTCCAATTCAAGAGTAAACTCTATTTCCCAGTCAGGGGGTAATCCCGGTAAATCGTCTAAAAAGACTTGAGAAAAATATTCTACAACCAGACTCCCTTTAAGACTCTCAACTTCTTCTAAAGAATTCAACATCATGGCTAAGCATATCTTTGCTCATTCTCTAATGCTTTTCTCTATCCGTTTGGTAGTGGCTAAAGAGGAAATATGGTTAATTACTTCCCCCTTATAACAAAAACCTTTCTTTCGTTGGCACGTCAAAGACTATCTTTTTTTTTCGACAATCAATCTTAGCATAATATTTGGCTAACCAATCCATGCCTAAAATCAAATCAAATACTATCAAATTAGTAGATAGCTATAAACCTGCAACTTCTTTAGGACAATCTTTTACCATTCGGTGACAATACTTTACCATCGGGTATCGTCACCAAAATTTTTTGCACTAAAGGTTCCACTTCTAATTCGCTCCTCTGGACACATTCATATGAAATAAAAGATTTCATCACTCCAAAGTCAAATAAAGCATAAGCCATATATTTCTTCAATTTAACCTTACCTAGAAAAATTATCCTATTATTATTTCATATTCAAGAGAATTCACACATCAGTCAATCAAAAGAAGGGAATTGAAAATTACCAGTAATAATACCGGCATTGATTGCCTCGTCAGTCCCCACATCCATGTCTCCAGGTGTGATTGCATAAACTTTGGTCTTTGCGGGGGCTTTTGCTTTTCCTACTAATGGTCCCGCTCCTTTAGGGACGTTTTGAGGACAATCCCTAATCATATGTGTGACGACCCGAGATTTTCGTTTTCTATTATTTTTATTAAGTAATTGATTTGATTAATAATAATATTGAGAAGTGAGGATGAAGGCTTGGGCTTAAGATTGAAGCTTTAAGAGCCCAACTTAGGTTAATGGGCCAAGAGATGAACTACAAGCCTACAAGCCCATGAGATTGGCCCATGATCCATCAAGCCCACACAAGAGACACATGTTACCTCTAAAGAAACCCTAGTAAGTCATCCAAGACTAGTAGATAAAAGATAGTAGTTAGGAGTTGACTAGTGGATTGCCTTGTAGGATAGATTGTGAAATCTCATGATGAGATTTTTCTATCATTGGGATATCTTGGGAAGAACAAAGATATTTTCTATTTTAGTCTTTCTAGGATATACCATATCTAGATAGGTGACACTTGTAGTTGAAATAGGAAGTAGAAGAGAAGAGAAGAAGGGATTCGGTGGAGGCTAGTAGTCGAAACCCTTTGGGGCATTTTCTATGTAATCTTTCACAATCCAAGCCAATAATCAAAAGTAGATCATGTAAGAATGAGTTGACAAGATGATTGAAAAGTAAGGAGTAGTATCATGAGAGAGAGAGGAAAGGAAAAAGGAAAAGCAAAACCAACAGGGGTTCAGGTAAAGCATGCCGTGAGCTACATTTGGAGACTTTCTAGAGCATTTTCAAATCCAGTTGAAAGGACACTTGAGGTTGGTGTGAGAAGAGATAGGACACATGTGTAAAATTTTAGGAAAGAGTAGTGACTTGACAAGTTGATGGATAGATGCATGGGAAGGGAAAGGAGGTTTCGGTTGAAACCAAAGTGGGACTAGCCGAACCATGTTTGCCCTTTTCCCCAAAAGGATGATCTTCCAATCCCTTGGATTGACACATGAGGTGATGGTGAGTAGATGGATGAGTGATGTGAGGGAAAATGGAAGCCAAAAATCCCATGGAGGGTGCCGGCCATAAATGGAAAATGGGCGGAAAACAAAATCTACCTAGGCATGGGCTAGATTTGATATTAGAGTGGTTTTGTGATGAGAGTCAATCAACCTTTCAAAATGTCACACCAAAGCATAGGGAAATGAGTGGCTAGACCTATGGAGGAACCCCATGGCTGAGTGGCCTATTTGCCTTGATCTTTTCCTTTCTTGCTCACACACACACCCCTATCCTTCCACCCCACACCTCTCGGCCTTAAGCAATTCTCTACACTCTCAACATTGTTTCACTTTCTTCTACCTCCTAAATCAAAGTATTCTAAGTGTAGTGGAGCTAGGAACAAGTGTTCTTGGAAAGGAAATTGCTTTATAAGAGGTAAGTAGAATCTCTAAGTAGTTCAAACATAGAAACCTATAGAAAAACACACACCACATCCATGTTCTTGTGTAGAGTTTTTCTTTTAAAAATGTTATGTTATTAGATTAATCTAATGAAATACCTAATATGATTTCAGATTTCATCTAAACTAGCTAGGAGTATTGTAAGTATTTTCTTATCTGGCCCTTAGCAATCTTAGTATACTTTTGAATGATTTTGGTTGTATTGTTTGAATCCTTGCTTGTGTATGTTAAAATGAAACACCTTAGTAAAAAAATGCCATGCTTAGTTAGGTATAAACCTATGATTAAGTTTATGATTTCTTTAAGTTTGAAAATATAAAATGATGTGTGGATTTAGTTAATTTATTCAACATAAGGTGGAATGGAAAAAAATGCATGCATGACCTTAGGTTAACTAGTAGGATATTGGATGATGTTATTGATGTTGTTATTTGGTGGCAAAATCCATGTTTAAGTCTAAGTATCTTATTAGATTAAAGATTATATCATGTTGAGGATTTAAATATTTGATACAAAGGAAAAATGTAGTATGATCAACATGATAGGTGATGATGTAATATATGCGTGTTAAAATTTGACTTGGAGGTGAAAAATGTTGGGTTTGTGCATATATGTATTTCGGATTTAAGGATTTTGGGTTGAGCTATCTTTTCAACTATTGTTTTATGTTATAATTAAATTTTGAATACTTGGAGAAATTAGAGGTATAAGAACTAAAGGAATATACTAGCATGATATGTGGTTTTCACCTAAATAATTGAGTGAGCTATCTTGATGAAAATAGAAGTGATTAAAATAATAATCTAAAGGACCTAGGGTTTCGGCCAAAACATGTTTTTGGTGTTAGAAATATATAATTATTTTATTGACGCTAAATTGGAGTGTTTGGAGAAGAATAAGAGAAGAAAATGCTAGGAAATACTAAGGGATAGTCTCGGCCCAACTCTAGAGGGAAGGGGCTGAGCACCCCTAGATGTGGGTAAGGCCCAATAAGTGTTCTTAGGTAGAAAACAAGTAAAATTATATGGTGCTTAAATTGTGAAAGAGCTTGACGTAAAATGTGACGACCCCAAAATTTACCGTATTTTGCTTTTATTTAATTATACACATATGGCTTAGTGACTTAGGCAAATTGGTGGCTAAAGTCTTAAGAAAATGGACTTAGGAGTTTAAGGGCCTTAAGGCCAATGGTAAGAGTTTTGGGCCTAAGTGGGGGAGAGACAAGCCCATAGGTCCATGAAAGGAAGCCCACTAGTCAACCCAAGCCCATGTTTGGTGACACATGTCAAGCTAGGAAAAGTTTAGTAATTTGAGTCAAGACTAGTAGTTGGGAGAGGAAAATACTAGTAGGTGAGCTAGTTGACTAGTTGTTTTGGTTGGAGAAAGGAAAGAGAAGACATGAGTGAAATCTTCCATCTTTTCCTACCTAATTAAGTGTGTGAGGTGTAGGATTTTGCCAAATAAGTCAACATGGGATCCTACCATATCTAGTAAAATGATGAAAAAAGGACTTGAGAAGATTTGGAGATGAGAAAGGAGGGAGGGGTTTCGGTGGAGGGGGCTTGGCCGAATGGCCTTAGGGCTTTCTCACCTAAAACTTTTCAAAATCTAGATGAAACGACATGTAGGATTTGTGTAGGATTTGTGTAAGGTTGGATGAGACATGGTGTGTAAGAAGAAATGACATGAGAAGTGAGTTGATGGATCAAAAAGTGGAAGAAAGGGAGATAAGGGTTTTGGGTATGCCTTAGCCGACTCCCCCTTCCCCCTTGTTTGACTTTCTTTTGCCACCAAATCTAGATGAAGATTTGTGTAAGAGTGACATGACAAACTTGTGTGAGATGTGAGGTGATTGGTTGATGGAAGAAGCATGTGACAAAATAGAAAGGAGAGTGAGATGAAGAGAGGGTTCGGATGGAGGATGGGGAATCCGAAACCCCCTTGGGTGTTTTCCCAAAAATGGATTCTCAAATCCATTTGAATGACATGTGAGAGGATTGTTGGGGAGAGAAGAGAGGATGTGTGATGATGAAAAGGGGTTGGAACCCTAGAATGAGTGGCCGGCCATGAGGAAAGAAAAAGGGAGCAAATCTCCAAACCTAGGATGGGATAGATTAGGGTTGATGTGATCAAGTGATGGGAGTCACTCAAGGGTCTTTCAAGCCCATCACAAGTCACTCAAACCTAGGGGAATGAGTGACCTAGGAGCTAGCAAAGTGCCTTGGCCGAATGGCCTAGTTTCCTCACCCTTTTGGCTTGCACATTTCGGATACACACACACACATCTCTCACTTTGCACCTTACGGCACACTCCTCATTTCTCTCCACTTGCTTCACTTCTTTTCATCACTTAGACACCTAAACACTCCAAGCTAAGAAGGAGAAGAGGATAGTGTTTGTGGAAGGAGGAGAAATCTAGAAGAGGTAAGTAACTTAGTTACTTTGAAATGAAACCTAGAAGCATGAGGAATAACCGTATGTTCATGTTTTCAAAAAGAAAACCTTATCTTTTGAAAATGGTAAAATTTTAGAATGATCTAACTAAACATTTCTTTTATTTTCAAAAATTATATAAGCTAGCTAGGAAGATTGGTAAGTATATCCTTACTTTACCTTTAGCATTCTTTGTATATTTTGGAGTGAATGTGCTTGAATGTGTGTATATGTTTGTATATATGCTTGTATCATTTGGTGTGACGCCCCCAACTTACGTCTGGGATTTAACGTAAATTAAGGTGTCTGGATGAGCAACACTTGGCTACTCACCCTCGTACTTAACAAGAAAAAAAAACATATATCACTTAATTCGTAGCGGATCAGGTTTTAGATATAAGACTTTCTAAAGATCACATGGAAATATATTTACAACATTCATTAAAACTTAACATTGTACTTTTTACATATACAAGACCCAAACTGTAGTAAAATATTTTACATTCATCCAAAAGAACTTTCCTTCACCTCACTCTTTTTCCCTCTTAACCTCGGGGTATTCTCTCCCATAGCGAAACCTATCCATACTAACACTAAAGTCTCGCTGGAGCTGTTGTCCCTGTGGAGTCAAACAAACTCCACACATAGACAATGAGCCATCTACTCCTAAGGTTAAACAGCATCCCGTACGTCGCCTCTCCTCAGCAAAAGTGGATGCGTCAAGACTCCAAGCTCCGGTGGGTTAATTACTGATAGGAGGTCCGAAGGAAACAAAAGAAATGTCCATATAAGGACTACAGTCGGAAAGTCCCTCAGGACTCCCCGAAGTCTTCTGCCTCATCGGTGCTGTCCCCTTGCTGGTCATCGAATCCTGTATAAATTGATATGCACAAAATATATGGAGCCACAAAGGAGTGAGATTTCAAATGAAATCTCAGTAAGTACATAAACAGCTTAAAGAAAACAGGGAAAAACAACTATAATATTATCACCACTAATGACAAGGGAAATTTACCCTAATATACCCCTCATAAGACCACTGTCTAACTGATACTTTTCTTAACTCAACCATAATCTTATACTAAATTACACTGTTTTCCTTAAGATTCTTATTTTTTCTTATCACTGATGGGCGTTACGTATCGCTGTCCCCATCACATACACTCATCCACCATCCGGGCGTTACGTCTCGTCGTCCCCGTTGTGATGAGCCTGGTGTCAATCTCACGGGCGTTACGTACCGCCGTCCCCGTCTTGACACAAAACATATACACATATTACTGCGGGCGTTACGTCTCGCCGTCCCCGCTATTCAGGTCAATCTCACGGGTGTTACGTCTCGCCGTCCCCGTGAAGATCAATCTCACGGGGGTTACGTCTCGCCGTCCCCGTGAAGATCAGTCATTCTTATAATGCGACAGGCGTTACGTGTCGCCGTCCCTGTCGGCACGTTAGTCATCCGGGCGTTACGTCTCGCCGTCCCCGTCACGACGTGACTAACTTAATCTTATATATATTGTTTTCTTTCTTTTTATTTCTCTCTTATTCATACGAGTTATATTCACTTATAACCCTTTCCATTGAAACACCCATTTCTATTCTAGGAAAACCCTAAGTCTAAGCAAAACAGGGCATCTCGCTCGAGCGGCTTGTCGAGTGAGTATCGAGCGAAGTCTCGGGTTGGAACTCGCTCGAACAAAGTATCGAGCGAAACTCTAGCGAGGGTTCATATTTTCCCTTCGCTCGACTCACATGTCGAGCGAGGGTCGAGCGAGATCACGGCTCTAAGAATTTTTCTACTCAAAACATGCCAATCTTTTCAATATACCCTATTTAGTTTCTTAAAAACTTAAATCTAAGTTCTTAAAAATTTTATTGAACATATTATAAGACAAATTAAAATCAACCCTACTCATATGTCACATTGCCACTTAATCATGTTCTTAAGTGTTCACTACTAGTAAACATAGCTTAATCATCTCAATAAACCATTTCCATGCTTAAATTAAGCTAGAATATGGACTTACAAATTCTTCCAAGCTCAAGAGAATTGATCCAACCAACTTCTTGCAAGTTTTCTCCCACACTCACTCACTTAGCTCACAAATGAACTCTTTAAGGGTTTGGATAGATTTTTCTGGTATGGCTTCCAAAGAGAAAGTGTTCTCTCCTTCTAAAGGAGCTTAGAAAGCTCTCAAGGCCCTATTTATAGGGTGGTGGTCGACCAACATGAGGGAGAGAAAAGGAAAAGCACCTAAGGTGCACTAGTTGCCAGATTTGCATGGGTGATGAGGTGTCCATCTAAGCAAATCTCATGATGAGGATTAAGCCTCCCAAATCCTAGGCTTAGCAGCTAAATTAGTCATCCAAGGGCTCACATTTGAGATGTTTTGGCTGCCCATTTTGATCCATGGCTGAGAAGTGAGCTAAAGGGATAAGAGGTGAGGCGGCATTTCACCTAACCATGCATGCATCTCTCATCTCCAGCCCTCTCCTTGTGTCACACGCCCCCTTCCAGATTTTCCTACCCATTTGGTTCCTTCCTAACTCCCTTAGGTCTCCCTTTAACAAGTTCTAGAAGGCCACTTCTTAGTTTAGTTAAGGTAGAGCCAAATTTGATCCACTTAGTCACCTATCAACCAGATTTTGGCACCCCTTGAGTTCCCATCACACTAACTATTCAATTGGCTTCCAAATCAACTCTCCATCCATTTCTAACTATCCCTACACACGTTCTAATCCCAGAAAATCTTAAAACCAATTGCCTAATTAGTTACATGCCCCAATCTAGTTCAATTTATCCAACTCGGGTTCCATTTAAGCCCAGTCCAAAGCTGCCTACTTGATTCCCAAATAAGTTATTGATTCCTTCCGAATATCAGGAAACTTCAAACATAAAAGTTTTATATCTATCTCTTAAGGTTCTATACCAATTGGAATCACCTCATTTGGACCTCATATGAATAACTTATGCCCATTTTTATGAAACTCGACAGATTAATCCGAAAATGCATAATTCCCAATACTAAGTGTTATCTCACATTGCTCAATTAAATATTCCACTCTAATTTCCTAATAAATAAATGCATCAAATAAATTTCCTTAAAATAATATCCATAAAATAATTTACCTTAGAAAATTTGGGCTATTACATTTGGTTACTTGCTTAGTGATGCCATGAGGAAAATTTTGAGAGTAGAAATGTTATTTTGATTAGGATCCATGTGTAGAACCTATAATCTTATTGGTTAAAGAATTATGAGATGATTGATGATCTTGGTGGTTTGATGAGGAAAAGCATGTAAGCATGAAGTTGTTAAGTTAGTCAAGCATTGGCGAAAATGGGATATGTGTATATATGTTATTTGAAGAAGCATTTTGATTCTTAGTTGTAAATATCTTGCCTATAGAAATGCCATGCTAGGATGAACATGTATAAAGTATTGATAGAAACTAGTTATGTTGATTTTGGGAAGATATCGATGTTATTGTTACTTGATGGTTATAAAAATGTATGCTTGTGGAGTTACATTTTGGAGAAATTTCTTGAAGTAAAAATCTTGAAGTTTTAATTCCTTATTTATTTAATATTCATGTTTGGATATTTTGGAGAAGTAGAAGTATATATATTGGGAGAATGACATGTATGGATTCGGTTTCACATAGAGTATTCAAGTAGGATCCTAGCTTTGAAGGGCTAAGAAGGAAAACACAAAACTTGAGAGCTATAGGTTTCGGGTTTGACCCCTTATAAGGTTAGGAAATTGTTTTAAATTTTGAATTAAGGCTAGATGGTGTTAGGGAGATCAATGGAAGAAGGGAACATCAGTGGGAGACAAAGTAGGGTCTCGGCCCAAACCCTAGAGGTGGAGGCCGAGCACCCCATTCACCTTGAGGCACTTGTTCGAGTGTTTTTGCATAAGTATGAGCTTAGAGGAAGTAGGTTTGGAGGAAAAACGACCAAATGTGTGTACTCGAGTTCACCTCGAGTTTTGCATTCACAAAGTCGAAAGTTGCATGTCCCATGCATAAGCACGAAAACCCATGTTTTGAGTAAAGTATGTTTTCGAAAGAAATAAATTAAAGTTTTCGAAGAACCCCAAAGGCTGGGACGGGGAAGTGTCCCAGTGGAACTCTCTGTTCACTCAGGAGTGTTTAAATTAAGTGAAAACCCCTGGGTCGACGAAGAACAGTCGGCGGACCATGTATGGCTCCAAAAGGTGTCCGGAGCGTAGTCGCACCTAATGCTAGTGGATGCCATATAAGTGGTGTTGCTTAGTATTAGGGGTTGACAAGTCCCTTCACTTGGGGCAAATTTTTGGACCGCCTTCCAGGGCGATTTGTGAGGTAGGGCCTAGTCTGGACTTGGATAGGCTTCGCTGGGGCCCGAACCTTAAGAAAGTGAAGAAGGAACCTGTTGGATGAATATGTGGGCAATGTTAAGACCCATATTATATTTTGATGCCCTGTATTGATGATTTTGGTAAAGTCTTCCCGCATGTGGGAAGCATTATTTTGATTACTTGGACAGTGTTATGTAAGTTTTAAATCCGGGCTATGAATGATGTTATGTTTGGGATCCATAGCTAACCATGTGATGTATGTTATAAAAGGCTTGACCCTTTTTATTCCACTGTGATAATTTTTACTTGACGTTTCAAAAAAAAAAAAACGTAACATACGATATGACGAGGGGTGAACTTCCTTGCATCGCTCATCCCTGACGTCTCGATTCACGTGCGATCCTAAGCGTGGGTTGGGGCGCCGACATAGAATACACGCGTGTTCGTCTCACGTTTCACATGTTTAGTGATATGTGTCTCATGTCTCATGCATGAAGTACGAAAACTATGTTTTACATCAAACATGTTTTTAAAAGAAAAGAAAAGGGTTAAAAGTTTTATCAGAACCTCAAAGGTTGGGATGAGATAGTGCCCCAGTGGAACTCCCTGTTCACTCAAGATTGCCTAAAGTCGAGTGAAAGGCCCTGGGTCGACAAAGAACATTCGGCAGACTATGTATGGCTCCAAAAGGTGTCCAGAGCATGGTCGCACCTAAAACTAGTGGGTGCATACAGGACAGTATTGGCTTTTGCCTTACCGATACAGAAAAGTTTGTAGTTGCTTGGTGAGTGATCAATCGCCAAGTGATGAAGAGCGCGAAAGGGCGCGAAACGTAGCTACCTAGGTTTGATACGGTCGCTGGGTGCTACGGTAACTAGCAGAAATACACGGTGCGTAGGGGAATCGTGAGGTCCAATAAGAGGTCATGACGAAAAAATGGGCTTTTGAGCCATATGATATGTATGATAAGTGGCGCCTAAGATAAGAAAAAATGAAAAGCATTGGCGAAAAGATGAATTTTGAAAAGAAGCTCAAACGTTTTGTTTTATGATGTTACAAGCAAAGAAATAAAGAAAACAAGTTGAAAAAGAAATAGCATGAGCATGAGCATGTGCATAAGTATAGTCATGTGTCCCATAATGCATAATATATAGATAATTATTTGTTATTCATTTAACTGTATGCTTGAAATACTTTTGTTGAGATATAAATGTACTTACTGAGATTTCTTCTGAAATCTCACCCGCTCTTTATCTTTCCACAATCGCCCCTCTTTCGGGACGATAGAAGTAGTTGCAAATGATGACGACCCCGTCGAGTATGATTCTAGGGACGACGTCTCGGACCCCCAAGGGCCTGACTGAGTCCGTTACTTTTGAGCTGGTGACTTTCGGCTTGCTAGGCCGATGGGCGGCAGAGTCACTACCCTTAGCTACTTTATATTTTGGCGGACCTATGCCCTACAGGGTGTTGTTTGGTCCTTGGCATAGATGATTCCCTTCACTTGGGACACCTGTATGAATCATCTTTCGAGATGAGTTGTGAGGTAGGGCCGACCTTGGATCTAGACCGTTTTCGTTATGGTCCTAACTTCAAGGAGGTAAAAAAAGAGTCATTGGATTAGAAAGGGAGGGCAATGGGAGTCGTCTACTCGACTTTCGTATTTATCGTTTATATTTTGAGCTTCTGTTGTTTTGGAAGAATAAACAGTTTTGAATGATCGTTATGTTTATGTTAATAGTAATGAAGTATTTTTGGATATTAGTTTTGTTGAGCCATGTGATGTATGTTTAGAAAGGTTTGACTTTTTTCGCTGCGAAAACCGTAACTCACTGCTTTTATTTAAAAATATATATATATATATATATACATGATAAGACAAGGGGTGAACTTTCCTGTGATGCTCATCCCCAACGTCTCGGTTTTCGTACGATCCCAAGCGCAAGCGGGGGCACCGACAATATGCTCGGGTTGACCGCACTTGTAAAAAACTCCAATATTTATTTGACATTCTCCCGGGTGTCGACGTCCACACTTTGCACACAAGGGAAATAGAACCGATACATTTCCATTGGCTGTCGTTCATTTTCCTCTATTCGTAGGGCGAAAACTTCTTTTCTTTCAAATATTTCTTCCAACAGAAAATGGAAATCTCCTTTTTCCAGCAACTTGAGGCGGTGTCACAAGACTCCTTTGCTCTGCTTTGGCGATAGACGCTACATTAACCAATTCTTGAAAATTTTCTATTCGTAAACATGCCACTTGAACCCTGAATACGTGACTGTAATCTTTCTTGAAATTTTTGCGCCCTCATCTTTTCTGTAGCTACTAGGTGTGGGGCAAACCTTGCCAGCTCCATAAATCGTGCTGCATACTATTCCACCATCATGCTACCTTGCACCAACGTAGCAAATTCCTGGGCTTTTTGTCGTTTCACCGACTCTGGAAAGAATCGGTCATCAAACTCTTTCTTAAATCTTTTCCAAGTAGGCACCACATTCTCTCACAATTCTAACTTTAACAACTTCCTCTTTGTGTCCCACCATAAGCCGGCTTCTCCCTGCAGCAGATGTCCCACATACTGTACCTTCTGAGTTTCAGTACAACCGTTGATTTCAAAAGTATGCTCTAAATTTATAATCCACTTATCGACCTTCAGAGCTCCCTCCGTTCCCAGAAAATATAGGTATATATAAACCAAAAATTTTTCATACAGACATCATTGAGTTTCTCCTCTATTTTCATTGTGCTGAGGACAACGAATTTGCTCCATTTGGTTTCTCACCACTTCCGTCATTTGTCGTATAGTTTCAGCTATCGCCTGTCCCCCTTCCAAATGGAGGTTTTGTATCGTCTGCCCCCCTTCCAAAGGAGGATTTTGAACCCCCTGCTCGTCCGCCCTTGGGGAGTAACCCGAAGAGGACTCTGAGTTGTCGTATCTGCTTATCTCAAAGGAGGTCTACCCCTCGCCATCTTATCTTCGTGAAACATACCAACTCTATCATGAGTCACTTTTACCTTAGTAACTCAAAACTTCCAAGAATCCGTATCATTCACCCATATCACTTCAACTTCATTCTTATAAAAATTCAAGCCTATTCTAATACCATGTGATCTTTTCCTAGGACAATGTGGATTTACCCAGAGACGTAATTGCTTTAATACCACTTTGTGACGCCCTCAATTTACGCTTGAGTTTTAACGTAAATTGAAGAGTCAGAGTGTGACGCTCACGAATCCCCCCTGGGATTTAGAAGGACTCGCGACATCAAGACGATCATCTCATGGATCAATCATCCCATCGAATAGTGTTTGAAGAGTGTGTGAAGCATGCACCAAGTGTACCGTAATTATTCGCAGCGGGAAATAAATAAAAGTCAGCCGTTCTAGTACCAGAGATTCTTTAAAAATTACGAATCAATTTAAAACAATTTCTTCAACAAGGGATTATACAGTCTTTCAAAAGAAAAAGATAAACAAATACTGCTTTCGAGATCATAATCTCGATCTTCATCCTCTCAACAAATTTCCTTTCCTGTGAAGTCTGTATCTTGAGCCAAATTCGTTTTCTGCAATCACAAACTACGATCCCGCAAAATGGGGGACCGTAGGGTGGGCGCGATCCACCGTGGTGAGATGTGAATCCCAGTAAGCAACAGATAACAAACAACATACAATCATTTCACATAACAGAACATCATCAGCATATACCAGTAAACTTAATGGGTGCATGTACCATGAATATGAGACTTACAACATGACTTATGCACATGCACTTTCATGTAAAAACATTCGTAATCCTTGACATTTTTCAATGCTTTGCTTCATGTACTTGCTTTTCATAAAAATGCTTTCATATAACTTGACTTCTTTCATATCATTGCTTTTCAAATATGCTTTTCGTCTTTTCTTATCTTAGGCGCCACTTAACATATCATATGGCTCGAAAGCCCTTCTTGTCATGACTTTTCACTTCACATGTATGAGACACAACACGGTTCCCCTAGCACCGCGTGTTCCCTGCTGGTTACTGCATCACCCTAAAGTGAGCGTCATATAACTTTAAAACGGCAGGTCCTTACACCTTATCCGTCTTGGGCACCCACCAGCGTTAGGTGCTACCGCGCTCCGGTCACCTTTTGGAGCCATACACGGTCCGCCGACTGTTCTTCGTCGACCCAGGGGCTTCCACTCGACTTTAATCACTCCTGAGTGGACAGGGAGTTCCACTGGGGCACTACCCCGTCCCAGCCTTTGGGGTTCTTATAAAACTTTACTTCTTTTCTTTTCTTTCAAAAACTCAAATCTTTTCTTTTCTTTTTCTTAAAAACATGCTTGACTCAAAACATGCTTTTCGTGCTCATGCATGGGACATGCATGTGACATGTGACTTCTTATGCAGAACATGTGAGTCATGAAACATATGATCATACATTCACAAAACATATCTCATACATATTAACATATGAACAGACACTCATCTTTAACTTATCTTCTATCTCACACATTGTGCATATTCCAGTGAAGATATAGTCAAGACCTTAAATCACATCACATCCAACCAACACTATCTCATAGGGGTTAAGGATGCAACTTATAACGAGATCAAACCTAACTTTTCTTCTCCTTTCTCTTTACCCAAAACACGCATATTTTCTTAAGATCTTCCCATAACTTAATAACCATATCGTAACCAATCATTAATCACCACATTTACATTGCAAGTATAGTTACTCTCTTCAACAGATGATCCTCATATACTATTTTCTCTATTCCCAAGTATTTCTCGATCTATACATCAAGGGAATCCAAGAACACACATCGATAGTTACTAAAAAGTAACGGAGTCATTCCACCAAATCCTTTTATCACTAATAATCATTAAAATAATCGAATTACCCAATCAGATCATCTTATCACTAATAATCATCAAAATAATCGAATTACCCAATCAGATCATCTTATCACTAATAACCATTAAAATATCCGAATCGTCCAATCAGATCATTTTACCGCAAATAATCATTAAAATAATCCAGTCGTCCAATCAGATCATTTTACCACAAATAATCATTAAAATAGTCGAGTCGTCCAACCCAAAACATTTTATCTCCAATAATCACTAAAATACTAGAGTCATCCAACCAAAACATTATACCATCAACAATTACCATTCACCCAGTATTTAATCACAGTAAGATTGACTCGGAATAATCTCAATCTCCATTAAATGGCCTTAGGCCCAACTGATCTACTCTCAAATTACTCATCATCACTAGCTAACACATCAAGCAAACAAAACAGAGATTCACAGTCAATCAAACAGTCAATCAGACAGTCAAACAAATATCTGTTACTTACAGTGCATAAACGGACGCCAATCGAACATCGCGGTGATCTCCGATTCCAAGCGCGTAAATTGTGCACTATTCATCTCCAGGCACGGCGAAGTGACGGGTTGGGTTCGGGTACTCCGTTTGACACCAAAATTCACGGGAATGCTCCTTGGAAGATGGGGAATCTCTTGGCGGTGTCGGTGAGGCGGTGCCACCACCGGAAGACGGCGGATCTAGCTCGAAGTGGTGGAGGCTCATTTTCGGATTTTCGCCCGTACGAGAGAGGTGCGGCCATGGATGGGAAAACTGTTTTAGGGGTGTGATAATCTGAGGTAGGGGAAGTTTTTGGCGGTGGTGGTGAGAGCCACGGTGGCCGGACGGCGGCGCGGCGACGGAAAGCTCATTTGGAGACCCATTTTGGTTCCAAGGGAGGAGAGAGAGAGTGGGTGCTCCGTTGGGGCTGAGATTTCTGGTGGTAGGTCGTCTATGGGTGGCGGATCAAATGGCGGGGCTGGTGTCATGATACGGTGGCTGGTGGCGGAGATATGGGCGGCGAAAGGCGCGGCGTAGAGGTTTAAATGCCTCTCGGATTTGGGGCTGCCGGCGGGACGTGGGGCTGCGGTGGTCAACACCACCGGTGGGGTTGGACTCGCCGGAGGGTGGCGGTTCAAGTGGAGCCGGAGGTGAGGCTAGGCGGCCGGGGGTGGCGCCGCCACGGGCTGAAAACCGGACTGCTCCTCCCACGGTTACTATAGCTCGTGGGAGAGAAAAGAGAGAGGAGAGAGAGAGAAGGAAAAGGGAGAGGGGAAAATGAGAGGGTTTGACCCCTTTCGCCCTATTTATAGGCCCGACGCTTTTGGGTCTTCAAACGGACAACAGATGAATTTAAAACACTGATTTGAAAGCGTAGAACGTCAACTTAACTTAAAATTTCTCAAACTAATTAAATAAAATATTATTTCAACTTATTTTATTTTTCAACATAATATTTTTCATCAATACTTAAAATGATGAACTTTATTTAATTATTTAAAAGGAATAGATCCATACATTTAAATCAGATATTTAAAGCACGTTTAAAATCTCGTACTATTTCAAATAACTAAAATCAAGTTAATAAAATAATCCTGCATAACATAGTATTTTTGGAGCTATTCAAAAGCTTCCCCACCAAAATAGAATAAACATAATAAGACTTAGGAATTTAATAATTTTAAAATCAATAAACCGGATAATGTCAGATAAAATAGAATCAATGCTCCTTAATAAAAATACGGCAAATCAAACCATATTTTATAATAATTAAAACTAAAAATACTGAATATATCATTTCAGATGGAAAGACCAGTAGCAACAATTAATTACAATAATTAAAAGCTCTATTATTCAAGAATCTCACAAAAGCTTATAATAACTATACTAAAATCGAAACCACTAAATCCAAATAATATCGATAACAATCCAAATGATAAAACCCATAATAATCTTTAAATCACTATAATATTAAAATGATAGATTTCACAAATAACTAACTTTGATCGTAAATAAAACGTACCCGAAATTAAATCTATGAGATAGCAATTTAATTTATTAAAATAAATTAAAATATCCAATAACAAAATATGAGTAAATTAAAGGTATGTAAAACTGCGGGGTCTCACACAGAGTAAGTAACATTAGGCTACTTACCCCATACGTATCGATCTTATAATGCTTGCATCTACTCTTACTATCGTGTGCAATGAGACTCGCAACGAAAATGGTCTAAATAAAAATTTTTACAGAGTAAATTAGTTATCACATTGTAAAATATAACCATTATGTCCACATCATCACATTCATAACATAACATTGTACCATTATACATAACTCAGTTAGTTTTCTCAGTCATATAACAATATATAATTTATCCAAATACCACTTTAGAGCCATCTCTACTCCTTAACTTCCGAACCTCTCTCCCATAACGAAATATATCCAGACTAACACAAAAATTTTGATGAAGGTATTGTCCATACGGTGTCGTGTAGACGCCGCATATGGACAACGACCCTAAACCAAATGTCAGACGACATTTAGTACGTTATGATCCTCTGAAAAGGCGGATGCATCATGTCTCCATACACCCATCGGACGATTATGGATATAAAAAATGGGAGAGCCAAAATAGTTAAAAAGCGATAAGTCATAGGGCCTCTCAGGGCTCCTCTGAGCCTCTTGAGATATAGGGGCCTTTCCCCTTTCCATCATATGGTTCTACGACAATATTTAATTTTTCAGAAAAGACACAGACAAATAAAAGTGGGTTTTCCTCGAAAATTTTAGTAAGTACACATTTAACATAATAAAGCATAGATAAAACATAATATTAAAGCACATAGCAAGACAACACATACAAGATATGAAGTGACATATGGTGCTCATGCATATGAGTGACTGATGAGTGCACAAAAATGCACTCTAAATACTCTATTTAAATGTTAAAAGAAATGAGAAAATAATGAATATAACTCATGTTATTAAAATTAATGGTCATTTATCTTGAGATAGATATAAGCATGATTTAATATATTGATGAGAATATAAAATGCCATATTTTCCTCTCTTAATGTTTAATACTTTATTCTTATTTGATGCCTAAATATACTCATTATTCTTATATTTTGATTTAGGACACAAATAGAGGCATTAGGAGCAAATGAAGATAATTGCGGAATTTTAGACAGTTCTGACGTATTTTCGTAATATGGGCATAACTCTCTCATCCAATCTCCGATTGAGCTGATTCAAGATGATATAGAACCGTAAGAGAAATATCTATAACTTTTATGTTTTATGTTTTAAGAGATATCCACTCAATCCAAGATAAAATCGACCATCAAGTGGATGCACCTGCACTTGACGTTCCTGGATATTTTTCAGCCACTTGCATCAAATCCAAATGTCATCATAATATTTTCCAGCAAGCACTCCTACACCAACTTGGAAATGCAATGATCAATTCATATGCAAGATGAAGTGCACTCAAGTTTCTTCAAGACAAATTATTTGACTACAAGATATTAAGTCATACAAGACAACTAATGGGTAGAGAAGCAAAATTGAAACACTCAACCTACAAGCAAAATCCAACTCATGCATAGTGGGAAAACAAATGATCAAAATGACAACTCACAAGTCACTTGGATTCAAGAATGGCACATGGCAAAACAAGTTGAAATTGTGATGATTTTGTCATGACAACTTGCATGAAGGATGCTTATAAATAGAAGGGATGGGTGTGTGTTCTAAGACCATGCTTAGTGTGGGAGGATGCTTTGGAAGAGCCATTGTTTTGAGAGCTTAAGAAAAGAAAAGAAAAACCAAAGAAGAGAGAAGAAAATAATGGTTGGCTCTTCCATATTATCCCTTGAAGAATTTTTGTTACATATTTTCAATATGTGTAACTAAATTCTCTAAGAGGGTTAGGGATGAACTTGTGTGTGTGATGGTGTTTGTAATTTATTTTTGATTCATGTATTTGGTCTTTAAATATTAAAACTCTTTTGTTCTATTATTCTCAATTTATTTGTGATGTTTTTTCGTCTTCAAATAATTATAGAATCTATTTCGTTTATAGATTCAGTTATGCTTTTTCTATTGAGTGGATTAGTTCTATAATTATGTTTGGAGCAATTGATTATCTATATTGATTTAATTCTCTGCTGCAATATCGCCTCTTGGGTATATTGTCGTCGTTGGATTTTCTCAATGTCGATAACAATTTATGAGAGTTAAGCGCGAAGAATGATTTTTCAAAGAGTTACATTTGATTTAAACTTTGGTTATTAATGTTATATCTTCCGATTAAGAATTTGGATATAGAATTCTTAATTGAGTTATCAATGAATTAAGAATAAATTTGAATACCACAAATACACAAGGAATTCCCTATGCTCTACTTTTCGTCTCATTTTTATACTGTTCAAATTACTCATTTAGTTTTAATTTACGTCACACTCTAAAATTTACTTTTCGCACTCATCTAAATCTTTTTGTTAATTTCGTTACTGTTCTTCAATTTCTCAATCCATCTCTCTGTGGAATCGACACCCCAAAGCTATACTGCAAACGACCGCGTTATTCTTTGGGCGTAATCAGTGACATATTAATGACAGACTTATATCTTCTCTGGACCCACTCTTATCATACTTAACTCTTATTTCTTATATTGTCTATCATAAAATGGTGGGTCATATTTATTTAATACCCTCGATAGGCATTATGCATTGCCATCCCTGTTGGATTTTCTTAACATGACGCGTCAGTTTGGCCATACATAAGCTCATCAATCTTCTGGGCATTAGGTATCGCCATCTCCATCTTAACGAGCCTCGTGTCAATCTTCAGGACGTTACGCATCGCCATCCCCGTCTTGACACGAAAATACTTATCATAGCGGGCGTTATGTATCACCATCCCCGCTAGTCATGTCAGTCTTCCAAGCATTATGCATCGCCATCCTCGTCTCGACATGGAAATACTTATTATAGCGGGCGTTACGTATCACTGTCCCCGTCGTGACACGACACTTAATGTATCAAATTATGTTAGTCGTCCTGGCGTTACGCATTGCCGTCCCCATCGTGTCACGATTATTTGTCTTTTTACGTTTTTTTGACGTATTTTCTTAAAACAAACGTCATGACTTATGCTGACACATATACGTAATGAAATGAAATATACTTGTAAAATTAGACTTATGACATGAATGTTTTATGTCCATATGAATCTTATAACATGCGAATTCATATCACAGTAAGACACGTCACACGTAAAATCATTTACATCATATCAATTCATAACGTCAGTATATAACAAAAATGCTTAAATAACAAAATAAACTATTAAAATATCATCAACTCAAGGTTGGCTTAAACTCCCATAGGATTAAACCTTATCTCCTTCTTATTCCAATCAACCCAAAATTCACATATACACCTATCCAACTTTCCTTAATTTCAATAATCAATTCAAGCTTATTTACCTTGTTTTCTTGAATATTTCCTTAATAACTTTTAGCATAATAATTCTTGAAAATTTTTCAAGTAAATTGGAGTTTCTAAACTTACCCTACTTATTAAAATCTCATTCAAATAATTAAAAATAAGTCACTAAGAATTTAGAATAAAAGAAATATACACCAATGAAGTCAATGCCTACTTTAATAAATTCTGTTCTGCCACTTCAATCCCAAGTTCCCCCTTTAGTGAGTTTTTATCTCTTAAAACTTAAAACACAAAAGTTATAGATATGTATTTTAGCTTTCCATAGTCTCCGCTGTTGACGCCCCCGCCCACGCTTGGGATCGGAGGCAAACCGAGGCGTCGAGGATAAACATCGTAGGGACATTTACCCTTCTTACCAAATGTTCTTATTGAGTTATGAGTTCACTTAAAAATACGGATTTGAAAATTTTCTTTTCTTTCGCAGCGGTTAAAGTCGAGTCGTACTATGTTAGGCAAAATTTAGGAATTTTCACCTCGAATCACATCGAATTATATAGATATATAGGCACATTTATTTATTTATTTATTTTTTAAAACTATACAACCCATCATCAATGCTTAGTCAACCATACACGCATTGTTTCGAGTTCTTAATGAAAACATTTCCCCAAAACAACGAGGACCAAAAGAGATAATCAAAATATAAACATATACTAGTGATAACCCCCAACGCCCGTCCTCAAGTCAGAGGCTTATCCTTCACCTCCTTCACTTCTGGACCATACCAAAAATCGCCCTAGACCCATTCTTCCAACACGTAGAAGACCGGGTCCCAACTCAAGCGAAGTATAGACGCAATCCAGAAACAAGGATCCGTCTATACCTATAGTCAGGCAACAGCCTGTACGCTGGCGGTTTCCTATGCACTGGTGGCCCGCCGCCTCGACCATAATTGTATGCCTTATATCGGCTATAAACTGGGCATATACTTCTGGGGTCACCATATCAAAAGGCAGGGCAGTCACCAGATCACTAATGATCTGGGGACTCATCCCTAATGTCAGGCTCGTCGTCGGATCCATCACCTGCAACCACTTCTATCGTCCCAAACACGGAACGATAGTAAGGAAGTAAAAGGGGTGAGATTTCGGGAAAAATCTCAATAAGTAAACAAACATTTCAACTAAAAAAATCTCAGGCATATAAGTAAATGAACCATAAACATTCTTATGCATATGCAGATGACACTTGACTCATGCACATGCTCATGCAATCCTTTTTTAAAAATTCAATTGTCATTTTGTTTCTGTTCGCATGTTCGTATTTGGAAAACGTTATTTTCGTCACATTTCGTAAAAAGCACTCTTCTTCTTTTATTTATGCCTTTTATGTCTTTTATCTTAGGCGTCACTTTCCATATACTTTTCCATTCTTTGTTGGCTCGAAAGCCTCTCTTGTCATGACTTTTCATATTTGGACACCTCACGGCTCCCCTACGCACCGTGTGTTCCCTGCTAGTTACCGTAGCGCCTGGCGATCGTATCAACCCAAGTCGCTACGTTACGTGTTTCCACTCTTCGTTGCTCGGTGACCCTTAGTCCACCGAGTGACTACAGTCCATATTCTTTTATCAGTGAGGCCGAGACCTACACCGCCCATATGCACCCACTAGCTTTAGGTGTGACCACGCTCCGGAATCCCTAAGGGAGCCATACATGATCTGCCAACAGTTCTTCGTCGACCCAGGAGTTTCACTAAACTTTATTCACTCCTGAGTGAATAGGGAGTTTTACTGGGACACTACCCCATCCCAGCCTTTGGGGTTCTTTTAAACTCATTCTCTTTTCCTTTAAAAATATTTTGACTCAAAATAGAGTTTTCGTGACGTATGCATGATTATGCAACTAAATGCCATTTCACGCCCAATACCTGAGATGAACTCGAGTGCACATCCAAACACTTTTGCTCACTAACCTAGGACTTCGATTACTAGTCCCTCCCCACATGCCTTCACCCATGATGGGCTTGCATGTAGGGTAGGGTATTCGGCCCCTCCCATTTAGGGTTTGGGCTGAGCCCTATTCCCCTCTCTTTTCTTTCTCTTTTTTTTTTTTAAACCCAATGATGTCCTCTTTCCTTTTGGTAGAAACCGAACCTTCCACTCTACTAAAAATCCTACTAATCAATTTCATTTTTCTTTCTTCAAATTAGAGTCCTATATTTAATTCCATATACTAATTAATTTAACCTTCTAAATTCCATAGCACCAATCCTATCTAAATCGGATCATCATCTATCTAGACTTAATAATAACACTCAAACATTATGCTTTTGATCTATCGATTCAACAAAAATGTCCATAGATTTGATATCACAAAATAACATATTTCCTCTACATCATGATATTTCCACCAAACACACATGCTTTACCATCTCAACACTCGTTGCCTTTTTACATTTCATGCTTATTCATCCGAGCTAGTCAAGCCCTTAATGTGACATAAAATTAATCCTAAAAATATAATCTTTTAAGTAAATCACCACATGCTCAAGCTTTATCAACTTAAAAGAGAAAACCTTTCCACCATCACCACATACTTTAGTGATCATGCATACAATGCTACATCTTTGATTTTTTTCTCTGTTATGCTCTCCACTCCTAAATTGCTAATATCTTATGTACTAAATCATCCATTCCAAACTTTATCAAGTTTAAATACTATATTACTAAGTTCATTTACACAATCTTTTCATGCCAAATAATCTCTATCAAATCAACACATCATGATATAGCAACACAAGTAGCAACCAAACAACCATGATCATCCATTTATATTTGAGAGATGTAAGAGTAAAATGAAGGTACACTTACAACTTTCTTTTAGTAGTTTTTAGAAATATGAAAATGTAAATAAAATATTATATTAGACTTGTCATAGTGTTGAGATTAAAAGAAAAAGATTTGTTAAGTTTCAAATCCTAGGTTAAGTGGTGTGTGTTCTCTTTGAGTGTTCCTAGCTTTAGATTGGATCAAGGAATGCCTTACCTCCTTCTAAGAAATTCTCCTTCAAAGGTTGCTTGATCCTAGCTCCAAAAAGGCTTGAGGTTCTTTGGTGTTAGGGGTAAAAAGAAGTGAAACAAAGATGAGAGTGGTGAGAGCTTGAGAGTGTCAAGAGATGCAAGTGTGGTGAGGGGTGTGTGTGTGCAAAATGGAAAGGAAGAGCAAGAGGCCATTCGGCCATGGGGCTTTCCCTAAGCCTTGTCACCCTATTCCCCATACAATGGTGTGACTCTTGAGGGATTGAAAGATGTGATTTGGACCTCCATCTCTAGGGCATGATTAGACCCTAATCTAGGTAACACTTGAGTGGGGTTTTCTTTCCCCTTTCTTCTTGGATGGCCGGCGCCCCCCCTTGGTGTCTAAGTCCACTCATCACCTCATCTCACTCTTCACACACTCTCACATCACCTCACATGTCACTCAATGGATCTCATTGCAATCCGAGACCTACCCTCCAAAGCATGCTTCCTTTCCTTCCTCCTATCCTTCAATCAATCATTTCCTTACTTGTCTCATTTCACCTTACATTTGTACTTGTTCTCAAGTGAGATCTCCTAGAGCCTTGAGCTTGGATTTGCCACAATCTCAAGAAATCTCCAAATGAAGCCCACGGCTTCTTCCTTAGCCGTATACCCCATTTGTTTGTTCTCCTCTTCTTCCTCTTCCCAATGCCTCTACTTCCATCTATCAATTATCCATCAACATGTCACTCATCCTACTTGATCTACTCACTTAGATCTTGAGAAGATCTCCTAGGATTCCTCCACAAGTGCATGGCACCTTTCCAAAACCGTCCACCCCCTTTTGTTTCTTTTCTTTCCTTTTTCCTTCTTCTTCTCCTTTGACTTGACCTTGATGTGATCAAGTGAAGACTTCTTTGAGAAGTCCCCTTAGCCTTACATGCCTACTTGCTTCTCAATGATGGGGAAATCCCATCCTAGATCCCTACTTCTTCTCCTTTCAAGAGAACTACTAGTCAAGGTCTCAACTACTAGTAAATTTCCATCTTTCTAACTACTAGTCTTGGAAGACTTCTTGAAACTCTCCTAACTTGAGAAGTGTCCATAAGCATGGGCTTGTTGATTTGTGGGCTCTATCCATGGGCCTTTGGGGGCTTTCCTAGTGTGCCCTTGGGCCTCTCAACCATTCCTAAGTTAATCTTCCTAAGCCCAAGCCTTCTCTCACCCATTTGACTTATCCATTTTATTATTATTATTAATATTACCATATAATTAAACTTAATATTGAGGACTCGAAATCTTGGGCTGTCACACTTAAATTATTCAATTTCAACATCACACAAACAAGTTATGTCTGATTTACCAAAATATGTCAAATCTGCCAATAATAACCCTATTAAGAACGAAATTTCCTAGAGTTGGTTTATCATTTTTTTTTAAAAATCAAGACCTCATATTTTTACATAATCCTCTTAATATAACATCATAGAATATATTTATAAGGTCTCATAATTTTCCTAGTATTTTTCCATGGCAAAAACCGTTCCAAAACTCAATAGCTTTCAATTTCACACATAAACAATATTTAAAAGCTCAAACAAGCCACTTAAACTATACCAAGATTATGTTAATTAGTGCACTTACAAATTTTTTCAAAGTTAAATTGGATGTCTAGGGTTGATCTTGCACTACTTTTCCTCTAATGCTCTCACTTAACTCCCTTTTGAGGTTTAGATGTTGTGAGTGAAATTTCATGTATTTTTCTTGGCGTTCTCTCAAGGTAACCCAATGGTCTCTCTAAAAGGAAGTGAGGAGAAGCTTGTATACCTATTTATATGGATGAGGAGGCGTTGGAGGCTTGAGAAAAGGGGAGGGCATTTCTGCAATGCCTTAGCCTAGTGGGGTGAGTTGTACCCCCTAAGTACATGACCTCATGATCACCCCCAAACCTCTAGTGATTTTCTGAAATTTTTATCCCATGGCTGAGTTTAATCCTTCTCTAAAATAATCTTGATCAATGGTTCAAAGAATTACAACACATGGATATAAAAATAAAACAAAAGTCTAGAAAATCTAATGTGAGATTCAACTAGCTACTTGGCCTCTCCTTGCACCCCACGGCTTCTAGAGCAACTTCCTCCTTCTTGCCACATGTTCCAGCCCTCATTGGAATACTTGAGACATTTTGGAAGGATTTCCCCAAGACTTAGTTGGCTATTGGTTAAGAACAAAAGAGTAACTTGACTGTTTTGGTTAGTTTTAAACCAATCAGATTTGCTCCTAATTCTTTCATAGTTATAGGCTAATTATCATTCTAGAAAATCTTCCTTCATAAGACACAGACCTTCCTACACATGTCTAGAAGATAGAAATGAAGAGAACCAATTAAATTTAGGCTCTTAAAGTAAATCGGTGGTGCAATTCATTTTTGGACTTCAGTTTACGCTTAATTCAGTTCAGTCCACTTCAATTATCTGAAGACTCAAAACATGAACGTTTTAGATAATCCTCTTAGTGATCCACATGAGTTTGAATAATATAATTAAGAGTTCATATGATGGAGATATAACCATTTTAATGAAATATGTTGGATTAACCCGAGAACTCAATTCCGGGCTACCTAAGTGTTTTTCCATTCCACTTCTAAATTTCTAAATTTTCTACTTAATCTCCTTGATATAATTATTCTATAGGTGTAAACTAAAATGTTCTAATTTACACCTTTCTCAATTTTCAAAAATTTTGATCATAATCCACCATATTTCATTTACTACCTTAAGTGTCTCTAATTTAGGTCTTAATTCTAAATGCCATAAATTCCCAAGAATTTCTTAAAATAATAAATCAATTTCTAAATTAATATATAACCTAAGGAAATATTTAAAAAGGAAGGGTTATTACACACTTAAATCCAATTGCATTTATATAAGCAATTCTTGGAACTAGTTTCCAAGTGTTATTCATAGCAAGTGATGTAGTTCTTCTTCCATTATAGCAGATCTTCGAGGGTGATTTCTTGTAGATTTGATGGATTTTAGTTTAGTAGGAATAGGCACCATATTATGTAGGTTCGCATAACGTGGATTGGGTTTGTGAATACCACACCTGAATTTGGTTTATATTAGATGTTGTGCTGGTGGTATCTACATTACAGGCTCAACATAATTCTGAGATGGTGAATTTTCCATGGAATTTGCTTGTGTATTCGAAGAAGGAAATGTAGGATATGTGTACGATTACTATCAATTGGAATTAAGGATGATGGAGGAGGAGAAAAGGTAGAGGGTGATGGTTGCAACATATTTTTCTAGAGGATTATCCTTATGCCATTCAATAAAGCTTGAAAGGTCACCTTCAACAAAAGGAGAACCATAAAGCATATTTGGTTGAGAGAATGCCATGACAATTTGCCTCAAGCTATAGATTCTACAAGTGGGTGGATAAAGATATTCGTAGCCTCTATGTTTGGTGTTATAACAAATAAAAACACATGACAATGGTTTTGGTTCAAGCTTATTAGATCTATAGTATCCAAGATAAGGAGAACATCTAGACCTAAGGGTATGAAGTATGCTATAGTCTAGATGTTTATCATAGAGCATGAAGAAGGGTGCGTACATGTTAAGCACAAGAGATGGTAGCCTGTTAAGCATGGAAATAGTAGAGGAAAAACAGTCTAATCAAAATCTAGATGGAGTTTGGCATGTAACATCATAGTTAAACCCAAGTTTGTTATACTTCGTTGTTTCATTTCAGCTTTGCCATTTTGTTTTGGGGTCTTAGGACATGCATATTGATGAGTTATGCCATGTTTGTGAAAATAGGCAATGAGGTTCTTGTCATTAAACTTACCTCCTTCATCACTTTGGAGGACAATAATTTTGGCATTAAATTGGCTACTGACAAACATATGGAACTAAAGAAATGCTAAAAAGAGACCGGATTTATACTTAAAAGGGATCAACCATGTAAAATTGTAGCTTCATCAATAAAAATGGCATAGAATCCATATTTTTCTCTAGAAAGAGTGGGAGCTAGTCCCCATAGATCATAATAGATTTTAGAAAAAGGAGCCTTATAGTACTCTCTCTAAAAAGAAAGGGTAATTTGCAAGCTTTTCCATTTGACAAGTTGTACAAATTTTAGAGGAAAGTTTTTTTTTTGAATCAAATGTAATAAACTTCTTATTACAAAGATGGTCTAGCATTCTTGAATTTGGATGTTCTAGACTTACGTGCCAACTCTTTTTATTATTGCTTGATCGAAATCTAGAAGAGAAATAGCTCTCTTTATTGGGAAGAGTAAAGGCAACATCATTAAAAGTGTATAGACCCTTCTATTACCTTCCCGTTGCCATTGTTTTCTATGTTATTTTGTCCTTTATCACAAAACCATGTCCATCAAACTCAAATGTCAATGGATAATCTGAGGTTAACATACTAATAAACAACAAATCTTTCTTAATGTTAGGTACCACTAGAACATCAGTTAACTGAATTGGAGATTGATAAAGGCCAATCATGGCGTGACCAACATGTGTAATAGGTAAGACCTTGCCATTTCCAACCATTATACCATCATGACCATTATATGGAATTAAAGAATGAAGACTACCTTGATTTGCATTCATGTGGTCGGTGGTACCAGTGTCAAGATGTTATTAAGTTTATGTAAGTTTCTCCAATTTTATTGTTGCAAAACTTTGAGGAAGGTTATTATTTGTAAAAGAATGATTAAAACGATTGAAACACTTAAGAGTAGTGTGATTTCTTTTATGAAAAATTTGACAGATAATTTCTTCTTTGTTTGTAGATTTGTTGTCAATGGAACATCGAGACTAAATGTTGGAGGCTTGACCTTAATATTGATTGGGTGTTTTGGATCCATTGATTTGGCCTTGCCACGTCCTTTGGAAGTAAAGGAACCAGAGTTGCCATTTGATTTTCTTTGCTTGTATGGCTTCTATCCATAAAAGATCATAGATAAGGGAGGAGCATCGAGGATGCATAGCTCTCTAGTATTGTAACCACTTTAGAGTAGGTAGGAACATGTGATCTAAACATTGTGGTTGTGAAGACCTCAAATTCCTTAACAAAGCAATTGAGAAACCACGATGACTTTTTGTGCTTAGAAATTGGCTAACTAATAGCAGCAAGCTCATCATAAATAGTTTTGAATTTTCTAAGATAATCACTCATGGAATCAAATTTTTTGGTGATGGATATAAGTCTTTGCTTAAGTGCAAGACTACAGTTTGAAGATACTCTTGCAAAAGCATGAACAAAAGCACTCCAAACTTCTAAGGCAATGTTTAAATCAACAACAATTCCTAGAACTTACTCAAATAGTGTGCTTGTAAGCCTTAGGGTCTTTATCTATGTCTTTTATGGCAATGGCATAGCCTTAGGGTTATGACCTTGTCTCACTAGCCTGCAGCATTCTCCTTCCCTTTCCCCCTTCCTCCAATCGGAACTACCCCTAGGAAAACCTCTTTCTCTTCTCTCCCCTCCATTTTTTGGCTCACGTAGAAGGAAACCTCACGGCCGACATAGATCGATGAAAGAATTGTAGACCACACATAAATCCTTTCTCTCAACTATTTTCCTTCCTCGCGCTGCTCGCTGCCATGGGCCCTTTGCAAGCTGCACACTTCCTTTCAACCTAACTACGGTGGAAAACATTTCACCGTCGAGCCTTGCTGGCAAAAACCCCATTCTTCTCAGCATTAGCCTCAGATCCTCTCTCTCTAGTCTTCTTCCTCTCCCATTCGATCTTTTCAGCCACGGCCGCACCACCTAGACCTCACTGCCAGTCACACTGTTATGAACATCAACTACTGCAAGGCACACGAACGGCCAACAAACCTCCACGTTTGTGTTATTTACTTTATTTTTTTAGATATCTGAATCTAGAGTTTTCTATCTTTTGTTTCTCTTTTGTGTTATTTGGTTGAGGTGTCAAATATGTTTTTTTCATAGTTGAGTTCTCTGCATCTGGTTGGGTTTGTGTCTTATCGCTCTCCAAATTCCTTCCTTGTTTTTAAGTTTCATCTCTGTTTCATCAACCAAGAGATGCGTCGAAGACGAAGCTCGGTTCGTGTTTATGGTTTTTAAGCGAATTGGAAGCGTTTATGTTTGGTTTATTTATTTATTTTTCTCTTTCCGTGATATTTGCTTAGTTTGTTTCAATAAATGACTTCGTAAAAGTAATACTTCTACTTGCCCTTATTATTTTGGATATGTCCAAGAAATTTAGATTTCTTGTTTCTTTCTACTATTTAGTTGCTTAGAAGTATTTGGAAAAGATGAGGAAATTCAAAGATACCTTTAATGAAAACGCTATGTAGAAGCAAGTGGATAAATAGGTGTGCACCAAATTTCTCCTAAACCCAAGATTACACTATTTGGCGCATTTAAAAGTATCACATTTTGTCACTTCGTATAAAAGGATGCTATTAAACGGTCGGGCTGATATTTGAAATATAGAAACCCTTCATTCATCTACTGCCACATTAGAAATCACACAATAATTTTAATAGTCTCAATAACACAGAATAATATGCATAGTTTCAAAGAAGATGATGCCTTCTCCTTATCTTTACAGAGCAGTTCCTCGTCATCTACATCGCCCCCCTTTTGCGAGTCACCAAGAAAATCCCAACGGCCATTATTTGACCAGAGCATTCCTTGCGCACGAGGTTCATCTCCATTCCCTTTTCAAAATCCATGTTTTGGATTGGAACAAATGGTGAAGATGATTTTTCGCTGGCAGCCATTTTGTGAAACAATGAAGTTGTGAACATAAGGTAAATATCCCTACCTCCCCACCTACCCAACCTACCTAACCATTAGGTTCAAGCCCATAGTCATTGTTGCTGAAATTGGGTGCCTTCAAACACGAATAGGAAATAGAAAATGGAGATAGAGATTAAAATCCATGAGTTGATGAATAATAAGCAAAAAAAAAAAAAATCTAAAGAAATAAAAACAAAAGAACCATCTGACCTTGTTAAAGATTACCTTGGCAATATCAAAGGGTGGGTCACTGCATCTCCTTGTTCTTCTTCTATCTTTTTCAATACTTTTTCAGCTTCCTCAAAGTGAATTTGCGTTTAGAAGATTTTCAAATTTTGTAGAGATTCGGTGAAGATAATCTGGGGGTGGGTTTCATCAAATGAAGGGAAGTGGGTTTTTCTAAAAGGACTTCAGTCTCAGTGAAACCAGAGGAAATTCTTAAGAAATTTTGAGCTAGATTTCGTGCAAGATGGAGTTGAGAGGAGGGAAAGGGGAATGATTATGCTGGATGAGAATGAAGAGAACTAAAGATGGAAAGAAATGAGTGAGACAATTTTTTTCCCTAGGTGTAGAGGGCTGGTTTTTTATGTGATCAGCCGGACCGATTATAAGTTAAACTCTTATTGAATATTGCCTTACGCTAGATTCTATCTCTTTTGAAAATAGATGCTTTTGGGTGATGATTCTTAGGCCAGACTGTGTGTGTGATTAGGCAAATATATGGAATGTCTTCGTGTGATCAAGGTAGTCTTCTTCAAGACATCTTATATTGAGAGGCTGCCATTGGAAAAGAACAAAAAAATCTGTGCTTTAAGATTTTGAAAAAATTCTAAACAATTTAATGATTTTCTCTTGGAAATTGATAAACAATCCTAATAGATTGCTTTGTAAATGATGTTTGGGTACTTTAACTTACTAAAAGAAAATTATATTTTATTTATATTTCCCTAAATTGCTTAGTTCGTTCTCCCTCTTCACTTGAAGACACTCTAATTTAATAATTTCTTTTACCTCTTCCCTGTGCATCCCAGATGGATAAGTTAAGGTTTTGTTCATTATAAAAAAAAAAATTGCGTCTTTCTTGAGAACCCAATGATGAGTTGCCTTTTCCTTTTCGATTAAATAGATTCGGACCAATGTGAGGGGACTATGCATCATTATGGGTCTATTTTGTAGGCTTTTTGCTCTAAAATTGACATATTTTGGACTCAGCTATGTATCTTTTTTGAAAATGTTTGCTCTGTTGTTTCAAGCTCATAAATTTGTATTGCATTCTCCTTTACACTTGTTGTGGCAATAATGATATTAAATATTTAGAATAGGGGTAATTGGTTTGGTACTTAGAAGCTGCAGATTTTGATCTCTTCTTAGTTATTGCTAGATTTTAGTGGCTGAGACGCAATAAACTTCTTAGCTGTTGCTTTTTGTTTGAAGTTGGGCTTTGACAAAGTGATCTTTGAGGGAGATGCTAAAAATTTTGTGAATCTTATTAAAGCTTATACAAGTTTATATTGCTCTTATTGTCATCTCATACAGGATATTCTAGCTTTGCAGTCTATCTTTTCGATTTTGGACTTCTATTATGTGGAAATATATGTTAACCATATGGCTCATCTCCTAGGAAAAGCTACAATTTTTTTAGGTTGTGATTTTGTATTTTTGGAAAATGTTTTAGATTGTATCAAACATCTTGTAATGTCTTATGCAATCTATAAAAGCCTCGTATGAATTTCTCCCAAAACAAAAAAAAAATCAAAGGCATGAAAATATGTAGAATAGAAGTACTTATAAATTTTATAAAGAGTTCTAGGAAAATGAAATAGATACAATCACTGCTCTAATAAATCATTATTTTATAAATCCAAATTCATCAAATTCGAAAAAAAAATTCAATAAATTAGAAGAATTAATATTTTATTAGATAGTTGTGTATGAATTATGTAATAGTTTTGTCTATATCATTTATAGTTAAGTTTGACTTTTGTTTGCTTTGCTTTTGTCTGTAAGTGCAAAATGTGTTCAATCATGTGTTACATTACATTTCATTAACTGATATGTTTTCAGTTTTGTCAGAAACACTCTCAACATGGAAAAAGGAGAAGAATACCCATCTCTAGTGACGCCATCTACTTCAAATACTCCCCAACCGTGGTATGTTAATTTCTTAAACAATTTATATGACTGTTGAGTTGATATTTTTGAATGTTGTTATGAATAACTTGTGTAATCACATGATAGGACATATCATCAACTTCTTCAAACTTCAGAAATTACATGGACACAAATGGTTATTTTGGAGAACTTCCTGCGTGGTCTCCCGATTGTAGAGTACTGGTTATTCCATCTACCTTTACTAGAGTTTAGGAAAGTAACGAAGATAGGGATATTCCATCTACCTCCGCCAAAGTTGAGGAAAACAATGAATTTAGACATGGTGAAGTGGGAACCGATGATTACAATGCGGAGTTACCTCAGTTAGAGGATGATGAATTTGAGAATTTAGTTACGATTGAGGAGCCAATATTGGGTATGAAGTTTAATACGTTTGAGGAAGTAATCAGTTATTATAAGTAGTATGCTAAGGGATGTGGGTTTGGGGTGATGACAAGATTGACTGAGAATGGAGATGATGGGTTGGTTAGATATGCCACCATTGGTTGTTTGCGTGGTGGGAAGCCCTATAATAGGACGTCGAATGTTCTTACACCACGTCCGATAGGAAATATCGAATGTATGGTAAAAAGTACTTGTTAGTTTATTCTGATTTTTTTGTTATTTATCAATACCTTGCTCAGGATGGCTTAGCTCAACACCCTAGTGGCCAAAGGTCAGAAGCAATGATTTCTAGTCAAGAAAGTGTAATATCCAGCTCAACTTTTTTCGGGTTTAATATTGACATGACATGGAGATTTGTATATAGACATTATGATTGAATTTTTAGAGATGCAATTTCCTTTGGATGGATCGCAACTGATTGATAATTGGGTTGGATGGATCACAACCGGTTGATGTTGGGTTGGATGGATCACAACCAGTTGATATTGGATTGTAAAAGCTATTAACAAATTCAGACTGATGGATAATATTTTTTTTGAGCGTTTTTGTTGAAGTACTGGTTGTAATTAAGCTCACGAAGATAGTGTTTTTGGAAGGACTGGTTGTAATTAAGATCACAAAGATAGTGTTTTTGGAAGATTAGATGGATCACATACTATTTTTTGATGTTCCTGGGGCATAACATAACACCAAATTGTTTTTTGATGTGATTGTGTTTATGCAAGCATCAAACACCTTGCCACTTGATGTATATTTATATCCAATTTGTTTGTAAATTGTTGTAAGGAAAATTTATTGAAGAAAATCCTTGCGTTATTCTGAGGTGTTTTTCTGTTTATATATTAAACTTTGTTACTTCTAGCTTCAATTACTTGATTATGGCTGGACAGATGGGGGGCAGTCTTGCTGAAGAGCTTTACACAAAAAGCTTGAAGCTATCAAAGAAAGACTTGGTTTCTCCTTTAACCTCCATTAGTAAAAAGTTGTATATTCTTTTTCTTATTCAAGTACTTGTGTTAAGGTTTCTCATTTTACTTATAAAAAAATATATTTGTAAAGATTGCCTTTTCGGGTCCGTAATTTCTCTTTACCTTCATAATTGTTATTAACTATTTTCTTTTGTTTATTAACCTTCAGGTCCTTTTTAGGTCAATAATAAGATGAAACGGTTTGTTTATTAACTATTTTCTTTTGTTGTTGAATTTTCCAGCATGGGTATTGTGAAGGTGTCTGTGACATCCTCAATCTACGCCTGGGGATTTAACGTAAATTGAAGAATTAAAGTAAGTAATACTAGGCTATTTACTCCTATACGTATCAAAAGTTTAATGCATGTACCTAAACTTACTATCATATGCAATGTAATTTGCAGCGGATAGAGGTCTAAATTAAAATTTTACAGAGAAATCTAATGATCACATGGTAGAAACATAATCTTAATACAACATAATATTTACATCACAACATTGTCTCATTACATATTATAACCTAGTTAGTTTTCTCAGTCTTAAACATATAAATAATTTATCAAAATAACATCTTCAGAGCCACCTAGGCTCCTTCTTCACTCTCGAAAATTCTCTCTCGTACCGAAACTTATCCATACTGATATCAAAATTTTGCTGGAGGTATTGCCCATATGGGATCTTATAAACTCCGCATAGGGACAAAGATCAATCCAAACACAACATTAAACAGCATCCGACATGTTGTCGCTCAATTGATGTGGCGGATGCATAATGGTTCCAAACCTCCATCAAGTAATCTTATGTGAGAGAGACAAAATTGTCAAAAAGAGGGTAATCTGTGGGCCCCTCAGGGCCCACTGAGTCTCCTAAGTTACTGGGGCCTTGCCCTTCTCTGCCATGTAGTCCTACAACGAAATTGAAATTTTTTAAAAAGAGATGGAAATATACAAGAGTGAAATTTCTTTAAAAATTCTAGCAAATACACGGTTAACATAATAAGGCACAGACAAAATAAGATATTAGCATATATGACAAATAACAAAAACATATAACTTATGAAATGCTCCATGAGACACATGCATGACTTATGTTTTCCTTTCCTATACAAATTTATTCCTTACATGGACCCACTATCCTTTCCTTAAAGTTCTTATTTCTTTTGTATTTCTTTTTTAATCATGTGGGTCTTACTTAGTTCTTAATCTCAATGGGCGTTATGTATCGCTGTCCCCATTGGGTTTCCTTAGCATGATGAATCAACTTTTTGTTTTATGTCAGTCATATGGGCGTTACGTATCACCATCCCCGTCATGACATAAACATCCTTATCTAGTCATATCAGTTGTTTGGGCATTATATATCGCCATCCCGGTCGTGACACAACTCTTAACTTATTAAATCATGTCAGTCGTCTGGGTATTACGTATCGCCGTCCTCATCGTGACATGATTCTTATTTTACGATGGACGTTACATATCGTCATCCCGGTCATGACGTGACTTAGGTTTCCTTAGTATTATCATATTCTTATAAAATCTTCTTATTTTATTTTCTTAAAATAAATGTCATAACTTATGATGACACTTATGTAACGAAATGAGACATGAACATACGCTTAGACTTTTGAATGCATATTTCATGTCCCCATAAGTTCTATGACATATAGAAACATGCCACTATAACATAAGTCATGTTCATATACCTTTCCATCAAATAACTTCGTAATGTCTCAATATAACAATTTCGCTTAAAAGATACATAAAATAATAAAATATTAAATCCAAGAGGGGCTGGCCGAATACTCTATAGGGTCCATAAATTCTTTTCTTCTATGTTAATTTTACTAAATTTTTAGTTTACATATAACCAAAATTTTTCATAAAATTTCATAATAGGTTCAAACCAAACTATCTAAGTTTTTCTTTAGTTATTTCATCAACAATTTCACATGTGATTATTATGGTAATTTTCCAAACAAACTAAAATTTCTAAGCTTATCATAATTATCCAAATAACTAAAATCAAAGAGATAGGAAAAACTCACTTCCTAACCTCACTAGACCAAATCCCTCTAGGGTTAGTTTTCTTATTTTTTTTGTCATTCAATTGCTTTCTATTTTCACATAAGTTTCTTAATATATCATAATAGAATATATTCTTATGTTCTTATGATTTTCCTTAATATCTTTCCATAACAAAACTAGGTTAAACTCTATTTGACTTCATCCAAGTACTTTGATTAAGTTTATATTCAAAAGAGTAACAAACATAATTTAACATTCAAATCAAGTATTCTATGCCAAGATTAAGTTAAATTGTGTACTTACAAATTTCTCCAAATCTTAAATTGGTAATTGAACTAAGCTCTTGCAAATTTCTTCTTTAATATATCCAAAATGCTCTCTTTTGAGATTTGGGAGATGATAGGATTTTTGGAAGGGTTTTTGCTCTCTTTCTTTCTTAGTATGGCTGTGTATCTCACCAAAGGAGGTTATGAGGAATTCCCCCACATATATATACAAGAGAGGGGTGACACACTTAGGTATTGGAGGGATGAAAATGGCTTGGAAGCAACCGGTTTACCCCTTGTCGGGTGTGCGAGGTGTCCTACCTCTTGTAGCCTCATGATCACTTCTAAATCTTAGGCTTAGTTGGTAATATCTTCATCCAAGGGTCATATTTGAACCACCTATAAACTTATCTTGATCAATGGCTTAGATAATTTCATCACATGAAAAGAAAAATAAAACAAAATCCTAGAATATCTCATATGAGTTGGCTTCGACCACTTCACCTCTCCAAGGCTCATCCGACACTTCTAGGGGTATCACCCCCTTTTACCATTTGTCCTACCCATTATTAGAACACTTGAATGGATTAGAAGATTTTTCTAAAGCTTGGTTAAGGCAAAAGTTGGTAACTAATTGTCAATTGGTTTGCTAAGTTAGTTTCTAACTAATTCTTCATTTCCTTTGGTTCTTTCATGGTTTTTGGTTAACCAAATTCTAGATAAACCCTTCTCCACTTTCCACACGTTCTCTTACACCTGTCATGATACCAAAACACTTGAGAAAAACCAATCAAAATTTGTCCCATGCTTAAGTCGGTTTTCGTTCTCGCCCTTTACAGGTCCATTCGATTATCACCCAATTATGTCCTTAATACAGCCAGTATTTATAAAAACTCAAAATATTAAAGTTCTATATCTTCCTCTTTTTGATCTATAGAATTTTGAATTACCTCATTCTGAGATCAGATGAGAAAGTTATGCTTAATTTACCGAAACACGTCAAGACTGCCCGAGAATATCCAATCCGAGCTCACCAAGTGTTCTATTTTTCCAACTCCAATATTTCTAAATTTTTTTCTTAATATTCCAAAAATAATATTTCTCTAAGTTCAAACTAAAATAATCTAGCTAATACCTTGCTTAAACTTTCAAGAATTTGACCACAACTCATCATATTTCATCCAATAGTTTAAGTGTCTCAACTTTGATTTTAAAACCTAGGTACCATATGTTTTCAAAAGGTTCCATAAAAATATTAAAATGACCTAAAAATATATATATATATATATCCTAAGGAATCCTTTTAAAAAGAAGGGCTATTACAGTGTCTCTACAGGGAAATGTGTTTATGCAAAAGAAGGATTGGCTTTAAGCAATCAATCTAGACCGGGAAAGAAGAAGTGCATTGGCTTCCCTTCCAGACCTAGTTAAAGGAACGGCTGCTTAATGATGATCTTGTAGCAAAAAAGGCCCTAGAAGGAAGTGAAAATGCTGAGGTTAGTTCTCAAAATTACCAAGTCTGCAGGAGCAAAGTTCAATCTCTAATTGTCTAGAAAATTACTTCAGAGAGTTCCAATCACTTCTTTCAGACTGTCCTGCACTCGATTACACTTTCTTGTCAACCAGTAGATGCTATTGTAACTTTTATATCATTAATTATTTGTCTAAATAAGAATTAAAGGAAAAAATATTTGTTACTCAAGCACCATTTATTATTGAACTCATGTTATTGAATAAATTATATTTCAATATAGTATGTCCGGTCTGTGTGGTTCATTATGTATTTTAATCATATCAAAAATCCATATATATATATATATAGATATAGAAGTGCAATATAGATACTATTGGAACATGGGAGCAAATAGTCATGCCCCTACAATAGATAGAGAGATAATATACATATAGATTCAGACAAGCTAGGCTATATATTTAACTAGTTGATGTTCAAGCCAGTCCCAGTAATAATTGCTTAACAAACCCAATTTTTTTCCCGTTTCACCAATGTATCAACAATCACAATCTCAAATATCAAAGCCGCTTCAACTATTTTGAAGAGTATTGCCATTCTAGAAAGCCTATACCTCAAAGAAAATTTATATGGGCAGTTCAGAAAGTAACAAGTTTTATCATATCTCAAATGGAGAGAAATTATCTGGGAGACATCCTAGAACTGGAATCAGCAGTGATACATATGAGAACAAACCCAATGCTTAACAAAATTAAAAAAACTTAAAAAAATCAGAAAATTCTTGCAAGATTTGAATCAGAACTCCATAATATATTCAATAGTCATTTCAATTTGCACCTAAAGATAACTATCAAAAAACAGAGCACACCAAATACAGATACACATAGCAACTACTTGTCTAGCAAAATTAAAATACAGATGCATTCCTCAAGGTACATTTGTATAGCCTAGCCACTATTCAGATACACATTTCAACTAACTTCTAACATTAATCTAAAATCACTTATAGGCTACCAAGTAACATGCTACAACAAATGCAAGAGCCCAATAAAGTCGTCGGTGTAGTGTGCGTGCTCTTTCAGCTTCACGTACAATAGGCGCAAACTCTGCATCTCTATTGGATAGCACCAACTTGATCTTAGTCACTCTTTTTCAGGGATTAATCTCCCTCCTTTCGATATCATTGAGTATCTTCTTCAGCTCTCTAATATCTCTTAACAATTTACTGCCAGTTTCTTGAAGATCCGACCTACTGTATTGATCCCCCTCTACCCACTTGAAATATCTGCAATATGGTAACCCATAGGACAGAATACATATTTTGAAAAAAATTAGATGTGAATAACATTAAATGTTTACCTAAACATGAATTTAGTTTTACCTTAATGTTGTACTTTGGACAACCTAAGAAAAGTCGTCCTTGATTTTTTGGAGTATTTGTGTATCTCACTTGGGCCTCAACCTCAAAAAAGCATAAATGTTGATCCAAAGTTTGTTAAGCAAACGATGAAGAAGATGTCGTGGTAGATGATAACATGCTCTTATCAGATGGAAGTAACCTGTAATCAAACAATAAGATGAAAGATGGTAGTGATATAAGCTTTATTCAAAATGGCACAAAATGAATTAAAGTTGTTGTACTTGTTCAATCTTTAACAATTGATTGGACTTAGAAGTTAAAGGTCAGTTAAAATGAAAGACCTGGAGCTAGAAAATAGTGGAGGGAAGGAAGCAAGCAAAGGGGATGGTAAGCAGCTGAAATGATAATTAGAAGGCAAAAACTGGTTTAGAGAGACATCTAGTATGTAATTGATTTCCTCTTTGTTACAGAATCTGAACAGTCGCTTACATAAATTAAAAGCCAAAGAGAAAACACCAAAATTTTGAAATATCAAGTTAAATCAGATTTCTAAAACTCAAATCAAGCAAGAAAATTTCGGTTCATAATGTAATAATCAAATTATTACAGCATATTACAGGGAAATACAGATTATTTCAGTGCATTTGAAGACTGTGACGACCCGAGAATTTCTTCTCGTATTATTTAATCAAGTAATTATTTTGATTAAGTAGTTAATTGTGTAATTAGGATAATTATATATATATATTGAGAGGAGAAAAAGGGCATGGGCTTGAGATTTGGGCCTTGGAACTTAGAAAGAGCTATTGGGCCTATGAAGGAATGGCAAGCCCATAAGCCCAAGAGGTTGATCCATGACCCACCAAACCCTACCCATGGGACACTTGTCACTCATAGGAAAATTTTAGTGTGTCAATTACAACTAGTAGATAGTCATGTGAGATTTCCATTAGGTGAGAGTTGACTAGTGGGTGAGAGATGAGGTTGAGTGTAGAATTTTGTGATGGGATTCTTCCTATCATTGGGAATATTTTTAGAAAGTACTAAGGTATGGTCTAACTTACCCTAACTAGTACATGACATGTTTAGGGAATGACACTTGTGCAATGGAGTGGAAAGTGGGAGGAAAGGAGTGGGAGGGCATTCGGCTAGGGTGATTGCCGAAACCCTTAGGGGTTTTCCCACCCCATTCTCTCCAACCTAGGTCAATTATCATCATAGGATCTTGTAAGGGAAAGGTGACTAGGTGATTGACACAAGAAGAAAGGTGTCATAAAGGAAAATAAAAAGAAAATGGAAGAAGGAAACCAAGAAGGATCCGGGTGGATGCCGTGTGCACCACTTTGGAATTTCCTAGGATTTTGCTTGCAAATCTAGTGAAAGGAATGCCTTGGATTTGTGTAGAGAATAAAGTACATGAAGTGAAATGTGTAAGAGGTATGGCTGTGTAAGAGGAAGGAATGGAGGTTGCTTGAATTAGAAGCAAAAACTAGGATGGAGGAAGGGTGCATTTCGGGATGACACATGGAGTTTAGGGATGGCCGGATATGCAAGCTCATTTTCCCAAAGGTATGGCTATGGAATCTTGTTGAATGACTTGAGAGTGGATGGTTGAGTGTGTCATAGGGTGAAATGACAAGAGAAGGAGGCTTGGGAGGGGACGAGGTTTCGGTGAAGCTAGGAAGGCTAAGGGAGAATCCAGTTTCCTCATTCCCCCATTTCCCATCATTGTTTTCTTTTCCCAGCAAGCACCCATACCTAGTCTTGTATCCTTCACATCAAAGTATGGTGAGTTGTCCTTGACCCCTAAAAAGATGTGTATGGCCGAAACCCTTGAGGAAAGCCATCCCTCATTTGGCTAGCTCACAAACACACACACACTAGCCTTTCCTCCTAGCTCTCGGCCAAGCATCTCTCTCTTTCAACTTTCTCTTCTTCTACTTTCTTTTAACTTCTAAACCTCACTATATCCTAAGTAGAAAAGAGTTAGAACAACTATTTTGAGGAAGGATTGCTCTTGAAGAGGTAAGTGTATTCTTATCCTACCTTTAGCAATCTTTGTATACCTTTGAGTGAATTTGGTTGCTTTGCTTGTTTCCTTGTATGTATGTGGTAGAATGAATCTTTTTGGAGGAGAAACTTACCATGTTTAGTTTAGTAAGAATCCATGTTTAATTTATGTTAATTTTTCTAGGTGAGGAGTTGAAATGATATATGGTTTAGTTAGTTGTTCAACATGAAGTGGAATGAAGGAAAGTGCATGCATGATTGAAGGTTCTCTAGCATAAAATTTGATAATGCTTTAGTGTTATTTATTTAGTAGTAAAAATCCGTGTTTAAGAGCGAACATCTTGCTAAGATTAAAAGTTATTTCATGTGGAGATTTTGAATACTTGTTATGAAAATAGAGTGTGGTATGATTAATAAGTTGAGTTAAGATGAACATATATTTGTTAGGTTTGATTTGGAGATAGAAATTTTTGAGTATTGCATGCTGGTATTTTCGGATTTGAGAAACTCTTTGGTGGAAATCATTGATTTAATTATTATATTATGTGATGGTGACATGTTTAAAAATTATGGAGATATTAGATGCATATGAATAAAGTAGTTACATTGTCATGGTTGAAGGTTTTCATGAAAATCATTGAGTAAATTATCTTAGAAGAACAAGTGAACAAAATAATACATTAGGAGTCCTAGAACTTTCGGCCAAGCTTTGTTTTAGGGTTAGGATAACACTTTTAAAGGATTGGAATGGAACTAGAGTACTTGGAGAAAATGAGAAGACAAAAAGCTAGGAAAGTGTAAGGGAGCGTCCTGGCCCAACCCTAGTGGGAAGGGGCCGAGTACCCCTAAGTGCATTGGAGGCCCATTATAGCATTTTGGGAAGAAAGGGAATAGGTTTATGAGGTGCGAAAAGTTTAAAAGAGCTTGACGTAGGGTAAGCGTCATGTTCGTCACCCATTGCATATGTTCCGTGACATGAGTCTCACGTCTCATGCATATAGCACGAAAATCATGTTTTCAACATGTTTTCAAAAGAATAAAAACTAAGTAAAGTTTTATAAGAACCCCAAAGGCTGGGACGGGGTAGTGTCCCAGTGGAACTCCCTGTTCACTCAGGAGTGATTAAAGTCGAGTGAAAGCTCCTGGATCGACGAAGAACTGTCGGTAAACCATGTATGGCTCCAAGGGGATGTCCGGACCGTGGTCGCACCTAAAGCTAGTGGGTGCCTACAGATGGTGTTGGCTTTGGCCTTACCGACAGAAAAATTTGTAGTCGCTCGGGGAGTGATCAATCGCCGAGTGATGAAGAGCGCGAAAGGGCGCGAAAAGTAGCTATTTAGGTTTGATACGGTCGCCGGGTGCTACGGAAACTAGTAGGAACTCACGATGCGTAGGGGAGCCGTGAGGTGTCCAATAGAGGTCATGACAAAAGATGGGCTTTCGGGCCATTTATGATATGAAAAGTGGCGCCTAAGATAAGAAAATGAAAAGTGTTTACGAAAGAAATATTTTTGAAAGAAAACTTCATGGGTTTGTTTTCTGAGATTACGGACAATTGTATAAAAGAAAACCAAAAGAAAAAGAGACATTTTAAAACACGAGCATAAGCATGCGCATGTGCATATCACGAAGTCATGAGTTCTATAGTGCATTAAGTATGATTGCACGTATGCTATTCACTTAACTGTATGCTTAAATTGCTTTGTTATGATATAAATGTGCTTACTGAGATTTCTCCCGAAATCTCACCCCTTTGTTCATTTTTCTTACTATCACCTTCATGGGATGATAGAAGTAGTCGCAGGTGATGACAACCCAGATGAGTACGACCCCACCGATGATGCCTCGGACCCCCATGGGCCCAACTGAGTCTATTGCCTCCAAGCTAGTGACTCTAGACTACTTAAGCCGCTGGGCGGCGGTCTCACTACCTTTGGCTACGTATATATGTGGAGTACGCCCTATCGGGTGTTGTATAGTTTTGGGCGTGGACGATTTCCTCCACGTGGGTCGCCTTTACGAGTCATCCTCCAGGATGAGTTGTGAGGTGGGACCGGCCTTGGAGTTGGACCATCTCCATTACGGTCCAAGCTTCGAGAAGGTTAAAAAGGAGCCGATGGATTAGTGAATGATGGTTTGGAGATCCTCCATGCAGCTTTTGTTTTTATTGCATGTATTTTGGTCTTCCGTTGTTTTGGAAGAATGACCATTTGTAAAGGATCCTCATGTTTATATTAATGGTATTGTAATATTTTGGGATGCTATTGTTTTATGCCATGTAATACACGCTTAGAAAAAGCTTGACCTTTATCAGCTGCGAAATAAAAGAAAAAAAAAATTTATAGACGAAAAGATGAGGGGTGAACTTCCCTGTGATGCTCATCCTTGACATCACAGTTTGCTTACGATCCCAAGCGCAAGCTGGGGCGTTGACAGCGGTGGTATCAGAGCAGTTTAGTCTCTTGGTAAGAAACCACGAGTCCTAGGAAGAAGAATCAGATGGCATAGGTTATGATTTTTTAAGAGCTATAGGTTCCTACCCTAAGGGTGATCGGTTATAAGTAGGGTCCGTTTGGATGTTTGATGCTGAAATTTATGGAGCGAAAAGCGTGAAGAGTTAGGATAACTCATAAAGGAATTCTGTGCTTTTCAGGGGATTATGGTTGGAGGTAGGCGTCGTGCTTCTACTTCGAGACCCGAGGCCTTGCCATAAGAGGTTTCGAATGTCTCGTTACATGAAGGCCAGGCGATAGCCAAGGCTATTCGCCAAATGACTGAATTGGTGAAAAACCAGATGGAACAAAGTCGATGCCATCCCAATACAGGAGGAGGAACGTCGGGATGTTCTTACGAGAAGTTTTTGGTCTATCGGTATCCGAACTTCATGGGAACCGAAGGAGCTATGAAAGCGAACCGTTGGATTATGGACTTAGAGCGAGCCTTCAAGATTAGCGGGTGTACTGAGACGCAGAAGGTACAGTACGCTGGTCATCTATTGCAAGGAGAAGCTGGTTTATGGTAGGATACAAAGAGGAAGCTACTAAAAGAAGAACTTGGGGAGAACGTAATACCTACTTGGGAGCATTTTAAAACTGAGTTTGATGATCGCTTCTTCCCTGAGTCGATTAAGCAGAAGAAGGCTATGGAGTTTGATACATTGACGCAAGGAGCTATGACGGTGGACTAGTACGTTGCAAAATTTATGGAGTTGACGCGATTTCCTTCGCACCTAGTGGTCTGCAAGATGGTCTGCAACCAAGAATTCGCAACCAAGTGGCCTATTTAAGGATTGAAAAATTTCAAGAATTGGTGAATGTGGCGGCAATTGCTGAAACGGAGCAGAGAAGCCTGATTAATCAAGCCTAGATGCATAAGAAACTGGGTTTTCCCTACTCTTCAGGCAGAGATGCGGGAAAGAGAAGGAACGTTTTCCCGACAGATAAAGGAAAAGGGAAAATGAGTGGGCCTGGAGCACCTACATCGCTGCCACCCTGCAAACTTGTGGACGACCACATAAAGGTGAGTGCCGAGTGGCATTGGGAGCTTGCTTTCGGTGTGGTCAAGTTGGCCACATGATGCGGGATTGCCCTCAGATAGCTTCAAGCAGAGCTGCAAAGGAAAGATGAATACCCCTACAAAAGCCAAAGTATACTCCATTGCCCCAGGAGAGGTAGACGTGGACGAGGAGGAAGCTATCAATGCTAGTATTATTACTGGTAATACCCCAACCTTGCCTTAATTTTTAAAGTATAAGGTGATTTCTTTTAAGATGTGCATAGGAAAATTTCTATAGGTGAAATTATTATGATGCGAAATGTGGTATATGCGTTGTTTGATTCTGGTGCGACGAGGTCCTTCATTTCCTACGATTGTGTTTGGAGATTTAGATTAAATGTCGAACCATTAGCACAGAAAGTATTGGTAACACTCCCTGACGGGAAAGTGATTGGATGTCAACGGATAGTGAAGAACTGCCCTTTGGAAATTGTTGGCGTAAGGTTAAACGCCAATTTGATAGTTTTTCACTTGTTGTTGACGTAATATTAGGTATGGATTGGTTATCTGACCACTATGCCTACATCGATTGTCGAAAAAAGGAGATTATCTTCGAGTTGCCCGGCGAAGAGAAGCTGTGTTATGGAGGGGAGACGGTTAGCTCTGTTTCCTCTGTTGTGACGGCGAAAAGGGTAACAAAAGGTCTGAAGGGGGGAGCAGAAGTGTTTCTGCTAATGCCTTTAAATGCATTGGAGGATGTCAAAAGTATTGAAGATATTCCGATTGTGAAAGATTTCCCTCGGGTATTTTCTGACGAACTACTCGGACTGCCCTTAGACCGTGAAACCGAGTTCGCCATTGAATTGGAACCTGCTACGGCCCCAGTTAATAAAGCCCCCTACCGAATGGCGCCGACGAAGTTAAGGGAACTAAAGGCGCAAATTGAAGAGCTATTGGAGAAGGGATTTATAAGACCGAGTTCATCTCCATGGGGAGCCCCAGTACTGTTCGTGAAAAAGAAGGATGGAACGATGCGGATGTGTATTGATTACAGAGAACTTAACAAGGTTACTATCAAGAATAAATACCCACTGCCGCGGATAGATGATTTGTTGGATCAGCTTCAAGGAGCAACAGTATTCTCTAAGATTGATCTCAGATCGGGGTACCATCAGTTGAAAATTAAAGAGCAGGATGTACCCCAGACGGCTTTTCGAACCCGTTACGGACATTTTGAGTTCCTGGTTATGCCTTTCGGATTAACGAATGCCCCGACAGCTTTCATGGATTTGATGAATCAAATCTTCCAACAATATTTAGACAGTTTTGTCATGGTATTCATCAATGACATTCTAATATATTCCCGAAGTGACGAAGAGCACGAAGATCATTTAAAGATTGTGTTGGGAATCTTACAAGAGCACCAATTGTATGCCAAACTTAGCAAATGTGAGTTTTGGCTTAGAGAGGTTAAATTCTTGGGCCACGTAATTTCAAGCCAAGGTGTAGCCGTGGATCCAGCCAAGATTGAGGTAGTAACAAAATGGCAAAGACCGACAAATGCTCACGAGATACGAAGTTTCCTTGGGTTAGCAGGGTATTATAGGAGGTTTGTGGAAGGGTTTTCTAAGTTGTCTAGCCCTTTGACAGCCTTGACTAAGAAAAATGCCAAGTATGTCTGGAGTGATCAGTGTGAGCAAAGTTTCCAAGAACTTAAGAAGAGGTTAACTTCGGCACCAGTATTAGCATTGCCAGAACCCCACAAGCCCTACGTGGTGTACAGTGATGCATCGAAGATGGGCTTAGGATGTGTGTTGATGTAGGAGGGACGAGTAGTCGCATACGCATCTCAACAACTCAAGGACCACGAACGAAATTACCCTACTCATGACATGGAATTAGCAGCAGTAGTGTTCACGTTAAAAATTTGGAGACATTATTTGTATGGCGAGAAATGCGAGATATATACGGATCATAAGAGCCTCAAGCACTTGTTTAGTCAGAAGAATCTGAATATGAGGCAGCGGAGATGGATTGAGACTATAATTGATTTTCAGTGCGAGATCAAGTACCACCCTGCGAAGGCAAATATGGTAGCAGATGCTTTGAGTCGAAAGACTCGAGCGGAAGAACTGTCATTATTAACGATTATGCGAAGCATGCTGATTAAGAGTTTGTCTGGATAAGCAACATTGGCAGCGACGCAAGAAATCGTCTCATTGACTGAAGAAGAAATCTGAGAAGAACAGCGAAATGATGCTAAGCTAGAAAAGATCCGACAGAAACTGCTAGGAGGGCAAGGATCACCCCACTTTACGTTATCAGACGATGGAACACTATATTTTGAGAAGAGGACAGTAATACTCGACAACCCAGAATTAAAGGAAAAGCTTATGAGGGAGGCGCACTGTACCCCTTATACAGCTCACCCTGGGAGCGCCGAAATGTATCAAGATCTAAAAGGAATATTTTGGTGGGAAGGTATTAAAAAGGATGTGGCTGCGTTTGTAGCAAAGTGTTCGGTATGCCAATTGGTTAAGGCAAAGCATCAACGCCCCGCAGGAATGTTGCAGCCTTTGCCGATTTCGGAATGGAAGTGGGAAGACGTATCTATGGATTTCATAGTCGGATTCCCGAGAACGTCAGCTGGAAAGAACACCATCTGGGTAATAGTGGATAGACTGACCAAAAGCGCCCATTTCCTGCCCATAGCAAACACAGATTCAATGGAAAAATTGGTGAGGATTTATATAAAGGAAATAGTCCGTTTGCATGGCGTACCCAAAACTATTGTTTCGGATCGAGACCCCAGATTTACATCTCGTTTTTGGCAAAGTCTACAAAAAATGCTGGGATCTAATCTGAAGTTTAGTAGTGCCTATCACCCACAGACGGATGGTCAGACAGAACGGACCATTCAGACCCTAGAAGATACGTTGCGAGCCTGTGTATTAGACTCAAGCGACGACTGGGAAAGCCTTCTACCTCTAATAAAATTTGCCTACAACAATAGCTTTCAAGCTACTATCCAGATGGCACCATACGAAGCAGTGTATGGTAGAAAATGTAGGTCGCCCTTGTACTGGGACGAAGTCGGTGAAAGTAGGGTTTTAGGGCCCGAATACCTACAGAGGTCAGAGCTCAAGTGGAGATGATACGGGATAGAATGAAAACAGTCCAAAGTAGACAAAAGAGTTATGTGGATCAATGAAGGAGACCATTGGATTTCTCAATTGGTGACTGGGTGTATATCAAGATCTCACCAATGAAGGGAGTAGCTCGGTTTGGCAGAAAAAGGAAATTAAATCCCCGTTATGTTGGACCTTATGAAATTGTTGACAAAATTGGAGCAGTAGGTTATCGACTGGACTTGCCTGTGAGCTTACAAGGAGTCCACAATGTATTCCATGTATCATCTTTAAAGAAAAGTTTTGGTGAAGGACCCGTGACAATAATGGACCTGTGACAATAATGGACCTGGACAATATTGAGTTGCGCCCTAATTTGACCTACTAGAAGTTGCCAACCCGAATTGATGATTGCAAGGAGCAGGAACTAAGGAATCGTAAAATTTCATTAGTAAAAGTGTTATGGAACAACCCTGCTTTTCAAGAAGCAACGTGGGAACGGGAGGACGATATGAGAGCCAAATATCCCCATTTATTTGTAGAGTAGTGACGTGTTTGTTATTTTCTTGTTTGAACTCAGTAATGATGTATGAACAAATGTGTGTAAATATCTTATGTATATATATGAGTGTTTTGATTGTTTATGGATTTCTAAGACTTGACTAGTATAGTAACGCGTGAAACTTTAACCAGGACATGGCTCGAAATAGGAGGAACCCACGCATGTCAGTAGCCACAATAGCCCAATTAAGAGAAAGAAGAGAGAACAGACAAAGAATATTACATAGACAACGTGAAAGAATGAGAGAACAAAGACTAAAAAATTTAGACCTTTTGGAGAGACACCGCACCCACCTCATGGATGTGAACCTTGAAAGAGTACCTATTTTTCGTCGCACTAAACCACACGAAGAGTGACAACCACCTAGAAAATGGATTAAAGCGGAAAGAAAACAATTGAAGAAATTTATTCGAGGCGAGATAAGTGAGTGTAATGGAGAGCCACTGGATTTTTCCGACAACTCGAACGATTGCATAAGGCAACGGGAAGAAGGAATACCCCGGATTGATACCAAGGAAAAAATCATGCATAAGTTGAATGAAATGAGGACAAACATGTACTACGACCCGGATATAGATGCCATCTTCTATTTTTCTCAAGATTCGGTGACCGAAGGGGAAGAGGTACCATCTTATTCGTTGTTAGAAGAGTCCACCGCCACGAGTGTTAGAGGTATTAAACTTTTATTAACATCTTTATCTCATAAACTGATTTCGAGGACGAAATCTTTTTTTTAGTGGGGGAGGATGTGATGACCCGAGAATTTCTTCTCGTATTATTTAATTAAGTAATTATTTTGATTAAGTAGTTAATTGTGTAATTAGGATAATTATATATATATTGAGAGGAGAAAAAGGGCATGGGCTTGATATTTGGGCTTTGGAACTTAGAATGAGCTATTGGGCATATGAAGGAATGGCAAGGCCATAAGCCCAAGAGGTTGACCCATGACCCACCAAACCCTACCCATGGGACACTTGTCACTCATAGGAAAATTTTAGTGAGTCAATTACAACTAGTAGGTAGACATGTGAGATTTCCATTAGGTGAGAGTTGACTAGTGGGTGAGAGATAAGGTTGAGTGTAGAATTTTGTGATGGGATTCTTCCCATCATTGGGAATATTTTTGGAAAGTACTAAGGTATGGTCTAACTTACCCTAACTAGTATATGGCATGTTTAGGGAATGACACTTGTGCAATGGAGTGGAAAGTGGGAGGAAAGGAGTGGGAGGGCATTCGGCTAGGGTGATTGCCGAAACCCTTAGGGGTTTTCCCACCCCATTCTCTCCAACCTAGGTCAATGATCATCATAGGATCTTGTAAAGGAAAGGTGACTAGGTGATTGACACAAGAAGAAAGGTGTCATGAAGGAAAATAAAAAGAAAATGGAAGAAAGAAACCAAGAAGGATTCGGGTGGATGCTGTGTGCACCACTTTGGGATTTCGTAGGATTTTGCTTGCAAATCTAGTGAAAGGAATGTCTTGGATTTGTGTAGGGAATAAAGTATATGAAGTGAAATGTGTAAGAGGTATGGTAGTATAAGAGGAAGGAATGGAGGTTGCTTGAATTAGAAGCAAAAACTAGGATGGAGGAAGGGTGCATTTCGGATGACACATGGAGTTTAGGGATGGCCAGATATGCAAGCTCATTTTCCCAAAGGTATGGCTATGGAATCTTGTAGAATGACTTGAGAGTGGATGGTTGAGTGTGTCATAGGGTGAAATGACAAGAGAAGGAGGCTTGAGAGGGGAGGAGGTTTCGGTGAAGCTAGGAAGGCCAAGGGAGAATCCGGTTTCCTCATTCCCCCATTTCCCATCATTGTTTTCTTTTACCATGCAACCACCCATACCTAGTCTTGTATACTTCACATCAAAGTATGGTGAGTTGTCCTTGACCCCTAAAAAGGTGTGCATGGCCGAACTTGAGGAAAGCCATCCCTCATTTGGCTAGCTCACAAACACACACACACTAGCCTTTCCTCCTAGCTCTCGGCCAAGCATCTCTCTCTTTCAACTTTCTCTTCTTCTACTTTCTTTTAACTTCTAAACCTCACTATATCCTAAGTAGAAAAGAGTTAGAACAACTATTTTGAGGAAGGATTGCTCTTGAAGAGGTAAGTGCATTCTTATCCTACCTTTAGCAATCTTTGTATACCTTTGAGTGAATTTAGTTGCTTTGCTTGTTTCCTTGTATGTATGTGGTAGAATGAATCTTTTTGGAGGAGAAACTTACCATGTTTAGTTTAGTAAGAATCCATGTTTAATTTATGTTAATTTTTCTAAGTGAGGAGTTGAAATGATATATGGTTTAGTTAGTTGTTCAACATGAAGTGGAATGAAGGAAAGTGCATGCATGATTGAAGGTTCTCTAGCATAAAATTTGACAATACTTTAGTGCTATTTATTTAGTAGTAAAAATCCGTGTTTAAGAGCGAACATCTTGCTAAGATTAAAGGTTATTTCATGTGGAGATTTTGAATACTTGTTATGAAAAGAGAGTGTGGTATGATTAATAAGTTGAGTTAAGATGAACATATATTTGTTAGGTTTGATTTGGAGAATGAAAATGTTGAGTATTGCATGCTGGTATTTTCGGATTTGAGAAACTCTTTGGTGGAAATCATTGATTTAATTATTATATTATGTGATGGTGACATGTTTAAAAATTTTGGAGATAGTAGATGCATATGAATAAAGTGGTTACATTGTCATGGTTGAAGGTTTTCATGAAAATCATTGAGTAAATTATCTTAGAAGAACAAGTGAACAAAATAATACATTAGGAGACCTAGAACTTTCGGCCAAGCTTTGTTTTAGGGTTAGGATAAAACTTTTAAAGGATTGGAATGGAACTAGAGTACTTGGAGAAAATGAGAAGACAAAAAGCTAGGAGAGTGTAGGGGAGGGTCCCGGCCCAACCCTAGTGGGAAGGGGCCGAGTACCCCTAAGTGCATTGGAGGCCCATTATAGCATTTTAGGAAGAAAATGAATAGGTTTATGAGGTGCGAAAAGTTTAGAAAAGCTTGACGTAGGGTAAGCGTCATGTTCGTCACCCATTTTCATATGTTCCGTGACATGAGTCTCACGTCTCATGCATATAGCACAAAAATCATGTTTTCAACATGTTTTCAAAAGAATAAAAACTAAGTAAAGTTTTATAAGAACCCCAAAGGCTGGGACTAGATAGTGTCCTAGTGGAACTTCTTGTTTATTCAGGAGTGATTAAAGTCGAGTGAAATCCCTTAAGTCGACGAAGAACTATCGGCAAACCATATATGGCTCCAAAGGGAAGTTCGGAGCGTGGTCGCACCTAAAGCTAGTGGGTGCCTACAGACGGTGTTGGCTTCGGCCTTACCGACAAAAAAATTTGTACTCGCTCGGGGAGTGATCAATCGTCGAGCGATGAAGAGCGCGAAAGGGCGCGAAACGTAGCTACTTAGGTTTGATACGGTCGCGGGGTGCTACGGTAACTAGCAGGAACACACGGTGCGTAGGGGAGCCGTGAGGTGTCCAACAGAGGTCATGACAAAAGATGGGCTTTCGGGCCATATATGATATGAAAAGTGGCGCCTAAGATAAGAAAATGAAAAGTGTTTACGAAAGAAGTATTTTTGAAAGAAAACTTCATGGGTTTGTTTTCTGAGATTACGGACACTTGTATAAAAGAAAACGAAAAGAAAAAGAGACATTTTAAGACACGAGCATAAGCATGCACATGTGCGTATCACGAAGTCATGAGTTCCATAGTGCATTAAGTATGATTGCACGTATGCTATTCACTTAACTGTATGCTTAAATTGCTTTGTTATGATATAAATGTGCTTACTGAGATTTCTCCCGAAATCTCACCCCTTTGTTCATTTTTCCTACTATCACCTTCATGGGATGATAGAAGTAGTCGCAGGTGATGACAACCCAGACGAGTACGACCCCACCGATGATGCCTCGGACCCCCACGGGCCCGACTAAGTCCATTGCCTCCGAGCTAGTGACTTTAGACTACTTAAGCCGCTAGGCGGCGGAGTCACTACCTCTGGCTACGTATATATGTGGAGTACGCCCTATCGGGTGTTGTATAGTTTTGGGCGTGGACGATTCCCTCCACGTGGGTCGCCTTTACAAGTCATCCTCTGGGATGAGTTGTGAGGTGGGACTGGCCTTGGAGTTGGACCGTCTCCGTTACGGTCCAAGCTTCGAAAAGGTTAAAAAGGAGCCAATAGATTAGTGAATGATGGTTTGGGGATCTTCCATGCAGCTTTTGTTTTTATTGCATGTATTTTGGTCTTCCGTTGTTTTGGAAGAATGAACATTTGTAAAGGATCCTCATATTTATATTAATGGTATTGTAATATTTTGGGATGCTATTGTTTTAAGCCATGTGATACATGCTTAGAAAAGGCTTGACCTTTATCCGCTGCGAAATAAAAAATAAATAAAAATTCAGTAGACGATAAGACGAGGGATGAACTTCCCTGTGATGCTCATCCCCGACATCACAGTTTGCGTACGATCTCAAGCGCAAGCTGGGGCGCCGACAAAGACTCACCCCAGATCACCAAATAAACGAACAACATTACAAATACAATGATAACTGTTCATCACAAAGATGCCAATGCAATTAAATACAAGAGCACCAAGAGAAAGCTCGAGGGATTGATATACAAAAAAAGAAAAAAATTAACACGCAGTGCTATTGTTCCTGTCAATGTCACCAAGAATATCTTTTAGGCAATACTAAATGGAAGTCAACTGGATGATAAGCACCAAATTCCTGTTTTAAAATTCCCACAAAATGGATATTCCAACCCCTAAAATGTTAGAAAACTTAATAGAAACCAAAAATAAAATTGATTTTCTATAGAGAGAGGAGATGAAAAACGCACTCACCAGAGTGGCCACCTGATTCTTTCGTCTTCGTGCTGCTGTGTAAAGAAAAGGAGGATGAGAAGAAGATATTAGAAATGGACTCGAAGAAGGAGGATGAGAAGAAGATGCGTAAGAAGCAAACAAGGAGAAGGAGATGAGATTCTAGGGTTTACTCGAAGGGTGAAGAAGATGCTACCTATGCACTGGGGAGGATTCTAGGGTCTACTCGGTGTTTACTTGATCTGAGATTCTTATTGGATGGAAGGATTCAAAATTGAAAATAGGGAGCCAATGTGAATTGAAATACACCATTTCATTTAATTGTACTTGTGGATGGCGTGTACGCAAGTGTCCGCAAGGCCGTGTGCATGAATCATTTTCCCTTAAAGATCATGTTTTTTCAGTTCACGACCTTTCAATGAGTGTCTCTCTCTCCAATTTGGATGGATGCTTGTTTGTTAAAACAAATGGGTTTTAATTCATACTTAACAAATGGGTTTTAACTTATTGTTAACAAATGAATGGGCATGCATTTCAAAGAAACCTTATTGTTGATGGTATTGTAGCTATTTTCTTGGCATTAAAAAAAAAAAAACTATTATTCGATTTCAAAGGACCTCTGATATTGCAAAGAGGATAGCGCAAGAAACAACAGTAAGAAAAGTAAACAAATGGGTTTTAATTCATACTTAACAAATGGGTTTTAATTTATTGTTAACAAATGAATGGGCATGCATTTCAAAGAAACCTTATTGTTGATGGTATTGTAGCTATTTTCTTGGCATTAAAAAAAAAAACTATTATTCGATATCAAAGGACCTCTGATATTGCAAAGAGGATAGCGCAAGAAACAACAGTAAGAAAAGTAAACCACTTATAGTGTGATCTGTATATGAATGCTGCACATTCTGTTGCTGGTAGTTGATAGGAGGGATGATCCTGTAACGCCGTTGCTAAATCGGTGGACATACCAGGTATAAGTGGTTCCGACTACGTAGTATATCTTGCCAATATAACAATAAAAGCCTCATTTATTTTGATATAACGAGGATGGTTTAGATATGTGTGCGACTCATTTACCCCATCATGTTCTGTATAAGGCAATGGTTCATGAGTTGATAGGTATTCAAGACAACAAGGTGGATTGAGAAACATTGGCAATTTGCCACATGAGGATCAACAGGTTGAGTTGCGTTTTCCTTTTGTAGTGCCCATTTTTAATTCTATGTTTTGTATTATCAAGAAAATGGTCTTCGTTCAACTCATGCTTTATAGGAGGTCGTGTTGTCATCAGAACAAGATGTCTTTTTCAAAGCTAAAATGTATGAGAATTTTGGGGATATTGAAATAAATATCAAGCGATTGGTGGATGAATTTCAGCAGATTGCAAATAGTAACCAGAACAGGATTTGGCTTTCAATGGTGGTCAAGTGGCAGCTTTTGATTTTGAGGTTTTCTCTCAAGTTCGTTTACATTGACTTCATGTCTATCCATGAACCTACTAAGATCTACATGTTTTTTAAGATTTTTTTTAATCAATAAATAATAATTTTATTGACAATAGAAAATAGGCATAGTCAAGTTCATGTGGATATAGTCTTTTAGGCTCAACGTTTTTTTTTTTAATTTTTATTCTTTAGTAATATATGCTTGTCTTTCTTTCCTCCTTCCTCATTTTTGAACCTAGTCATTCTGAATGAGGACAAAAGTGATTAGTCAGCAGGAAAAGTTTTATGTTTACAGAATTTTTCTATGCAAACGTGTAATGCATGTTAAGCCTGTACTAAAATAAATATTGCTAACCCCATTAGGAGATATTAATTATATGTTGTTATAAAAAACAATTAAAGACGGAAAAATGCTAAAAGCAGCTATATATATATATATATATATTCTGAATCCGCAATCTATGAATCTATGATTGATTTGGGTCAAATATGCTGCCTGTGTTTGGCTTTGACCGTAAAGAATAAAACATCGATCTTATCTTTTTTTTTTTTTTTAAGAGGACATCGAATGATTCTTATCCTTACTCTCGCCTTTAAAAAAATAAAAAAACTTTGCCTATCAAATCGGCCGGTATACTACAATATATATATAGGGTTGCTTCTTAATTAAGCTCATGGTCATCAACGTCATGATCATACGTCAGAAATTAGATCCGCCCGGAGTAGGCTTTAAATATATATAATCTTGTTCGAACCAAGTTTTTAAATATATATATATATTAGATTAATCGTTTATTAATAATAAAAAATAATATTTATAACCGTAAAGTATACTGAATTTGTTTTAAAAAGTGGCAAATACCAATTCACGTGAAAAAAATATTTTTTTCAATAATCAATCATATTCTTTTTATAAAATAGAAAAATTATGCAACATTTATACATTTTACAATTATATGTGATATTCATCTTAAATATTTGTTATCCAATATTGCAATGGTACTTGACACTTACGTACATATTTACTTAATTTCCAAAAAGTATTTTCTTCATATGGTGTAAAAAAATTAAAATGCCTTAACGTGACCGTTCTTTCAAGAATGCATGGCATGACAACCCCATGGCTATGTGCATGGGGAAGTTATTCAATCCACCTAGCTTGTGACCATAATTACGACTTTAATAGAGTCATGTGAGCAATCCAGTACCCTTAATTAATGACATTAATATAGCCTCCTCTCTCGCTATTCCTGTTTGACTCCAGAGATGGTGTTCCAATCAATTTTCTCCTGAAATCTTATCTCTTGTCAAAGTTTATTGAGTTGAGACAAATGATGGACGGTATTGAGGAAATGTAGAGAAATTTATGTTTGATCGAGGAAGAGAAACTACAAGAAAAATATATATTTATGATATTTTAAATATTATAATCAAAGAGACTATTTGTGATTAAAACAGTCTATTTTTGTTGCAAAAAATTATTTTAATTGTAATTAAAATATCACAAATATCTATTTTTCTTGTAATGAAGAAACAATCATCAAGCTAATAAGCCATATAGGGATTGAGGCAACTAGGAAAATCTGTTTTGATCGAGGGGGATAAACGTGAGATCCCAGATTTATGTGTATTTTTACATATTATTTTATTCTCGGTATTAATTATTTTAATTTATTTTAATAATATTATTGGTTGTGTTTTATTTGATTAAGATATTTATTTGAACTATTTGATAGTTAATATTAGTTTTATGTTGTTCTTATAATTAAATATTGAGTTACATTACTTTTCTTATTAATTTTAATGTGAGGTAATTATTTTAATAATTGGAATTAAATTCCTTTATTTTATTATGTGATTTTATTTGATGTGCTTTCTTAATAATAATTAGTGTTCTATAATCAAACTGTTCTTTAAATTAAATTGGTTTATTGTTGGGTTTTAAATATTTTATTTTATTGATATTAAATTGTAGTATTTCAAGTCGGCTTTTATTTAATTTATTGTGTTTTTTTTTTCTAGTTAGTCTTTTTTTTCTTTCTTTTTTTCTTTTCTTTTCTTTTCTTTTTCTTCTTTTTCTTTTCTTTCCTCCCCATTTTCGGCCCCAGACCGCGCGACCCCTCCCCTACTTCCTTCCGCCCGTTTCTCCTATCCCTACCCAGCGCCGCTTTCAGCCACCCTCCGGCGACACCGTCCAGCCCACAACCTTCCCCACACGCCGGCGAGTCTACCGGTATCGGTGATGTCATCTCCGGCAACTGCCGACCACCCCTTGGCACCGGCGACCTACCAGCAACCTCCTCACCCTTCGGCGAGCATAACCCACCACCCAAAGCCATCCATCGTCGCCATTTGCTCCTCTATTCGAAATGGGTCTTCCAATAGCTTGTTCTTCTCCGCGCCACCGTCCGGCCGCCGTGCATCTCACCTCCTCCACCAAACCATTCCCCTACCCTAGCCGGTCATCCCCCTAGCTCAGTTTCTCCAACTGCAGCCCCACCTTCTCGGTACAATCCTAAATTCGAAAATGGGTTTTCACCAATTTTGAGCCCGATCCGCCACCTTCCGGTGGTTGTGCCGCCATACCACCACCTCCATGAGATTCCCCACCTTCCAAAGAGTATCTTCCTAAATTTTGGTGTCAAACCGAGCACTTTAGCCTAAAGTATCAGTGACAGCTACAAACGCTGCGGATTAGCGTTTGCTCAAGGATTTACGCTTTAACCCGCTGTAAGTATTTTCCAAATAAACTTTAAGATTTAAATATATTTTTCGTATCAACAGTTAATGTATTTGGTCATTGTTGGAATTTATTAATTGTTGAATATTTTGTGCATGGTCGTATACATTGTGTATTTACACGCATGTTCATGAAAATATTTGGAAATGAGATTTTTGCATGATTTCGAATATTCATGTGTTGGAAATGAAAACTGGATTTTCATTGTGTTTATGGTTTTCGGGTGCGTGTGTATCACGACTCCAAGCCGAGATGGGGTATTATATCGGTGGAGCTTCTCTGGTCACTCGAGAGCAGAATATACTGAGTGACGTGCTCTGCGTCGTCGCCAGGCGACGACGGGATCGGATGGGATGGTAACGCTCTCGTACCGACTCCGTGGCTCCTCTGCTGGCGGGAGCTAGGGGATGCCTAGTCATGGTACGTGCTGAGCGTGGTTAGCTAGGCATCGCCCGTTTCGAAGTCACGTGCATGACTGTTACCTTCGGTGTGATGATGAAAGCCAGGGTGTGCGGATGGTCCCTAGGGGAGATCATGGTGCATACGGTTAATAAAATGGATGTTTAGGCCATTTTCTGAGAAAGTGGCGGGATGTATTTATTGGTTTTACGTAGACCATTTTCTGGGAAAATGGTTGTGGTTTTAATGGATTTATAGTCATCATTTTCTGGGAAAATGATGGATGATTTATTGGAGTTTTAATTTGGGCCAAATTGGGATTTTGGCGGTGTGGTTATTGTATTTGTTTTGAGAAAGATGATTTTAAACTTCATGCATACGGTGTCCTGTTTATGCATAGTGTTGTTACATAAATGTATTTATTATCTTGAGTTTGTTTGGGTTGTACTTACCTGCGATGCCATTTTTGGTGTCGTAGTTTTTGGATACAGATTTTGAAGAGGCCGAGCCTGAGGAGACAGCTCCGCCGCTGATGTACTGTTATCATAAATTGTTATCTTGGGAAATTATTTTCCCCTTTTTATAAATATGTATTTTTAAGATTTATCTTTCGGATGACTGTATTAAATCTCATGTTGGAGAATTTATGTTAAACTAGTTTGTAAAATATTTCTAAAATTTCTGGTACTTAGTTAATGACTTAATTTATCCGCTGCTTTTATTTATGCATGCCACGTGTTCACACACGTTTGGCACTTGATGTTGGGGGTGCGTGACCCGTGTTGTCAGCATCTTGATGCCTCGATTCCCGTATTTATTTTAAGGAGAATTTGGAGGCGTCGCAATAGATAATGATGTTTTAGCCAATGCCATGGCTAGAATTTGGAGGATTAGCAAACGAGCAACTTTTCGAGAGGTTGATCGAAATTTGTTTGTTATTACTTTTGCTACACATGTTGATTGGCAACAAATCATAGATGGCAAGTCTTGTTTATTCGATAATTTGTTGTTCCTATTGGTGTCGTATGATGGAATAGTGTAGCTAGGGAAAATATCCTTTGATCATGAAACGTTTTGGTTGTAGATTCATAATATGCCTCTAGACTACATAACAAAAGATTGGGGCATGAAGATTGAGAGTTCGGTGGGTCGAGTCTGGGAGGTGGATGTTGACAATGACAATATAGGATAGGGATGGTTTTTGTGAGTTAAGGTGGAATTGCCTCTTTGCAAAGCCCTTGCAAGGGGTAGTTTCATCAATATACATGGGGAGAAGGAGTGGGCACCATTCAAATAGGAAAGGTTGCCATGAATTTGTCTATCTTGTGGCTAGTTATTGCAAGGGGAAAGAGGCAGCTCGTCTAGAAAAGATGTTTTGGGAGAGGGGATGGCAAAAGACTCAGAACTTGGGGCTTGGCTAAGTGTATATGGTAATGCTAAACGATGGTCTACTTCTACTGCTTCTAACTCTGGTTGTCATAGGAAGGGGGACGGGAAAAAGGTTACAATACTAGGTACAAAGGATTGAGAGGCAAAGGGATCGGTTTGGCAGCTTTGCTTAGGGGAGGCCGTCACGAATTTTTGATCAGGTGCAGATTAATCTCATTACCATGAGTTCAAAAGAGGCGGTTGGCATTTCTTATGGAGAGGGTAGAGTGGTTAATAAATTTATGCCTGTGGATTTGAAAGGTTTGCACTAGGTAATCGTTGAGCTTAAAAATCATGTTGAGATGTTGGGTGAAGTTATAGCGGGGTAGTTGCAAGTACTCATTATCTAGTTATAAAAGATTTGGATGAAGTGTTTGAGTGGGAACATTTTCTGACCTTAATGGGCCATACTAGGCCAAGACTAGCTGTAGGGCCTAGTCAAGAAAAAGTGTTGTGTTCTGTTAACTTCCTTTGTCGAAGTGATATGTAGAAGAGTTTAACGGCTATTCAAGTTGAATTGGAAACTCCTCCTAATTCTTGCTTCCCGACCACTAGACAACTAGGGGTGGTTTCAAAAAGTGGAAGAGAGTGGAAAGTGTGCTCAAGCCAAGTATGTTCCTCTGCTGTTTCTAGTTTAAAAGATTTGATGAGACTTCTGTTGGGGGGGTTATTCCTTGAGAAATATGAAGAAAGTTCGAGTTGAGGTAGTGCAAAAACATTGTGCAAATTCACTAAGTTTGGTGAAGGCTGGTCTTGCCAAGCATGAAAATCTTAAGTTGGAACTATTGGATGGTTGGGAACCTCCCGAACAGTTCAAGCCTTTTGCTTGTTAGTAAAGGATCAATTATCTGATGTGGTCTTTTCAATGGAGACCAAGTTATCTTATGGTAGAGCTCAACCTATGGCAAGGAGACTCAGATTTGATGGATGTGTGGATGTAGGAGTTGTGTGAAGAAGTTGGGGTTCAATGATTCTATGGAAACAAATAGACCTCTTAGAGCTAGGTAAATATCATGGTGAATGATGAAAAAAGTAAAAAAAAAAAAAAAAAAGTGGGTTCTACCTTGCTTTTATGGCCACTTTTTAATGGAGACCAAGTTATCCTATGGTAGAGCTCAGCTTGTGGCAAGGAAACTCAGATTTGATGGTTGTGTGGAGCTAGGAGCTGTGTGAAGAAGTAGGGATTCAATGATTAAATGGAAACAAACAGACCTCTTAGAACTAGGTAAATATCTTGGTGAATGATGAACAAGGTAAAATAAGTGGCTTTTAACCTGCTTTTATGGCCACTTTTTAATGGAGACCAAGTTATCTTGTGGTAGAGCTCAGCTTGTGGAAAGGAGACTCAGATATGATGGTTGTGTGGAGATAGAAGTTGTATGAAGTAGGGGTTTAATGATTCTATGGAAACAAATAGACCTCTTACAACTAGGTAAATATCTTGGTGAATGATGAACAAGGTAAAATTTGTGGCTTCTAACCTACCTTTATGGCCACTTTTTAATGAGACCAAGTTATCTTGTGGTAGAGCTCAGCTTGTGGAAATGAGACTCAGATTTGATGATTGTGTGGAGATAGGAGTTGTATGAAGAAGTAGGGGTTTAATAATTCTATAGAAACAAATAGACCTCTTAGAATTAGGTAAATATCTTGGTGAATGATGAACAAGGTAAATATAAGGGGCTTCTAACTTGCTTTTATGGCCACTTTTTAATAGAGACCAAGTTATATTGTGCTAGAACTCAGTTTGTGGCAAGGAGACTCACATTTGCTGCCTGTGTTTGGCTTTGACCGTAAAGAATAAAACACCAATCTTATCCTTTTATTTTTTTTTTATAAGAAAACATCGATGATTCTTATCCTTACTTGCGCATTTAAAAAAAGAAAAAAAAACTTGGCCTAACAAATCGGCCGATATACTAGAATATATATATATAAACGGTTGATTCTTATTTAAGCTCGTGGTCACCAACGTCACGACCATACGTCAGAAATTAGATCTGCTCGGAGTAGGCTTTACATCCTGACTCTCGATATATATCATGTTCTAACTTCTAACTGTTATAAAACTAGAAAATGAAATAAAATTGCAAGAGAAAGAATATGCTTTTATATTATTTAAGCACTGTAATAAGATTTTTGTTCCATACAATTGAATGGCACTAGTACCCCATATATATATCTAATATATATATATATACAAGGAAAATGGTAAAGATATCAATGGTTGAATTCCACTCTGAGTCATGTTTTCATTTTTTTTGAACTTAATGATTAAGGAAAAATTATTTAATAATATTATCATTTTTTTTCTTCTTTTTTAAAAATGTTTAAAAGCAATAAAAAATTGATGTAAAAATAAAATAAAATAAAATTATAACTATCGAGACCTAGAGCGGGTCCCAACGAGCGGGGGCTATAGCAGCCCCCATGTATACAATTGAACATAGGCAGTCATTAACTTACATCTTCAAATTGGTAAGTCCAAACTTTTATCTTCAAAGCTAAGTTATAAAAACACACTAATCTTAGCGGGGTAACATGCATGGACTAATAATGGTCATCAACCCATGAGGAATGACATGCATGGATCAATAGTGGTTAGCCACCCATATACAACATTCTCTTTCGGACGATCACCTATAAAAAATACATCTCATTAAAATCTTGCGAAGGCAAAATTCAATGAGAAGAAAAATCAATGGTAAAGAAAAAAAAAATAGTTGTGTACTATCAAATGCTTTAGGATTGCCTTATTAAAACCTTTCAAAGGAAAACTCAATGGGATAAAACTTTAGTCAAGGAAAAAGAGTACAATCAGCACAAATCTTCAAGATATTTACTCTCCCTAAAAAGTGCATGATGATAGATCTTTAAATCTTTGCATTATAATATTTTACAAAATTTTCTTGAATGTCACAGCTAGTAATGCCTTCGTAAATAAATCTACCAGATTATCACTTGATCGTATCTACTTGACATCAATTTCACATTTTTCCTGAAGTTCATGAGTATAAAAGAATTTAGCTGAAATATATTTAGTTCTGTTACCTTTGATATATACTCCTCTAATCTGAGTGATACAAGCAACATTATTTTCGTATAAAATTGTTGGACTATTATTGATCATGAAAAGATGACACTTTTTTTGAATATGTTGGATCACTGATTTTAGCCAAGTACACTCTCAACTTGCTTCATAAATTGCAATGATCTCTGAGTGATTTAAAGATATGGCAGATAGTGTTTGTTTGACAGACCTCCATGATATAATAGAATCTCCATACGTAATCATGTATCCAGTTTGAGATCTACCTCTGTGTGGATTTGAAAGATAACCTGCATCTACGTATCCAACCAACTATGGACTTAATTCACGTTGATAAAATAATCCCATATCAACCGTACCTCGAAGGTAATGAAGGGCGTGTTTAATACCATTCTAATACCTTCGAGTTAATGCAGAACTATATTTTTGCAAGTAGATTAACTGAAAATGCAATATTTGGCCAAGTTCAATTTGTAAGATACATCAAAGTTACAATTGATGTATCTTGTAAATTGCACTGATATATAATATTTCAGGACCAATGATTTCTTCATTGTCTTCACAAGGATGAAATGGATTTTTTCGTACATCAAGTGATCGAAAAACCGTTGGAGTATTCAGAGATAAGCTTTGTCCATATAAAAATATTTCAGAACTTTCTCTGTATACATTGACTAATGAATAAGGATTTCATTTGGCAAATGTTCGAACTCCAGGCTGAGTCAAAGTTTCGTTTTGCCAAAATCTTTAATTTTAAATTCATTTTTTAAATATATAGCAAAATTTTGTGATCTTTTTAGGAGTTCCAACAAGATTTAAATCATCAACGTAAACTACAATAATGACAAATTTGGATTCTAGTTTTTTAATAAAAAAATATGGGCATATAGAATTATTCTCAAATCCTTTTTACAATTGATATTTACTAAGGCGATTATACTACATGCGTCCAGATCGTTTTAACCCATATAATTGTTTTTGAAATTTGATAGAATACATACTTCTGGATGTATTTGGATTAGATGTTTCAGACATTTTATAACCTTCAGGGATTTTCATATATGTGTCATGATTTAATGATACATATAAATATGCAGTGATCACATCCATCAACCGTATATCCAATCATTTTGTAACTACTAATATACTGAGAAAATATGTTTTCTCATAATCAATCCCGAGTTTCTATAGAAAACTTTGTGCAACAAGTCGTACTTTGTACTGCACAATTTCATTTTTCTCATTACGTTTTCGTACAAATAGCCACTTATATCCAACATGTATTACACCATTTGGTGTTTGGACAACAGGTCCAAATATCTCTTGTTTTGCTAGCTAGTTTAGTTAGCTTCAATAGTTGCTTTCCATTTTGGCTAATCATTTTTACATCGACATTCTTCAATGATTTTTTATTTACTTTTTTCATCACTTCTAGTAATGTCAATGGTTATTTTATATGAAAATATGTTATTAACAATAATTTTATTTTTATCCAGAATTTCTCCAGTACTCATGAAATGTATCGAGATATTGTTATTTTCAGGTACCTATTCCTCTTCAGGTGATCATTTTTTAAGAGATTTTGGAATTGAAGATTTGATCTCTTCAATAGCATTAACTATACTTGTGGCCTGTATTGTGGGTATTTGTTCTTTAAGAACACAAAATTTATTTTGTATTTTTCTCTTTCGAGAAATCTTGTCTTTTGCACCATTGGTCGTCCACGCTTCAGGTGTGTCTTAGACTCATTTATTCTTGTCTGACTGCAATCCTTGCTGGAGTATTAACAACAGGAATATATGATTTTACCATACCTTTAATATCAGTAAATACATTCAATAATTGATTTGCAACACTTTTGCAAATGAATAATCCTCTGAATTTCTAGTTTACATTGGAGGATCAAATTGAGACAGAATTTAATTTTTCCAAATAATTTCTTATTATGCTTCAAGTACAGACTTTTCGTTACCCAATGATGAAAAAGTGGATTTGTTAAAATAACAATTCTCAAAACGTGGTTTAAATATATCTCCCATAAGGAGCTCAAGGTATCTAATGATAAATAGAGGATCAAAACCAACATATATCCCAAATTTATATTGAGGACCTATATTTGTACGTTGTGGAGGTGCAATTGGAATATACACAGTACATCTAAAAGTACGAAGATGAGAAATATTTGGTGGTTGGCCAAATGCAAGTTGTAATGGAGAATATTTATGATATGCAGATAGTCTAATTCGAATAAATGATACTGCATGAGGTATAGCATGTCTTCAAATGGAAACAAGTAGTTTTGATTTCTTAAGTAAAGGTCTATCGATTAGTTGAAATATTTTGATTAATGATTCAGCTAAATCGTTTTGAGTGTGCGTATGAGCAACATGATGTTCAACATCTACTCCTATTAACATGTAATAGTTATTAAAAGCTTGAAATGTAAATTCATATGTATTATCCAATCGAATAGTTTTAATTGGATAATTAGAAAATTGTGCTCGTAGTTTAATTATTTGGGTAAGAAGTCTAACAAATACAACATTTCTAGTGAAAAATAAATAAACATGTGACCATTTACTTGATGCATCAATTAAAACATAGAGTATCTAAATGGTTCATTTGATGGATGAATATGGTCACATATATCCCCGTGAAGCCTTTGCAAAAATGATAGAGATGGTTTAATAATCAATTTATCTTCAAAATAAGGAGAGCATGGATATTCATTTGATAAAATAATCTTTTGATTCTATAGGGGATGCGCATACTAAGTATCAATGATTCGTCTCATCATTACTGATCCCGAATGTCCAAGGCGATCATGTCAAATCATAAATACTTTGTGGTCAATACACTTCTAGTGCATTACCACATGTGATTCAATTATTCTCATATTTACATAATACAATCCAGAAGAGAGAGATTAGACAGTTTTTTTAGTATGTGTTTCTGGACCGAAATCATTTTAGTAATGAGGAGATGCTGTTTATTGTCTTCATTGATAGTTTCAATATGATAATTATTATGACGTATATCTTTAAAATTCAATAAATTTATTCTAGATTGTGAAGAAAATAGAGCATCATCAATACAAAATCTGGTGCCATTAGGAAACACAATATAAGTTCTTTCAAAGTCGTTAATTAGATTCGACAAACCTGATATGGTATGCATATAGATTTTGCTTAGTGTTAGATTTTGAAAATATTTTTTATCTTTAAGAATTGTGTGAGTTGTAGCACTGTCAGTCAGACATATATCTTTATCATTTATCTCAGAGATAAACAGTTCATCAGTATGATTTATGATTCTACAAAATATATAAAATTTTCATTTCAAAATGTAACAAAATATTATAAAGTTTTACTATAAAATGTAGAAATTTGATATAAGTCAATCAAGTGTTTAGTCGTGTCATAGATATGTGACCAATGTCCAGTCATACCATATCTATGGCATGCATTTTCATCTTTTTTTGAAAAGTTGTTCTAAGAGCCTTTACCTTCCTTGATTTGGATCATTTTTTGTGATACAATGTAATTCTATTATTATTTCTTTAGTATTGTCGCTTCTAGCACTCACACTTTTATAATTTTTTCTACCATGTGCATGCCCTCAGTTCCTTTGAAAGAATGCACCATTCACTTCTAGGAATGGTGTAAATTCAGTACCATTCACTTTAGGAAATGATGTGGAACTAGTAGGACGTGACTGATAATTTTTTTTAATAAAAACTCATTATTTTGCTCAACTACTAGAAGACGAGATAAAAGTTCAGAATATTTTTTAAAGTTTCGCTCTCGATACTGCTGCTATAGGAGCACATTCAATGTATGAAAAATAATATATGTTTTCTCTAAAATATTATCATCAGTAACTTCTCACTACATAATTTTAGTATTGAGCTAAATTTAAAGCGTGTAGAGTTATACTCATTAACACTTTTAAAATCTTGCAACTTCGGGTGCAACTAGTTATAATGAGCTTTTGGGAGATTTACAGTCTTCTGATGCTCATATCTCTCCTTTAAATTATTCTACAAAATAAGAGGATATTTCACCGTGTGATAAGCAGCACGGTCCTGCAAGGATACGTGATTTCCTTATTCGATTGTATCTCCCAGATTCATCACATTCAGATAGATTTCATTAGGGATCCAGGATAAATAACCTTTTCCAGAAATATCAATAATAACAAATTCTAATTTTATAAGATTTATCATTTTCTATGTATATAAATCACGAAAATAAATAAGAGTATCTAAGAAATATATTCACAAAATCATGAGAATAAATGTAAAATTTTATCAAGTAATAATCAACAATATAACATTTTATATTCATTTCGAGGGCTATAAATAATATATTGAAAAACTTACTTAAAGTTGAAGACCACTAATTTTATAATCGGTAGAAGTTTGTGCTAATAACTTGTTATAAAATTAGAAAATGAAATAAAATTGCAAGAGAGAGAATATACTTTTATATTATTTGAGCACTATAATAAATTTCTCGTTCCTTACAATTGGGCACTAGTACCCCATATATATATATATATATATATATATAGTTGAACATAGGCAGTTATTAACTTACGTCTTCAAATTGGTAAGTCCAACCTTTTGTCTTCAAAGCAAAGTTATAAAAACACCTAATCTTAGAGGGGTGATATGCATGGACCAATAATGGTAATCCACCCATGAGGAATGACATGCACGGACCAACAGTGGTCATGCACCCATATACAACACTAACCAAGTTTAAAAAAAAAAAAAAAGTATATATATATATATAGAGCATCGATTTATAGATTAGTATTTCATCAATAATAAAAAATTATATTTACAAATATCGTAAAATGCAGAGAGTTTTTTTTTTTTTTAGTGGCAAATACGAATTCACATGAAAAAAATATTTTTTCAATAATCAATCTTACTCGTTTTCTAAAATAGAAAAATTATATGACACTTATACACTCTATAATTATATCTGATATTCATCTTAAATATTTATTATCCAATATTGCAACGGTACTTGACACTTTACATATTAACTTAATTTCCGAAAAATATTTTCTATATATGGTGTAAGGGTACGTTAAGTTTGTAGAAATATGAAGTCCTCAAATTAAAATAGCTTAATTGTTTGGTTAATTTGATTTTATGATAATAAATAGTTGTTCCTAAAAAATTAATGAGAAAAATAGCTACTAATTCTTTGAATTAATATTTGAATGTGAAATTCTAAAAGAATCCTTGGTTTTTTTAAAATATTTAAAAAAATAAATAAATTAAAATGCCTTAACGTGACCGTTCTTTCAAGAATGCATGGCATGACAAGCCCATTGCTATGCATGGGAAGTTTCTCAATCCACCTTGTGACCATAATTAGGACTTTATTAGAGTCATGTGAGCAACCCAGTACCCTTAATTAATGACATTAATATAGTGTTCCAGTCGGTTTTCTCCCGAAATCTTATCTCTTCTCAAAGTTTATTGAGTTGAGACAAATGACGGACGGTATTGAGGAAATGTAGAGAAATTTATGTTTGACCGGGGAAGAGGAAACAATCAAGCTGGTAAGCCGTACGGGAATGAGGTTCACAAGAAAGGGGAACTGATCAGGTAACCTAGGAAATCTGTTCTGGCCGAGTGATAGGTAAGGATGTTTTAGCCAATGCCAAGCTAGAATTTGGAGGATTAGCAAACATGCAACTTTTCGAGAGGTTGATCGAAATTTGTTTGTTATTACTTTTGCTACACATGTTGATTGGCAATGAATCATAGATGGCAAGCGGCTTGGTTATTCAATAATTTGTTGTTCCTATTGGTGCCGTATGATGGAACAATGCAGCCAGGGTAAATACCCTTTGATCATGAAACGTTTTGGTTGCAGATTCATAATCTGCCTCTAGACTACCTGATGAAAGATTGGGGCATAAAAATTGGAAGTTCAGTAGGCCGTGTCTGGGAGGTGGATGTAGACAATGACAATATAGGATGGGGTGGTTTTTGTGAGTTAAGGTGGAATTGCCTCTTTGCAAAGCCATTGCAAGGGGTAGTTTCATCAATGTACATGGGAAGAAGGAGTGGGCATTATTCAAATAGGAAAAGTTGCCACAAATTTGTCTATCTTGTGGCTGGTTATTGCATGGGGGAAAGAGGCAGCTTATTTGGAAAAGATGTTTTGGGAGGGGATGGCAAAAGAGACACAATTTGGGGCTTGGCTGAGTGCAGATAATAGTGCTAAAAGATGGTCTACTTCTACTGCTTCAAACTCTGGCTATAAAAGGAAGGGGGATTGGAAAAAAGGTATAGTACAAAGAATCGAGAGGCGGAGGGATCGATTGGCAGCTAAGCTCAGGGGAGGCCATCATAGATTTTTGATCAGGGGCACATTCGTCCCATTACCATGAGTTCAAAAGAGGTGGTTGGCATTTCTTATGGAGAGGTGGAGCAGTTACTAAAGTTATGCCTGCAGATTTGGAAGGTTTGCACTAGGTAACCGTTGAGTTTGAAAATCATGCTGAGATGTTGGGTGAAGTTCCAGTAGGAGATAGTTGAAAGTACTCATTAGGTAGTTATAAAAGATTTGGATGAAGTGTTTGAGCGGGAACATTCTCTAACCTTAATGGGCCATACTAGGCGAGGACTAGTTGTTGGGCCTAGTCAAGAAAAATATTGTGTCCAGTTAACTTCCTTTGTCGAAGTGATATGCAAAAAAATCTAACGGTTATTTAAATTGTATTAGAAACCCCTCCTAATCCTAGTTTCCCGACTACTAGACAACCAAGGGTGGTTTCAAAAAGTGGAAAAAAGTGGAAAGTGCGCTTGGGGCTAGGTTTGTTCGAGCATGTTTGGGATTGCGTTTCAAAACTTTAAAAGTGCTTTTAAGCAGTTAAAAGTACTTTTAAAGAAAAATGAGCTGTTTGGGTAACTTTATTAAAAGCGCTTTAGTCGGTTGAAAAAGCTAAAAATCAGCTTTTTCAATAAGCACAAAATTAGAGCTTTTATCAAAAAGCTCCTGCAGATAACTATATATTTTTAAAAAACTACTGTAATTAACTCTAAAAGTGCTTTAGACATATGGATTCCAAACAATAAATGACTTTTTAGTAGTAGAGCTTATTACATTAAGCTTTAAGCTATAAGTCTTAAGCTAAAAGCAATATTTCTCACCACAATCATAAACATGCACTTCCTCTTCTACTGCTACGGTTCCCTTTGGTTCTAAAAGAATTGTTGAGATTTCTGTTGAGGGGGTTATTCCTTTAGAAATGTGGAGAAAGGTCAAGTTGAGGTAGGGCAAAAACATTGTGCAAATTCACTGAATTCGGCGGAGGCTGCTTGTTAGCCCCGCCAAACATAAAATGTTAAGTTGGAACTATCGGGGGTTGGGAACCCCTGAACAGTACAAGCCTTTTGCTTGTTAGTAAAAGATCAAGTATCTAATGTGGTCTTTTTAATGGAGACCAAGTTATCTTGTGGTAGAGCTCAGCTTGTGGCGGGGAGACTCAAATTTGATGGTTGTGTGGAGGTAGGAACTGTGTGAAGAAGTAGGGGTCTAATGATTCTATGGAAACAAACAGACCTCTTAGAACTAGGTAAATATCTTCGTGAATGATGAACAAGGTAAAAATAGGTGGCTTGTAACCTACTTTTATGGCCATTTTTTAATGGATACCAAGTTATCATGTGGTAGAACTCAGTTTGTGTCAAGGAGACTTAGATTTGATGGTTGTGTGGAGATAGGAGTTGTGTAAAGAAGTGGGGATTCAATGATTATATGGAAACAAGCAGATCTCTTAGAACTAGGTAAAGGTCTTAGTGACTGATAAACAAGGTAAAAATAAGTGGCTTCTTACCTGCTTTTATAGCCATCCAAATTATAGCATGAGGGGACTCGTGGAAATTGTTATCTTCCTTTAGACCAGAATAGGAAAGGTGGAAAATTATAGGTGATTTTAATGAAATTTTAACTCGAAATGAGAATATATGAGGGTTACCAAGAAGTAAGAGGATATGGGGTTATTTAGAAATGTGATTGAGGTAGAGAACTTATTTGATTTGGGATGGAAGGGGGATAAGTTTACATGATATAATAGACACGAGGATGTTTCTTTCACTAAAGAGAGACTGGGTAGGGCTTTGGCTAACTCAATTTGGAAAGAAACTTATCAAGAACATTCTGTGCTCACTTCACCTGTTGTGTGTTCTGATCACTCTCCTATTTTACTGCATTACACTTCTGTGCATCATCAAGTGAGAAGTTTTCAGTCCTTCAAATATGAAGCTAATTGGATTAAATAGGAGGGGTGTCATGATATAATGGCTAATAATTCTTGAGCAACTTATAGAAGCAAAATGGACTAGAGATCATGACAGACCAAAAAATAGTTCAACAGGAACTTGGTTTCTTACTCAATCAGGAAAATTACTAAGTGGAAACAACGGGTTGAGAGGCATTGGTTGGAGAGAGAGAGGGGGGGGGGATAGAAATACAAAGTTTTATCATGCATGTGTGAATCAAAGGAGGAAAAAAAACACAATTAAAAAGGAAGCTGATTTGGCAGGTATGGAGTTAACAGAGTTTGTTGATATTGCTAATAGGCTCAGAACTCATTTCTTAAATATTTCTAGATCCTCTAATCCCTCTTCAACTAGCATCAAGCACTATTTACAGGGGATTGAATCTAGATTATTAGATGATATGAGAATCAGGTTAAAAAGAGACTTTTTAGGAGAGGAAGTGGTCACAGCTATCAAACAGATGTCCCCTTAGAAGTCTCCTGGACCTAGTGGTTTAAGTGCAAGATTTTATCTGGACCATTGGGATAAATGGGAAAGGAAGTGTCACGAGCTGTATTACACTTCTGAATTATGGTCAGATGCAAGAGGCCTCAACCATACTCATATTACATTGATTTCCAAGGTAAATTCCCTTATTATATTGCATGAGTATCATCCCACCAGTTTATGCAATGTTTTTTACAAGTTGATTTCCAAGGTTATGATAAATAGAATGAAGCTTATATTGTCTGAGGTCATCTCTTGGAACCAAAGTGCTTTTCTTCCAAGTAGACTGATTATGAAGAATATAATGATAGCCTATGAGTTATTACTTTCAATGCAAACTAGACAGAAAGGTAAGGTGGGATGTATGGCTATTAAACTAGACATGTCAAAAGCCTCTAACAGGGTTGAATGGGACTATTTAGAGACTATGATGTTGAAGTTAGGCTTTGGAATGAAATGGACCAGAATGGTTATGTCTTCTGTCAGATCAGTCACTTACTCAATCATCGTAAATGGAGTGCCAGGTGAGAGTTTTATCCTTTCCTAAGATTTGAGACAAGGAGTATTAGCTTTAGGGGGTATTGAAATTAATTACCTTATTTTTGCTGATGATTGTGTTGTGTTTTGTCGTGCTCAAATGGATGAATGGTATCTAGTCAACAGCATTCTTGCCCAGTATAAGATGGCTTCTAGTCAAAACTATAAACAAATAGAAAACAAGTATTCCTTTAGCTCAAACATTAAGCTGGAAACAAGGGAGTTTCATATGCAACACACCGAAGGTATTATTGGGGTTGCCAACTGTTGTAGGCAGGTCCAAGTACAATAGTCTCGGGGGTTTGAAGGAAAGAATTTGGAAAAGGATAAATAGTTGGAAGAATGTGTTCTTATGTGTTGTAGGGAAATAAATTATGATTAAAAGTATGTTCCAAGCTATACCCGCCTACACTATGAGTAATTCCATGCTATCTTGTATGCTTATCAAAGATATCGAATCGATGTTAGCAAATTTTTGGTAGAGTCATAAGAAGGGTGACAAGGGTATTCATCGGAAAAGCTAGAAAAAACTGCAATTGGCCAAAAGTGTAGGAGGATTGGGTTTCAGAGACTTAGACTGTTTTAACATAGCTTTACTAGCTAAGTCTTTGGAGATTTATAACAGACCCTACTTCTTTAGTTGCTCGTGTGTTTAAAGGGAAATATTTTTAGAATACTGATGTGTTGCATGCAAAGGTGGGATCCTCACCTTCATTTATTTGGAGAATCCTTTGTTCTAGTTTGGAGCTGTTAAGAGGAGGGGGTTGCATGGAGGGTTAGGAATGGTAGAAGCATTAGGACTATGCAAGATAAGTGGTTACCATGTCCCATTACTTGTCAGGTTCAATTTCCAATTCATTTGATAGACTCAGAATCTAAAGTTAACTTGATCGACGAGGAAAGGAAATGCTAGAAGTATGAACTGGTGAAGCCTATTTTCAATGAGAAAAAGGCTTAGTTCATCTATGGACTTCCTATCAGTAAAAGAGGGGTTGCTGACAGATTGATATGGATGGAATCTACAAAGGCACTTTATCTTAAGAGTGCATATTTTAAGGCTTCTATTCAAAGTTTCGGCAAGCTTAGAGAATCATCCAGTACTAGACAGGGTTCTGATTAGTGGAAAGGTTTTTGAAAATTGAATATACTAGGAAAGGTCAAATAGATGGTATGGAAAGCCTTAAATATTATACTTCGCACTAAAGCAATCCTGTGTCAGAAGAAAATAGTGGACAACAATAAGTGCCTTATCTGTGCAAGAGATGAAGAGTCAATCTTACATGCATTGTGAACTTGTCCATCAGCTATGGATGTGTGGGGGAGTGATAAAAGTCCAATTCGAAAGTGGCACTGTAATTATGCTACTTTCTATCAGCTGTGGTTTGGAATGTTATTAAGTTTGCCAAAAGAGTGTTTAGAGTTGAACTTAATTATTATTTATCGGTTATGGATTATAAGAAATGCAATTGTTTTTTATGATAAGTTTAAAGATTCTGCTGTTGTTATTGATGTGGTTGTTGCTAAACTTGTCTTGTTTCAACAGGTTCATCAGTAGAATCCAAGTTTAGGCTCCAGAGCTCAAATTGGGAGCAATGAGAGCAAATGGTATCCACCAGTGTGGCCTTATCTCAAAGTTAATTTTGATGCAACTTTTGATAAAGGCAATGGAACAATGGGTGATGATATTGTTATTAGAGACAGTGAAGGAGCTGTGCATGCTACTCTTATTGTAGCAATGGCTCATGTTTCCTCAGCTGGTCAAGTAGAATCCATGGCTCTTCTTAAAGCAAAGGACCTGTGTATTGAGCTGAATTTAAACCAAGTTATTTTCAAAGGAGATGCATGGTCTGTAGTAGATGTTGTTACTTCAAGGGTAGATGATGACCCTTGGATACGTCAGCTCACAAATAATATTAAGCAATTGGTATGTAGTCACCTTGCGTGGAGAGTAGTTTTCATTCCTGGACTTGTAACAATGCTGCCCATGTTGCAGCAAAGCCGAGTTTAAGGGTTGAGTGTGAGAAGATTTAGATTGAATGAAGATGGACCAATAGAGGTACTCTGAGCTGTTTCATCAGATTGTAATCATCACTTTTAATCTTATATGAATGAAGATTTTTCTTTCAAAAAATTAATGACATTAATGGTAGTTGTACTGGTAATATCAGCCCTCGTATGAACATTATAATGATATATGTCCTCTTTGAAATTTGGATTGAACTAGGTCTAATATTTAAAAATGTCTGTTACAAATATAAAAAGATTATAGAAAATTAAATTCTAAACTGACATAATTTTATAGGATCGATTAGATTTATTTACAATAAAAATAATATTACAATCCGATATATCACATCAAGTCACATAAGTTTATAGTTTACTTCTGTGTAATATTTTTATGGTTAATATTTTCCATATTTAAGTACTCAATTCTTAAATTACTAAATTCATATTTATTCAAACTCTATTTCCATGTGAAACTCATAATATTTTTTAACTCAACACATCGTTAAGTATATGCAGAACTCGCAACTTTTTTAAATTTCCTGTATAAATATTTAAACTCATCTTAACATCCAAACATATAAAATTATTTTAGGTGGATTTCACAAAACTCATTTCACTATCTACCCTCGTTACTATTTATAAAATGGTAATGCTACTATGCCCACTCCATTTGATACCTCTTTTTGACACCTCATGTATTTTGATTTTAATTTATTTTTTTACTTAATAATTAAGGAAGTGATTATTAGTATATTGATACTTTTTTTAAATAATTTAAAATGATAAAAAAAATAGAATTTTTTTTTTTGTTTTCATATTTTTTTAATATATTTAAATATTTTTAAAAAATATGAAAATAATCAATATAGTAATAATCACTTTTTTAATTGTTAAGTAAAATAAAAAAGTTTAAAAAATATAAAAAGTGTCAAAAAATAAGATATCAAATGAAATGGGCAAGTAGCATTACCCTTTATAAAAAATTCAGATCTCAACATACAAACCAGCCGGCGGCCTAGCTCTTAACATGATATTCTATAGACCGCTCAATTAGATAATTAATAATATATATCCACAGGAATAAAGAAAATAAAAGAAAGAATCTAGAAAGAATCACTGGCCAGATTTTCTTTTCTAATTCTCTTTTTTATGTAATATCTATATTTGAAAGTAACATTAATTTGTGGGCCAACGATCAGAGTGGTAGCTAGCTAGAGCGCAATATTGATTGCATCGTATTCCGATCGATCGAGTATAAATTGGCCTGTAACCCTAAACACAAGACAATTTAAGAGAAAAATTAAGCAACTACTTGATCTGTACGATTTGTACTGCAAGCAAAGTTGATCAATATGGCAACTCAGCCTCAGGCAGATAAGCTTGTGAAGGTTGGCTTGGAAGGCTTCGCTATAATAGACAAAGTCTACGGCTCTGGCGCCCGACCTAGAAGGTATGAGTACCGGCTTCCACCGCCAACTCCTACGACACATGATGCATATCAACATGGTAAGAATAATATTCATCATCAGGAGATCATGAGCGAGGTTCCTGGTCAGATGAAAGAAGCTCATGATCATGTTACCAAACGCAACGTGCAGAGTACTATGAATAATACCATAAGTTTCAACAATATTATTAGGGGCCAAAATTCCCTCGTGATGATCTACAGCGAAGTCAAGTACTTCTGATGATTATCATACGTTACGTACGTTATCTGTCAGGTGATAATGGTCACATGTGTTTATATATATATATATATAACTAGCTATATAGCTGGCTGCTTCTTCTGGTATTTTGTTTGGCTTTTCCTTAAATTTTCCGTTCACTAGTACTAGTTAAAGGAGAAAAGGGAATACTACTCCTGCCGTAATGATGTAACATGGGTTAGATGGCATGAGAGGTGACCTACATATATGAAGTAATGAGCGCGCTTGTGGAAAGGATATTAGGATACTTTGTATTTGATCTCTAGCGCCTGATCTCCTGTAATTACTACGAGTTATGTACGTGCATATATAATAATGGATATTATATATACCAAGAATGGTTAATTAGTGCATGTTTTTAAGTAGATCTGGAACTTCTATTTTAAGGCACATAATTTCCATCACAACGTCTTTCATCCTTAAGTCGGCCAAAACTTATTCACATTGTAAGCGTACTGCTAGAATCTCGAAACAATTCTTAACTCACAATAACGCTCTTGTGACTCAAATCAATGACATTCTAGCTAGCTTTGATGTCACTTGGCGGATCGTATATATATGCAATCAAATGTCAATCCATCTATAATTAATTGGTGCTAGGGAAGACACATTCAAATACTTTTTTATGGCATTTAATATCGAACTCGATCGCATGTTTATTAGTTTTTTTTTTTTTTTAGAAAAAAACTTCATTTCATACCATGAAAACAAAGTTACAATTATGATTGTAGTATAGGAAATACTTGAATTACAAGCCAAACAGACATTTGGTTGGAGTCCCCCCGCATACAAAATTTCGTGACGGATATTGTTTAAACTTCTATAATCTTTCAAATGGAAAAAATCTTCTGAAAATTCAATCTCGATTCACCTAAAAATGTACTACTCTGCAAAAAACAAAGATAACCAACCATCGCCTTTAAAGAAGGAGAGGGACGAAATACCCCATCCTCCAAAAGGAGGAGAGGAACAAAACAATTCATCTTCCATAAGGAGGAGCGAAACTAATAAGGAATAGTCAATCCCTTTTTATTACTATCTAATACAAACTACATAACAAATTGAAAACACAACACGTAAAAACAGATAGACTAAAACGTACAAACAAGCAGAACGTAAAAATACAACAAAAAATAGAAACAAAAACAACACTAAACAACGACTGACGTAACAGCGCATGAAGGTCATGCGCTGCCTTATAAGAGTATTGATCCGTTTATTTTGAATCTACTGAAAATGCTAATCTCAAAAACACTGCACGTGATGGCCAAAAAGTCGTCATTGAGGTGGTGTGTGGCTGTCACGTGCAAATTACAACCTGCGTGTGAGAATCACGCCCCGCTTCTTTCAGCGAGATATCTGGCAATCAAATAGATCGATGGCATAGGAATTCCATGGTGGGGCACGTGGTGGACTCAGGCTATCAAAAATCATTGAACAACCGCTGTCTTTGGTTGGACGTTAATGTACAAAAAAAGCACTAAAACCACCGAAAAACATTAGGGAGAAGGGAGCGAGGGAGGGAGGGGAGCTGAGGCTCTGCACCACCCCCAACCCCTCCCCCGACGGTAAAACGACGATGTGGATAAAGAGAGAAAACAATTTTATTTTGTTTCCTAAATCATCGGAGCAGTAGTTTTTCTCCGAGTGAAACAAATCGTATGCTTATTAGTTATTATATATAGACACAACCATATATATATATATATATATGTATCCATGGGATTTGAAATGTTGATTGTTTAATTTATTTCCATTCAAATTAATGCAAATTAAAGAAGTATATATGCTACAATTTATAATGCTAATCATCACTTGCATTAGGATAATTCTATTGATCTATTTTATTCTTGCATAAAAATTTATAGTTCAAAGAGAGTAAATAGACCTTTTTCTTAATCAAGATTTGGAGCTTAAATGAAAAAGGCTAAATTGAGAGTCAGATTCATCTATGTAAAGATAGGGTTGTGCATCCACATTCGGATATTCAGGGACAATCCGGATCTGGATCTAGCTTTTCAAAATTGGGTGGATATCCTCCTGGATAAATTCGGTCAAGATCCAAGCGGGTGCCGAATTTGAATCTGGATGCTTAGATTATAAGCGGATTTGGATTTTTTTTCCATAATTTTTCAAAAATGATTTTTTTTAACAATTTTTAGTTTTTTTTTTAAATCTTCTTATCCCTTTCTAAAATAATATTTTATCACTTTTTGAAGGATTTTTTTTAAATATCTCTTTTAAACAAAAAAGATATATGATGAGTTGGGATTTAGAGATGAGATAAGTTGATATGAGTTTAGTTTATTTTTTAATATTATTATTATTTTGAGATTTGAAAAAAATATATTGGAATTTGAAAAGTGTGTATTAAAATTTGAAAAATGTGTATAAAAATTTGTGTTTTATATAGAAAATTGAAAAAATATAATAATGAAATAGAGATAAGTTGACATGAGTTAAGGTGAGTGTGAAATCCAAACAAGGCCTAAAATGAATACTTTTTGAAAGACTTTTCTTAATAGGCAACCACCATTAATAGATATTTTACAACCTACGAAATTGCTAAAGCAAAGTGAAAGAGGAGGAGAATTTAGTTTAAATTTAAACTGAAATTTAATTTAAATTGCTTCTTCATTGGATACACGCCACACTATGTTTAGCATTCTCTCTTCTACAGACCCGTCTTCAACCCCTGACAATAAAATAATTAGGAACCTTCCATTCTCAAGAACGAGAGAGACACGTCTCCAACTTCTTGAAAAATCGACGTATTCGACGAACAGGTCGACGCCTTCATTTTATTGGAACCAGGAACCTTGGCTGATCAATTCTTGGAAGATGAGGAATTCTGGGCAAACTACATCCAGATCTAATCTATCCATGTCCCAAACCCCATAGAGAGAGAGAGCGAGATTACCAGATCCAAGAGACTTCATCTGTGATGGAACCAACGGCCTAGTCACAGGCCCATGGATTGAGTTGCGAGCTAAAGTTAGGGTTGAGGAGAGAGCGTGAGAGAGAGAGAGAAAGGGGGGGGGGGGGGGTTTAGGTCGGGAGAACTCAAACTAATTATAAACAGTTATTGAAACACATAAAAAAAAAAAAATGCAACCAGTTACGGATATCCAGTTGTATTATGTATAACCGAATTCGTAACCGGATTCAGGCGGGTATCTGCATTGATCTAATCTGGGTGGGCAACCTGGCTTTACATTCACTATCTAATTTTAAGGCATTGCATTCCACTGGCCATACATTCCCTTATACCATCATGCGAGTCTTTTCAATAAATCAAAAAGACTGGTAGATCAACGTGTTAATATAAAAATGAGTGCGTTGACACATTCGTGTGGAAACCTTTACAAAATTGTGTTTTACAAGTGTCGAAGTGGATTAAAATGAAAAGGGAACAAAGTGCGCTCCACATGAGTCAAGAAGAACTCATACAGAGTGTTCGCTCGATATGGCGCTTGAGCAAAATTTATACACAAAGTTCGCTCGACATGCCTTGACGTGGATGATAAGTATATTTTTTACATGATTTTTATCACCCTTTTACTTATTAAAATTATTAGTTTTATTTTATTTTTATTTTTATTTATTTATTTATTTGTGTTTAAAAGAATGAGAATAAAGTGGATGAGTGTGTTGTTCTTGACATGGAGGAAGATAGATAAATTTCCATCATTCTTGGCAAACCATTCTTAGCTATTGGCTGAACACTTATTGATATTCAAATGGGAGAATTGCAGTTAAGAGTACAAGAGGAGAATGTCACATTTAATGTTTTCAATGCAATCAAGTATCCAGATACACATGAAAGCTGTTACAGCATCCAAGCGGCAGGTGAAAAGCATTTGTTGCAACTTAACGAGATGGATAAATTTCTCAATGAAGTTTATGAGAATGCAAAAATATATAAGGAACGGACCAAGGCTTGGCACGATAAGCATATCTCAAGGAAGGAGTTCCTACCCAGATAACAAGTTGTGCTTTACAAGTTGTGATAGTTAGTTTCATTCAAGGTCGTTAAAGTTTTTCCCCATGGAGCAGTTGAAATTACTCATGATGAGAATGAGACCTTCAAAGTAAATGGACAATGCCTAAAATCTTATTTAAATGGTGGATTTGATAGTTAGAAGACCATCCTTCTCTAGGATCCGGTTTAGAAAATGAGCAACAGTCAAGCTACTAACTGTAAATAAAGCGCTTTTGGGAGGAATAAAGAGACCGAAGAAGTTTTCAATGGATACACAGCTACACCTCAAGAAAAAATATCCAATTAAAAAAGCAGGGGAGCATCTTGTATCCTCTCTCATTCATTTTCTTTCTTTTTCCCATTGAGGATAATGTGATATTTAAGTTTAGGGGAAGAGGATCTATTCATTTTATTTCAAAAAAAAAAAGAAAAAGAAAAAGAATTGTCGTTTTTCATATGTTGGGTTTTGAAAAAAAAAATTACCTATGATAAGAAAATGGTTAAAATTGATTATAATTTTTAGAAAACATTCTCATTGCTTAAGTCCAACTGTTAATTTTTTACTTGATCTTATTTAATTTGATATGATCATTAATTATTGTGCATACCTAGAGAAATTCTATGCGAATTTTGTGAATTTGGATGGTTTCTACTTACTCTAGAACTTGTTTGATTACTCTCGAGGTAAAATCTTATAGAGAATATTATTTGAGAAGTGATTTAAGCATTCTTTAGATTGATTAAGCATTTCAAGCTTACCTGTTTGTTACCTTTATCCCTATTCACCTATTTGATCTATATTCCTAAACAAAGTTGAAGAAAAGAGAGTGATATTCAAAAAAATAAAAAATGTACAAAGTTTCATTTACTCTAATGTTTTGAGTTGTTTAGTAATTAGGAGTATTCATTACCAATGTTTACTCTTACATCAAACCGCAACTTAAAATATGAATATGCAAAAGCACTTTAAGTATGTGACTTATTGAGTAACTGGGTGCATCCATCACAAATGCTTGCATTCACGTCAAAATATGAGGGACTACTTGAAGTAAAAATAAAAAGAAAAAAAGAAAAATGGAACTTTGAAAAAACGATGAAGATATGTATTGTGAGATATTCAAAAGACTCAGAAGAGTGCATGTTTTGAAAGTGAGAGTGCACTATTTGCTTAAATCCTATTTTCTCCTCACCCTAGCCAAACAGTATATCACAAGTTTAATAAAGACATATTGATCATGGGTAATATTTTGTTTTACTTTAATAGAGAGTGATTTGAAAAGCAAACATATGAAATTTTTAGATATCCATTATTTATTTAATTGTTTGCATAAGACTATCCGAAAAGCTAGTGATGAAATGAGAATAATATATATGGATGAATGTTGAGAAAGAAAATACAATAGAGTTGAGTTTTGAATTAAATTTGGACTTGATTGATTTAGAATGATTTATTTAAATTATAAACTTGATTATTATTTTTTTTTCTCGAGAACTATAAAAGTTTAAGTTTGGAAGAATTTGATAGATGTAACTTTTACATGATTTTTATTATCCTTTTTCTTATTAAAATTGTTAATTTTATTTAAATTTATTTACTTTATTTTTATTTTATTTATCTATTTGTTTAAAAGAATGAGAATATTTTTTTATTCTCTTATTTATTTTGTTTGATTTGTTTTATAGGATTAAAGTTCAAAGAAAAAAAAAATATGGGTAGCAGCCTGGCTGCCGCATAAGCCACTCACATGAACAGTAGTTTCACTAGGCCGCACCACCACAGCACGGCACCACCTTGTGCCCACCATCAAGCCTCAGCCTGGCACCCTGCCATGCACAGTGCTATGCCATGCAAAGTGCTATGCCGTGCCCATCACCAGATGACCACATGGCTCCACACAGCGCCATGCAGACATCATCAGACACCATGTAGACGCGCCCAGCCATGGACATTGCAGCACCATAGGCCACCATGGGCACATGCAAGCCACGGCCATGCACCACCTTGGGCGCCTATCACACTTTATTTTATGTTATTTATTTATTTTAATTGCATTTAGACGTGTTAGTCATTTACTTATTTTTAGTAGGGACCTATTGGGGGTTTCCAAGTTGTAAGTTCTATAAATAGGACCACTAGGCTTTTATTTCATAATTTTTTGGACAATTGAGTTTTGAACATTGCTCTTGAGAGAGAGTTAGGCCGGCCACTCTATAGTGGTTTGGATTTCATTTGGTTCCTTGAGGATTTGGGCTTCTTAAGGGTGTAATTCGTGAATCCCTTTCGAGGAGGATCAAACCATGCAATTCGTGAATCGGTTTATTTCACATCTATTTTTTCATTTTATGTTGTTAATAATATTTTGAGGTTTATTCATCTTTATGTTTTCAGTTTTGGAGTGTTCTTGGTGTTCTTGAATTTGTGTGTTGTGTTCTTGAGTTGAGTGTTCTTGGTGAGGCCAAATTCACCCCACTGGTGAATTTGAAAAAGTGTGTTAGTGTTCAAGAGGATTTCAAAATTCACATCCCTTGTAAATTTTGAATCCCTCAAGTGAGTTGAGTGTGAGTGTGTTCTTGAAAACAATTGAAGAAAGAGTTGGAGTTGTTGGTGTAATGAAGACTGAACCACTTGGTGTCTTGGAGTGGTTGGCGTGTTCTCCCTACCTTTGACTGTTCAATCATTTTCTTGATTGTTCATTCTACTTTCTTGAAGTTTTCCTTGTCCCAAACACAAAGTGCAGCAGCCCCATTCAACCCTAGGCATACACGGCACCAAGCACCAAAACCCTAGTTGTGCATTGCCCAATTCACCCCTCTTACTTTCCCCAACAACCAGCCACTAAACCCTAGCCTTTCTTGTCTTATTTCCCTTACCAAAACAGACCTAAAACTTCCTAAAATACCTCTGGACGTGTTCTGCAAAGCCCCCACATAGCAGCCACATCATTTCCCTCCAATCACCCAAGACTTGCTAAAACCGATTTTCGACTTAACATAAATATACCCATTCGGCTAAGGCAAGTGTGTCTAGCTCGAAATCCTCTTGCGCCACCTCGTTAAATCAGATTATTCCCTTCTTAATTGATTGATCAATCAATCCCTAATTGATCCAATCAATTCCCCAATCTCCTAAGTCAAACCAATTCAAATCCCAATCCATTCCAAAACGGCCACGTATCTCCAATCTGAATTTTCAAATTCCCTCAATTAAATATCCATCACTCAATACTCAAACCCTAATCCCTCTCCCAAGTCAAACTCTTGGCCAAAACTCTCACTTGTCCTAACCCCCATTAAGCCATCCAAAGCTCAAACACAAAGCCAAACTCGCCCAAACACATCACCCCATTGCCATGACCTCCATTCATCACCTAGCCAAACCACTTCATCTCCCAAACCCTTAACCTTTTACTCTACATATCTGATCCCCTCTTCACCTATAACACCCCCACATGATCATTACCAAGCTTGGAGTCCACGTCGGTCATTGAGGAGCAACCCGAAGCAAGGAGGATCCTTTAGGTATATGGAGTCTTGACCGAGGACCCCATCATTGCTGCCCAGCATGCCCAAAAAAAAAAAAGAGAAGCAATGGCAGAATTGTAAATATTGGATGGAGAAAACAAACGAGGCAGCCAAGGGAGTGCATCACTTCACGAAGCAATTTGAGTTGGAATTGAATTTTGTGTGGGTACGATACAAGAGTTATAATCCCCTTTGACTCTTTGACTGGCCTATGTAGCGCACACGACGGCAATTTTCAAGTTCTCTTCCATTTTTTCATCTAGTTCTTTTTTAAGTATCTTAATGTTAAATTTTTTTATTAGATTTTTATTTAATTTTCTCATAAACTAATTTATTTGTTTAAAGCTATATTATAGCTTAATTTTAATTATGTGTATTTCTCGTAGTTAGATTAATTTAATATTTGTTTCGTATTGTTGAGTATTTCATTCTAGACTTAATGCTCGTGGATGTTTGATTACTATTTACATAATTTGGGATTTAGTTTAAAACTAAGAAATGATAATTATTTTATCCTACGTTGGAAATACCATAGGATATCGTAAGACAGAGATATCTATGGACCTGTATAATCTTTGTAAGATTTCTTTGTTCTTAATAAATTTTGACAGGTTCGAAATTATTACAGAAATGTAGGGAATTTGCCTGTTGAGATATTCCGTTTATGCTTGAGAAAGATTAATGAATAAATTAGAGAAATTTGATTATCAACAATAGAAACATATATTTTTAATTCAATTAGAAAAATTGTATAGAATTAGTTATGGTGAATCGAAAACCCTAAATTCTTACTTTCTTGATAAAAACTTGTTTTTTTTTTAATTTTGTTAGTTTCTATTCTAGTTTAGAATTAATTCTTTTTATTCAAGTTATTAGATAGATCTTAATTGAATATATTTTGATACTTATTAGTGATTTTTCAATCATCGTGAGATGATAATCTTACTCATCCACTTTATTACTTGTTACGATTCATGCACTTGCAAATTCGACGAACAAGTTTTTGGTATTGTTGCTAGAGATTTAGATAAAATTATTAATAATATTGACACCACTTTAATTTAGATCTAGTTTGATTCGTTTTGTCTTTTATTTTCAGATTTGCTTAGTGTATGAGACGAAGCAAGAGCTTGGAGTGACTACTTTTCGATCTCGAAATTGAGAAAACAGCAAAGGGGTTAAGGAAGAAGCGAAAAGCTCAGAAATGTTCAGACATCGATTAAGCAAAAACAGAAAATGAAAATTTTAGACGAGATACACGAGCATTGAGGGAACTTGCACTACCATAGGTTACAGGGATTCATTCAGATATCCGAAAACCTATTATTGAGGCCAACAACTTTGAGATTAAGCTGGCTATCCTACAAATGATCCAGACATCGATTCAATTCCATGGACTGTCGAGTGATTACCTTAATGCCCATATTGCAAGTTTCTTGGAAATTTGTAACACTTTTAACCACAATGGCATTACTAATGATGCAATTCGCCTCTGGTTATTTTCGTTCTCTCTTCGAGACCGAGCCAATAATTGATTAAATTTATTGCCTGCAGACTCAATCACTATTTGGGAAGATTTAGCTCAAAAATGCCACAATAGGGGTAATTTCTTGTACTGTGGTTGTGACTATGGCTGCAATGAAACTGTAACTAGCAGTTATAAGATCAAATCATAAGGCTAACAATAGGTAATCAATAATGAGCCAAAAGCTAGCATTGAGCAAAATATGACAAAAAAGAGATATGGGACTTCAAAAAAATACCTACAACTAATGTTAACTAGAACTTCACGTCTTATGATAAAGAGATAAGTAATACTTGTGATTATAATGTTTTCATCCTAACAAACATCATTTTTGGTAAATAAAGTTTAATACAACTAAAAGATCTATACAAAAAAAAACATATACAAGGGGCACATGATTAATTAAGGAGTATAACTGTGACACGCTGAACCAGAGAGAACAAGTTAGGGTTTGGGAACTTGATGGAAGTGTTTGACTTAGTGAAGATTGAAGTTTCAAGAAGTACTTGTGCAGCTTTATGGGCTGGGTACCATTGGATGGACAACTGGGTCTCACTGGGCCTTACGGACAGACTACTTTACTTATGTTATTTCGGCTACGGCCTGTTTTGCTATTATTGTTATTTGGAACCAACCTTGGGCCCTTTTTACTCATTGGTTATTTGTGTCTGAGCAACCTTAGTACTATGAGTAGGTTACTTTAATATTAGCCTAAGTTCGTTACAGTAAGGGTATTGTCAGAACCCCTACGAGGATTGCCCGAGATCATGCCTCGACACAGCCACTTGAGAGCCAAGACAGTCCCTTGGCTAGCTTGCATACATGCCTTGGCTTAGGCCTTGACATGCAGCAGGCGCCCATTGAGGCTATTGGCCGCGCGCACTCCATGCGCACACCCATGTGCGTCCCACAACGCATCCACCTGCGCATGCGCCCCATCACCCGCGCGCCCCTCCTCGCCCCAACACACCCTAGCGAGGCTAGTGGCGTGTCCTCATAGGCACGCCAACCAGCACATGCACCAGCCCGCACCTTGTGGAGCAAGCAAGTGGCATGCCCACCAGGCATGCCATTCAGCGCATGGCTCCAGCCCATACCTTGCAGAGCGGGCCAGTGGCATGCACACTGATTACGCCCAAAGAATAACGCGGTCGTTTGTAGTATAGCTTTGGGGTGTCGATTCCACAGGGAGATGGATTGAGAAATTGAAGAACAATAACGAAATTAACAAAAAGATTTAGATGAGTGCGAAAAGTAAATTTTAGAGTGTGACGTAAATTAAAACTAAATGAGTAATTTGAACAGTATAAAAATGAGACGAAAAGTAGAGCATCGGGAATCCTTTGTAAATAATTGGTATTTTAATTATTTTCGATTCATTAATAACTCAATTGAAAATTCTATGTCCAAATTTTCAATCGGAAAATAAAACATTAATAACCAGATTTAAATCAAATGTAATCTTTCGAAAAATCATTCGTCGCAATATAAGAACAGGAATTGTTATCGATAATAAGGAAATTCAACGTCGACAATATACTCGTAGAGTAATATTGCAGCAGAGAATTAAATTAAAATAGATAACCAATTGAACCAAACATAATCAAAGGATTATTGCATTCAATAGAAAAAGCATGACTGAATCTATAAATGAAATAAATTCTAAGATTATTTGGTGACGAAAACATTTATAATAAATTTCGAATGATTAAACAAAAGAGTTTAATATTTGAAGAACACATATATGAATCAAAAACAATTATAAATACCATCATATATACAAATTCATCCCTAGCTCTACTAGAAAATTAGTTACACATATTGAAAATATGCAACAAAAATTCTTCAAGGGATAATATGGAAGAGCCAACCATTATTTTCTTCTCTCTTCTTTGGTTTTTCTTTTCTTTTCCCAAGCTCTCAAAAACAATGTCTCTTCCAAAGCATCCTCCCACACTAAGCATGGTCTTAGAACACACACCCCTCCCTTCTATTTATAAGCATCCTTCATGCAAGTTGTCATGACAAAATCATCACAATTTCAACTTGTTTTGCCATGTGCCATTCTTGAATCCAAGTGACTTGTGAGTTGTCATTTTGATCATTTGTTTTCCCACTATGCATGAGCTGGATTTTGCTTGTAGGTTGAGTGTTTCAATTTTGCTTCTCTACCCATTAGTTGTCTTGTATGACTTAATATCTTGTAGTCAAATAATTTGTCTTGAAGAAACTTGAGTGCACTTCATCTTGCATATGAATTGATCATTGCATTTCCAAGTTGGTGTAGGAGTGCTTGCTGGAAAATATTATGATGACATTTGGATTTGATGCAAGTGGCTGAAAAATATCCAGGAACGTCAAGTGCAGGTGCGTCCACTTGATGGTCGATTTTGTCTTGGATTGAGTGGATATCTCTTAAAACATAAAACATAAAAGTTATAGATATTTCTCTTGCGGTTCTATATCATCTTGAATCAACTCAATTGGAGATTGGATGAGAGAGTTATGCCCATATTACGAAAAGACGTCAGAACTGTCTAAAATTTCGCAATTATCTTCATTTGCTCCTAATGCCTCTATTTGTGTCCTAAATCAAAATGTAAGAATAATGAGTATATTTAGGCATCAAATAAGAATAAAGTATTAAACATTAAGAGAGGAAAATATGGCATTTTATATTCTCATCAATATATTAAATCATGCTCATATCTATCTCAAGATAAATGACCATTAATTTTAATAACATGAGTTATATTCATTATTTTCTCATTTCTTTTAACATTTAAATAGAGTATTTAGAGTGCATTTTTGTGCACTCATCACACACCATGCATGCCATCTAGCGCACGGCACCAGCCTATGCCATGCAACCTTCAGCGCCCAGTCCACCAGCTTGGGCCATGCATGCACATCACCTTAGCACCTAGCCCGGGCCATGCAAAACCACCGATCAAGCACCCTGACTGGGCCACCTCAAAGCGACGTGGCTTGACCTAATGCCTACCCCTAGGACCATGCATGGCATACTGCCATGACCACCGTTAGTTGGCCCTGTACAGAGTCATGTCTGCACACCACCAAACGCCATGCGGCCAAACAACACGCAGACAAGTCTGACCATGGACCATGCAGCACGCTAGCCCACCTTGGGCCACAAGCACCCCACGGCCAATGCATGCATGTGGCACCACTTATACCTTTTAATTATGTTATTTTATTATTTAATTGCATTTAGATATTTTAGTAATTAGTTCTTTTTAATAAGAGACCTATTAGGGGTTTCCAAGTTGTAAGCTCTATAAATAGGACCACTAGGCTTTCATTTCAGAATCTTTGGACAATTGAGTTTTGAACATTGCTCTTGAGAGAGAGTTAGGTCGGCCACTCTATAGTGGTTTGGATTCTATTCGGTGCCTTGAGCACTTAGGCTTCTTAAGGGTGCAAATTTCTGAATCCCTTTTGAAGAGGATCAAACGGTGTAATTCGTGAATCGGTTTGTTCCACATCTATCTTTTTATTTTATGTTATTAATAATATTTTGAGGTTTATTCATTTTTTTGTTTTCGGTTTTGGAGTTGTTGTTGGTGTTCTTGAGTTTGTGTGATTGTGTTCTTGAGTGGAGAGTCTTGGTGAGGCCAAATCCACACCACTTGTGGATTTGAGAAAGTGTGTGTAAGTATTTAAGAGGATTTCAAAATTCACAACCTTTGTGAATTTTGAATTCCTCAAGTGAGTTGAGTGTGAGTGTGTGCCTGAAACAAGTGAAGAAAGAGTTGGAGTTGTCATTGCCGAACCACCTTGGTGTTCTTGGTGTGGTTGGCGTGTTCTTGCTCTCTTTGAGTGTTCAATTATTTTCTTGATTGTTCATTCTTTTTTCTTGAAGTTTCCATTGCCCCAAACACAAAACCCAGCAGCCCCAATCCATCTCTATAGCTCACGGCAACAACACAAAACCCTAGTTTTGGCCATTTCGCCCCTCTTGCCTTTCCCAACAACCAGCCACTTAACCCTAGTCTTTCTTACCTTATTTACCTCACCAAATCAGACCTAAACCTTCCTAAATTAGCTCGGGTTGTGGTCTAGTCAGCCCCCATAAGGCAGCCACATCCAATCCCCCAAACTTGCCAAAACCGATTGATCCACTTTCCATACTTGCACCCATTCGGCTAAGGCAAGCTTGCCATAGCTGAAGTCCACTCTTGCCATATCCACCATCTGAATATTCCCTCCTTATTTGATTGATCAATCAATGTTTAATTGATTTAATCAAATCTCCAATAGCCCAAGTCAAACCAAATCAAATCTCACTCAATTCCCAAAACTGGCCACATATATCCAATCTGAATTTTTAGATTCCCTCCATCAAATATTCATCCTTTAATGCTCAAACCATAATCCAAAAGACACCTAATACCCTTGGCTGAAACCCTCACTCACCCTAGACCCCTCATTTGGCCATCCAAGCTCCAAAGCAAACCTATTTTGCCCAAGCCCTCTAGCCCCGTTGATGTGCACACCATCCTACCCCATAGTCGAACCCTTTTCCTTAAGCACTTAACCGTTTTGCTCTACATATATCTTAACTCCACTTCATCCATATCATCTCCCACGTGATCATCACCAAGCTTGGAGTCCATCTTGGTCATTGAGGAGCAACCCGAAGCAAGGAGGATCCCTTAGGTGTATGGAGTTTTGACCGAGGACCCCATCAACCTAAACTGGTGCTTTCATTGAGAGTCTCATCCAAGAGACTCTTGCTTGGTGTTTTCTTGAGAAGTTTTCACTTCTCCAAGAGGTAAACGATTCATTAACTCAAAACCTTGTGAATTTGTTGGGAGGACCACAGAGGTCCTCGACGTTGTTTACAATTCTTGCAAAATTATTGTTGGATATTTGTTGAATTGTTGAAAAAAGTTTGGAGGTTCGGAGAGTTTGGAGTAGCTAGGATTATAGGGGTCGGCCACCAATGTTGTGGAGGACCCAAGGTTGGACACTTGTGTATGCAAGAGGGGTTGTCCATCCTAGAAGGTGGGCAACTCAAGGTTGGACTTGAGAAACTGAACCCAAAGCCCCATTGTTGCCCCCCAAGCTTCATCAAACCGTGATAGACCGAGTCCAAGTTTGCTTCAAGCCAAGTTGAGCCGTGCAAGTAGTTGATATACGGTGTCCAAGCTCAGTTTGCAAGATGAACCGTGATGCATATGGAGGAGAGGAGCGTGAGGGTTCCAACCGGGAACGCCTCGAGGCATTGGAAGGGAAAACTGCCGGTCTTGGCATCTCTCTCAATGCACTCAACCAAACTTTGGTTGATTTGGGGAAAACCGTTGAGGCTCTTAGAAATGGAACCGAGGCAAGTCTTGAAAGGCTTGAGAGGAGGATGGCCAAGAACCATGGAGCAAGGCCACCACCAAACACAAACCCACCTAGAGACAATGATGTTCAAGTTGAAGATGACCACACAAGTGAAGGAGAGTCTAGGCGTGATCCTACAAGGCCTAGATATCGTGTTGGAGGTCGAGTGGAAAATGATCATGTCGTGGTGGAGAGATGGCTCCGTGACCATGATAGCCATTTTAGACACACAAGTGTGAGGAGAGAGCCACAAAATGTGAGGAATGAAATTCCTTACTATGGAGAACATAACATGGCCGAGAATGAGAGTTACTTTGAGAATGATGATGAGATGGAAGAATAAAGGAGAAATGGACATGCAAACCAAAGGTAAATAAGACACCACCATGAGGGTGGAGGAGGCCACAATAATGTAAGGTACCATGAAGACCGTGATGATGCTAGAAGAGGAAACCGGGCTTATGACCGAGGACCTAGGAGGCCAAAGGTGGACTTCCCTAAGTTTAGTGGGGGAGACCCATATGAGTGGCTAGACAAGGTGGATCACTTCTTCCACACCTATGAAGTGCCTAGAGATGAAAGAGTGTCAACCGCTTGTTTTCACTTGGGAGGCAAGGCTAGCAAGTGGTAGAGGTGAATTAGAGATCAATACTCTAAGAATAAGAAGAGATTGGGATGGACGGGATTTGAGAAGGAGTTCCTCCTTCAATTTGGACCATCCCCAACTATCAACCACCATGGACAATTGGCAAAATTGAAACAAGAAGGAAAAGTGAAGAACTACATTGAGGAGTTTGGGCAATTGCAAACCATGTGAGGGGTTGGTCGGAAGATGCACTTATTGGGACCTTTGTTGATGGATTGAAGCCGGGATTGGCTAAGGAAGTGAAGATGAAGCAACCCACCAAAATCCAAGAGGCCATGAGGATGGTCGAGATACTTGAAGAAAGTTTCCCTACAAAGAGTGATGAGTGCACTTATTTAAATGCTAAAAGAAAAGAGAAAATAATGATATAACTCATTTTATTTAATTTAATGGCTATATATCTTGAAATGGATATGAGCATGATTTAATATATTAAAGTCTCAAATAAATACAAAAATAAACACATGAGTTTAATCCATTAAATAAGTCCCATGAATTTTCACTAGTTACATTACATTTCAAAAGAGGCCACTTGAATTTCCATGTAATTTCTGATTTCATTTTAAAGAGTCAATTTTGCTTCTAATCCTATCTTCCTTAATTATTTAATTTTATTTTCTTTTCAGCTACATTTGGTAGGCAGCAACTTCATCTCCAGCCGAAATGATTATTGAAGAAATTATATGCCGACCAAGACATATGCATGGATAATTTGAAGCCACAATGATTGACCAAGAAATGAAGGCAAGTGGTACACGGCAATAAAGGAACTACATGGATCTAGACTTAGCTTCACATGGCCTCATTTCAGCCACATGATATTCAAGAGAGCCGCAATATTGGATGCATCTACATATGATTTTGCTAGGGAACAACTCATTTGATTAAATCACAAGCAAGATTCCATTCGGTGCTCTCAAGTTCCCTCAAGCTCCCTCAATCCAAAAATGTTTGACTAAACAAATTGGGAAAGAAACAAGAGCAAAAGTCATACACGACACCTACCATCTTTCTCTACATGCTTGGTTCACTTGAAGACAAATAAAATCAACATTTGCACTTCACAAGACAGCCGCATGCTATAGCTAGAATTCAAGAGACACTTGGCGCTAACATCTACTTGCATGTATATTGACATGCCAACTCAAATCACATGCAAGGCCACTTGAAGGAAAAATATATGTTGACATACATATGGCAACCGAAATTCACAAACAACTGCAACCACTATATTTGACTTAGATGGAATTAATTCTACAAGAAAACCATACACGGCAATTCCTTCATGCTTTGAGGCACAAACATTCCCATGCAAATTTCAGACATAACAAAACTCCTAAGCCACAATATTTGACAAAACTTTAGAAGAAGACAAGTGGAGGAAGCAAACTAGCACACGACAACACTTGGAGAAACATTTTAGCCAACCAAGACATCCAAAGCATGATCATTTCATTCACAAGTTGATGGAGCATCACACACGGCAACTTGGTTTTGTGATGATTTTGGGTTAGACAAACTTGCAAGAAAAACTCTACAAGTAGAGGAAGTAGGGCGTGTATCAAAGGATGCTTGGATGGGGGGAGAGCCTTCTCAACCCTTGAGAAAAGGGATGTGCATATCAAGTATTGTTATTTTATTTCTCTCTTAAAGAATTTGGTTGTTCATCATGTGGATGAACAACTAAATAAGGGCTAGGGATGAACTTGTGTGTGATAGTATTTGCAATTTATTTTTGATTTATGTATTTGGTCTTTAAATATTAAAACTCTTTTGTTCTATCATTCTCATTTTATTTGTGATATTTTTTCGTCTTCAAATATTTATAGATTCTTTTTTATTTATGGATTTAGTCATGCTTTTTCCATTGAAAGGATTAGTTCTATGATTGTATTTGGAGTAATTGATTGTCTATATTAATTCAATTCTCTGCTGCAGTATTGCCTCCTGGGTATATTGTCGACGTTGAATTTTCTCAATAGTGATAACAATTTTTGTTCTTGAATCTCGACGAATGATTTTTCAAAAAGATTACATTTGATTTAAATCTAGTTATTAATGTTATATCTTCCAATTAAGAATTTGGATATAGAATTCTCAATTGAGTTATCAATGAATTAATAATAAATTTGAATACTAAAAATATGCAAGGAATTTCCTATGCTCTACTTTTCATATCATTTTTATACTTTTCAAATTACTCATGTAGTTTTAATTTATGTTACACTTCAAAAATCACTTTTTGTACTCTTCACACCTTTTCGTTAGTTTCGTCACTATCTTTCAATTTCTCAATCCATCTCCCTGTGAAATAGACACCCCAAAGCTATACTACAAACAACTGCGTTATTCTTTGGGCGTAATCAGAAAGACGCCTAACCAAGGATGTGGGGAGCAAAACCATCACTCCTTTGCAAACCAAATCTCCTTGGAAGGGTAAGGTGGTAGATGAGGGCACTTCCAAGTCCAAACCTAATGAAGTTAGGAAGTTGTCAAGAGAAGAAGTACAAGATAGAATCAAAAAGGGGTTATGCTTCAAGAGTGGTGAAAAGTGGTCTAGAGAACATAAGTGTAATTCGGCCAAAGCCTATGTGCTACTTGAGGAAAATGAAGATGATGGAGCATCATGCCATGAGGGAGAACAAGATGAGGCCGAAAATGAGAAAGACCAAAAGGAAGCGAAGATCTCCATCAATGACATGACCGGTGTGCAAACACCTACTTCTATGAAATTAATGGCATGGGTGGGGAAACATGAGGTGTCAATGTTGGTGGATAGTGGATCAACTCATAATTTCATTAACACCAATATTGTGCATAAGTTAGGGCTAAAGCCGAGCCCCATTAATTCCTTTGAAGTGAAAGTGGCAAATAGAGACAAGCTAGTATGTGAAGCCATTGTTCAAGAAGTGAAGATGAATGTACAAGGGGTAAGGATCAAAGCCGATTTGCATGTGTTATCCATGGTGGGTCTAGACCTTGTCTTGGGCAATGCTTGGCTCTAAAGCATTGGAAGGGTTTCGAATGATTATGAGAAGATGACAATGGAGTTCAAGGTTGGGACCAAGAAGCATACATGGAAGGCCGTGACCCCTAAAGTAGTGAAGCTGTGTGAAGCCTTAGTGTTTGAGAAGTTGTGCAAAGGAGGAGCTAATTGCTTTGCCATTGTATTGGCTAAAAATTGGTCGGTTTGTGACATAAAAAAAGAGGATGATGGAAGCCATCAAGAGGAAACCTCATTGCTGTCTGAGGAGGTCCAATAGGTTCTAAAGGACCACAAGGGAGTCTTGAAGGTACTTACTACATTGCCACCTACTCGACTCTTTGATCACCAAATTGTACTAGTGGATGAGAACAAGCCAATTAATATCCCCCCATACCGATATGCACACTTTCAGAAGGAAAAGATAGAGAGGCAAGTTGAATAGATGATAAAGGGAGGTTTGATTCGACCTAGCACTAGCCCTTTCTCCTCACCCATCCTATTGGTGAAAAAGAAAGATGGCACATGGAAGTTTTGCACAGATTACCGTGCTTTGAATGAAACCACAGTGAAAGATAGATTTCCTATACCCACTGTAGATGAGATACTAGATGAGCTGCACGGGGCTTGTGTTTTCTCTAAACTTGATTTGAGAGCAGGATATCACCAAATCAGGATGAAGGAAGATGATGTTCATAAGACAACTTTTAGGACACATTCAGGGCATTATGAGTACTTAGTGATGCCATTTGGGTTATGTAATGTGCCCTCTACATTTCAGGCGGCTATGAACACAGTGTTCAGACCATTGTTGAGAAAGTATGTGTTGGTATTTTTTGATGATATTTTGGTCTACTCTGAATCCATAGAGGTGCATAAGGATCACTTGAGGGTTGTGTTGAAAATCCTAGAGGAACACCACTTCTTCATCAAACCATCTAAGTGTACATTCATGGAGAAGGAATTGGAGTATTTGGGTCACTTTATTTCAGGGGAAGGAGTGAAGGTTGATCAGAGAAAAATTGAGGCCATGGTTGATTGGCCACTACCCAAGGATGTGTTAGCTTTGAGAGGATTCTTGGGACTCACAGGCTACTATAGAAGATTTGTGAAGAATTATGGGCACATTGCCAAGCCACTAACTTCCCTCCTAAAGAAAGATAACTTTGAATGGACCACAGACGGCAGAGTAGCATTTGAGAACTTAAAAAGGGCAATGACTCAAACACCAGTGCTAGCTTTACCAAACTTTGAGAAGCCTTTTGAGGTGTATACAGATGCGAGTAATGATGGGCTAGGGGCCGTATTGGTTCAAGACAAGAGACCTTTAGCTTTTATCTCCAAAGACTTAGGTCTTATGAAGAAGTCTTGGAGCACTTACGCGAGAGAAATGCTAGAGATTGTGCATGTAGTGAAGGTGTGGCGACCTTATCTCCTAGGCCGTAGGTTTACCATTGTGACAGATCAATAGGCCCTGAGACACCTGATCAAGCAGAAGATAATGACACCAGAGCAGCAGAAATTGTTAGTGAAGCTTCTTGGTTTTGAGTACGAGATCATTTGTAGCCAGGTAAGGAGAACAAAGTGGCTGATGCACTGAGTAGGCGTAAAGGGAGTTCACTACTAGAGATGAGTTAGTGGATTGATGCTGATGACTCCGAGTTGAGGGTTCCACACTTCATCCTTGAGGGCAAGGATGTGCTTGATGGGAGGGGGAATGTCAGAACCCCTAAGAGGATTGCCCGGGGTCATGCCTCGACATAGTTCCTTGGCTAGCCTGCATGCATGCCTTGGCTTAGGCCTTGACACGCAGCAGGCGCCCATTGAGGCTACTGGCGTGCGCACCCCTGTGCATCCCACAATGCATCCACCTACGCGCACTTGCGTGTGTGCATGGGCCCCATCACCCGCGTGCCCCCGCTCGCCCCAGCACACTGTAGCGAGGCTAGTGGTGTGTCCTCACAGGCATGCCATCTGGTGCACGGCACCAGGCCGCACCTTGCGGAGTAGGCTAGTGGCATGTCCACCAGGCTTGCCATCCAGCACATGGCTCCAACCTATGCCTTGCGGAGTAGGCCAGTGGCATGCACACCATGCATGCCATCCAACGCGCGGCACCAGCCCACACCATGTAGCCTTTAGCACCCAGTCCGCCAGCTTGGGTCATGCATGCCCATCACCCCGGCTCCCAGCCTGAGCAATGCAAGACCATTGCCCGAGCACCCTGACTGGGCTACCTCAGAGCGAAGTGGCTTGACCCTGTGCCTACCACCAGGACCATGCATGGCACACTGCCATAACCACTATCAGTTGGCCCTGCACAGAGCCATGCCCGCACACCACCAAGCGCCATGCAGCTCGACAACACGCAGACAAGTCTGTTCGTGGACCATGCAACATGCTAGCCCACCGAGGGCCACAGGCACCCCATGGCCAACCCATGCATGTGGCGCCACTTATACCTATTAATTATGTTATTTTATTATTTAATTGCATTTGGATATTTTAGTAATTAGTTCTTTTTAATAAGGGACCTATTGGGGGTTTCCAAGTTGTAAGCTCTATAAATAGGACCACTAGGCTTTCATTTCGAAATCTTTGGACAATTGAGTTTTGAACATTGCTTTTGAGAGAGAGTTAGGCTGGCCACTCTATAGTGGTTTGGATTTCATTGGTGCCTTGAGAACTTGGGCTTCTTAAAGTGCAATTCGTGAATCCTTTTTAAAGAGGATCAAATCATGCAATTCGTGAATCGGTTTGTTCCATATTTATCTTTTCATTTTATTTTATTAATAATATTTTGAGGTTTATTCATCTTTGTGTTTTCAGTTTTGGAGTTGTTGTTGGTGTTCTTGAGTTTGTGTGATTGTGTTCTTGAGTGGAGAGTCTTGGTGAGGCTAAATCCACACCACTTGTGGATTTGAGAAAGTGTGTGTGAGTGTTCAAGAGGATTTCAAAATTCACAACCCTTGCGAATTTCGAATTCCTCAAGTGAGTTGAGTGTGAGTGTGTGCCTGAAACAAGTGAAGAAAGAGTTGGAGTTGTTGGAGTTGTCATTGCCAAACCACCTTGGTGTTCTTGGTGTGGTTGGCGTGGTCTTGCTCTCTTTGAGTGTTCAATCATTTTCTTGATTGTTCATTTTTTTTTCTTGAAGTTTTCCTTGCCCCAAACAGAAAACCCAGCACCCCCAATCCATCTCTATAGCTCACGGCAACAACACCAAACCCTAGTTGGTGTGTTGCCCATTTCACCCCTCTTGCCTTTCCCAACAACCAGCCACTTAACCCTAGCCTTTCTCACCTTATTTACCTCACCAAATCAGACCTAAACCTTCCTAAATTAGCTTTGGTCATGGTCTGGTCAGCCCCCATAAGGCAGCCACATCTAATCCCCCAAACTTGCCAAAATCGATTGATCCACTTACCATAATTGCACCCATTCGGCTAAGGCAAGCTTGCCATAGCTGAAGTCCACTCTTGCCATATCTACCATCTGAATATTCCCTCCTTATTTGATTGATCAATCAATCTTTAATTGATTTAATCAAATCTCCAATAGCCCAAGTCAAACCAAATCAAATCCTACTCAATTCCCAAAACCGGCCACATATATCCAATCTGAATTTTCATATTTCCTCCATCAAATATTCATCCTTTAATGCTCAAACCCTAATCCAAAGACACCTAATACCCTTGGCCGAAACCCTCACTGACCCTAGACCCCTCATTCGGCCATCCAAGCTCCAAAGCAAACCCATTTCGCCCAAGCCCTCTAGCCCCATTGTGCACACCATCCTACCTCAAAGCTGAACCATTTTCCCTAGACACTTAACCCTTTTGCTCTACATATATCTTAACCACACTTGACCCATATCATCCCCCACGTGATCATCACCAAGTTTGGAGTCCATCTCGGTCATTGAGGAGCAACCCAAAGCAAGGAGGATCCCTTAGGTGTATGGAGTCTTGACCGAGGACCCCATCAGGTACATCCCACGCGTAGTACGTTGGGAAGGAACTATCTAGAATTTGAAATTATTTGCTGTTTGGAAACTAAGGGAGCTTCCTCTTGCTGAGAACCCTATCATTTTTAGTGAATCGTATGACATTTTCATCCATCTTTCTTGTTTCCATCAATTTCCTATTTCAATCTATTACAATTGGTATCCAGAGCCTCTTTCCTGCCCTGTTACCATGGCTAAAAAAACCCGAATAAAGGATTTACAATCTAATGTAAATGCCCTCAAACAAAACACTGAAAACGATTTGAAGAACACAGAGATGCAGTTCACCATCTCCAGGACTAAAATGCTGGCTATGCGACACGAAATGGAGGCAATGATGTTCCAGTTTTCCACAAAGATGGACACTGATTACGCCCAAAGAATAACGCGGTCGTTTGCAGTATAGCTTTGGGGTGTCGATTCCACAGGGAGATGGATTGAGAAATTGAAGAACAATAACGAAATTAACAAAAAGATATAGATAAGTGCGAAAAGTAAATTTTAGAGTTTGACGTAAATTAAAACTAAATGAGTAATTTGAATAGTATAAAATGAGACGAAAAGTAGAGCGTAGGGAATTCCTTGTGTATTTGTGGTATTCAAATTTATTCTTAATTCATTGATAACTCAATTAAGAATTCTATATCCAAATTCTTAATCGGAAGATATAACATTAATAACCAAAGTTTAAATCAAATGTAACTCTTTGAAAAATCATTCTTCACGCTTAACTCTCATAAATTGTTATCGACATTGAGAAAATCCAACGACGACAATATACCCAAGAGGCGATATTGCAGCAGAGAATTAAATCAATATAGATAATCAATTGCTCCAAACATAATTATAGAACTAATCCACTCAATAGAAAAAGCATGACTGAATCTATAAACGAAATAGATTCTATAATTATTTGAAGACGAAAAACATCACAAATAAATTGAGAATAATAGAACAAAAGAGTTTTAATATTTAAAGACCAAATACATGAATCAAAAATAAATTACAAACACCATCACACACACAAGTTCATCCCTAACCCTCTTAGAGAATTTAGTTACACATATTGAAAATATGTAACAAAAATTCTTCAAGGGATAATATGGAAGAGCCAACCATTATTTTCTTCTCTCTTCTTTGGTTTTTCTTTTCTTTTCTCAAGCTCTCAAGATAATGGCTCTTCCAAAGCATCCTCCCACACTAAGCATTCTTAGAACACACACCCCTCCCTTCTATTTATAAGCATCCTTCATGCAAGTTGTCATGACAAAATCATCACAATTTCAACTTGTTTTGCCATGTGCCATTCTTGAATCCAAGTGACTTGTGAGTTGTCATTTTGATCATTTGTTTTCCCACTATGCATGAGCTGGATTTTGCTTGTAGGTTGAGTGTTTCAATTTTGCTTCTCTACCCATTAGTTGTCTTGTATGACTTAATATCTTGTAGTCAAATAATTTGTCTTGAAGAAACTTGAGTGCACTTCATCTTGTATCTGAATTGATCATTGAATTTCCAAGTTGGTGTAGGAGTGCTTGCTGGAAAATATTATGATAACATTTGGATTTGATGCAAGTGGCTGAAAAATATCCAGGAACGTCAAGTGCAGGTGCGTCCACTTGATGGTCGATTTTGTCTTAGATTGAGTGGATATCTCTTCAAACACAAAACATAAAAGTTATATATATTTCTCTTGCGGTTCTAGATCATCTTGAATCAGCTCAATCGGAGATTGGATGAGAGAGTTATGCCCATTTTACGAAAAGATGTCAGAACTGTCTAAGATTCCGCAATTATCTTCATTTGCTCCTAATGTCTCCATTTGTGTCCTAAATCAAAATATAAGAATAATGAGTATATTTAGGCATCAAATAAGAATAAAGTATTAAACATTAAGAGAGGAAAATATGGCATTTTATATTCTCATCAATATATTAAATCATGCTTATATCTATCTCAAGATAAATGACCATTAATTTTAATAACATGAGTTATATTCATTATTTTCTCATTTCTTTTAACATTTAAATAGAGTATTTAGAGTGCATTTTTGTGCACTCATCACACCCCCCAACTTACTCATTGCTAGTCCCTAGCAATTTTCAAGCAAAATGATGAGAAAGACCAAAGAAAATCACACATAGGGGCCATCAAGACACATTTTTCAAATTTACATATCAAAACAATCTTAGAAATTCAATAACCCTTTCACAAGTAATTCAAATATAGCAATCCACAGAGTGTGTATGTGTTCCAAACTATTTTTATCAAATCAGAGGTTTCGACACATGCAACATTAGAATATCTTAAGCAAAAAGGTTCAACTCCATAACTCACGGGTATATAAGTGTTTCATGTAAGGGTTCTCTCTATGGAGTTGACAAAGGTGTACATTTACTCTCATGGAAATTTAGCCAATTATATATAAGTAACAAGTAAACATTGATCTTATGATAGGAATACTAACAAATGAGATTTCCACCATTCTTTCCACAAGCATACTTAGGATCGGAAAAATCAACACAAAGGGTTGTAATGTGGCTTAGGGTTGGGGTTCATAAGAAGAAAAGGTGAAGAGGTTTCAAAAACTTCCAAGTATACATAAAAGGGAATCTGTTAAATTTTTCAGTAGACTATACTTTCCTTTTGATGTACTTTTCAATTTTTTAGATTTTTGACTAAGTACACTTTTCCATCTTCTTTTGCCACTGGTGTCTTCGCAATTTGATGAACTCTTTCATGAATAATTTGATGGACACATCTAGCACCATGCCATTTTTGTCATGGTTTTCTTTTTTTCTTTTTTTCTTTTATCTTTTTTTTTTTTTTTTTTTCAAATGATAATTTCACACCTAGTACACACTTGGAAATAAAATGGTAGGAAAATATAGTGTATAAGCTATACTCCAATGTGGAGAGGTATGGATGATATAGATATGAAAAGAAAAGGCCATATGTGTATATTGGCTCAAAATTGGCTGCTAGGGATCTATGATGAAAATGGTCAGCTTGAAAGGCTCAAACGTTAATCCTAAGTTGACTTTCGTCATATCCCAAGTATATCCACCATCTTACCACAAACCATGTAATGATATTCTCAAGAGAAGTGTCAAATTCAACAGATCAATGGATACTTATCACAATTTCTGTATTTGTAAGCTCTCAATTCTCACAAAATTCACATGAATACTTGAGCAAAATAATTCTTTAGTTACATGTGTCAAATCACCATATTACCACAAAGTTTGGAGAAGTGCATAAATGGTTCTGTGGATACTTTAGCAAAATGATTTAAGATGGGTTTGTTGAATTCACCAAGATGATTATGAATGAGCATGAGTATCATGTGTGAAAAGATGCCTGTGTGAAAAAAATTTGGCAATTTTTTATATATTGATTGAAATATGCCACAGAGTTTAAATAACAGATTTGTATTCCCACCCCCCAACTTAAATGAAACATTGTCCTCAATGTTTAATAATCAAAATTGGATGGAGAGTAACTAAAAAGGGTAGGATACACCTGATGTGTGATGTAGATAGCTCGCTAAGCGTCAAAAGTAGTGATCTGAAATGACAAAATGATACTATCCTGCAAACAAAAATAAAGAAAACAGTAGTAAATAAAAACAAAACAAAACAAATAAGATGATAATAATAATAATAATAATGATGATGATGATAATTATAATAATAATAATAATTATTGTTGCATGTTGTGGTCAAAGTTGGTAGACCAAGTTTACAACCGGACTATCTTCCACTTCTTGAACTATTCCTCCTGGGTCAAAAACGAAACACTTATTTGCCCAATAAACTCGGTGCTCGAGCTTCACAGGTAGGTGGCAAGGCTTTAGATTAACTTTTGGTACTTGCCCACTTGAAGGAATCTGTTTTTCATTTTTCTCAAGCAACTCCTTAAACTTCAGTTGCCAAGCCCGTGTGCTATAATCTTGAGTATTGTCAAAAATTGCACAAATATTAGCTACATCAGACGAATCACTGATAGGATTAAACTCAAAATCAACAATAAAATTCTCAAGGGGATCAGAATCATGAGTTGTGAAAACTTCCCTGTCTATGAGTGAGTCAATCATGTATGTCTGATGGCACTCGTTATTCTTCACTGTTTCTTGTGCCATATGTTGATCATGAGGTATAGACTGAGCTTGAGAAGGGAACTTACCTTGCTCATTTACACTCAAGAAGCTCGTTATTTTAGACACTTGGCTCTTTATCTCCTTTTGTTCTTCAACAACCTGCATAATTAAAGACTCAAATTTTTGGTTAGTCTTATCCTGTACTTTAATAAATGCATGCAAAGTGTCTTCTAAAGAATTTCTAGAAGATTGAGGTGCATGGTATGGTGCAGAATATGATCTAGAAGGCTGTGCAGACTGTGCAAGCTGTTGGTTTTCAGACTTCCAGCTGAAGTTGGGATGATTACGCCATCCTCTCATGTTAGCATGTGTAGGATAGTCTTGGGCATGATGATCTATCCCACCACAGACAACACATGGCCCAAAAGAGTTTGCATGATTAGCCATGTATGTTGGTTTTGAGTTTTTGGTTTTCAATAACTCTAATTCTCTGGTGAGCATTTCAACCTTAGCCTTAAGGTTATCCTCCTCCCTTAGATGGTAAATACCACCACTCGGGTTTCCTGTAGGTCGTGACCTGTTTGTGCTATCAGTAGCACTAGGACAGTCCAGTCCAAGTATGAGCTTTTTCAGCAAGCTCATTGAGGTACTCTATGGCCTCATCGGGATTTTTCTGTAAAAATTCTCCATTGCACATCATTTCCACGAATTGACATTCCCTGGGCGTAAGCCCTTCATAGAAATAACTCACTAAGCGCCAATTCTCATATCCATGGTGGGGACACATACTCAGTAATTCTTTAAATCTTTTCCAAGACTGGTACAAAGTCTCACTATCCTTTTGTGCAAAGGTAGAGATTTGTCTTTTTAAAGCATTGGTCTTATGTTGGGGAAAGTATTTATTGAAAAACACTTGAGTCATCTCACTCCATGTTCCAATAGACCGTGGTCTTAGTGAGTACAACCAACTCTTAGCTTTATCTTTCAAAGAAAAAGGAAAGAACTTTAGCTTTACCGTGTCGTCAGTGGTATTTTGATTGTGGAATGTTGCAACTACTTCCTCAAATTCCCTAATATGAACATAGGGGTTTTCATTTTCTAGACCATGGAAAGTCGGAAGTAATTGTATCATTCCTGTTTTGAAATCTACATGACGAACATTAGGTGAGAACATAATACAGGATGGTGTGGCTGTTCGTGCGGGATGAAGATAATCTTGGAGGGTTCTAACAGGTTGGTCCACGTGTTCACTCATCGCGTCAGAATTGGAAGAATTATCAAACAAGCGATTAGAAAAATTAGATTCTGAATCTGATTCTAGCACGGGTCTACTAGCAAACCGTCCAAAAGCGTCTCTGTACCTGCTCATGCAAAGTAAAGAAAAGCGTAATACTAAAAAAAAATTACGAAAAGAAAAGTAAAATAAAATAAAGATGCAGAAAGCTAAAAAGAAAATGAACGAAGTTACCGCTTTTTTTTTTTTTTTTTTTTTTTACAAACTACTAATAAAAACTACAAATTCTTCTACCGTCTCCCCGGCAACGGCGCCAAAATTTGATTACGCCCAAAGAATAACGCGGTCGTTTGCAGTATAGCTTTGGGGTGTCGATTCCACAGGGAGATGGATTGAGAAATTGAAGAACAATAACGAAATTAACAAAAAGATATAGATAAGTGCGAAAAGTAAATTTTAGAGTTTGACGTAAATTAAAACTAAATGAGTAATTTGAATAGTATAAAATGAGACGAAAAGTAGAGCGTAGGGAATTCCTTGTGTATTTGTGGTATTCAAATTTATTCTTAATTCATTGATAACTCAATTAAGAATTCTATATCCAAATTCTTAATCGGAAGATATAACATTAATAACCAAAGTTTAAATCAAATGTAACTCTTTGAAAAATCATTCTTCACGCTTAACTCTCATAAATTGTTATCGACATTGAGAAAATCCAACGACGACAATATACCCAAGAGGCGATATTGCAGCAGAGAATTAAATCAATATAGATAATCAATTGCTCCAAACATAATTATAGAACTAATCCACTCAATAGAAAAAGCATGACTGAATCTATAAACGAAATAGATTCTATAATTATTTGAAGACGAAAAACATCACAAATAAATTGAGAATAATAGAACAAAAGAGTTTTAATATTTAAAGACCAAATACATGAATCAAAAATAAATTACAAACACCATCACACACACAAGTTCATCCCTAACCCTCTTAGAGAATTTAGTTACACATATTGAAAATATGTAACAAAAATTCTTCAAGGGATAATATGGAAGAGCCAACCATTATTTTCTTCTCTCTTCTTTGGTTTTTCTTTTCTTTTCTCAAGCTCTCAAGATAATGGCTCTTCCAAAGCATCCTCCCACACTAAGCATTCTTAGAACACACACCCCTCCCTTCTATTTATAAGCATCCTTCATGCAAGTTGTCATGACAAAATCATCACAATTTCAACTTGTTTTGCCATGTGCCATTCTTGAATCCAAGTGACTTGTGAGTTGTCATTTTGATCATTTGTTTTCCCACTATGCATGAGCTGGATTTTGCTTGTAGGTTGAGTGTTTCAATTTTGCTTCTCTACCCATTAGTTGTCTTGTATGACTTAATATCTTGTAGTCAAATAATTTGTCTTGAAGAAACTTGAGTGCACTTCATCTTGTATCTGAATTGATCATTGAATTTCCAAGTTGGTGTAGGAGTGCTTGCTGGAAAATATTATGATAACATTTGGATTTGATGCAAGTGGCTGAAAAATATCCAGGAACGTCAAGTGCAGGTGCGTCCACTTGATGGTCGATTTTGTCTTAGATTGAGTGGATATCTCTTCAAACACAAAACATAAAAGTTATATATATTTCTCTTGCGGTTCTAGATCATCTTGAATCAGCTCAATCGGAGATTGGATGAGAGAGTTATGCCCATTTTACGAAAAGATGTCAGAACTGTCTAAGATTCCGCAATTATCTTCATTTGCTCCTAATGTCTCCATTTGTGTCCTAAATCAAAATATAAGAATAATGAGTATATTTAGGCATCAAATAAGAATAAAGTATTAAACATTAAGAGAGGAAAATATGGCATTTTATATTCTCATCAATATATTAAATCATGCTTATATCTATCTCAAGATAAATGACCATTAATTTTAATAACATGAGTTATATTCATTATTTTCTCATTTCTTTTAACATTTAAATAGAGTATTTAGAGTGCATTTTTGTGCACTCATCAGACACCATGGTAGCTGACCTGTAGAATGTCAACATTACACTGTCAGGAGGAATCTCAAACACCCAAGGCAACAATCAACATTCCACAAATGAAAACGAAAATCCACCCATCAATCCCAACAATGAGTTGTAACCCAAGGCCATTCGCATTGATTTGTTCCACATTCTAGGGTGAGGACCCTCAAGGTTGGTTATATAAGGTAAATCATTTTTTTACCTATAGAGATAAATCCCCAAACCACCAAACTGCCATTGTACCTGTACAAAAAGTAAGCCGAGAGGAGATGAAATTAAAAAGGGCTAAGGGCCAATGCTTTTCCTGTGATTTTAAGTGGGCATCTGGTCACAAGTGCTTTAGTCCCAAGTTGTTTTTAATTGAAGAAATTGAGGAAAATGGTGAAACCAATGACCTGAACATTGGTCAATTTGAAACTCAACTAGTGCCATTAAATTAGCCTCTCCCTACTAACTTGCTTGAACTTACCCTCCATGCTATTGTGGGGTCTGTGAGCCTTAAAACTATGAGAGTGGTGGGAAAGATTGGTAATCTACCAGTCACAATTCTTATTGACTCAGGAAGCACTCAAAACTTCCTAGACCCATCTCTCTTATCTTCCATCTCCCTCCATGTTTTAACTAATGAGCAAGTTAGCATGAAAGTTGCTAACGGTGATCAAGTGCATAGCCCGAGAAAAATTAAAGATGTTCTGCTCACCATTCAATCTTGGAAGTTCATTGTGGATATGTACTTGTTGGTGTTGGTAGGGTGTGATATAGTTCTTGGGGTACAATGGTTACAAGAACTAGACTCAATTGTGTGGAATGTTTAACATCTTACCATACAATTCACCTACCAAGATTGCTTGGTACTCTTACAAGGGCTTAGAGGCAGCAGTCTAATGTTTGAAGGACTTATCAACCGAGCTTCTCGCCTGGAAAAAAAAGGTATTTTCCTACAACTTATTGAGCAACCCACTTCCATCCAAAACCCTCCCATCATCTTAGAATCGATGAAGCAATTATTGGCTAGCTACCCTGATATTTTTGCCATCCCTTCTAGCCTACCTCCAACCAGATCTCATGACCATTTCATTCCCCTACAGCCGGGTACTCAACCAATATCAGTGCGACCCTATCGTTATCCTTAATTTCAAAAAGATGAAATTGAAAAGATTATCAAAGAACTGCTACAATTAGGGGTGAATCACCTTAGTCAAAACCCTTACTCCTCACTTGTATTATTGGTAAGAAAGGGGGATGAGACTTAGCGATTATGTGTTGACTATCGCGCCCTTAATCATGTTACAATGAATGACAAATACCCAATTCCTATGGTGGAAGAATTGATGGATGAACTTTATGGTACCAAAGTTTTCTCTAAGCTAGATCCAAGGTCTGACTTCCATCAAATTAGGGTAAAGCCGGAAGATGTGCCCAAAACAACATTTTGTTCGGATGAGAGCGAGCCATTACAAATTTTTGGGTCTAATGCTCGGTTTTTAAACCTTACTTGCGAAAGTTTATTTTGGTTTTTTTTTAATGATATTCTCATTTACAGCAAAAATGAAGAGGAACATCTACAACATCTAGAGCTTGCCTTTGCTATCCTAAGGAATAATTAGCTTTATGCAAAGTTAAGTAAATGCACCCTTGGCTGCACTGAAATTGCGTATTTGGGCCATTTGATTTCTGCCCAGGGAGTGCGTGCTGACCTTGAGAAGATCAAAGCTATGGTTAACTGGCCCTCACCTAAATCACTCAAAGCTTTACATCATTTTTTAGGCCTCACAGGTTATTATCGTCACTTTGTGAGAGGCTATGGTGCTATAGCAACTAAACTGATGTATTTGTTAAAGAAAGATAGCTTTATGTGGGATGAGGAAACTTAATCAACTCTTGATAAGCTCAAGTTAGCCATTATAGCACCACCAGTTCTTATTTTACCCAACTTTCACAAACCCTTTGTGATTGAATGTGATGCTTTGGGTGAAGCTATTGGGGCGGTTCTAATGCAAGAAGGAAGACCTCTCACTTGTTTTAGTCAAGCCTTGAAATGGAAATCTCTACGACTCTCCACATATAAAAAAGAATTCTTGAACCTAGATTCAACTATACAGAAGTGGCAGCATTATCTTTTGGGACAACCATTTGTTATTAAAACTGACCATCAAAGTTTGAAGTTTTTACTTGACCAAAGGGTGGGGACAATCATGCAACAAAAATGAATCTCCAAACTTATGGGCTACGACTTGATTGTAAAATACAAAAAAGGGAAAGAGAATGTAATGTTTGATGCTCTCTCGAGGCAAGAGGTGGGTCCTAAGATAACTATATCTCTCATTTCTTTTCCAAATTGGGATTGGAGGACTAAGATAAAGGCCTTATATACCATAGATGAAAGAGTTAAGCTTCTTTGGGCCAAGTACCAGCAATGGCAGCTTCAAAACCCTTACACAATCAAGGGAGAAATCCTATTCTATAAAGGCCGAGTCTATATACCTTCTAGTCCACCCTTATCCAGAAATTACTAGATCTACTACATGGGAGTCCCTTAGGGGTTATTTGGAATTTGACAAAACTCTTTACAGGGTTAAAAGAGATTTCTATTGGCTAGGACAGAATACTGATGTGAGAAAATTTTTAAAGCAATGTAACATTTGCCAAACTGTTAAGGTTGAAAACACGCTACCCAATGGACTCCTACAACCCCTTCCAGTTCCATCATCACCATGGACTGATATTACGATAGACTTTATCGAGGGTTTACCCAATTCTGGTGGGTTTAATATCCTTTGGGTCATGGTGGACAGATTCACAAAGTACTCTCATTTTATCCCTCTATCCCACCCATACACTGCTAAAACCTTGGCCCAACTCTTCCTCACCCATATTTTCAAGCTCCATGGAATGCCTAACTCCATCACTTCTGATAGAGATTCAACTTTCACTAGCAAATTTTGGCAAGAGTTACTAGCACTACAGGGGGTCAAACTAGTTTTCAATATGGCTTATCATCCCTAAATAGATGGTCAAATCGAAGCTGTAAACAAATGGGTGGAAAATTACTTGAGATCTTATGTCTCTGATAGACCTAAAGAATGGTCTAAGTGGGTGGCATTGGTTGAGTAGTGCTACAACTCAAGTCAATAGGCCTCTAGTAAGATCACACCATTCCAGGCCATGTATGGTTATCTATCCCCTAAGATTACCAACTACACAGTGGGAACAACAAGATTACAAGAAGTGGAGACTACTTTATTTGAAAGGGACAAGCTTTGGGTCCTACCGAAACAAAACTTGGCCAAATCTCAGGAATGTATGAAATGATATGCTGATAAAGGCCGTAAAGAACAAGAATTTCAAGTGGGAGACTGGGTTTACCTTAAACTCCAGCTCTTTCGGCAATCCACCCTTCAGCAGTACCAAAGTTTCAAGCTTTCACCTCAATTTTTTTGGATCTTTTTAGGTACTTCAACGCATCGGTGCAGTGGCTTACCGGCTACAACTCCCTCCTTCAGCCCAAATCCATGATTTCTTCCACATCTCTCAACTAAAACGAAAACTTGGGCCACGCATTAGCATTGTTCCAACCTTACCTCCAACTGACAAAAATGGAGTCTTGAAGCCAGAACCAGAAGAAATTTTAAGTCATAGATTGAAGAAGGTTCAGAATCTACTTGTCGTCGAACTCTTTGTGCGATGGACTAGTCAAACTACTGATGAAGCTTCATGGGAGACTTACATGCAACTCTGCACCTCTTACCCACACCTTGTGGGTAAGGTGTTTTGATGGAGGGGAGATCTGTGACATGCCGAACTAGAGAGAACAAGTTAGGGTTTGGGAACCTGATGGAAGTGTTTGACTTAGTGAAGATCGAAGTCTCGAGAATTACTTGTGCGTCTTCATGCACTGGGTACCGTTGGATAGACAACTGGGCCTCACTAGGCCTTCGGACAGACTATTTTACTTATGTTATTTCAACTACGGCCTATTTTGTTGTTATTGTTATTTGGAACTGACCTTGCCCTTTTTGCTCATCTGTTATTTGCCTGTGAGCAACCTTAGTACCATGAATAGGTTACTTTAATATTAGTCTATGTTGGTTACAGTAGGGGTATATCCCACGCATAATGCGTTGGGAAGGAACTATCTAGAATTTGGCTGTTTGGCAACTAGAGGAGCTTCCCCTCGAAGAGAGCCCTATAATTTTTAGTGAATTGTATGACATTGCATCCATCTTTCTTGTTTCCATCAATTTCCTATTTCAGTCTATTACAATAACATACATACATAATCTACTGTCCAAGATCTACCATAATTAATTAAGCTCCCAAGAAAATCATTACATGATTATAAAGAAAATTATCAGAATTACAAAATTCGACATAGCAATATATAATATATACTAACATACGTACATAAATATACATGATTATTGATTATATATTCAGGATGCGCATCCAATGATTATGGGGATAAATCGAATAAAAATTAAGGATAGATATGAATAATGGAAGGTATATATGGATTGAGGTCAACAAATAACATGCGTGCTCCAAATAAAAACTATTTATTAATATTCTTCTTAAAGACTGAAAATGTGATTTATCGGTACTAGTCCAATATCTGAATTCTCAGATATATTCTGCATAAAGTGCACTTTCAAAGGAAATGTCCAAAATATGACCATATTTGCATCTTTGAATAGAATCACCGAAAGATGTGGAGGTCCTGATCATGAGGCGCCCCCGTTCTTTAATTTATCCCAAATTCAAAGCATGTGCTTTTGAGGTGGCAAGCTAATCAAGTAGATGATCACTTGCAGTGAGTTCTATATAAGGAGCTATGGCCTATAACCTTTAATAGTACCAGAAAACCTAGAAACTAACTGATTTGCACATATATATGGCACCTCGGTCGGCAGATCATAATCACCTTTTAAAGGTTGGGTTGGAAGCCTTCGATATGATAGATGAATTCCATGGCCGGCCTAGGATTAGGCCAGCCAGCGGCAAGCAACAAGTACCTCTTAAGGTGATTTATCCGGTGTCAAAGCCAGAGCCTCATGTCATCAATAGCGACGAGGCAGCCAAGTCAATCTACAGTGGGATAATCATTAGGGAACATTACAACATCCGAAAAGAAAACCGCGGCTTCGCTAGCTAGGCTTAAGTAACTAGTGGCTGATGATCTTTCTTTTATGTATATGGTTTGTGTATAAACTGGCTTGTACTAAAATAAGCATGCATGTACTCCCTCTGTTGTACAGCATATCGTCTCTAGCTTTTCAATGATAATATAAATTATTATAATGTACGCGTTGTGTCAACAATTTCTCCAAACTAGTAGTTTTTAGGTTATTAGTAAAACATAAAAAAAACCCTTAAAATATACTAAAGTGTTCAATCTGACTCGTTTGGGGAGATGAGATGAGAAAAGTTTAAAGTTTAAAAAAATTAATTTTTTTGTTGAAAAACTTAGAAAAGTTATAATGATTAGTTTAAGAAAGTTATCATATTAGTGTAAAAATCATGTATTTTAATTATATTTTGATTGGAGATGAGATGAGATATTGAGATTGAGAATTTGAGATTAGATTATATCCAAACCAATTGAGATTGTTCCCAAAGGCCAACATATTGAACAATCGCGCGTACTATTAATTCGGTGTTTGCATAATCAGTGGACCCAAAATTTTATATATGATGAGTCAATTAGCATGTTACCATACTTACTAAAAAAAATTCATAATATTCTAATATTCATAATTATTTCTCTAATATTCATAATATTTTAATATTCACAATGCCAATGGATGTGCGACGAAATGGAATCGATGAGAAAATCATGCGCTGCAAATGACTATATTTCTTGTAGTGCCCTATAAATCGATATGATATATATATAATATATATATATATATATTCAGAAACAAAAATCATATGGCGAAGAAATTTGAAATAAGTAACATAGTACATATGGTAATATATACAAAATCCATATATATATATATATATCTAGTACTTTTACTAGTGACTATGGAGTTTTTAATGTTAAATATCACGAGAATACATATTAATTCAGTTGTATGTTTATAATTGTGCAGTAATATTTTTTTCTTCCTTTTTTGAGGGTCTCCCTTAGAATAAGCTAGTAGCCATCTTCTAAGATGCTTAAATAATGTTGGTTCTGACATGTGGATTTGATCGATCTTAATAATAGGATTTACAAAACACTATTTTTCACAAATCAACTCAGATAATTTAAGATCACCTGAGCGTCCAATCATAGCCTTAGCACCCATTGCATTTTGTTTCCCTTATCTTGTCATAAAAAAACCATATTTATAACAAGATTAACACTAATAATTAGCGCATCTCTAAACAAATTTTTTGCACTCATAATCAACGAGGTCATCAAGTTTGTCCACATCAACGCCCTCATCCTCAGCCATGTCCCCATCACCTGTTGTTGTAGACTCCTTAGATATCACATTCGTATATGCAGTGGGAAATTGAACCAATAAAATCGATGAGTGTAACAACCCGGATTTTTCATTCTCCTACTTGGGTTCTTACGGATGTTTAGAGTGAAGATTATATTTTATTATATTATATTTTTATTATTTTATTAAGGAGATGTAGACCCAACCTTAGGCCTTTTCTTAGATGAAGGATATTGAAGTAGGCCCAAGATGTTAGAGTAAGGCCCAAAAGCCCTAGGAGAATGGTAGGTTTTATTTGGTCTTCCAAAAATGGTAGGTTTTCTAAGAAACTTGCTTTGGTCTTACAATAATGGTAGGCTTGTGGGGAAAAGAGAAAGCATGGAGTGAAAATTTTGTGTGTAAGGATATCTCTTGGAAGATGTGTGACAAGTGACATGTGGAGATTTGTTGGGATTTGAAGGAGGAAGGTTTCAGTGGAAGAAAGCAAGAGAGAGCCAACACTGTTTTGAGTTTCCCTATGCAAAGCCCCATTCTTTGACATGACAAAAAGAAGATTTTGTGTAAGAAAATCCTTTAAGAAATGATAGACAAGTGGGAGGGTGATTGACTTATAAGGATGTGATGGTGACAAGAAAAGATATGTTATCTTTGGAGAGGGAGTTTCAGATGATCAGAGCAAAGGTGGGTGCCAAACTTCACTTTGATTTTCCCTAGGCAAACCATATCTAAAAGTAAGATTTGTGTAAGAGTGATTGACAAGTGTGTAAGAGTTATTGACAATGGTGTAAGAATGATTGACAAGTGAATGGATTGGTGACTTGCAAGAGAGAAAGGAAATCTTTGCAGGGAGAGATGAGTTTCGGATGAGAGGGACCAAGCCTTGGCCGACTAGTGCTTGGTGTGTTTCCCAAGTTAGAGCTTTAAATCCTTGTGAATGACAAGTGAGGTGGTGATTGATAGGTGGTAGTGTGACTTGAAGATGGGTGAGGTGATCTCCACCCTTGGATAAGCCGGCCATGGTTAGATTTGGGAGACCAAATCCCATCCTAGGACATGCTATCTTAGGCATTATTTGTCCCTGGAGATAGAAGTCTATCAAGTGTCCATCAACCATTTCTTGTGTCACTCAAACACATAGGAATTTGGAGTGCCCTAAGGCCTAGGAAAAACCCATTGGCCGAATGGCCTTGTCTTCCTTTTCCCCCATCCCATTTGCCTCCCATTCACCCAAAACTCTCAGCCATCTCACTCTCTCCATTCTCTCTATTTTCCTTTGTATTTTCCTACCACCCAAACAACTATTTTCTAAGGCAAACTTGAAGTTTTCTTCAAGGATTTTGTGAAAGCTACTACTTTGAAGGTAAGTAACCTCTTTAAACTCTTTTTATTCTTTCAAGCAAATATCAAATGAACCTTTTCTTTTCAAAAGTTTTAGTCACCACATTTTCTAAATATTTTCTTTAACTTGCATGAAAGATCTAAGTTTTTTGGTTCTTTTTAAAAGGAAAATAAAAACTAGAGTGTTTTGGAAAAAAATAGCTCTCTTTGAATCTCAAAAAGGATTTCCTACTAAGCAAGCCATTTTGGTTATGTAGAGTGAATATCTCTTAGATTTAATCATGTTTTTCTTTGTATATTTTTAGATTTTTCCTTACTCTATTTGGAATATTTGTAAGTACATTCTTACATTAATCTTAGCATCACTTGTATGTGTAAGGTCAACTTAATTATGTAGCTTAGCTCTCTTGATTGACTTGTTTATTTAGTAAGTTTATTATACTCTCTTTGAATGTGGTTAAGATGATATTTTAGACTTTTAATTTAAGAGATTATTGTGAAAAAATAGTGGTTATTTGTTGGAAGAATGAAAGGAGATGTGCTGTGGTGATTTCGGTTAGTGCGTGTGGAAAAATGGTGTGAACTTGTGGTTGTGTTGCTTTGTTCTATGGTTTGACTTGTTTGTTTAGTGAGTTTAGTATACTTTCTCTAAGTGTTGTTGAGATAATATTTTAGTCTTTTGATCTAATGCTTGATTGTTAGAATATAGTGATTATTCATTAAAAGAATAAGAGGGATATGCCATAGTGATTTTCGGTTAGAGCATGGGTAGTGATGGCATGACATCTTGAGGGATGGAAATGTATGTTTCTGAATTTATGGGTTTCGGTTATGGTCATCTAAAAAAAAGTGACTTTAGGTTTTAACTCTTGGTTGATGAAGGATGAAGATTTAAAACATTTGGTGGTCAATATGAACACGTGTTCTTGATTTTCTTGATGTATGGATTCAAGTGTGTTTTAGGTGTAATATAAAGTCATGTTATATTGAGTTATTGGAGAAATAATATGTATGTGTATTTTTAAGATTTTGGTTATGCCATGTGTAGACTATGTTATTGAGCTTTTTAAAGTGAACTTTAGATGTTCATCTCTTGGATAATGATATAATCTTGATCTAGTTTCTTGAGTGGCTTAAGAGTTAAATGATATTGTTTTCTTTGAAGTATGATTTCAAATACATGCATAAAATAAGATTTTGCACTTGTTGTGGGAGTTGTTAAAAGAATATTGAAGTTTATAGCATCTAAAGTTTCGGCCAATGATCCCTTATGGTTTGTGGATTAGTTTATTCATTTATTTCTCTAAGGAATGCATGAGATGATAGAAGAATAAGAGAAAGAAAAATTAGGATTGAATCCCTTGGGTGGTTCGGCCTTACCTGCGAAACCCCGTACTCGCAGGAGTCAGGGAGTCAAACCTGTTTAATATAACCTGTTTTCATCTACAAACAAAATGTCTCCAAAGTCCTTCACATGATAATAATTTCCACACGCAAAAAGATCCATCACTGCTAGTCCAAATTAAACCTGTCTCATCACCAATACCATCTCCAAAGATTTTCTAAAGTCCATGAATAACATAAATAACACGGGATTAATTCAGTGCATCTTAGAGTTATTTAAGGAGATTAATTCAGTGTATCTTGTTAGTCATCTTAAATAACTCTAAGATGCACTGAATTAATCTCCTTAATCCATACAACCAGCTACTATTTATCCCCTTAATCAAAACACTTTTAACTTAACACGGCCAAGAAAATGAAATTCGATAAACCACTCCAACTAGCAAACCAGTGCACTCCATAAATCACAAAACCTCCAAATATCATCCCATCAAAACCAACTCATCCACAAGGATTGTGTATTCCTCAAAATTCATCAACACACTCATAAGGCTCTACAAATTGTTGTCGCACATTATAGAGTAGAAAAACACTGGAATTAACAATACCTCAAAAATGCTTTGTAACTAAAACAAAGGACTACAAGCTGCCAAACCAGAGGACTGTTCGCTTCGATCGGAGAAGATGCCACCAGCGATGGATTTCTAATCTCCCGTTCCACGACCTTGCCAAAAGAAAAACCCAAAACTCTGAGACCTAAAACAGGACCAAAGAAAAAGATAGGAAGAAGAAAAGATTGAGAACACTAAAGGGTGATTAGAGAAGAAATCTTACCGATGAGCACTGCAGAGGAAAATGAAACTAGAGGAAAACCGACGGCAACAGAGACCCGAACAAAGGACAACTGCCATAGGGGGAGAGAGAGAGAGAGAGAGAGAGAGAGAGAGAGAGAGAAATCGGTGAATGCACAAACTGCCGCACAAGATAAATCCATCTTGAAGTTGAATTGTTGAGGACGTGGGATTTGGCGAGAGGAAATCGGAAAGCAACAAAAATAGGGGAAGGCATAAACCATCGGGGAGAAGGCAGGAAGGAAAAGAAAGGAAAGAAAATAAGAAAAGGAAAACAGCTAACCTGAGGCAGACGATGCCGTTTTCGAGTGCTGGGGGTTGGACTGAAGCGATTCGGGCCTGGGCCTAGGCCGGGTGTTACATTACCCTTTTGGGTTAGGGTTGTTTGGTTGCTTTCCTTTTATTTGATTACGTTTATCTTGAAAACAATTATGTTCACATGCTAACATGTACAAGCTATGGTTTGAGAATGCATGCATCATATGTCTTATGAAATATATGCCTTGCATAAAGAAAGTCCAAGTCTTTCATGCATGTCCATTCAAGTCAAGTGTTCCATGTCTTTTGGGTCAATATATTTTCAAAAGAAATGAATAAAAAGTTTTTATAAGAACCCCAAAGGCTGGGACTGGGTATTGCCCTAGTGGAACTCCCTATTCACTCAAGAGTGATTAAAGTCGAGTGAAAACAAACCTTGGGTCGACGAAAAACAGTCGACAGACCATGTACGGCTCCAAAAGGATTTCGGAGCGTGGTCGCACCTAAAGCTAGTGGGTGCCCAAGGACGGAGGAGGCGTTTCACCCGTTGTAAGAATATGATTAAGACGTAGTCACTTCGTGTGATGCGGTAACTAGTGGGCAATATACGGTGTATAGGGAGTCGTGAGGTATCTAAAATAAATAATGACGGGGAAGACGATGCGTAATTCTCGTATGACTGACATGACGACGGTGAGGACGATACGTAACTGCTGTCGAGGTCAAAGAATGATATGAATAAGATTAATGGCACCTAAATAAAAGAATATGATGAAAAACACGAAAAATTTATGAAAATATTTGAAGTACATGTCAAAGAAGTGAATGTTATATGAAAAGCCTTTTTATGAAAAAACACGTGCATAAGTAATGAGTTACATGAAAGTTTTTTTTTTATGAAAGTGCATGTGCATGAGTCAAGTCATATGTATCATGTTCATGCACATGCATTTGTTTGGTGTTCACTTATATATGCCTGTAATGATTTTGTTATGATAATTGTGTACTTACTGAGATTTCTCGAAATTCCACTCCTTTAGTTTTCAACTATTATTTCATTCTGGGATGATAGAAGTGGCTGCAGGCATTAATAGAGTCCAGGAGCCCAATTTCCCGAGAGACTCCGCAGACCCATGAGGGCCCAACTGATTATTCTCTTTTGATATTGTGGCCCTTTCGGTATGATCGTCTCATAGAGGATATGTAGAAGAATCCCTGTTTTAGGGATGGGTAATGGGGCAATTTCTTTTCTAGTGATGTATTAAGTGATATTTTGGTAATTTGGAGAACTTTGTATATTTTTCGTGTATTAGGAACTTGGTAATTTATGGAACTTGATACACTATGACATATGTTTATAAAGTTTCATTTTGGGATGTTTACTCAGTTCTACCATGTGATGTTTGGCGAGTTTTTATATTTCTCGCCTATAATACTTGGCTTGACCTTATTCTATTGTGAAAGTTTTTTGCATACTGCTAGTAAGTTAGGCGCATTCATTTACGTATTACATGAACGAGGGGTGAGTATCCTTGCGTTACTTATCCCTGACAGCTCGATTTACATCCGATCTCAAGCGTAGGCGGGGGTGTCGACAACGAGTACATCCACTGAAAATGTAATTGACGCCCCTCGAATTGAGATCATGTATGTCACATCATCTAGGACGGCAGTACCTAACTCTCTATAAGACTCAGATACAATGTCGGTTTATGAAATAATACCTCCCTTCGTCCTTCTGGTCTATGATTGGTATCCAACCATGCTTGACAAAGACGACTAGAAAGGAATGACCCTCTCAGAGAACAAGCTAGTTGGCCTGTCTATGCTTCTTTCCCTCGATTTTTGCCTCTTTTCCTGTACTGGCCTTCAGGTGAGTAGGTAGTTTTGCCTTGAGCACTCCGCATATTCCCTTCTCCTTTGCTGGGAGAAGTAGTTCTCGATATTATGCAACTTAGACTTGCGGTAGGTGCAATAATGGTGGGTGATGCCTCTGTCATCATATTTACAAATGGCTTGGGAGTTGGCCTCTTGAATGGTAAAGGCTTGTCGGTCGAAACGAGGTCCTGGGTCCCTTTTTGGGGCTTCTTCCCTTTCGTTGTCACGGGAGCTCTTCTCCATCTTATCACAGGCCTTAACCCTAGCTAGAGCTTTTGCCTTCCTTTTCGCCCACTCTAGCTCCTTCGCCCTTGGTATGGTTCAGGCCCGAGAGTGTATTCGGTGTTGATAAAGTTGTTGGCTTAGTCCATGAACTTTGATACTATGACAAGTGTCCTTCTCGCCAATTTGGCCATGAACTGGGATAGAGGCCAAACACCTCCTAGAAGTACCCCCAGGGTTATTTTCTCCTGGTCGTTGGTTGTTATGTTTTCCTTGTTAAACTGGGACAAGTATGCCTTTAAACTTTCCTCCTCCTTTTATTTTATGGTAATGAGGTATGTAGTAGGCATCACCTTCTTTTGCTTGGCATGAACTGGGTCAAAAACAGGCATGCCAGCTCACCAAAATTATATATGAAACAGGGTGCCAGAGACCCAAACCATGCTAGTGCTAGCTCTTTTAGGGTCAGCAAAAAGGCTCTGCATGCCACCTCTCTTGGTAAGCCATGCAACATGATGTGAGCCCTAAAGGTTTCCATGTGCTCAAAGGAATCCCTTATCTCATCGTACATCTCTATGGTGGGGACCCTAAATTTTGGTAGTAAGGGTACGACTATCACCTCTTCAATATAGGGCAGACCAGTACTTGTAAGTATTTTATCTACCAATGATGACATGTCCATTTTCTTCACCATCTTTTCAGACTTCGGCTCTCGTGTTTTAGGACTCCACATATTCGTTGTTGTTAGGCTTGGCTTCGTCATCCCGTTTTTTGTGGGTTGCCTTCAGCACCTCATTCTCCTTCTGAAACTTCTCCACCTCACCGGTCAGCTTTATCACCCATTACTCCAAAGCTTTTAGCCTCGCTTTCATGAGGCCTTCCTCTTGTCTCTGAGTCATCTGAGAATGGGTTGCAGACATATGAAGTACATGTAAGATCTACTAGAATCTTACATATGACGCCACTATTAACATGTTTCATATACCTTTGGACCAACTTCTAATAACTCGGGTCTTTTGCACTTGGACTTGCATAAACAAAGAATAATGTTTGCAAAGTGTGGCCTTCATGAGGCTAGGGAGTCTCTGATGCTTAATTTAGCATCTTCATTTGGAAGTTTATAAATAATTGAGACAGTCTAGAGAGCTTTCTCGTACTTGAGGGCTGCTTTTATACCAGAAGCATGGGGGACAAATCGTGTCTAACTCGTTGGGCACATATCCTTTTAGTTGTTCTTTTTGTCAAAGTCCTTTAATATGGTGTGGCTTTTACGATGACATTATGAATGCAACATGTAGTCCAGGTAGTGGTGTCAATAATGTGGTCTTTCGATGTCCTTTTGTCAAAAGACCGAAGACTCTCCTTACTTCCTGCCCACCTGCTTGTGTGAGACCCCAAATTTTTACATATCTATATTTGCTCATATTTTGTTATTGGATATTTTAATTTATTTTAATAAATTAAATTGTTATCTCACAAATTTTATTTCGGGTACATTTTATTCATGATTGGAGTTAGTTATTTGTGAGATCTACGATTTTAATATTTATAGTTATTTACAGATTATTATTGGTTTTATCATTTGAATTGTTATCAATATTATTTTGATTTAGTGGTTTTGATTTTATTATTGTTATAAGCTTTTGTGAGATTCTTGAATAATAGTGTTTTTAATTATTTTAATTAATTGTCGTTACTGGTCTTTTCTTCAGAAATGATATAATTAGAGTTTTTGGTTTTCATTATTATAATATATGGTTTGGTTTGCCGTATTTTATTAATAAGTACTGATTCTATTTTATTTGACATTATCGGATTTATTGATCTTAAATTTATTAAATCCTTAAGTCTTATTATGTTTATTCTATTTTGGTTTGGTAGCTTTTGAATAGCTCCAAAAATATTATATTATGCAGGATTTTTTTATTACCTTGATTTTAGTTATTTAAAATATTGCAAGATTTTAAGCGTGCTTTAAATATCTGATTTAAATGTATGGATCTATTCCTTTTAAATAATTGATGAAAAATATTATGTTGAAAAATAAAATAAGTTGAAATAATATTTTATTTAGTTAGTTTGAGAATTTTAAGTTAAGTTGATGTTATACGCTTTTAAATCAGTGTTTTAAATTCATCTGTTGTCCGTTTGAAGACCCAAAAGTATCGGGCCTATAAATAGCGCGAAAAGGGTCAAACCCCTCATTTTTTCCCTCTCCCTTTTCCTTTTCTCTCTCCCCTCTCTTTTCTCTCCCACGTGCTATAGTAACCGTGGGAGGAGCAATTCGGTTTTCAGCCCTTGGCGGCGCCAACCCCGGCCGCCAAGCCTCACCTCTGGCCCCACCTGAACTGCCATCCTCCGGCGAGTCCAACCCCACCGGTGGTGTCGACCACCGCAGCCTTACGTCCCGCCGGCAGCCCCAAACCCAAAAGGTGTTTAACCCTATACGCCGCACCTTTCGCCGCCCATATCTCCGTCGTGAGCCACCGTACCATGACACCACCCCCACCATTTGATCCGCCACCCATAGGCGACTCACCCTCAGAAATTTCAGCCCCAACAGAGCACCTATCTTCTCTCTCCTCCCATAAAACTGAAATGGGTCTCCAAATGAACTTTCCTTCACCGTGCCTCCGTCCGGCCACCGTGGCTCTCATCTCCACCGCCAAAAGCTTCCCCTACCTCAGTTTATCACACCCCTAAAACAGTTTTCCCATCCATGGCCGCACCTCCCTTGTACGGGGGAAAATTTGAAAATGGGTTTCCACCGTTTCGAGCTAGATTCGCCGTCTTCCGGTGGTTACACCTCCATGAGATTCCCCATCCTCCAAGGAGTATTCCTCTAAATTTTGGTGTCAAACGGAGTACCTGAACCCAACCCGTCACTTTGCCGTACCCGGAGATGAATAGTGCATGACTTACCACTACGGATTGAGGATCGCCACGATGTTCGATTGGCGTTCGTTTATGCACTGTAAGTAACAGATACTTATTTGATTGTTTGATTGACTGTTTGATTGAGTGCTAATCTCTATTTTGTTTGTTTGATGTGTTATCTAGTGATGATGAGTAGTTCGAGAGTAGATTGGTTGGGCCTGAGGCTATTTAATGGAGATTGAGATTATCCCGAGTTAATCTTACTGTGGTTGAATATTGTGTGGATGGTAATTATTGATGATATAATGTTTTGGTTGGATGACTGTTCTTTTAATAATTATCAGTGATAAAATGATCTGGTTGGATGACTTAATTATTTTGGTGATTATTGGTGATAAAAGGATTTGGTTGGACGACTCGGTTATTCTTGTGATTATTAGTGATATAGTGATTTGGTTGGATGACTTCATTACTTTTTCACTATATTTTAATAAGGTGATACACTAGGACTTTAATCGAAGAAATATTTAGAAGAAAATTGAGAAGGGAACTTAATAAGTACAGTTAGATAAAATTTAGTTAAGGGTTGGAACAATGGCGTAATATATTAGATGATGAAGAGTTTATTTTTGGAGTTCATAAGTTTAATCCTGGTGTACTTCTTTGGAAAAATATTAGGCTTTAACTCATGATATGATGTATGAATATGACTGGAATGGATGAAATGTCGATGGGTATTCTTAGATTCCCTTGATGTATAGATTGAGAAATGTTTGGACTTAGAGAAAATATTATGTGATGATAATTTGTTGAAGAGAATAACTATACAGGCAATGTAAATGTGGTGATTAATGATGGGTTATGATATAGCTATTAAGTTATGAGAAGATCTTTAGAGAATATGCGTGTTTTGGGTAAAGAGAAAAGAGAAGAAAAATTAGGTTTGACTCCATTATAATTTGCGTCCTTAACCCCTATAAGATAATGTTGGTTGGATGTGATGTGACTTAAGATTTTGACTATATCTTTATTGGAATATGCACAATGTGTGAGATAAAAGATAAATTAAAAAGGAATGTCTGTTCATATGTTAATATGTATGAGATATGTTTGTGAATGTATGATTCATATGTTTCATGACTCACATGTTTTGCATAAGAAGTCACATGTCGTATGCATGTCCCATGCATGAGCACGAAAAGCATGTTTTGAGTCAAGCATGTTTTTAAAAGAAAAAAAAACATTAAAGTTTTATAAGAACTCCAAAGGCTGGGACGGGGTAGTGCCGCAGTGGAACTCCCTGTTCACTCAGGAGTAATTAAAGTCGAGTGAAAACCCCTGGGTCTACAAAGAACCGTTGGTAGACCATGTATGACTCCAGAGGGATGTCCGGAGCATGGTCGCACCTAAAGCTAGTGGGTGCCCACAGAACGGTGTTGGCTTCGGCCTTACCGACAGAAAAGTTTATAGTCGCTCGGGGAGTGATCAATCGCCGAGTGATGAAGAGTGCGAAAGGGCGCGAAACGTAGCTACTTTGGTTTGATACGGTCGCCGGGTGCTACGGTAACTAGCAGGAACACACGGTGCGTAGGGGAACCGTGAGGTGTCAAACAGATGTCATGACAAAAGAAAAGGGCTTTCGGGCCATAGATGATATGATATGATAAGTGGCGCCTAAGATAAGGAAAGATGAAAAACATTTTTGAAAAGATGACTTTTGAAAAGAAGTTCAAACAGTAGTCAAAGCTACATGAAAGCATTTTTATGAAAAGCACGTACATGAAGCAAAGTGTTGAAAAATGTCAAGGATCATGGATGTTTTTATACGAAAGTGCATGTGCATCAGTCATGTTGCAAGTCTCATATCCATGGTACATGCACCCATTGAGTTTACTGGTATAGGCTGATGATGTTCTATTATGTGAATTGATTGTATGTTGTTTGTTGTCTGTTGCTTACTGGGATTCACATCTCACCTCGGTGGATCGCACACACCCTACGGTCCCCATTTTATGAGATCGTAGTTTGTGATTGCAGAAATGAAATTTGGCTCGAGATACAAACACCACAGGAAAAGAAATTTGTTGAGAGGATAAAGACTGAGATTATGATCTCGAAAGCAGTGTTGCTTATCTTTTTCTTTTGACAGACTGTATAATTCTCCTGTTGGAGAAATTGATTTAAATTGATTTATAATCTTAGCCAGATTTGTGTATTAAGAATAAAGATTTCAACTCCCACTTGATTGTAATCTAATTTGATCGCTTGAGAAATTGATTTATTGTACACTTGGTGCATGCTTCACACACTCTTCAATCCTTGACAAAATCTAAAATCAATTTTTGAGAAATTGATTTATTGTACACTTTGTGCATGCTTCACACACTCTTCAAACACTATTCGATGGGATGATTGATCCAAGAGATGATCGTCTTGATGTCGCGAGTCCTTCTAAATCCCAGGGGGGATTCGTGGGCGTCACAGCTTGGGCATGTACTCATGGTCTGAAACCGTTTGGTTAAGTCCTACAATGGCAATTCCTATCACCCATGTCATCTGCTCCTATATGAGGGTCATATCAAAGAGTGTTCCCCATAGGTATTGCCCATTCGAGCATTGGTTTTGCCCGTTGATGGTGCTAGGCTAGGCCTTCTTACCCTTTTTTCTCAAATTTTCCTCTTAGCCACTTTATTTCCATTACTTGGGCCACAACGGGGGAGAAGGAAACCCCCTTATAATTATTTTAATATAATAGAAAAGTAATAGGGAATGGGATGTAGGAAATTTTTGAAAAATAAGGAAAATTTAAGTGAAAATTTTAGAAAATATTTTTTTGCCAAATTATAAAAACTTTTATAGGAAAACCAATAGGAATGCTCTGAAGCCTTATCTTTTGAACAAAAAAGTTACTTTTAGACATCTTTGAATAAAATAGTACTGTAAGTTGGAAGTGGAAGTGTGACTTTAAGACTCGAGAAGCCTAGCAATAAAGGACTAATTGATGTGACTCAGTTTTCTCATGTATATAACATTGCATGTGGAACTAGAAAGCAAGATAGCTATCTAGCTAATAAGTTTGTATATCTAGCTATAATAATGTAATTACTGCTTGTTAAGTATGTACATGATTTGTCCTCTAGCTCTCTGCTATAATTATATATAAAGCTCGTTTCGCAACTGATAGTAGATGTTAAGAAGATTTTAGACAAAGGATGAATGAAGTCTTAACTTTATATCATAATAGTATATGCTAAATCTTGTGGTTTTGAGGATGGATCAAGTTTGACGCTTGAACCGGCTTGATGTATGCTATTGGTGAAGACATGTTATTTTGGGATGAAATATAATATTGAGAATTTAAATTGGTACCATAATTATTCTTTAAGACCTTTTGATTTTTCTATTACATTCATTTGTACTATACGTTAGACACATTCATTTGTACTATACCAAAATATGTTAAAAACAATTATCAAAAATAAAAAAAGTGTTGTAAAATTAAAGAAAAGTAGTAAGAAAATTGGAAGACCATAATATCGAGAATTAGTTCCTTAGGAACTAAATATTATTTCTCTCAATCTTCTTATTGTGTGTCTACTACAAATTCTCCTCAAGACACCCTTTTATAAGCATAGAGGATGCATGATATTAAATGAGTATGTAAACTTATGGAATAGTACATGAACCATAGGAATAATATATAAACATAGAAAATAGGGATACATGAACATGGAAAAATTCTAATGGTCATAACCTTGTCAAAGAAAACCTAGTAGAAAAAAGTTGTAGAGAATGAAAAAGAGTGCAACATTCTAATGTGTATTTAAATGGTTTAGGATTGTTTTATTAAAACTTTTCAAAGGAAAACCTTATGAGAAAAACCTTAGTGAAGGAAAAGAAATACAATTTAAATAATAATTGACTTCTCATAAGTATGCAAATCTTCAATTGTTCATGATGAAAGATCCTTGAGCTTTCTCATTCTAATATTATATACCAATTTTTTCAATATTGCAGTTGGTAAAGTTTTAGTGAATAAGTTTGCCAAATTATCACTTAGTTGTATCTTCTTGATATCAATATCACCGCCCTTTTGCTCATGTGTATAAAAGAATTTTAATGAAATATACTTGTTCCTGTCATCATTGATGTAGTTTCTTCTTATTTGCACAATATATGCCACATTATCTTCATATAATATATTTGGACTTCCTTTGATTGTGAGTAAACCACACTTTTATTGAATATATTGAATTACTGATCTGAATCAAATGCCTTTACTACTTATTTCATGTATTGTAGTAATTTCTAAGTAATTAGAAGAAGTAGCTACAATTGTTTGGTTGATAGGCGTCCATGAAATAGTTGTACCTCCATATGTAAATAGGTATCCTGTTTAAGAACGCATTTTATGCAGATCATATAAATAACCTTCATCTACATATACAATTAATTGTGTGCTTGATTCTTTTGGATAAAATAATTTCATGTCGACCGTGCCACGAACGTAACGTAGAACATGTTTGACTCCATTCCATTATCGTCGAGTTGGTGCATAACTATATCGTACTAGTAAACTGACTAACAATGTAATAACAAGTCTTGTATAATTTGCAAGATATATTAAAACACTAATTGCACTAAGATATGGTACTTAAGGACTATGAATTTCTTCATATTTTCCTTGAGAGTGAAAATGGTATTTCTCAACATCAAATGATCATACAACCATTGGAGTGCTCAAAGAATGAGCTTTATCCATATAAAAATGCTTCAAGACTTTTTTTTGTATATGTATACTGATGAACTAAAATTTAAGTTGAAAGATGTTCAATTTGTAAACCAAGACAAAATCTAGTTTTTCCAAGATCTTATATTTTAAATTCATTTTTCAAAAAAAGTTTTAATTTTTGTGAGCTCTTTTGGAGTTCCAACAAGATTTTAGTCGTCAACATATACTGTAATACTTGCAAATCCAAACTCTGACTTCTTAATGCAAACACATGGACAACTTAGATTATTCTCAAATCTATTTTTCAATAGATATTTGCTAAGTGGATTGTATCAACTACTACATGTGGCCTGTCTGCTTTAAACTATATAATGATTTTTAAGATTGATAAAATAAATACTTCTGAATTTTGAATCATATGCTTCAGGCAGTTTATATTTTTTAGAAATTTTTATGTATATATCACATTATCTAGTGATACATATAAATATGCGAGAACTACATCCATCAAATGCATATCCAAACTTTCTGTTACTACCCAGCTAATAAAGAATTTGAATGTTATTGGATCCATTACAGGAAAATATGTTTTTAGAAAATCAATAACAGGTTGTTGCTAGAAATTTTGTGTAACGAGTCGTACTTTATATCTCATGATTTCATTTTTCTCATTGCATTTTTATACAAATATCCACTTATATCCAATAGGTTTAACACCTTTAAGTGTTTCAATTACAGGTCCAAATACGTCACATTTTGTAATTGAATTCAATTTTATATGAACTGCATTTTTTTCATTTTGGCCAATCATTTTTACGTTGATATTTTGCAATTGTTTGTGGTTCAATTTCATCATTATTTGTGGAAATGTCAATTGCAATTTTAAATGAAAAAATATTGTCGAGAATAATTTTATTCATATCCCATAATTCTCTTGTACTTATATAAATTGATACTCGTTATTTTCATATACCTATTTTTCTTCAAGTGATATCTCTTCAGGAGATTTCTTTTTTGGGGATTCTTTTTCAAGAGAATTTGGTATTGAAAGCTTGAATGGATCAATTGATTTTGTTGCCTATTTTGTGAGTATGGTTTCTTCAAAACACCAATTTATTTTTCCTTTACTTTTCTCTTTCGAAGAATCCTATCCTTTACACGAAAAGGTTTTCCACGATTCAAACATGTCTTAATTTCATTTGCTACTTATTTTTTTATTGTCTTATAGGAACTTCAATCCTCATAGTCATATTAGCAGTTGGAATATGAGATTTTGATATTTTCTTACCATCAGTAAATGTGTCTAGTAATTGATTTGCAATACCTCGCAAATAAATAATCTTCTGAATTTTTAGGTAGCATTGATTTGCATGAGGATCAATATGAGACAAAGTCGAAACATTCCATGTTATTTCTTTTTGTGCTCCAAGCACATTTTTTTTTCTAATAGTTGAAAAATTGTTTCATCAAAATGACAATTTTCAAAATATGCCTTAAAAATATCACCAGTTAAAGATTCAAGTTATCTAATAATAGAAAGAGAATCAAAACCAACATAAATACCAAGTCTTTCTTGAGGGCCCATCTTAATGTGTTTGGGAGGTACAATAAGAACATAGACAACTCAACTAAAAACACGAAAATGAAAAATATTTGGTGATTAATTGAAAGCAAGTTGCAATGAGGAGTATTTATTATGGGCAATTGGTCTAATCCGAACTAAAGATGCAACATGCAAAATTGGATGCTCCTAAGCAGAAATAGATAGTTTTGTTCTCATAAGCAAATGTATAGCACTTAATTGAAATCATTTAATAAATTATTCGGCTTAACTGTTCTGAGTATGTACATGGAAAATTGAATGTTCAACATGAATTCTTATAGACACGCCATAATTATCAAAGGCTTGAAATGTAAAATCTGTTGCATTATCCAATTGGATATATTCAATTAAATAATCATGAAACTAAGCTCGTAATTTATTATTAATTTGTGCAAAAATTCTAGCAAATGCAACATTACGAGTAGAGAGGAAACAAACATGTGAATACCTAATTTATGTATCTATTAAAATCATAAAATATATAAATGATCTACATGACGGATGTATTGACTCATATATATCCCTGTGAATCATTTTTAACAAATAATGGAGCTTCAACTACTACCTTAGAAGGGGATGGTCTAATAATAAGTTTCCCTTCAGAGCATGATGCGCATTGATAATCACTTGGTAAAAGAATCTTCAATTTCTTTGGAGGATATCCATGTGAGTTCTTAATTATTCGTCGCATCATAATTGATTCCAAATAACCAAGGCAATCATGTCAAAACATAAAATTTTTTGGGTCAATACACTTTTGGTGTATTACAATATTTGATTCAATTGTACTCATAGTTGTATAACATAAGCCCGAAGAAAAAGTTAGCAGTTTTTCTAATATGAGCTTCTAGCCCAAAATAATAAAAGTAATGTAAAGATATTTATTATTGCCTTCATTGATGATTTTAGCATGATAACCATTACAACGAATATCATTAAAACTTGGTAAATTTCTTCTAGATTTTGAAGAATACAAAGTATTGTCAATACAAAATTTTATTCCTTCTGGTAATTATATTTGCTCTTTCAGAGTCTTCAATTATGTTTGAAGAATCGGATATGGTATTGATGTCAGCTCTATTCAATGTTAAACATTGAAAATACTTCTTATTTTTTATGATTGTATGTGTTACAACTGCCTGCGAGACATACATCTCCATCAATTTTTATCAAATTGATCAATTGATCAATAAAATTCATACTTCCTTAATAAAATAAAAACACATATAAAACTTTTAATTAAAAAAAGTTACAATGTATTTGAAGATAATAACTGAAATATAATGTGATTACAAGGTAAAGAAAGAAAATTAATTATTGTAACCAAAAATATGATCAATTAAAAAATATGTATTTTTGTTGGGGTTCACAAAGAAATCAGATCCATTCCATTTGGGGTATAAGTTAAATCTATCATATTTTTGTGATTAGCGAAATTCATTTCGACCCCTTTTGCCTTTTTTTTAATGGATGTCTGATATAGGTCTACCAAATATTTTGGTGTATGATATGTACGCGACTAATTTTCATCCATACCACATCTAAAACATTTATCCTCATAGTTCTTCACAAGCTTTATTTTTCATCATTTTTTGTCTCAATGTTATTTCACTTTCGGTAGTATACTAAATTCTTCTTTGAGTAATTTTGAGCACAGTCTCCTTGATTTTTGTAGGTTTTGCTACAACGTCCATGATCCCAACCACATCGATCCATGATTTCCTTTGTGATTATTAAATAAAGTTTCATTCGCTTTGGGAATAGAGTAGAATACTAGAACCAGTTGGACGAGATTGATATTTTTTTTATTAAAAGCTCATTAACAGAGAAGATATTAGTTCATAATATTTTGTGAACATGCGCTCTTGATATTATTGTTGTAGGAGCAAATTCAAAACATGAAATGTAGTATATATTTTTTCTAATATATCTTCATTAGTAACTTTCTTGCCACATAATTTTAACTATGAGCTTATTTTAAAAATTGTAAAGTTGTACTCAAATATTGTTTTAAAATCTTGTAGTCTCAGGTGTATCCAATCATAACAAGCCTTTGAGAGGATAACAGTCTTCTGCTACTCGTACATCTACTTTAGACTATTCCATAAAATCAATAAATATTTTATAGTGAGGTACTCAGTTTTTAATTCTTCATACAAATGATAGCGATCAAAGAAAAATCATTAATTTAGCACGATCCTGTATGATCATTTCATTCATTTCTTGGATAATATTTCCAAGGTTCATTGTATTAAGATGAATTTCATCATCCAAAATTCAAGATAAGTAAAAAATCCAGAAACGTTGAGACAACAAATTCTAATTTTGTAAAATTCAACATTATCTATAAAAAAATATATTAAAAATTAGATAAGTAAATATTATAAGATTTAGAATATGCAAGAATTATAAATTTTATGAACTGCATTGACAATATAATATTTTACTTTAAAGAGTATTGCATAAAATATATGTATCATTTGTATATATGAACATAATATGACAATTATAAAATGACATTATAAAATTGTGGAATGACTTACAGTGGTCGAAGCAATCTCACAAATAGCTTTCAATGTCAAAGAATACGATCATTGGCTTGAATTTCGTACTTATAACATGATGTAAAACTAAAGAAAAGTAATAAAAGAAATAGAAGACCACAATATCAAGAATTAATTCTTCATGAACTAAATATTATTTCTCTCAACTTTCTTGTTGTGTGTCTATTACAAATGCTCTTCAAGACACCCTTTTATAATCATAAAAGATACATGATATTAAATGAGTATATAAACTTAAGGAATGACAATACATGAAGCAAAGAAATGCATGAACATGAAAAATAGAGATACATGAATATGAGAGAATTCCAATAGTCATCCATTAAATACATTTCACGTATCTACAAAAAGAGAAATATGTTAATCACATAAGAGGGATATATAAACTAATGTTGCATATATATCCACGTTTTAATCACCGCCATATTCCATGAAAATTGCAAGTTACCCCTAAATATCAATATTATCATTTATGAGAAAACTTGAAATTTATTAGTAAACCAACAATAATATGCATGAAATAATAATTAAATTAAGCACAATATTAGTTATGAAGGAAAATCTAATGAAAAACTCTTAAATGGTAAAACCTTATAAGGTAACTAAACCTAGAAAAGCCAAATTTATTATATTAAGATAATCACAAGTAAAGTTCTCAAATTACAAAACTTTTACAGCTCGACACTCTTATTTGACAAGACAAACGATATGTTTGCCTTCTACTGTAGTAGCTATCAGAACATTTGACGATTTCCATTTTGTTGTTTTTCTTACTAGAACCTCTAGTGGCTGAACATGAACACTTAAACTTCCCTTTGGATTATGCACACACTCGAGAATTATTCTCTCATGAATTTTCTCTCAAACGGATGCTTGAAGTTCTACCCAGATCTTCAAGCTCTCAACAATACATGTAAAAGTGTTGCTTCAAAGTGTTTGAGTCCTCAGTCGAATCCTTCATTAAATAGACAATCATTACAAGAAAGACCACATTTTTCGACTACATGAAACTACTGCAAAAAGTGGTTTTCTCGCCACAAATAAGTTTAGGCCACTCAAAATTCTTGTTGCATGAGCAACGCCAATGTCTAGATACAAATGCGAAGTAGCGGCTAAATTGAAAATTCGTTACTAAAGAAAATCAATTGCAGCATTTTATTATCATGACAAAAGCATAAAATTTCGTCCGTAAAAGTGTTTGGAAAACTACCCTCCACTGTTGCCAATGGTTAATTCCATATAATAATACTTGCCGCAAATGAACAAATATCATCGAAAATAGTAATCTATACTGCGTTGGGAAAAACCAATTTTGTCTATGTCTGTCATTGAATTATATTTTTTTCTGGTGACTTTAGAACACTACAAAAAAGAAATCACTTCGTTAGAAATAAAAAATTTGTTATTTGTGCTAAAAAAAATATTCGTTGGTATCAAATTTTGTGGCGAAACATTACTATTGCAAAAAAGTTTTATGTTGTTGAAAATCCATTATCCGTTTGTGTCGTCTACAAATAGCTAGAAAACCTTCCCTTTTGTAGTAATATTTTAGTTTTTTTTTTCTCCCAACAATGTTTTGGAGTACTTTGATAGTGTTTGATTTTGTATCCTATTGGGAGGTCAATTTTTATTTGCTTCATTTGAAAAAATTAGGCCATATTAATGCCATTCACTACAAATATGGCTTCAATTTTATTGCTTTTATAAAATGTAGCAACTTTATAATTAAAATATAATTTATTAAATGCATGCACATTCATAGAATAGTGCAATATTATCTAGTTGCCTGAAATCAGAATTTATTAAATGCATTCATGCAAATCTATAAAATATTACAATATGATCTAGTTGCCTGAAATCAAAATGACCATCATCAACTAATTAATTGATATACGGGTTAAATGATAAATTAAGGCAGAGAATGTCAACAAAACTGATACAACAGACACAATTAGCCATTCATGATATCCCATGTATTCATTGAGAAATATCTGACTAGGAGTGTAGCTTATACATTTTACATTATCCTACATAACCTATGTACAACATCATAATCAAATAATCGTTCTCTGATTCCAAAATATGTTGACATGCTAGCATAATTAACCTTATGCCTGGCAGCAGGCTAAACTGGGTTGTTTGATCATATCACAAGTTCCTTATTAGTTATGGTTGAAAATGATTTTGGAAAAATATTTTTCAGCTACCTGCAGTTCCAAATAGTAGATGAATATATATGAGATACTGCATGTCATCCTTACAAGATGCAAACCAAGTTCTTTAAAGCTTAATCAGGCCATCAACAAACAAACAAAAAAAGGCTACAATCTGTAGGACTTCAGTTATACCAATATATCATTTAGTAATAGTTTAATCCAACAACATTTATAACACAAAGCATTATGACTGCAAGCTATTAGTCAAGGACCAAAGAGATTTTGCAAAAAAATTATAATTGTACAGCATAACTAAAAACTTTAACTGCAATAGATTAGTAGCATTGTGTATTCAAGGATCTAGGAATAGAAGTGTATTTAAACATATAGCCATAGACAATGGACATGTTTCAATTACACATGTGACACCCCCAATTTACGTCCGAGATATAATGTAAACTGAAGGGTCAAGATAAGTAATACAAAGTTATTTACCCTTCATACTTATCTTACATAACTCGCATGCATCTAACTTATTAATCATGCATCATGAGTACTACAGTGGAAAAAAAGGTTAATTTCCAGAAAATGCAAAGAAATCTAACTTTGCATTTAGATCACATGGCACAACATAACTAAAACCTTTAGATATATAAATATATATATATATATATATCAACATCACATCTCCATTTTTCATAAGTTAGAGATTTAAAATACATAAACATAGCTTCTCATATCTTTTTTAGACATTTTCACAAGCAGGCTCTTTCTTAACTTCTTTCCATTTTATTGCCTGATGTCCTTCATCACATGCTCAAAATAGAAGAGGCATAACTATCAAAAGTGAGTCAACACAAGGAGAGAATTCGGTGGGCCCCGCAAGACTCCCTAGAATCTCTCAGAGAGTCTGGTCCTCTCGGTGGGTCATACCTACTTGCAACTAAATCTATCATTCCAAGAGGAAAGACAGAAAATATTCAAATAATAAGATTTCAAAGAAATCTCAATAAGTACACAAAGAACATAATAAAACAATAACAATATTCACAGATAGCTTGCATATGCACATAATATGCCCATAAAACGTATTCATCATGACTCATGCATGCCTTATATACAAGTTACCTTTGAATTATGCACTTTCTATAAAAAGACTTAGTGAACATTGGTGCACACCTTTCATGTCATAGCATAGCTATTCATAAATAGTCTTATTTCATGTTATTATTCTTGATCTTATAAGCCCTAGTCTTATCCTTGACGTCAGATCGATTCGCCTTCACCGTCGAGTGCCTTAATATAATGGCAGTTACATATCGCTTTCACTGCCCTGACATAAATTATCATATTATGGCGGCAGTTACATATCGCCTTTACCACAAATCATATTTGTCATATGGGCATTACATATCGTCGTCCCCATTATGAAATAAACATATTTATCATAGCGGGTGTTATGTACCGCCATCCCTGCTATGACATAAACACTCTTATTGTAGTGGACGTTACGTACCGCCATCCCTGCTATGGCGTAACATCGTATCATGTGACAGACGTTACGTACCATCGTCCCTATCGATGTAACTTTTTATTCTTAGTTGTTCCTTTTTTATTCTTATAAATATTTCTCATCTTTCCTAAACTGCATGCCATGTCCCTTCCCTTTGATGTAAAACTAGTGACATATTGGAATATGCATGTATTCTTAGACTCTTTTCATATATGCTACATATCTCATGGGACTCATAACATATAAATCATACATTTGCATTCAATATATTATCCTTAAATTAAATTCGATTCATTGGACACAAGAAAATTTCGGATTCAGGTAACAGGAGAATCTCACTCAAGCCAGACGTCGAGCAAGGGTCGAGCTAGATTTCTGCATAAATCTCGCCCTGCCAATTCAGTCACAATTTCATCCTTTATTGAGTCCTTATATCCTAAAACTTTAAACATAAAAGTTATAGATCTTTCTCTTAGATTTCCATAACCTCTTGAATAATTCCAATCCGATATCAAATTAATAAGTTATGTCCAATTTACCAAAAGGTGTCGAATCTCTACCTGTATCTCGCTCGAGCCAAATGTCAAGCGAGAGTCGAGCGTAATCTTGGGTTAGGCGCTTTTTCAAAATAAAACAAGCCACCTTTGTACCCAACCCTATTCCTAACCTTCTAACATACATTTATAAGTCTTTTCTTTTCTTAGTTATACTTATTCCTTATTTGATCAACTCCTAAGATCATACATAAATTTCCAATCCTCCAAATCAATCCATAAGCATACCTATTTCTTTTCCAAAGTTTCAATTCATTTTCTATACTCAAGTCTTATCCCTCGTAACCTTATTCATGACTAAGTCCTTATTTCCATTATAATCCATACCATAATTTAGTATTCCATCAAATTATCAAAACCATAACTTAAGAAAACACTTTCAATCATCTAATACCATATCAAGGCCTAACCCTTTAGCTTCAACTTCCCATATATTTTTTCCATTCAAACTCTACATATTTTTAACTACTCTTCCCATCATAGATATCCAAGATAAGGTCTTAATTCCTAATAAAATCATTCTCCCTTGTCTTACAATAATTCATAGCTCAAGCTTACCTAAACTAACAATCACTTATCACTTTGTAGAGGAATAGAATATCTATGATTACAAAGCTATCATTCAAGCAATTTAAAATCAAACTTAAGATATTTGTAGACTTACCAAGTTCTTCAAAGCTTCTTGCTAGTGAGAGAGTTTAGCTTTTGATAAACTTCCCCTCTATGTCTCTAAAATGTACTTGTTGAAGGTTTTTTGAGAAGTATGTGATTTAAGCAAGGTTTGGAGGTCTTTTCTCCTTAGAGTGCCGTGAGTTCTAGGAGAGGAAAGGGTGAAGAACCCTTCCCCTTAAGATGTCGTCCATATATATAGTGGGAGAGGAGCAAATCATCTTCAAATGGTCCATGTGTCTCCTTTAATCTTTTGCCACATGTAGGGTCTTAAGAAGTAGGTGATCATTGGCCTTTGGATATAGGCTTGGTGGGCAAGAAACTAATCCAAGGGTTTAGCTTAATCCACCTAAGAGATGATCAAATATCAGATTTAACAAGATCTCATCACCTACAAACATTCCATACTCAAGTGACACATGTATTAGGTTTCTTGCACCTTAGGGACATCTAAAAATCTTCTAGAGGTAAGTCCCCCTTTGGCCACTTGTTTTCCTTCATAGAGTGACACCTAAGTAGCTTAGGAATGATTCTAAGACATGGAAAAGTCAGTGGCCATGTTTCTTAATTGGTCTCCTCATGGTCAAATTCGGTGCTAGTGTTTTTCCCGTACTCTAGTTGTTCTGTCGACTTCAACCAGATTTTGTCCTTGATACCATCATTATCTCCGAAAACTCAAAACATAAAAGTTGTATATATATCGATTAGGATTCTATAGGAACTAGAATAAACTTATTTGGATATCAGATGAAGGTGTTATGACCAATTTACCGAAAGACGTTAGAATTGCCTAAAACAGACCAATCCGGTTTCACCAAGTGGTGTCCTTTGACTTCTTCCCCCATCTTCCATTTCGAACTTTTCCTTGATTTTTCAAAGACCAAATCATCTAAATATCTTATTTTATTTAATAAAATAAATTATTAATAACAATACCATAAAAGAATTTCTTATAGTTTTTGTTTTTCTTCTCTAACACTTAAGAAAATCCAACTATGTATGCCAAATACAATTCCAAGAAATTCTCACAATTAATCTAAAACAATTTTTTTCAAAATAATATAACCATTTTATTATAATAAAATAAATTAAAAAAAAAAAGGGTTATCACATCCAGCTCGAGCGAGGTACCAGATAGTGACTTCGCTAGACTCTCGCTCTAGGGCTTGGTCGAGCAAAATGCAATCTTACACGTTCACTCAAGCTTTCGCTTCGAGCTAATGTTCTTTTCACTAGGGTTAGCGCTATTTGAAATAGTGTCTCGCTCGAGCAAGTGTCACTTATATAAGTAGAACGCGTTCGTTTGAACACCATTCCACTGGCTTGCTGCTTTCCTATTTTCCCTATTATTTTGAGAGTTTTGAGTGTATTCACGTGAGTTGAGAGCTATACACGTGAGGTTGAGTGATTTCTTTGTAGAATCTTGTGATTCAATCTTTGTACTCCATCTTTATTCAATAGTGAAAGTTTGAGATCGACCCCACAGTGGACGTAGGCTTGTTTTGAGCCGAATCACTTATATCTGTGTGTTCTATCTATTGTTTTATTTTCTCCTCGTTACATCCGCTGCGTTACTTCATTTATTGTTGTTTGTTTACCGGCTTATTCCCAACAAACTGGTATCAGAGCTTTGGCTCTGTGAAGATCTGAAGGGATGGCTACAGCAAGATTTGAAGTGGAGAAGTTTGACGGACAAAACAGTTTTAGTTTATGGCGCATCAAGATGAAAGCTTTGCTGCGTCAACAGGATTTGTTCCAAGTTCTTGAAGAGAATGTGTCTACTGATTCTCCTATATCGTCTAAGGACGATGAAAATAAGGTACACAACACTATTCTTTTATCACCATCTGATGGAGTTTTAAGAGAGATTACTGAGGAAGAGACCGACGTTGGTCTCTGCGAAAAGCTTGAGAGCTTATATATGAAGAAATCTCTCATAAACCATTTGTATTTAAAACAATGGTTGTATTCTTTTAAAATGCATGAAGGAGCTTCAAGCTATTAATTAGTCAAGGACCAAAGAGATTTTGCAAAAAAAATTATAAATTGTATAGCACAAGTAAAAACTTCAACTGCCATGCCTATAAAACAAAACTTTTAATTGCTATGGATTAATAGCATTGTGTATTCAAGGATCTAGGAATGAATGTGTATTTAAACATGTGGACAAAGGCAATGGACATGTTGCATTTACACAGATAATGGACATGAGGCAAAAACATGAGTTGTCTAAGTTTATGATCCATAAAATGATTTAAAAAGTTGCCAAATTACAATAACTGGTGAGGCATATTACCAAGTTTGAGTCAAAAATCAGTTTCGAAGCTATCCACTACATGTAATTAGCTCCATCCATAGGTTTTCACCATTTAACCACTACTACTGCAACATGTAAATAACTTGCAAAACACATTAGCAAAACTGCCTGCTGCCCAAAAACTTGGCACTGCAATATCTAACCCAAATATTAATTTAAGGATGGTTTTTTTCTTAGCAGGTATCATATGTATGATGGCATACCATACTGCCGAACTACATTGTCTAAACCAAAAATACCATATGAACATCCAAACTATGGCTTTACTTACGTAATATGTAGCTACTGGTGAGAACAAAACTAGTTGAAAGAATTCATAATTACCTTCCTACATCAGCCCAATGCCTCCAAAAAATAACCCAGAACTAGACTTAAGTGTCGATCCTACAAAAGCCAATGCTCATTACCCACAAAAAAAAAAAAAAGCAAAAACTTCCCATAACTGATAGCATATCAACCTCAAAACCAGCAAAATACAAAAAAAAATCTATCTCTCAACCTAATTTTTTAAGCATTAGATTAGGAAGACTCTCCCTCTCTTGACTTCCCTATGGCTGCCTTTCAGATAGATATGAGTTCATAAATTTGTCATACTCCACTTATCTCTCCAACAGGATTTTCACATTTTCCCTCAATTCATCAAGCTCAGTCTTGTAGTTCTCAGCCTGCTTTTGATGTTTTTCAATAGCTTCAACCAAATGTTTGTGATTTTCACAGTCAACATTTTTTGTAGACTTCAGTATTATCACCTCCCCAAGACCATTTGCTGCCTTATCAGTTTGGTGTCCAGGTTCTACATTAGAGAGCTGTCCACCCATTCAGTTCTACACAAAGAAAGTGAACATGTTATTGTAGGCTCATGTTGGAGAAGTCAAAATAGAACATTTAAAATAAAGTAAAACTATCCAACTGCATAGAATAATATAATCTAGTAAATTTTCACATAAATGTTTTTTGTGGTAGGGGTCACAAATTCCCCTTTCTTCTTAGACCAACAGACTTCTCTGAAAAACTTTACGAAGTTCCTTGCATTAGGATGCTACATGCCCATTTAATTAAGTTAGGTCATATGAATGTAAAGGAAGTAACATAAAGTAAGTAGATTAATCTAGCATACAAGGATACCTTCTCTTCTAGTATCCTCACAAAGGGCTCTCTTCCAATAGTATGATTAGCCTTCAATTTCTTTCTATTCTCTATATTTTGAATATATACTTTCTATACATTGAATACAAGTGAAGTGATACGATAACAAAATCAATCTACTCAATAATCCAAAACAACTTTCTCAAAATAACAATTACACAATGGGACCAATACCTTAAATGCATCGCTACCCCATCGGCCACATAATTTAACCCAAACCAAGGGTTCCACCAAGCTCCCCCCCTCCAGTGGCCAATGCCTCTTCATGAGTTGCATACTCCATGTATTTCTTGTGTAACTCATGGTGGAAGACATTAAACGTTTTACAAAGTTGTTTCAAAATAGTTTTCTTGTGGTTTGCCAAATCCTAGTCAAATATGAAATCCTCCTACCTTTAAGATTGTAGAACGTTAGGAAATTATTATGCATTTAAGAAACAAGAAAATTATGATGGATGATGCTTACCAACACACGATCAATTAGCTCAGCTTTCTCAGCCTCAGGGACATCAATCCATCGAGAAGAGGGAGTTCGATCTAGTCTGGTCAGTCTTGAAAAACATTGAAGTACCAGACCGGACATGTTCGGTCCAGGCTTTTTCAAGCCTGGACCGAACCGAACACTAAATGGGATTGGACCAGACCGATCCCTTTTGGTCTGGTCAGATCCTTTCGATTTGGACCATGTCAAAGTGGGCCAATCAACTCAATCCAACTTTTAGCCCACGTCACATTTTGTCCAACTTTAAGCTTAAAAATTCTATGTAAAAAGGTAGTAGAGAAAAAAAAAAAAAAAAAAAGATACAACTTAAAGAGTCTAAATAAAAGGAAAAATAAAGCAAAAAAACTAAAAAAAGAAACATCACACAAAAGTTATTACAAATATACAATTTCTGAATCTCAATTCAAATCACTAATGCACTCTTTAAGTCCTTTCTAAGATAATGTAAATTCTACATGTAGATTGTAGACACTAAATATTAAACGAACAAAATCAGATTTCCAAAATCAGCCAAGGCCACAACCACATGTAGACGTCTACCAAATTACTCTAGCTACCTGCAAAAAACAAAATATTGGGTTGAGACTTGAGTCATCATTATTAACTTGAATATGATAAATTTTTATTAACTTTCTCATCTGTCATCATTATTAACTTGAACATGCAAAAAACAGAATTTTGGCATACAAATCGTCATCAAAAGGGACCTCAAGTTGTCTGTCATACTGCATTTATATATAATTAGAGTGAAAGACAAAGAGTATTGAGTCAGTCTCATTGGACAAACCAACAACCAGCTTTCTTCTATTGATATATATTGCTTACAAGTTTGGCACAACTTGATTTGGAGACTACATGATTGTGAATAAGAGGGAAAAAAAAGATGTCGGCTGCCATTACTTTTTAAATTAATTAGACCTTATATATATATAGTTGAGCAACTTTGGTTGACAAAATAAAAATCAATATATTGAGGAATTCCAATATGGTATGGACATGATTTAGCTTCCATAATAATTATGGACCTAGGTAGTAAGCATAAACCCATAATAATTCTCACCTCATTAATCTTCAATCAATATTGATTGTAGGGTCTGTAGGAATTGAACTTGAATTTGATGGCTCCACAGATTCAACAAAGTCCCCGTCCAGTTTTATACATAAAAGTTCAAAATAAAACAAGTTAAATAAAGTTACATAACTCTTATGAAAAAATAATAAACCATAAAAGATATGAAAAGTAAATTAATTACATACCCATATCCATTTGCTTCTCAAATTCTTCCACTTCATCCATTTAATTTCTAAGGCTTATTGGAGTATAAGAAGAACGGTGCCAATTTTGTGCACATATGAGACCCTCAACCATCATCGGACTTAAACTACTTCGGAAATGGTCAAGTACACGACCCGCAGTGCTAAATGTATATTCAGATGCCACAGAAGATATTGGTATTGTAAGTACATAGCGTGCAACCTATGAAAGTACACAATATCAAACTGCATTCACCTTCCACCAATTTAGAAGGTCAAAACCATCATCTTGATCCTCATATTTTCCAGCTAGATATCTTTCAACCTCTGACTTGCTTTCCAAAAAGTCTTCTGATTGTAACTCAGATTTAAATTGGGCTATCAACTTCGCCTTTCTAGCTGCGAACTTACCAACTGAAGGACTTACATCTTCATGTGGGGAACTCGGCTTTTGTAGAGAAGTAGAACTCCCATATTCATTTTCATTTTCATATACCTCATACATGCTGATAAATGCATTTTTCACCTTCAAACTCAAAACAATGGTTTTGCAGGATCATGTGCATACATTTGTCGCAACCCAAAGTCAAGATTTTGAATCTTGTAACGAGGATCAAGAAGAACCCCAACATATAGCAATATATTTTGATTCTCCAGGTTCTCCTAATACTTTTCAAACTTCTTCTTCATATTTATGGCCATTGATTTCATCAAGTGTATCACCCTTGTGATTTTCAACCATATTAAAAGAAAGAATCCTCTTGTGTAGCTTCCAGCCATCATCAATAAAATGTACTGTGAGACACATATAGTTAAGGTTTTACACAGATGTTCATGTATTTGTGGTGAGGGAGACTCGTTGTCCTCGAAGAGTATTTTTCAACTTATTTTTTTTCCTCAAAAAGTTTTTGTAGCAATCCTTTGGCAGTATCCAACGGGATGGAATCCCAACCCACTTAGGGCAAACTGCAAGCATAACTTTCCAGAAACCCTCCCCCTCAACAAACCTAAATGGAAACTTATCAAGAATGATCAGCTCTGCTAAGACTTTTTGGCAAGCCTTAACACTAAATGCAATGGGCACTATTCCCACTGTCTTCTAACCTAGAATCGTTTGGGACTTATCCGTCTTCCTACCCAAAAATTTCTTACATTGCTTGTCAATGTGATTTTTCATTTTTGTTGAACCATTTTTAATCGTATCACACGTATACGTCTATTCACAATAATTACATGCAGCCCTAGGTTTATTGGGATCACCACTTGGTACTCTTGTAAAGTGATCCCAAACCATTGACCTAACTCTACCACTTTGTAACCCACCAACAAGTATACTTGTAGTTGTATTGGATTTGGGTGGGGGTAGAGGCATGTCTTGACATTGAGTTGTGTCTTGCACATCATTTAAACTAATAACATCGTGACTATTATCTGTTGTAAAGCCCATCTAGCAAAATATATAATCGACAATTTTATTAAATATATATTTAGCATACAAACAGGAAAAAACATTCTGAAACCAAATGTTTGTGCATCCACCACCAACTTAATAAAATAGAAAACAAATAAATGCCCAAATGTTTCTGCAAAACATGCACGTTTAACTATTTAAGTATTAACCTTTTAAAATATGCAAGACTCAATGGCATGCACGTTTAAGATTTCCAAAGAGTTAAATGATAAATCCATGGCTTTGCTTCTTCTAACAAATTGATCAGGCTGTACTAATAGTTTAGCTAAATAGAACACCAAACCAATAGGCAATAAACGTGAAATGCCTAGTACAGTGACTACACCGACTACTGACTAGTGAGTCATGAACATTAAACCAAACCAGTAATCACGAAATGCCTAGCAAAATGCCCAAAATCTTAAGAAAACCCTAGCTCACCACTTCGGAGGGAAAATAAAAAGGGAGAAGAAAACGTAAAAAGAAATGGAAGAACTACCTGTAAAGCCGAGGAGGGCTGCGACTTGAGACAAAGAGGAGGGGCTGCAATGTAACGAAGAGGGTTTCGTGGAAGCGCTGCATACTAGGGTTTCATGGACTTGAGAGTGAGGAAATGAAGAGAGAGGACCCTTGTGATTCAAAATACAGCAAATGCTTGGGTTGGGTGGGGGTGCAGCCCTAATGATGCCTTTTGAATCAAAAACAGTGCCATTTGGATTGAAATTGGTTCCAAACGGCACCGTACGTTGATATATATATATATATATATTTAGGGAAATTATTGTTTCTTAATTAGACATTTAGAATGTTATTTGTTAATTAAAAATAAATTATAGAACAAATCAAATCCCAATATATAATTTTATAAATTCTATAAATTATAATTAATAGTTACACATTAAAAAATATAATAATACATTGATATTAAATATATATATATATATTCATAGTTATAGTCTAATAGACTTATTATCAATACTCTAATACTATAAGTCTATAAGTTATAACTTATAAATATAGACTATATAGTTTATACTCTATATACTCTATACTAGTATTAGTACTATTTACTAATATACTAGATGTTTTAATACTAACATGTTAATTTAACTATTCTAAATTACTAATACATTATACTAATATAAATTTATACATATACTATAATTTATACTACAACTCTTATAATATATTAATATATCTATATATACTAGACTACTAGTGCTATATATTATAATTAATAGTTACACATTAAAGAATATAATAACACATTGATATTAAATATATATATATATATATATTATAGTTATAGTCTTATAGACTTACTAGTTACTATCAATATTCTAATACTATAAGTCTATAAGTTATAACTTATAAGTATAGTCTATAGACTCTATACTAGTATTAGTACTATTTACTAATATACTAGATGTTATTTTAATGCTAACATGTTAATTTAACTATCCTATATTACTAATACATTATACTATTATAAATTTATGCATATATTATAATTTATACTACAACTCATAAAGTTATATTACGTTAAGTGTTAACATTAAATTATTAATATATGCTACTTACTAGTACTATAAGTCTATATATTATAGACTTATAGCTATACATTAAAAAATATAATAATACATTGAAACTAATTTACTAAATATATAAAGTTTTAGACTTTAAACTTACTAACAACTAGTCCAATACTAAACTATACCTAATAAGTATTACTAATATATTAAATGTTAGTAATAAATTGATAATACTCTATTACTTTACTCTTATAACTTATTAAATTAAATAATATATAATACTTAGTAGTATTACTAATAAATTAAATGCTAGTCTATAGTTTATACTATAACTCTTATAATATATTAATATATTAAATTATTAATGTATACTAATTACTAAATAGTACTAGTACTAGTACTAGTAATTAGTATATCAAAGTATTATTGTATTATATATTGTATAATTATTAACTATATATTATGGTAAATAGTAATAGTACTAGTACTAGTAATTAGTATACATAAATAAAAAATAATATATTATATAATTAAAGATATACAACTGTAATTATATAAATAATATATATAATTAAAAAATATATAATATAATGTATATTTAGTCCGGTCCGGTCAAGTCTAAGCCTAAAAATGTCTGGACTGAGACCTATTCGATCCTGGCATTTTTGGACCTAGACCAACCGAAGGTATACTTGGGCAGGTCCTGGTCCAGTCCAAAATGACCGATCCGAATGGTCTTTCCGGTCTAGGCTGGTCAATGCTCCCTCTACCATCGAGGATAACACATGTCCCCATGATGCTTCATTATCCATGTCACCCTTGTGGTAAATATGATTGCATTCTCACAACAGGGTGTTGTCTGTCCATCATTTATTTTCAAAGGAATTTTTTCATACTTCCATAGTTTATCAAATTCAATGCCCTTTGCAGGTCCCCGTCCACGTTTCTTTAGGGGGACCACTAAGGGCACATGCACCGAGCCGGCATTTACCTTTATATGAGGGATACTCAATGTTATAAAGGAAAAAAACATAACATTACCAGATCTATATATTAACTAAGAGAAGTATAAATATATAACTTATAGTTACCCAACTAGATCTAGATATTAAATCAAAGGAGTATAAAAATCATAACTTATAGTTACCCAACCAGATCTACATGAATAATTAAGAGAAGTATAAAAAGCATAATTTATAGTTACCCAACCAGATCTACATGAATAATTAAGAGAAGTGTAAAAATAATAATTTATAGTTACTCAACCAGATCTACATGAATAACTAAAAGAAGTGTAAAAATTATGATTTATAGTTACCCAATTAAATCTATATATTAACTAAGAGAAGTATTAAAATCATAACTTATAGTCACAATGCTTACCGTTGTTAATCCTATTCAGTACTACATGTGGATTCTCATTTAGTGTAAGTGTCTGATACCCTATGAGTTGGTTGTCTAGCGTCATCTGAGCTAGCTTCACCAGTATCTCTAAGGGTCAATGAATCAAGTTCTGGGAGCTGTGGTGGTTGTCTAATAGTGGCAGCCCCAACACGACTACTAGCTCCACCTTGCCCTCTCCCTCTACCTCGTTCACTTGGAGCCATCTTTTGATAGTTGTTGTTTGTGATATATCTTGAAATTTCCTACAATAATCAGACCAATAAAATAGTGGAGTAAGACAAGTCTTAAATCCAGAGAAATATTGCATAAACTAAGCCTAGAATAAATATGCTTTGCCCCAATCAGTCTAATCATATTCATATAAATTTGGAAAGTATAGATTAAACCCACTTTTGTTAACTTTTTTAAGCCCGAGAAAACAACTAACTTAGAGAATATTACCATTCCCTGTGAAAGTATATTAACATGCTATCATAGATATGATTTCGAAAACACTTTCTTATGCAACAAAGTCAGTGTTTCCAGTTTGTATTTTTTCCCTATGTTACAATAACCGGTTTTGAGCTTTAATTATAAGAAATGTCCAAGCCTCTAGAATTATCGAGAAATATCTTAAGTGCTTCCAACTATCTAACTATAATGCAAATAACTTAATGTAATACAAAGCTGTTAGGGCTTATCAAGCTGTTGAGGCTTATGAAGAAAATATTTTCATAGAAGTTTGTTAATGGCAACCTTTATTATGACACAGGTCAATCTGTAGAGAAGTTACCTTGATTTTGTCTAGGACTTCAGCAACTAGTAACCTCCATTGTGAAGCTTGGCGTGAACCTTCTAATCCATACAAAGCCACCAAAAACTGCTCCAACTCTCAGGCTTTCCACTAAAACTATGAAAATCCTTTAGAAAATCCATAATCTAGATTGCATGTTAGAAAAGTCAGAATTTGGGTGGAAAACAATGGTTGCTAAAGATTTAGAAGACTTAAAATTTGGGAAAATAAATGGAGAATAAGACTTTAGGTAGCATGTTGATTAGAAATTAGGGTTGGGATGTCCATACCTTTAGGTCTTCAGCATGTAGAAGCACCTGAGTTCATCATTAAGGCAGTAGATCATTGATGCATGTAATTTGACAAAGGCTGGTAGTAGATTCTTGGTATCTCTAGAGGCAGATGTCTTCTTTGTAAAATGATATTGGGCCTTAGCTTGTGAAAGTTGGAACCTTTAATGATCTCGCCATCTCTAGAGAACTTTTGAGAAGAAGGAAGTTCTGATAAGAGGTCAAATGAGTTAAGCTAGAGCCTAAGCACAAAGACAAAGAACCCGATAGGCATCTGTAGTACTTGGCTGTCAATCAAATCTATATTCTTTTCACTTTGGCCCCTTAATTTCCTCTAGGGCACCAATATCTCCCGCCAATGAAAATTTGGTGCTAATTCACGGAAAGAAGGAGACTAGCCAAACAATTTCCAAATTTCAAGTCACTATATATTTAAATAAAGGCTCTTTTAACCGGCCTCTTGACCTTTATTAAGTACAAATTTGTAATTGAATGGGTTGCACCAAAATTAAATTTGCTCATATCAGGTGCACCAAGACCATCTAAATTTTACAAATTTAGATCCTAATAATTAATATAGGTTAGATATTAGCATATAAAAATTTAGATGTCCATAACCAGATTTATAGTAATAAATATATGGAGTAGCGTCTTACTAATTTACTGTTAAGTTATTAATTCACATTGCATCACTTTGATACCCATATAATTAACAAGAATTGGGATAGTTTATTATTCTTAACTACAATTGAAGTGGTTAATCATTGTATGATGGCATTGCATGATCACTTTGAAACCCAACTTAAGTGGTTAATCGATGTATGATGGCATCCATTCACTTTGATACCCAATTGAAGTGGTTAATCGATGTAAATTGTTGCGTCTTTCCACTTATATACCCAATCAAGTGGGTTAATCAATCATGTATGATGGCATGCATCCTAGAATTGAGCTTAACCACAAAGATTCCTGAATGACTTGCCTATATAATTACAATTAGCTGGGTTTGTTATCAAAACCACATATTCCGTGATTATAACTTGCTCGCACAAGCTAGGCAAGGGCAACATTGAATCACAATTATTAAACTGGAGTAATGCTCAATTCCCGTTATATCATCAAAATCCCACTTCCGAAACTTGGAAAACATGTAGTAATAGCAAAAAAGAATCATACAACATTAGATAACATGGTTGCATTAATTAACTCAAAGTACTATAAGGTTGGGAAATAGTACCAATATTACTCAATCCCATATGTAACACCTCCACTAAAGAGTGTCGACCTTGGTTAGTACCCTAGAGAATAACATATAATGCTTTTAGGCAATACTCTTGGTAACAAAAAGAATGAAGGCCATAACTAAAACCAATACATGAGTGCGACTCTCACTTTGGGGGAAGCAGCAAATACCTGAGAAAAAGCATATTAGTTTTCATAAAAAATATAATCAGACATAACTTTTGATATGTAATAAAAGAATCATACGTTTTGATGGGTTTTATAGATGGTCTAGTCTGACAGCAAATCTTCGTCGGTTGATAGATCCTCATCATCAAAATCTTCACTATCACAATCTATATCCTTTAACCCATCACAACCACCTCTAGGGTAGTATCATTTATGAAGGCCATTTATGTGTTTTGCTCATAAGTATTTTCCATCATCGCGAAGTCATCAATCATGGTTGGTTCTAGATCACTGCTATGTAGTAGAGTTGCCTCACCATCATCAGCACATTTGATAGTAGTGTAAAGGTGAGATGATTCATCCTCTTAGTAGGCACCATCACTATCACTTGCTTCTCCATTATGCTCTTTGGAGATAGGCTCAAGTGGAACGTCATATGCATTCCTGTCTACGTACTTCTATACAACATACCAACTACCTTTCACCCTTGGATCTTTGATGTAAAAACATTATGAAACTTGGCATGCCAAAACAAAAGGTTCGTTTGCATACCATGTCCAGTCCATGTTGATACTAATAAGATGGTTATCCACACATATTCCTTTCCTAGTATCACCAACGTCAAACCACTCGCATTTGAATAAAAAGACATGATGCCATCCCATGTATCATAGCTCAACAAAATCATTTAGAATGCCATAAAAGTCTACATTGTTAGACTATTGTTCACCCATTACCAACACACTGCAATTTTGGGTTCAATGATGTTGTGATCGATCCTTCGCATGGAACCTTTTGCTGTTTATTATGCAAGCAGCATACAATGCAACACAACGGTTAGGACTGCATGCTATAGCATATAAGTCAGCAAAAACAACACTAGGGTTCATTATACGCTGCTCTCGAACCTAGCAAGCCAAGTAAAATAAATAAATAAATATTACTACCTTAGCTAAATATTACAAGTCTAGTTTATAGGTTGCTCATATGCCAATTTAACATACATGTATCTTGAACCATTTTGGGAATTGTTGCGCGTGATTCTGATCGATGGAATTTGGGTGATTTTTCGTACAAATGTTGAAGTGCTCACTATATAGAGAAAGGAAGAACTACTATTTTACTAGTTGTTCCTACCAAAAATAGCATATAGAAGGTATTCCTAGCCTGCCATAATGAGTTGATAAGAAGCATTATTAGTAATAAGAGAATATAAGGAAGAAAACCATATTCCATATTCTAGGTAGGGTGCAATCTTGATACAGTTGTTGAGGACATACCAGCATGCTAAGTTGAACAGTTTATCATCTAGCTCAAGTTGAGTTGATATAACCAAAGGACGAATTTTTTGTGTGAAAACTGAGAACCCTTCCTGGTCCTCGTCGCCTAGTAACCCGTCAATGTTTTGGTCTTCTCGGTTAAACCTTGTGTCAATATCATGGAGATACATCGAACAAAATGTTAAATATTCTACATGAATATAGGCTTCCACTATTGATCCTTTCAGGCAAGCTTTGTTCTTCACATACCATTTGAATTTGCCAAGGTATCTCTCAAAAGGGTACATCCACCTATAATGAATTGGGACCCCAAGTAAAGCCTCAAGAGGTAAATGAACTACTAGGTGGACCATAACATCGAAGAACGAAGGGGGAAAGATCATCTCCATTTTGCATATAATGTTGACGATATCACTCTCAAGCTACTTTAATAGGTTCCGATCAAGTGTTCGTGCACATAATTCTTTAAAGAAGTTGCTGAACTCAATCAAGGTCAAGCTGATATCATTTCTTAAGTACTCACCCACTACAACAGGAAGTAGCCTTTCATGAAAACATAACAATTATGACTCTTGAAACCCGAAATTTTGCAATCTCATGCAAAAACACAACGAGAAATATTGGCAACAAACCCATCAGAAAATTTCACATCTGACAACCACTCACAAAAACTTTTGTTCTCATCTCCATGTAATGCAAAGGTGGCATGTGGCATTGTACATTGATCACCATCATGTATCAAGTATAATTCTTTTCTTATACCCAAGTTGGAGAAGTCGCGTCGTGTGTTGATATTATCTTTACTTTTTCCAAGAATGTTCATCAATGTGCCCAAGATGCTGTCACAAATGTTTTTCTTGATATGCATAACGTATAGATTATGTCGTTGCTTAAGTGTGGACCAATATGTCAAATTAAAGAAAATGCTCTTTTTTGTCTAATTCAACTCTTCAAAAATGTGTTTTCGCTTCTTTGAGCACTTGCCGAACGACACATGCACAATACTACTTAGTTGATCAAGTAGCTTCGGTCCCATTAACAAAGTGGAAGGTGTGTGGTGATCTTCTTTACCATTGAAAATGTTTTTCTTTTTCCTCCATGTGTGATCCAATGGTAAGAACCGACATTTCTCCATATATGTATGCTTTTTGCCATAGGTCAACCACATAGAATCCGTGCCTAGATTGCACGACGGACATGCTAATTTCCCTTTAGTTGACCAGCCGGAGAGGTTACCGTAAATGGGGAAGTCATTGATTGTTTACAATAGAGCAGGATGTAGCATAAATGTCTCTGAACTATAGGCATCATATGTCGCAACCCCATTCTCCCAAAGATTACTCAGTTCATCTACCAACTGCTGCAAGTACACAACTATGTCATTTCCTAGAGATTTTGGCCCTGCAATAATGAGCGACATTATAAAGAATGCCTCCTTCATGCATAACTATGGTGACAAATTATATGGAATAAGGATCATTGGCCATATACTATAAGGTTTCGCTATATTATTGAATGGATTGAAGCCATCACTTGTTAAACCCTGTCGTACACTGCGAGCATCACCAACAAACCACCTATTTTCTTCATCAAATGTAATCCAGGCCTCTGAATCAACACGATGCCGCATATTAATGACATCATGTACTCGTTGCTCTTTATGCTATCTCATGTGAGCTGCTATCTTTGATGACATATATAGTCGTTGCAACCTCAAATTCAATGGGAAATGCCGCAAGACCTTTTGAGGAATTGGGTGATTTTTGTGCGTTGATTCCATCCACCTAGATGCCTTACATTTAGAGCACTCATTTAGCATAGAATATTGCTTCCAAAATAAAATGCAGTCATTAGGACATGCATGAATTTTTGTGTAACGGAAGTCCAAACCACATTCCATTGATTGTGACTCCTCATATAAGTGTGGCAAGATAGCATCAGGAAATGCTAACCTCAACAACTTAAGAAGCATGTTAACCCCCAATCGTTTTAATGCAACTTTACAATGAACGAGAGCTGTGAAAACTTTTTACACCCATCAAATAGTGGTTGTCGGGCATCATTTAAAAGTTTCTCATATGCTGAGCTTTGTGTAGGTCCAGGGATCAAAAGGGCTTGGGGTTCACGACTTGTAGTACTACCTGATACCACATTAACAAACGTGCCTACCATAACGTCACCCAATAGCTCGTCTATGTCATCAATATAGTCTTCTTGGGAACTAGCCTCCACTTCATCATCAGAATCTGACAAAGTTTGGAATGGATCCTCATCCCCATGAAATATCCAGTTGGTGTAGTTGGGATTAATCCCTATAATGAACAAGTGGGTTTCCACCTCACTGATAGGTAACCAAATATTATTAGAGCATATATGACATGGACACCGAATGCAACCACTACCTACTGCATGGTTTTCTACCTGTGTGAGGAACTGCTTAACCCCTTCAGCATATTGATTTGAGATCAGTGTATCACTCACATTCATCCAACTCTGTCCTTCTTCAAAATAGCTAATTAAGGAATTATTTTGTAGTTCACATGTACAAATTTTATAGGGAGATATGTATGGAATTAAGTAGCATATGAGAACCAAGATTTGTTATATAATGTAATACAAAATTTCACCTGCATGCAGAAATTTATTTAAGCTTATTCATGAAACTAATCTAGACTTATTTCAGTGGGATATGAAATTCGTAGGGTAGACACTATAATTTTTTTGTTTAACATGTTGAAACTAATCTAGCAAGGAGTTTGATAGTACTCATGATACATATAGGAAGACCAAGATTTAGTAGGAAGAGAGTTAAAATGAATACAATGCACCGGGATTTCCAAATGCCTCGAGATCTTGGTTATGGGTAGGCCTGTTCATCCGGGCCGAGTTGTACCCGGCCCGGTTTGAAATTTTATTTATTTATGAATACTTTTAAATTTTTTTTAAAAAATGTTTAAGGAAATTTTGAATCCGGAACCCGGATGAACACCTCTAATTGTGGGAACCAAGGGCATAAGATTAAACAACTTATTAACAGGTCAGCATGGCATATGTTTCTGTTCAGAATAGCATGGGAGTTAGATATCATGTTAAAGTCAGAACGATGGTTGGGTTCAACAGTTAAATTAAGCAAATACACAAACCCAAACATGCCTAGTCAAACCAACCATATTACTCATTGCTGAGTCATGACTTTGAATATTAATATTACTTATAGTGAATATTTTTAACTGTTATTTATAAACTAAAAAAAAAAAAAAGGAAATACACATACTCATTCTGATGATCTAAACAATTCACTAACTACCAGTAATAAACATGGCTTTGCATTCCAAGTCTTTCTTCGGGGTATCTACAAAGCTGAACTCACATATAGCATAAATATAATTTCAACTATACATGACAAATCTAGAAAATTCAACTAATATCCGCAAAAATAAATATAATAGCAGTTGCACAAAGTGACGACTAAATTACTTATTACATGGATGTAATGAAAATTAATATCGTAGTTACTGCAACCCAAGAAGCCAATCGACTACTAGAAAAAAAAGTCATGTATGGCAATCATGATCCTTTTCATAGCTAGGGAGTTTCGGAAAGGGAGTGTATCAAACAACCAAAATGACAATTGCAATTATGAGTCTTGTTTCATTTTTGTATATAGATATATAGGTCTTTCTTATCCTAAGCAAGCAGCAAACACATAAAGTCAAAAAGATCTTCAAAATTCTCTAATTTGCTATATATATATATATTAAGCCTTTTAGGCAAAGCAAAACCACAAATAATTAAGTTAGCAAACCATGAGTTGTATCTATCGCATTGACATGTACTCATCCCTTGTGCAACTGTGGGGTTGCCTACCTCACCCAATTATATAAACAGACAACATGTTGACTTAAGACAGGTACAACCTATAAACATGGCAATATTTGAGTTGAAATAGCAAGTGGTTGTATCTGAGGGTTTTTCTATCAAAACTATTTTAATACACTATACCAATTCATAATCTCATGCGCGTGTGGCAAAAGGACTCTATTGAAGAATGCGAAAGCCATTAGGCAAAATAATTAGTATGTAAATTTATTGAAACTGGCAGAGAAGTAAATTTACATTAAATGTTGTATGTATATGATTTGTAAACAGGGCATGTTTCAAAACATAATGTTCCACCTCTGTCACATCATAGTTACAAAATATTTACCAACTATGTGATTTTTATGTGAAAATTATAATCTTTTATGTGAAATAGGGGTGTGGTTTGCCTTCACATCAGTTTTTTTTTTTTTTAAATATACTCAATTGTTCTGTAAGAAAAATGACATACAAAAAACTATCAATCATTATTAACTATATATGCAAATGAATAATGTAATCATGGCTGGCTAATGGGATAGGCATACCCAAGACATATCAGAAGAATATAAGTCTCATGTTTTGGATGCATTTGTCCTTCATGTATTAGGTGAGTAGAACCGGTTTAATAAACAACTTGAATTCATGGATTACAGTCACATGTCAGAATAGGAAAGAGGTTATGTAGTACTGTAAATTATAATTCCTCAAATAATGTATTTATATCAAACTCAAGAGAAATTAAATATTATTAACCGCAATAGTCGATACAAAAGCAGATCACACTCAAATTCAAACCATGTTTCTTGCCCCTTGGAAAAGAACTTGATATATCTTATATAAAGTTTGAAGATTGCCAGAACTGATCAATTTAAATCAAAAAACTAGATAGAACTGATCAATTAAAGTTTGAAGTTCATAGAATTGATCAATTCTGTCCCATCAAATTGAGTTTTATGTGTAAAGTTTTAAAATTTCAAAAATTGACTTTTACGTGTAAAGCTTAATTTGATGGTAAAGGTTTTAGGGGAAGAGAAATACCTTATAAATCCAGAGGATGAGCTAAAAATTAATCAAGGAAATCAACAACTTTGTTAAATTAACGACGGCATATGTTGTCATCATGCGCAGAAACTTAATCTAAGAAGCGTTCGCGAGTGCATGAACATGCACACAACACAGAAACATTTGAAAAAGTGTCCTCATAGACCTTACCTAAAAAAATGTTTACAGTAACCATCTCAAGAAGAGAAATGCCCAAGAACTCGATCAACCTTCTAGTTATTATTGCAGCAAAAATTTATTATCACTATAATAGTTTTTTCTCGCCTGAAATTTCTCGATGGTAAAGAGGACAACTAGTTGCGACGAAAATGTCTTCATAAAAGATCATAGAGTCGCCGTAACAAGTAAACTGTCTGGTCCCACTCTAATTCGCAGCAAAATATAATGGCGACAATTAATCCACTGCAAATAGATGCTATTCACGGCGTTTTCTTTTCACTACAACAATATGTGGCTTTTGCGGCCATTTATTTTTCTTGTGAGATGAAATACGGCCATAAATACCATAATTTTGCTTAACAGACCCCAAAGAAGCGGCATCTCAACATTTAGCAAGTAAAGTAGATTTTTACTTGCGAAATTAAATGTTACTGGAAAAATCATAGAAATAATTGTTTTATTGCTGTGCTTTTAGATTATTTGCAGCGACAATTTGTTCCCAAGAAATTATTCTCATCAACTGAACTTATTGAGGCAAATATCTTTGTCGTAATAACTTTTATAATAATTTTTTTGGCCATATTTATATGCTGAACTTGTTGAGGCGGATATTTTCACCATTACAGCTAACTTAATAATTTTGTCTTGGCCATATTTATATGCTGAGGCTTTTGAGGCGAATCTTTTCGCCGCTCAGTCTTCTTTATTAATGTTTCCATGTTATTGGGGCAGCTATTTTTGCCGCAATAGATGAATTTTATCTATTGTTGTACGGCTTCGATTTCACGAGCCCCATTCGCACGCACAATTGGAGTTCCAGCGAAATACGTCTATCCCCTCTCGCGAGATGTACCTGAGAACACATGGTGCCCTAACCAGTTCACCGACACTGTTAACAACCATTGTTGACCACCACCGCCCGACCACCACCTTTTTGCACCACCCATTTACGATGCCTGTGTCCGAATCATATAAAAACTCCCACCGCTAAAACCCATCTCTCAGCCTTCTCATCCCCTGTTTTCACAGATCCATCCCCAAATTGGCTGGGAAACCAGTTGTGCCTCCTTAGTCTTAAGTTGAAATCTAGAGCTCCTACCACGCGAGACCATCCTAATCCACGAGAATCAATATGTTAATCTTGGATGACGCATACGTGGTGAGCTTGCGAGGTCACAATCGTGCTTGATATCGATCGAAGGTTCCAATACTGTAGAAATCTGCTACGAATTCAGCCAAGTTAGTTAATAAATTTAAGCTAAAATCTTGCTTTCGACCATTTTTATTTCTTTACTAGATAGTTTAATTCGATGCCCCCAAATTATAAAATCCTTGCTGTTTGATCGTAAAAAACTATTGCCACAAATAAATCATAATCTGTCCAAGTGTATATTGGTTGAAGTAAAGTCAATAATATAGTGGAAGTCTTCAACTTCAAGTGTATTCTTCCCAAAAAGTACACGCAAAACAAGGGAGAAAGTTGGTTAATTTCCAAAGACAGAAGAAATACTTAACTAGCATTGTCAAATGGCATTCTAAAAATGATGGATTGCATTCGGTAGTTCTTAGAATGGGAAATATGTAAATAATATAATTTTTTTTTTATTATTTCTTTAGTTTCCTACACGTGCATAGCACATGCTCATTCTATTGTATATATATTTCATTTCCTGTAAAAAGACGGTTACTGTTGATTAATTACAATTTAGATTACAGTTCTATCTCGAGTCCAGAACATTCCCCTTTCTTGCTCTCGTATTCACATATTATTAGGGTATGATTGATTTCGTTTGGGTGATTGGATCATCCTCAATCAGTTTATCTACACTTAGCTTTCTTGGGATTCCTACTTGTTCCCATTTTTTTTTTTTTTGTTGATTTTTGGTTTTTTATATAATTTTTTTATGAGTGTTTTTTAAATAATATTATGATTTTTTTCATAATTTTTTAAAAATATTTTATGATATTAAAAAAATTGTTTAAATAAAATAAATTTGCATGATTTTTTTAACAACTTAAAAAAAATTAAAAATTACAATATTATTTAAAAACACTTATATAAAAATCAAGTAAAAAAATAAAAAAAGAGAAAGGAAAAGTCGGGATAAGTCCCAAAGTAGAAATTCCTAACATTTTTCTTCATAAAATAGGGCTTTTAACTGTTAGGCTTTAGAAATAACAGCCACAGATATTTTATTTGTGAAGGCCGTGTTATTGATGAAGAGATTTTCTTTGTTCTCGAAACATACATTCTGTCCTTAATATAATGTAAAACAAGGCAGTCAAGTACTTGAGGGAGATCATGTAAAACACAAACTAGGCCAAAACTTATACTCTGTTCAAAACTGCACATTATCCCGCCAACTTGTGTCAAAGAGCCCAAAAAGAAATGGCGGGATAATGTAAAGGAATGCGTGGGAAATCACAGGATTTGGGTTCAGTTTTCAAAACTTGTCCCTTCAGACAGCTGTGTGTAGGGGTTACCATACTTGATGGCGTATGAGTTTTCCATAAAGGACTTTCATTTTGCTATAAGACAGCTCAATTTTCAACACTACCATTTTCCGTCTGGAATCCTCGAAATTGAGAGATGGTTTTGCTCATAAGTGCAGCTTCCAAGTTCGAAACTACAACAACCTGAGATTGAGCGAATCAGCTTGTTAAGTTTGCTTATGACGAAATACAAATGCGAAAGAATGCCCAATTTTTGTTTTCACTGTGGGATCATTTGACACGGCAAATCAGTATGTGTAGCGGCCAACGCCAATGGAAGGACCCGAGGTGCCCACCTCCTACAATACGGGTCGTCGATAAGAGCTGGGACAATGCCTAAACAAATAGCTCCCTTAGCATCCTCAACTTACAAGGAAGATGAGCAGGAAGCCCACTCAAGTCAGCCATACCAATCCGGCGAGCACAAGTCCGACAGAGGGGAATCATTCAACAATTGGGATGTCCTAAACCTTGATAGACTCTCCTTTACCCGGTCCATGGAGGAAGAGGGACCAGTCAACACCCAAGTAGCCGTTGGGACATCTCTGCGAACTAGTACTAAGCACACTGTCCCTGATCCACCTGACTCATGCCAGAGAGCAATCGCACCCCTCGCAGCTCATAAGGATCCACCGGAGAATGCCCCAACATTGCCCATGCGCCCAGCGGTCATCGCCAACACACCGTCTCCTGTGAAGCTGGCCTCTGCTTCGGACTACCAGGACCTTGATATGCTGCTCTCCGAGGAGTAGCCCCAGGTAAGTTCCCTAACTCAGCCCATGCGCTTACCCCATACGGCCACTTCTAGAAAATCCCACTTAGTCAATTGGAAACAGAAGGCTAGGGGGAAATCACCTGGTTTCCCCAAGCCGCTAATCACACCTCCCTCTAAATTGGGGGTTATTAAAAGTCCCAAAAAAGGGGTAGACAGTCCCAAAGGAAAATCCCCAAAGAGTTCCAAGAGACTCAAACTATCACTATTGGCAAAGGCTGTGGCACAGCCCTGCCAGTGCCCATGAATGCTATTGTGTGAAACTGTCGAGGTTTGGGGAATCCTCAGACAGTTCACGAACTCCACTTAATCGTGCGAGAAAAATCCCCGATTTAGTCTTTCTTATTGAAACAAAATGTAGGAGAAAAAGAATGGAGACTTCGGAATAAAATTGGTTTTCATAATAGCTTTATTGTTGATTGTGTGGGACGGAGTGGTGGTATTGCCGCTCTTTAGTCCAGTAAATTTGCTTTAGAACTTATCTCGTACTCATTGAGGCACATCTCCCTTAAATTCCCTTCCGGTTTTTCTAACAATTATAGTGTGATTATTAGTTTTTATGGACACCCGATGACTGCCAAAAGGAAAGAAGGATGGAGTCTTTTGAAGATTTTGAACCCTGGTCCTAATATTCCTTGGCTCTGTATTGGTGATTTTAATGAAGTAATTTCTCAAGAGGAGACCACCAGCCTTTGTCAAAGACCCATTTGGCAGATGGAAGATTTTAGAACCACCCTTCTGGAGTGTGACTTGGGGGATCTTGGGTTTGAAGGCCCTACATATACTTGGTGCAATAACAGACCGGGTCTGGACTTCACGAAAGCAAGACTGGATAGGGCTCTATCCAATTGTGCCTGGAACACTCTCTTCGCTGTCAACTCGGTTCACGTACTTCCAGTTCAATGTTCTGACCACTGCCCCTTATCTATCAATAGCTCCAACTTTGAACCAAGACTCTTGGCTACCAGGAATATTTTCAGGTTTGAGGCAGCATGGTCCAAATTTCCCAAATGTGTTGAAGTGATCAAACAGGCTTGGCACGGAACATGTCAAATAGGCCCCAATGCTGAAATCACCCGAAGAGGTATAGAGAGATGTGGGTTCCAGTTGAAAGAATGGTATCAAACGGAAAGGAAATTGAAGCAACAAGGGATCCCCAGAAAAAGAAAAGAGTTGGGTGCCCTCCAGGAAGATAATTCCGCAAATAGCCTCGAAAGAATCAAGCTACTCCAGAAAGAGTTAGATGCACTCTTGGAAAAGGAATATCTCATTTGGGAACAAAAGGCCAAGCAAAGATGGTTACAAGAGGGGGACAGGAACACCTCTTATTTTCACAAGTGTGCCACTCAAAGAAAACAAAAGAACACCATCAGGAAGATCAGTGATGAGAGAGGACACATCTGGCACACGCCCAAGGACATAGCCAGGGAATTCCAAAACTTCTACAAGCAGCTCTTTTCCACTACTAATCCTGCCCAGCTTGATTCTTACCTAGAAGCTATCTCTCCCAGTGTCACTGAAGACATGAATCGAGATTTAACCAGGATTTATTCCAGGGAAGACGTGGAGCAAGCTATCACAAGCATGAATCCAATTGGTTCTCCGAGTCCAGATGGGTTACCAGCTATCTTTTATCAGGACCACTGGGATATTGTAGGCGAAAGGATTATTGGTACTGTCCTCGATATCCTCCACTCCAAAAGTGGGATCAGAAGCATCAACCAAACCTTTATCACCCTTATCCCCAAGAAGAGTAGCCCAAGCTTGGTCACTGATTATAGACCTATCAGTTTGTGCAATGTGCTGTATAAAATAGTTGCCAAAGTCATTGCCAATAGGTTTAAGAAGGTCCTACCCCAACTTATCTCTCCAACCCAGAGTGCTTTTGTCCTAGGCAGACCCATCTCAGACAATATCCTTGTTGCCTATGAACTCCTCCATTCCATGCAAAACCGTATCAAGGGTAGAAAAGAAGGATACATGGCTCTGAAATTGGATATGAGCAAGACGTATGAGAGAGTTGAATGGAGTTTTCTTAGAGCAGCATTGTCCAAGCTAGGTTTTGACCCAACGGTTGTCAAGCTCATAATGCAGTGTGTCGAGACGGTTTCCTACTCGATCCTCATGAACAGAAAGCCCCAAAATCTCATCCTTCCAACACAGGGCATCAGACAAGGAGACCCTCTATCCCCTTATCTCTTTATTCTGTGTTTCGAATTTCTTAGTCAGACTCTCTTTAAAGCTGAACAAGAGGGCTTAATCTTTGGTATCCCAGTGACGAAAGGCTCTTTCACCATAAACCACCTATTTTTTGCTGACGATAGCTTACTTTTTTGCAAGGCACTCCCCCCGGAATGGAACAAACTGCATGGAATCCTACAGGCATATGAGCAAGCTTCGGGGCAAAGACTAAACCTTGAAAAGACCTCGATCGTGTTTAGCAAGAATACGAAGGTGGAAGTCCAGGGGTCTATCCTGGCTATAGCACGAATAAGAGCGACGGGACCTTTCGAAAAATATCTAGGGCTCCCTCCCTTCATTGGTCGACACCGAGCAAGAGCTTTCAACCCTATCTTAGATAGGATCAAGTCTCAGATGTCTAACTGGAAGACCAAATTTCTGTCTTACACGAGCAAAGAGATTCTCATCAAAGCGGTTATTCAGGCCATCCCCACATACAGCCTGGGTATCTTCAAGATCCCAAAAGGCACACTCAAGAGCATCAATAAGCTTATGCAAGACTTCTGGTGGGGACAAAAAGACAACCACCCTAGACTACACTGGCTCAGTTGGAAAAGTATGGGAGTAGCTAAGAGTAAAGAGGGACTCGGTTTCAGAGATTTTGAGGACTTCAACTTAGCACTACTTGCAAAGTAAGCATGGCGGTTAGTGCAAACTCCTCTATCACTGGCAGCTAGAGTCCTCCAAGCTAAGTACTTAAAAGGAAGAGATTTTTTGAGTGCCACCCTAAAACCAGGAGACTCCTTTGTCAGGCAAAGTATAATGGCTGCTAAACCTCTCCTCGCCGAAGGTCTCTTGTGGAAGATAGCGATCACTGAGTCAATCAGAATCTGGGAAGACAAGTGGCTACCTATCCATCCACTTATAACATTCAATCCCACCACTCAAGCCTCCCTAAGGACGAAAAAGTAGCTCTCCTCATTGATGGTGAGAGGAAGGATTGGAATAACAGACTGGTCCAAGATCTATTCAACCCTGAAGAAGTGGCAGTCATACTACAGATACCCATCAGTCAGTGTGGTAACCCCGATCAACTAGCATGGAGGTGCACGACAACTGGAAAGTTCACAGTGAAGTCAAACTACCATCTACAAGGAAGTTTAAATGAACAAAAATCCGGCCAAGCCTTGGAACCAACTTCTATTACAAACACTTGGAATAATATCTGGAAACTTAAAGTGCTACATGCCACTCGGAGACTACTATGGAGAGCAGGAAGAAATATTCTCCCAATTAAGGCCAACTTGTTCAAGAAGAAAGCAGTCGACTTTCCAAACTGCCCATTGTGCTCCCAACAGCTTGAGACTACCACTCACGCCTTGTGGTCTTGCCTGGGGGCACAAGATGTATGGAGTATTTGCTCTAGAAAATTTCAAAAACTCCCTCTCAGGGAAGAAGACTTTACTGATATTCTTGAAATGCTTTTTTCTATAAGTACGGAGGATACCCTGGCGGAAGCTGCAATCGTCTTCAAACACCTATGGCAAAGGAGGAATAAAATGGTCTTTGATGCAGTCCCCCTTTCACCAAAGCAAGTCTTGGAGCAGATCAAAACGGGCCTCATAGATTTGGAAGTGTACACAGCAGCCCAAAAGAGTAACCAGACAACAATTTCCACAAAGGCATCCCACTCTACCTGACAGCATCCTCCCAAAGACCACATTAAAGCAAATTGGGACACAGCGATCGACAAGGTCAACTGTAAAATTGGTATTGGAGTAGCCATTCCAGATCCTCTCCTAGGGGAAGCTGTAGCGGCTAGGCGGGCTGTCTCATTCTGCATAGAGATAGGCGTCTTCTCAAACTTGATCTTGGAAGGTGACGCCAAACTTATTGTTGATAGTTTGACCAGCAAGGAGGAAACCTGGAGCTCTTCTGGCCTCATTATCCGAGATGTTAAACAGCAATTAAGGAACATCAAGGGGCTCTCTATTGCCCACACCCCAAGGCAAGCTAACATAGTGGCCCATGTTTTGGCCAAAAATGCTTTGGACCTTGTTGAAGAATGCATTCACTTAGAATCATTTCCCCTTTGTATTAGCACTTTGCTATGATTTATGAAATATGGTTCTTTCTTTCAAAAAAAAAAGTTTACTTTCACAGAGTTGCAACACTGTAAGTCCTTCATAAACCTATTCATCTCCAATGGGTTAAATATACAATGGGTGTGGATGTTTTTAAAAATCCTAAATATGGTAGGATTATCACATAATTCATCTCTTATTTTGAAAAAAAAAAACCTGCCAAAGCCAGACAAAGTCTCAACTTTGTCTTACATGGCAGCTTTGTTGAGTATTCGAAGCCAAACAAAAAAGGATGTTGACTTTTGGGTTGAAGATTATTAAGCAAGAAAACAGATTTGGGTGTTAGAAGGATATGCAAGTGAAATCTTTTGAGGTTTTTTCCTTTTATTCTCTAGCCTTTGTACAAATCATGCTCGCCAGTAGTACCAGATTTGTTTTGAGCATAAGCTGATTTGAGTATTTTGCAAAAAACCTACCGATGTAATATGCTTGTTGTTAAAAATACCATCTTTAAGAGAATATGCATAACGACAGTCTGGTTTTGCACATTATTATTATTTTTTTCTCTAGCATCTATAAATATTTAGGTAGTGATACACATGAAGCTGCTCTTTCTGGAGGAACAAAGTTGGTGGACAATGCTGTTTGGGTGTGTTTATGTGAGAGATGGACATCTGAAGAATTGAAGACGTAACAACTTTCCAAAAGAACGTCTTTAGATTTTATTATACAGTCGCAAAATTTTGTTAGTTATTAAATGTCTTCTACATCCTGGACCAATTGATGAAGTGTTTACAAGTGACATGTTAATATTGTAGAATCTATTAAGGAGGAACAAAGATAATTGGTCCAACCGGTTATTCACACGGGTGGCAGGAAGTATTTTATTAGGCTAATGGAAAAGGTACAAGCAAAAACAGCATACTACTGGGATGTATTATTTATTTCTGATCATGCAAGAATGTACTAACGATTAATTCATTGCAGCGGGAAGTGGAGTTTAATTATGTTGCGTTTTATAAAAAGGAACATTACTCTACAAAGCAGGGGAGATTTGTCACTGAAGCTGCCGAGGCAAATTACGTGAGTTTCCCTTTCATTTTTTTACCTCAGCCTGTGGATACATATTTACAGAGTCCCTAACTTCTTATATTAAACCTAATGCTTTCAATTTTGGATTTTAGTTTAAACTGATAAATGCACACTGCTATGTTAATTGCATGTTTCTCACATGAAACTGTTTAGAACAAATCTGTGAGTATTGGTCACTCAATACTAAAATGATAAATATAGGTGATAGTTTCATGACTATATATTTGTGAATTATCAATATCTACACCTAAGTGCACATGTTTGTTACATATATGTACTGAGATGTATATTAAAACTAAAACTTTGAATTGTTTAATTTGCAAAACCAACTCTGGGACTTGGCGTTATATATTTGCATATCAATGTTGGCACGTAATTTCTTCATAAGCACACACTATGCATAACAGGATTCCAGAGTTTACAAATCACACCTCTATTGCCAAGTTATAAAACTATGACGGAATTGGGGCAGAATAGTTTTTGGGCTAGCTATCAAATGGCTATTTATAATTTAAAGGTGAAAAGTTTTATGCAAGTATAAAAAATGGAGCTGGTGTGACAGTAGAATTGGGCACCAGTGTTATACTGATATTTGACAATCTTTATCCAACAATGCAGGCATCAGTTATATATATGGAGTATGAAGATTCCAAACAGGTATTTATTCAAGTGCCTGAGCATCCAACCAATCAAGCTGCCCAAGTCTCCACGCATGCAGATTACAAGGAAGAAAAATAATATGAATCCCCAACCTTGTATTTATATGCATGATTATCTTTACTCATTAGTGTGCTTCAATGCTTGTTTTGTATAAATGTGCATGTTGGTAACATGCACTGAATTCACCTGGGATCTAATTATATGCAATGACGTTGATATATCAACTTGTGAAGCCTATTTTGTCTTGGCTATCCATTTGGATTTATGCTAATCTTTTTGTTTGGTTAAATCTACATTTGCGTTACTTATCAAAATTCAAAATAAAAAATGGTGTTGCAGTATTTTCAAGTGCACGGTCATATACTCATATAAAATAATATTTGAGTACAAGCTGACATGATCAAATATTATCAGGGCTTGTTTTTGGACCAGAAAATCTACTTTTATCCCTATTATGAATTAATGTGGAGTCATGTATATCCAAATTGGTTGGGACGAAAAAATAGCGTGAATTGCTCCTATTTAAACAAAAGAAAGCCGAGAAAATACCTGTACGTATGGTTAAATACGAAAAAAAATAACGAACAAAAGCTACCAAAAAAAAATGCTCGAACCTAGTTGTGACGTTTGTTTTCTGCCGAAATAAGTTAGTACCGATGAATTACCATTTTTCGGTGTTGTACATTTCTAAGGGAAGGAGTTATGCTGAAAATACTTAATTGGGACAGAGAGTTTGCGACAGGAAAAGATAAGTGCCATCTATCCATATATACACTAGTTTGCTGATGGTAAATCACAGGAATAGTTCATTTTTAGGGAGTCCAAATCGCCGGAAATACTAAGATATGGCTGGAAAATCATCTCATCTAAATATTTTTCCTGGTGAGATTTATGCAATTCGGGAAGATTCGGTGTCGTCAGAAAAAGAAGTGTTTTTGACAGAATTTGCTTTTACAAGAAAATATAGCATGTTCGGCCTCTTATTTGTGGCAAAACTGCTACGAAACAAAACTGCCAAATATAGATACTTCTGGCAGTATAAGTGGCCAATTGGGACAGACATGGAAGCAAGAAAAACTACATTCTATTGTAGTGTTTGTAGCACCCACAATTTTGCTGCAATAGCCACTATTTCTTTTAGTGAATGCAGTCATTCGGTTTGTTATGCTGTTAACAGACTCCAAATGTTATGGAATGAAACACTGCTTCAAATATATGTTTTCGAATTCAAGTTTGCTTCGATATCTTTATTAAGGTCTTCTATTCTGATCACTTGATATCTCCAACTGATTTCCAGACTTAAATGTTTATCTTGGAGTACTAGTCTTTGAATCACTCATGATCTTGAATTTGAAAGTTCACGATAAGAGTTCTAATACAATCCGGATTCAATCATTCCTATAAGTTAGGATAAATCCTAGAGTCTTAATTCAATTATATTTATCTACTTGTTCATAATTTAAAACCTAGTCAACTAATTCCAGCCAATACGAATAATTCACATTTACATTCCAAACGAGTGTTAGATCAGGCATCACATTTATATTCTGAAATCACTTAGTAATTTTACTCACGACAGAAAATAAAAAATGAAGACAATGCAAAATACTCATGACGAAGACTCTTCCGAATCCTTGGTGCCAGCTAGGACGTTTTCCTCAATTAAAAGAGATTAAGATAAGCAACAGTACTTCCCCCCCGTTAACCGACTGTGACTGGCGGAGGAACCGATGCTTATGATAAGCTGCTGTCACAAGATGGTGGTCCGAAAGTGGTGGTGAATTTGTTGGCAACATGTATGGAGATGAGGTTCGCGAAGAATAAGTTCAGGCCGGAAGCCATGCACACAAAGCATCATACCATCAATTTTTTAGACAAGAAAATTTGACGGAAACACAAATTCATATTCTCGATTCGTAGACTTAGATGGCCCATATAAAGAATCTATATCGCTGGAAACCAAGTGTTAAATAAAGAGGCATAGAAAGAGAGCTGATTTCCCATTTAATCGAAGAGAGCCTCCACCGGAGGCTTTTATATTGTAGAAAATGCGTAAAAAGTTATAAAGAAATCGGTGCTGGGATTTGAGAAGGTACGTAGCTAGCTAGGACGCAGCAATGGCACACAATAATGCAGCAGGAAACTGGGCTTGCGTGCAGGCCACCATTATGATTTTGTGCTTCGCAATAATTGGCTGCTGCTGCTGCGAGGCAAAGGGCATGTCGCATGCACTTGTTGATACTTTCCAGCTGGCCGGTGCTAACTTACGTCGGATTACTTATGACATTCGGCTTGCTCTTAATAACTATGAGAAAGTCTTCAACGTATTACACTTCGGTGCCAATCCTGACGGCCGAGAAGATAGCACCCAGGTAATTCTAATTTATTGATGATTCAATACGTATTGTAAATACATGTAATTATCACAAGCATGCATCATCTAATTTTTTGGTTGCATAGAAACTCTAGAGGAAACATGTATATATAGTCAAAGCATTTATATATAAAGATCGACATGCGCAGTTGCAGTCAAAGATTATCCATAATCCCATCTTATTAATCAGAAACAAGTTGTGAATATCAGTTTTACTTTGTTTTTAATACACTTGGTACGGTCTTTGACAAAGTAATTCCATATTCCTCGATGCTCTTAATTCTCCACTTTTATCTTTCTTTCCCAGATGATCCGTAAATAATAATAAAATAGTATGAAATTAAGTATCTAAAAACAATTGTATTCCAAATGAATCTTAATCGAACTATAAACCCTGCAGCCGTTCATAAGAGCATGGCATGCTGCATGCAGCTTCAAGGGAAGGTCGAGGCTACTCATTCCCGGAGGGGCTTTCTTACTATCTGAGATTGTGTTTGCAGGGCCATGCAGCGGCCTATCTCCCACAATAGTTCAAGTTATAGGGACATTAAAAGCAACAACGGATATCAGAGAATACTCTTCCTCTAAATGGGTCTTGTTCCAATCCATCAATGGTTTGGTAATTACAGGAAGTGGGACTTTTGATGGGCAGGGTGCTGCTGTTTGGAAATACGACTGTTATAAGGGTGACAAAAACTGCGTCCAACTCCCATCTGTAAGCTGCTAGCTAGCTGCTTTCTCGATCTATCCTATCTTTTCAGTATTTGATTTCCCTTAATTACTTGAGATAAACTGAGTTGAAATTTATAATTAAAATGGTTTGTTTGTGCATGTCCATTTACTGTTCTAATCATTTGGAGCAGAACATTAAGTTGAACAAGGTCAACAATGGAATCCTGGAGGGCATCACTTCCCTTAATAGCAAAGGAGTTCACGTATTCATCACTCAATGCGAGGACATCAGGGTACGCAACATTCGTGTAATTGCCCCAGGAGATAGCCCCAACACTGATGGCATCCATGTTAGCCATTCGAACAACGTCCGAATTGCTGAAACCATCATCCGCACTGGGGATGATTGCGTCTCTATGATCCAGGGAGCCACTAATGTCGCAATCAACAAATTAACCTGTGGACCTGGTCATGGCATTAGGTAAATAATAATATATCTGTGGATTTAAAGAGGGTTAGGTTACAAATTTATTTAACTACAAGAAAACTGTTTATTTGTGATTAGTTATTTTCAACAAAAATTATTATTCTTTATTAAATTCTGTCAATTTTTATCCTAAATAGTACTTATTCTCATCACAAATAATCCGGCATAAATATTTTTGATTTTTGAACTAGGTTTTGCTTAATTTTGATCATGTCCATGACAGTGTGGGTAGCCTCGGCAAGTACCGTAACGAGGAGGATGTGAGAGGCATCGTTGTGAGAAACTGCACCTTGACTGGCACAGACAACGGGGTTAGAATCAAAACTTGGCCAGGATCTGATACAAGTTCAGCGTCTGGGATGCTTTTCCAGGACATCATTATGAACAATGTCAAGAACCCCATCATTATAGACCAGCGATACTGCGAAAGATCAAGCAAATGCAAGAAAGCGGTTGGTTTTCATTCACCATATTTCCTCTAGTTCCATTTTTCTATATATATGAATGAGCTGCTGGATCTGGCCGTACTTAATTGATAAATATGAATGTGCAGCCATCGCGTGTAAAGATCAGCAATGTTTATTACATAAACATAAAGGGAACCTCAAGCTCAGAAGTGGCAGTAAATCTGATGTGCAGCAAGCAGTTTCCTTGCCAAGATGTTCACTTCTACAACATCGATTTAAGGTACCAGCGGAAGGGAAAGGATGCCACTGCTACATGTGCCAATGCAGTTATAAGATATGGTGGAAAACAAAACCCACCTCCTTGCAAATAGGTGCAAGTTGAAACTTGAAATTAAATTAGGTGGAGTTGAAATTGTGAATCAGATCACCTTATATATGATCGATCATTCAGTACATAAAGTGATTCCAAACTGGAGGCTTTATAAGTATGTTGGCCATTAGGACTGCATTTTTTTTTTACCCGAATTAATTGGTCTGAGACATGATTGCCAAGAGATTTGGGGGAACTCATGTTGGTAACTCATGTTTCTTTTTACCATTATTTTCAAATTTTGCAGAGATCATGATCATGTACTAAGATTATCCTCCCATGTGACATCCCCAAGAAAGACAAGAAATTAGCTTCATTTTGGTTGTACTGTAAATCACAAATCAATCTCCTATAAATTCAATTGTACTTGATTATATTCGAAATTGAAACAAAAACATGCAGGACTTGATCAAAGCCATTAATCCTTTATGTAACAAAATATGTACGAACCTTCTGTCTTCAAAGGTTGGTTATCCGTAACGAAATCTTAATATAAGAGCATTCATGATCTCATATGTATGATGATTAAATCGATCAAATGTAAATTCATATTTTAGCTAATATCACGAGTTTGCATTTGCATATTCCATTCAAATCAATCCACATATTGGATTATCTATTTAGTGTTCTCTATATAATAATAAAATATTATTAATTTATAATTTTTTTATTAAATTTATTTTTATCACATTTTGTAGTTATACGAATTAAAATGTTAATAATAATTATATTCTAATTAAATTAATATTAATATTTATCACATTTATTAAATATTAAATCAATGTTAAATGTTAATATTAATGATAATTATAATATTATAATTAAGTTAATTATTATTATTCTAATTAATATTAACTAATTAATTTATTTTTATCACATTTTTTATTTGGTAATAATAAATCGAACCAAATCACTTAATTGCAAAAAATAACCTATATATTTGGTAAGAAGAGTGAGAAATGAATATTTTAATATTTGGCTAACTTACTGTTCACCTACAAATTTGGTGAGCTACTGTAGCTGAAGTCCAACTTTGTATAGATATGCCTGATCTAATGTGTTGGTTAATTTTGTGGCACATATTTGATATTGGTAGTTTAACTATTATTATATTTTAGCCAAATTAATGAGAATGCTCTTAGAAAAAGGACGTTGAATTCTAAAATCTACTTTATGATCTACTAAATATATCTCAAGATCAAGGAGGCAGGATCCATCATAATTGGATAATACTTCAAGACTAAAATTATTAGTCTGAATTACAACCTTACATTTTTCTTTAATTTATCTATTTTCGAAAAATAAAACCATATTCTTCTTTTCTTTCTTGTTTTGGTTTTGAAAAACGGATATAGAAGCTAGGCGTGCTGCCCACCTACATGGGTGGGGCAGCAACCCCTCCCACACCTCATCCCAACCGGGGCAAAGAATCAGATTTCTTTTTCCACACCCTACTCCCGCTGCCATATAATTATTAGCTCTACCCCTTCAATCAAAAGATGGGTGCCTCAATCCAAAATCCCTATTCTCTCCCTTATGAGTCACCATTAATCCAAATCTGCACATAGAGACCGGCCACATATGATTGTGTCTTTTAATGCATAAAAACCACCAATTTAATGACTCAATCACTCCTCTGCTCCCAAACTTGAACGAAATTCAAAAAATCCAAACCAATAACGAAAGAAAATTGAACCAAACCTAGCCAATAATGTGGTCATCGGTCTTCAAACAAAGAGAAGCTGAAGATAAAAACAATGAAGAAAACGATGAAGAAGAAAAAAAATAATAGATAAAAAATACAAGAGAAAGAGGCTAGGAGTGGGAGGAGGAGAAGCAGTAGAAAGAAAAAATGAGTGATGATTGAAGAAGATGTTTGAGAACGAAGTACCAATTTTAGTACCTTTTTTTTAATTTATAGGTGGCGGGCAGGCGAGTAGAATATCTACCCAAATCCCGCCCTAATTTTTCTTTTTTATTTCTATCCATCTCATACTTTGCAGGCCAAGCGAGGCACACAAACAGGCCGAATGATAAGAGCCCTGTTTCCAAGGCCTAAGGAAGCCCTATGTGATAACCCGATATTTTTTTCTTCTGATTGAATTTTCATGCTTGAAATGATTATATTTTTTTTTAGAATTATTTTAGTGATTCTTTGAAAGTTTTTGTAAATATATTCACTATTTATTTTGAGGCTTTTCTTGTGTAAGATATATATATATATATATATATATATGTATATGTATTTTTAAAGAAGCTTTGCTTGAGAAGTAGAGAGGTGCAAGTGAAGAGGAGTATTTTCTTGTTTTTGGAGGGTTTCGGTTTTAAGAGTGCATATAGAGAGATGTTTACTTGTTAGAAAAACAAAAATCAATTGGGGCACTTGGCATATTAAGAATCCACATGCCTTTTAGAAAATTCAAAGGGGTATTTGCATAGTCCAAGGAGATTGCATAGAAATGGAAATTAGGTAAGATTAGATTACATGAAAATTGGAAAGAAAAATTTCCTTGAAAGTGAGCAACGGTTTGGAGATTGATGGAAAAGAAAATGACATATGCCTAACTTTGTCTTTTTCTATCTAAGATCTCATCTTTTTAGCATGTTAGCACAAGTGCCAATTGGGGGAAAAAAGATGAAAACAAGATAAACTTATAAAAAAAAAAAGTAGCCGAAATTTACATGAGTTTGAGTGTATGAATTTGCTTCTTCATACATTATGACATATGGGATCAAATAGTTGATGATTAAGTGATTTTGTAAAAAAGTCAAATTAGGTGGCTAAGAGGATTTGAGAGATACCTAACTTTGTATTATCTTACATAGGAATTCATTCTTTAAAAATGTGACACATGGCAAATGAGGTAAGAAATGAGCAAACAAAAATTGGAAAATGTTCTTAGTGAGTTTCGGCCATGAGGGTTTATGTGGAAAGCATCTAAGTGTTTGTAAGACTAATGGGGACACTTGGCACAAAGGGAATACTTGTCTAGGAATTTTAGTGAAACAAAGGATTTTGAATGAATATTCTAACTCAAATGAGGTAATCGGATTAGGCAATTTGAGAAACATAAACCGACTTTCTATATTGTCTTTTTGCTACCATATTTTAGTTCACTTCTTTGGCAAGAAATTGGAAAAGTGGCTAGTGAATATTTGAAGGAAAAACTTAGACTTTTCCTTGATGCAATTTCAGCTATAAGATAGAAATAAGATGGAGGAAAGAGCTAGCGAAATGGAGTTTTGTCCAATCCTCTAGGAATTTCCAAAATTGGGATAAGCACTTGGTCATGTCAAATGCCACCTAAGTCTGAAGTGATATCAGTGCCCTAAGACCCTAAGCGGACACTTGGCTTAGTTTATATCAATTTTCAAAACTTGAGTCATTTCTTTTCCCTTAAGGTGTCGACTAACACCCTTGTACACACTCATTTCTTTTTCTACTTAAGCTCTCGGCCAAAACTCTCTCCTTACCTCTCCATCTTTTTTCTTCCTTCTCTCCACCTTCCAAACACCTTCCTCTAGCTTACTTGTGTGGATTTCTTCAAAGAATTAGTGAAAGTCTTCTCTCCCACAATATTTAGTTGAGCTCTTTAAAAGTTGTAAGTGTTCTTATAACTTAACTTCAACATTTGTCTATATATACATAATGAACTTGATATTTAGTGTTCTACTTTAGTATATGTTTACTTGAAGTATATTTTATATTAGTATTTGATTGATAAGTGTTTAAGTTTTAATCTCCTTATGCTTATATAAAGTGATAACTTAAGATTTGGCTTAAGAGATATTTTAGAGATATATGGTGAAAAGTTTGAGGAAAGAAATCAAGGAATAAAGTGGAGATTTGTGGAATAAGGCTTCAAGTTTTAGCATGATATGTTTAGAGACTAGGAATTGAAATTTTGAGGTTTAGAGTTCTCGGCCATAGAGTAATTTTGGGGAAAAAACTAAATTTTGTTTCCTTATGGAATATATGATTATAAATTAGATTTTTAGAGAAAAGAGGAAAGTACATCCTTTGAATTTGAGGAATAGTTAAAGATATGTGATTGGTTTAAAAGGAAGATTATATGGTGAAGAAGAATTGAGGAAAATAATTTTATAAGGCATGATTGATGTTTTTGGCCTAGACTATTTTAAGGCTAGGATTTATTTGTTTTACCTTCCTCTTTAATGGAATATTCATTATGTATTTAAAAAGATTCATAAGCATGTGTTTAACATGTATATACTATGATTTGGTACATGCATGTTTTATACATCGCATGAATACATAAGAAAGTCTAAGTTTGCATGCATTTTTATTCACATGAAAAGTCCCACGATTTGAGTTATCATAGTTTTTCAAAGAAAACAAGAACAATACTAAGAAAAGAATAAGAAAACAAATGAAAAGTCATGTCACGACGGTGAAGGCGATTCGATCTGTTGGATGACTGACATGCTGACGGTAAAGGTGTTTCAATCTGTCGTCGAAAACTAACATATGACGGTGAAGGCAATTTAATCTGCCATATGACTGACATAACCAAGAAAACTAACGGTGAAGATGTTTCGATATGCCCTCATGTTAAGAAATCTGATGGTGAAGGAGTTTTGATCTGCCGTCGTGATTAAGGAAAAGTCATGTTAGAACATTGAAGGCGATTCGACCTACTGGATGACTGACATAAACAAAGGAACCCAACTGTGAAAGCGATTCGATCTGCCATTGTGGTTAAGAATAAGAATGACAACGAAAGTAATTCGATCTACTGTCATTTCAAGAATAATAAGAATATGAACAAAGACATGTAATGTTAAGAACTTTTTGAAAAGACATGACATGCATACGAAAATTTTTTGTTTATGTGTCAAAGAAAGTCTTTTCATGAAAACATAACGATTTTCACTAAAAGTGCATTGTGCATAAGTCATCTCATGAGTCTCATGATTATGGTGTATGCATTTGTTTATTTGTATATATATTGACGATGTTTTTGTTACGTTATCTGTGCACTTACTTGAATTTTACAAAATCTCAATCTTTTAATTTTTACTTATCATTTCTTACTGAATGATAGATGTTAATGCAAGAATAAGTGACTCAATACAAGAGCCAGTTTACTCGAAAAATTTTGAGAAACCCCTAAAAGTGAAAATGTGTAATTATGTAATTGTTCTTTTGGATTATATAACAATAATGTGTGCTGTTAAGAATCTGGTACATTATACTTTATGTTTTATAAATTTATGGATTTTAATATACCTTACCATGTGATAATCGCAAAGATTTAGATTTCTTTGTCAATTATTTAGAATCTACCTTATTCCGCCGCAATATACATTTCATACTACTAGTAAGTTAGGTGTATGCACATTATTTTCGACATGAATGAATGGTATGTAACCTAGTGTTACATGTCCCGACGCTTCAGTTGACATTAAATTTAAAAAGTAAATTTGGAGACGTCACACCCTAACATTCTAATGAAAGAGTGTTGTTACGCCCATCGACACTCTATCGAGGGTGTCTATCGAGAAGGTTAAATTATTATTCTTTTAAACATTTTTTAAAGTCATTTAAATGGTTCAAAAAATAAAAATCACAAAGTTCTTAAAAAATGTTATCTGAAACAGTAAGTAAAAAAATAAAATAAAAAATAAAACTTGATCAAGATCCTCGATAAGTCCAACATTATTCTCCAACGAAAATTCAAGACCTAAATTCCAAGGGCCAAGACATAACATGTACTAAAATCTTTAACTTTTTGGTACGATTTGGATTGTGAGCTGAGATGAGATAATTTAAGCTCACGCTAACGAATAAATTAGCTATACATAAGGTGCTACAAACCAAGGAAATGGGAAAAAAAATGCAAATTCAATCGAAAAAAGCAAAATCCAACAAGAAAAATATGTAAAAACCAACTAATGCACAAGATCCAATAGACAATTACCCAAATAAATTAGTTGTATATGGGTGGGTTGCTACAAACCAAGTTAATGAACAAAAAAACAATGATGCAAATTCAATTGATAATGTAAATGTAATTTCGTGTTGGCTGGAATTAGTTGCTAGGATTTAAATTTTAAACAATTTGATAAATGTAATTTTATTTAGGACTCTTAAGGTTTATCCAAATGATTAATAGGATAGCAAATCTTACTGCAACTCTTATCATTATCATTTGAACACAAAGATGAGAGATTCAAAAAGTCCAATGGGGAGTTGAAGTGTTCATGTTCAGTCACTGAAGATTTTAGAAGAAAAGATAATGAATTGGATATTGTCAAAAGTTCTGACGGCTACTATAGTAGAAGACAAGTTGGTCGTTTGTCTTTTCTAGTAAGAGTGTCTAGTTGCAAATGTTTTATAATCTGAGAATTTTACTTGTAATAATCTCAATCTAATAAAATTGGTTTTCCTGACTTTGGCCGTGTTTATTTTAATTTATATTTTATACATGATATTGTTGGTTACTAATCGATATTGAATATTCTTGTGAAGCATAATGCTAATAAGCAGGGATAACTTGAGAATTTCAGATAAAAACAAAACCTAGCAAGAAAAAATCACCTAAAAACAAACTTATACAGAAAAATCCAATTACATGCACAAAATCCATAGACAATCACCCAAATAAACAATAGGTATCAATGAGAAACAAGAAACCATTGGTATACAAGAGACCCACTTACAGGATGGAAGCAGTAAAGCTTTCAGATTTCCAAAAATTCGAAACTGATTTTGAAGATAAAGGGATTTCGAAAATTTATAGAAAAGTTTCAAAAAATTACAATAAGATTTCAAAGACTGCGAGGGGAAGGGAGAATGGGAAGGAGAAGATAAAAGGGGGGGGTGAAAGTTTAGCATTGAAACATTGTTTTTTTTTAGTAACCAAGCTTTCATTGAAGAACAACACTAATAGCAGACTGATCAAATTAAAGAGCATGATCAACAAAAATTGGGACATGTTCCCACCATATTTGAATTTCTACAACATTCCAAGCATACCAAGGTAAACTATGAGCCACCCCATTACCATCTCGAGTTACAATTTGAATGATAACCTCTAAGAAATGCCGCATCAATGCTTTTACATCTTTAATCGAGTTGCTAGTCGCTGAAGATGAATCCTAGTTAGCTTGCAAATTCTGTACCAGAAACAAACAATTCGAATTTATGATCAACTTTGGAATCCAAGAGGAATGCAAAGCTGCAAACCTCTTAATACAACTAAAACTTCATCAGTTTCAACCACATCCACTTTATCTTCGGGTTTGCTAGCAACCATAACAGCCTCTCCATCATCTTTTAAAACCAAACCAACCCCAGCTTTTCTTTTTTCAACAAAGATTGCTCCATCTACATTGAGCTTTAGGAAGCACCTTGGTGGTAACTGCCATGCACTTATGTTCCTTCTGTCACTAGCATTTGAAACCTTGTATCATTGAAAATCTTATGAACATACAGAGCATAATTCACGACCTCTAATGGATCCACCAAAATTTTCCTTATTTGCATTTTGTTTCACCTAAACCATAAGCTCCAACCTAACACAAACAACAAAGTAAAATCTATTTCATTTTCCTGAATCATAACAAATTTTACAATGTACATGAAACTCATCACAAATTGGACCTGCTGCAATATAGGTAAAAACTTCTACCATAAACTGCTAACATGAGAAGAAAAGACAAAAGCTTGAGCCACATCCTCCTCAACATCCTAACAAACACAACAAGCATTTTCAACTTCCACCTTTTACTTTCTCAAGTTGTTCAAAGTAGACAAAATATCTTTACAAGTTCTCCAAGAAAAGTCTTAATCTTCCTTGGAACCTTCATCTGCCATAATCTCTTCCACAACCTCTTACAAACATAAAAGCTTAACTTTTTCCCTCACAACTTAAGGTTAAGTTTTGGATCATATGATTGGCACTCTTAACAAAACAGTTCAATTAGATTCCTTTGTCCAAATCCATGTATCCTTGTAAGTATTGCTGGACAACCAAATTTTAATAATATCATCAGCCACCATTGGATTGAAGAGAGTTCTTACTTTAGGTATATCCCAAGTTCTAGTATCTAGAGAAATGAGAGTATCAACATTATCATCCACATGTGTAGCAATATGGCCAATAGTATCTTCATCTAGCCCAAGTTGTAGCACTTTATGGCTTGGTACCCAAGAATCCTGTCATATTTTGATATTCTCCCCATTTGTAACTCTCCAGCGCACCCTTCCAATAACCATTTCTTTGCCTAAAAAATTCCTCTCCATGCATAAGAAGGTTTAGGACCTAAATTGGCTTGAAAGAAAGGGATATTTGGAAAATATTTTGCCTTATAAACTTTCTGCAACAAAGAATAAGCATTTTGCAAAATACGCCAACTTTAACCAACAAAGTCATATTGGAAAAAATGTAAATTCTTAAATCACATTCCTCCTCTAAACTTAGACAAACACATCCTTTGCCCTCTCAACCAATTTACTTTTCTCTCATTTTCCCTTTGTCCCTACCAAAATCTTACAATCATACCCTCCAGATTTCGACACACCCAAAGGAAGCTCAAAACAACTGATAGCATAGGTAGGAATTGACAATGATACTGTCTTAATAAGTACTTCGCTTCATTCTTTTGATAGCAATATGGAAACTTTCAAGAGAAATCATCATTTTTTTATAATTTTTTTCCTTCTCACAACTGCTCTTTCCACACCTCTAGATATTTGGTGCCAAATTGTTGCCCATTTCCTTATTTCTTCGATAATATAGTTGGCTATCTTTGTGGCATCGATTTTAGAAGTTCGTGAAGAGAGCTGGACAAGTGGGATGAGGGAAAGAGGCCCGATTGATAAAAAAAAAAAAAAAGAGTAGCCCCACTAGTGGCAATAAAGGTCTCCACTCATTTCATTCATTCAGTGTTTGTGGTAAGGCACGATTCACAACAAACAAATGGGGAAAGCTTGCTTGCTATAGCCCTATTTTAGTGTACTATATTTTTTCCAACTTTGCAACTTAACCCAAGAAATGAAAGAAAATAAAATAAAGATGCCAATTCAATCAATAAGAGAAAATCCATCACGAAAAAATATTCAAAAACAAACTTATACAGAAATCTCCAATTATATGCACAAGATCTAATAGACAGTTAAATAAACGATAAGTATCAGTGAGAAATAGGAAACCCTTGGTATATGGGAGACCCACTTACTGGATGGAAGCAGTGAAGCTTGTAGATTTTGAATATATTGAAATTGATTTTGAGATTAAGGAATTTCAAAGATTTACAGTAAAACTTAAAAAATTTACAATAAAATTCCAAAGATTGTGAGGGGGAGGAGAAGGCAAAAAGTAAGGTGAAAGTTTAGCATGGTCATCATAAATGAACCGAATGATTTTACCTTTGCGCATGAGCAATCCTTGCTTTGCTCCGAACTGCACCCAAGAATTTTTCATTACAATGTAAGCTACTGTCTTTTTTTAGCGGTGCTACATCCTCGACGCATGTAGCTCGAATGCATCCCGAATGGCATGAAAAATGTTTTTTTTTTTAGATTTTATTTCATACATTTTTTTTATATTTTTAAACATTTTTGAAAAAAAAAATTACATTAGCATTAAAAAATACTTAATCAGTAAAATATATTTTAATAAAAAAGTGTGGGATCAGATTTGGCCCAAAGGCCCGACAGCGATGGGAGTCCACAAGGAAGGAAAAGCATACTAAGAGCTCAACTCTGCAGAATCCAAAATATATATCAAACCCGTCGCCACCTTTATCGGGATTTTAAGCAGATACGAAATATCAACAAACTCGGAAAGATATATTATGCAGATACGCAATCACGATGATTACGGAAGGCGTTACAAGGGACATGTATTACCCCAGAGGCTTATAAATAGACCAGGTAAATCTCAACTGTGGACATGAAGAATTTTTCCCGTAAATACGTGATCACTAACTTGAGCGTCGGAGTTATCTCGGGTGGAAAGCCACCATCTTCCCTTAATTCTTCTTGCAGGTAACAAGAGCAGGAGGCCGGCGAGACACGTCCTCAACATAGGCGCCGTCTGTGGGATACGACTTTACAGACGATTAGCGTGGATCTCGCATGCCAACTGTGACACGTTCCGTAGCCAGCCGAATGACAGGAGCATCAATGGAAGCACGATTAGCAGCGGCGGAGGAAAGACTGAGAACAATATTGGAAGCCTTGGAAGCGCTACAAAAAGAGAACGAGACCCTGCGACAAAGGAACGTTGAATCCAGCAACACAGCCGTACCGTCTGTCGACGGGCAAGGAGAGCAAGAGGCGGATAGTAACGCAGGGGTCGAGCTTGAGCGCGTGGAAAAACAGATGCTGCACGACGAGTTGAAGGATCTTGCAAGCAAATATGAGGAAATAGCCAAAAGAGTGGGGGGACATTCTTCGGTTGACAGCTTACTAAGCCAAACTGACTTGCCATACAGCGAGCGCATCATGGGAATCCCTTTGCCGCCAAAATTTAAACTTCCCCAAATCGAACTGTACGATGGGTCCAGAGACCCTGTGGACCACCTAGAAAACTTTAAAGCTCACATCACGCTCCACGGCTTCCCAGGCGAGATCGCCTGCCGGGCTTTCTCTTTAACCCTGAAGGGGACAGCGAGGGGCTGGTTCGGGACCCTCCGGCCAAGGTCGATAGATAGCTTCGAGGAGTTAGCTAAGCTTTTCATAACTCAATTTATGCCAAGCAGAAGGCGCCGGCAACCAGCCGCCTACCTGCTAACAGTCAAGCAAAAGGAGGACGAGTACCTCAAGACCTACCTCACACGGTTCAACAAGGAATGCCTAACAAAGGATGACCAGGATGAAAAGATCACTCTGGCCGCCCTCCTGGGAAGGATCTGGCCTCAGAGCCCCTTCATGGTCGATCTGGCAAAGAAGACTCTCTCCACCCTGAGGGAGTTCATGGATCAAGCGGACAACTTTGTCAACGCCGAAGACAAGCTGCAAGCATTGGTAAACCCCCGCAAAGAAAACAGGAGGGGAGAACGGCGAAGCGGGCATGATGAAAAGAAAGCGGGAACAAGTCGGCAGGAAAGAAGGCGAGAAAGGTACACAGATCAATACACTAGGTTAATGCATAATAACCTAAGTGTCAGAGAGGAAGAGGATGGCAAGGCCGAAGGGCGCCCACATCAGACAGCAGATCGGTATTGCAAGTACCACCAGACAACGTCCCATTGGACCGAAGATTGTACAACCATGAAAAAGAGGGTCACTGGCCTAATGGGAACAGGCGAGTTAGAGCACATGATCGCAGAACGGTCAAAACCTACTAGGCGCCAAGAAACCGGGCGAAGAGGGAAAAGGAGCTTCAGCCCCGAACGAAGAAACCGCGGCAACAACCCTCAGAATGATCGTAACCGGGCGAACAACAGGGGGAACGGCGGCAGAAGCAGGACCCCCACCAGAGGCGGCAGGAATAGGACTCCCCCGAGAAATAACAATAATAGAGAACTAATCGGGAAATCAGGACGATAGCCGGAGGATTCGCTGGAGGCGGGGTATCCACATCCAGTCGCAAGGCGCACGCTAGAAGAGCTCAGTACGAGGAAGTATATGTAATGGATAGGGCACCGAAACAGCAAAAACTGAACCAAGAACGAGAAGTAATATCCTTTGGAGAGGCGGACAGGTAAGGGATACTGTACCCCCATGACGACACCCTGGTACTCACCCTCATCATAGCCAACTACACGACTAGGCGGGTACTAATTGATAACGGAAGCTCAGCCGATATATTATTTTGGGACGCATTCAACAGAATGGGCATTGATCCCGGGCAGTTACGAACTTCCCCAACTCTATTGAAAGGTTTTTCCGGTGAAGCAATCTAACCAGTAGGAGCCATCACACTCCCAATTACTGCCGGGAGTGGAGCATAAACAGCAACCACCATGACCGACTTCTTGATAGTAAAAGTCACTTCCTCCTACAATGTTATACTAGGGAGACCAACCCTCAACCGCCTCAAAGCAATAACTTCCACGTACCACCTCAAGATGAAATTCCCAACCGACAGCGGGGTAGGAGAATTAAAAGGAGAGCAGGCACTAGCTAGGGAGTGCTATGTACAGGAATTGAAGAAAAATGGAAACGAAGTTTGCGCAATCGAGGAGCCGGAAGAAGCCTTCCTCCCGCCACTTCCCCCCGCTATGGCCGAGGCCTCGCAAGGGGAAATACAGGTCGGAAACGAACCAATTCAACAACATGCCGAGGTCAACGAACCCTTGGAACTTATAACACTGTTCGCAGACCGCCTAGGGACAACCGTGCGCGTAGGAACAAACTCTTCTTCTGCGAATAGAGAGAGTCTGAAATAGCTGCTGGTAGAGCACAGAGACATTTTTGCCTGGAGCCACGAAGAAATGCCAAGGATAGACCGCACCATCATTGAACACAGACTAGGCGTGAACCCAGCGCATAAACCTGTGCGCCAAAAAAAGAGGTCTTTCAGCGAGGAAAAATCACCGCCATTGGCTTTGAGGTCGAGAAGCTGCTTGCCGTCGGTTTTATCAAGGAGGTCCACTACCGGGAATGATTATCTAACGTCGTCATGGTGAAGAAAACCAACGGGAAGTGGAGGATGTGCGTAGATTTTACCGACCTCAACAAAGCCTGCCCAAAAGATGTTTCCCCCTGCCACGCATCGACCTCGTCGTGGATGCAACAGCAGGACACCGAACGCTCAGCTTCATGGACGCATACTCAGGATCCAATCAGATACAAATGCACTCGGCAGACAGGGAAAAGACGGCGTTTATAACCGACCGGGGGTTGTATTGCTATCAAGTAATGCCATTCGGATTAAAGAACGTAGGAGCAACTTACCAAAGGTTAGTCAACTGAATGTTCGCAAAGCAAATGGAGCAGACCATGGAAGTCTACATAGACGACCTCTTAGTAAAAAGCAAGGAGCCTTCCCAACACATCGTTGACCTAAGAGAAGCATTCGAAGTGTTGCGTCAGTATAAGATGAAGCTGAACCCAGCAAAATGAGCCTTAGGCGTCGAGTCAGGGAAATTTCTGGGATTCATTGTATCAGAGAGAGGAATCGAGGCTTCCCCCAAGAAGATAGAGGCTATAATCAATATGAAGCCGCCAAAGAACCTGCACGAGACCCAACAGTTAGCAGGAAAAGTGGCCGCCCTGGAAAGGTTCATAGCCAGGTCAACCGACAAGTGTATGCCTTTCTTCCACGTATTGCGTAAATCATACACTTGGAATGAGGCGTGTGACGAAGCATTCAGAAACCTGAAGCAATACCTGGCCAACCCACCGCTCCTGAAGCAGCCCGAGAGGGGTGACGTGCTCTGCGCTTATCTAGCCGCCTCCCCGCATGCGGTGTCCGCCGTCCTGATAAAAGAAGACAAAGCCGAACAACATCCCGTATATTACGTAAGCCGAGCCCTCAGAGGAGCAGAAGTAAGGTATCCTAAGATTGAAATGCTAGCCTTTGCTTTGGTAATGGCGGCCAGGAAGTTACGTCCGTATTTCCAAACCCACACAATAAGGGTACTGACAGAAGCACCGCTGGCAAAAACCCTAAGGAAACCAGACTGCACGGGAAGACTGATAGGATGGTCAATCGAATTGAGCGAATTCGACCTAAAGTACGAACCCAGGAAGGCAGTGAAGGAACAAGCACTGGCAGACTTCGTAGCCGAGTTCACAGGTTTCCCCCAGGAAGCTCAAAACGCCGCCACGGCGCAAGCAAGAGCACCATAGGTGATGCACATAGATGGGTCATCCTGCAAGACCGGCGGCGGCCTGGGAATACACCTCATAAGCCCCAGCGGCGAAGAAAGACACTACATGGCTACGCTTGCATTCAGAGTGATGAATAATGAAGCAGAATACGAAGCACTGATCACCGGTCTCTCAATAGACGCCCAGATTGGAGTGACAGAAGTTGAAGCCAGATCAGATTCACAAGTCGTTGTCAACCAAGTTTTGGGACTGTACGCCACCAAGAGCGTAAAGCTGAAGAAGTATTTGGATCGGGTGTGGGAAGTACGAGACCTTTTCTCATATTTTACCATAATCCAGGTCCCGCGAACTGACAATGAAGTGATGGATATGCTGGCCAGGACGGCTTCGGGAATGGAAATGGCACCCCTTCCCTGGCAACTAGAAAGAAGAGTCATTGAGATACCCACCGTGGACGCAGAAGTAGCAACAATAGACTGTAGCTTTCCCGAATGGGCAAACACAATAGTGGAATATCTGACGTCGGGCAAACTTCCGGAGGAATGAGATGAAGCAAGGAAAGTAAGAAGGAAAGCGGCGAGATTTGTGCTTATCGAAGGGATCCTTTACAAGAGAGGACTCTCTGCCCCCTGCTGCGATGCGTCTCGCCATAGGAAGTGCAGTATGTCCTCGCCGAGATACATGAAGGAATCTGTGGGAACCATTCAGGGGGGAGAGCCCTGGCTAGGAAGGCAATCAGAGCGGGCTATTACTAGCCCAATGCAATAAAGGATGCGCAGGAATTTTCAAGAAAATGCCTCAAGTGCCAGGAATATGCACCTATACCTCACGCCCCGCCAGAGGAATTGACCTCCATCACGGCACCCTGGCCTTTTGCCCAGTGGGGCATGGACATAGTGGGACCTTTCCCACCAGGCAAAGGCGGAGTCAAGTTCATGATAGTAGCCGTAGACTAATTCACCAAATGGGCGGAAGCCGAACCCCTGGCGACAATTACCAGCAAAGCGGTAACACGGTTTCTATGGAAGAACGTGATTTGCCGATTCAGAATTCCCCACAGTATAATAACAGACAACGAGGGCAGTTCGACTCTGACCAATACCGAGAATGGTGTGCCGAGCTACGAATCAGACCCAAGTATTCCTCGCCAGGCCACCCCCAAGCTAATGGACAAGCCGAATCAACCAACAAGGCGCTACTCGCCATCCTAAAAAAGAAAGTCATAGAGAAGAAAGGGGATTGGGCAGACGAGCTTCCGGGAGTACTTTGAGCGTACAGGACGTCAGTCAAAACGCCGACCGGGGAATCCCCATTCACCCTAGCGTACGGAACAAAGGCCATACCGCCGGTGGAGGTAGGGCTGCCCAGTCACAGAACAAGTCACTTCTCGGTTAACCAAAACAACAGCAAGCTTGAAGAAAATCTGGATTTAGTGGAGGAAGAAAGAGAAAAGGCAGAAGCCAGACTGTTGCAAGAAAAAGCCAAGACCGAGCGATTTTCAATAAAAGAGTCAAGTCCCGGACTTTCAAGGTCGGAGACCTGGTTCTAAGGAAATACGGGGTGACCACCCAAAGTCTTGGAAAATTGGAACCTCAATGGGAATGGCCTTATATAGTGGTAACAAACAGTATAGGAGGATCGTATCGGCTGAAGGACAGTCAAGGGAAAGAGCTACCTCGACCATGGAACGCAGAGCACTTGAAGAAGTTTTACCAGTAGAAATCTTATAGTCATTTCAGATTTGCTTTTTATTTAAGTTTTCGTCAATTTGCATTTTCCAGTAGTCATTCCTGCTTTGTTTATTAAAAGTTTTCGTCAATTTGCATTTTCCAGTAGTCATTCCTGCTTTGTTTATTAAAAGTTTCGTCAATCTGCATTTACCAGTAGTCATTCCTGCTATATTTTTTTTGAATTTTCGCCCAATCGCATTTTATCAAATCCCATCCCATCGTCCTTATATCAATTAGATTTTTGAAATACCTCATCTTTAAAGATCACGCTACCTCAAGCGAAATAAAGGGGCGCAGAGTCAAATGACCACGCCACCTTCAAACAAAGTAAAGGGGCGCAGAGTCAAATGACCACGCCACCTTCAAACAAAGTAAAGGGGCGCAGAGTCAAATGATCACGCCACTTTCAAACAGAGTAAAGGGGCGCAGAGTCAAATAACCACGCCACCTTCAAACAGAGTAAAGGGGCGCAGAGTCAAATGACCACGTCACCTTCAAACAGAGTAAAGGGGCGCAGAGTCAAATGATCACGGCACCTTCAAACAGAGTAAAGGGGCGCAGTGTCAAATGACCATGGCACCTTCAAACAGAGTAAAGGGGCGCAGTGTCAAATGACCACGCCACCTTCAAACAGAGTAAAGGGGCGCAGAGTCAAATGACCACGCCACCTTCAAACAGAGTAAAGGGGCGCAGAGTCAAATGACCACGTCACCTTTAAACAGTGTAAAGGGGCGCAGAGTCAAATGACCACACCACCTTTAAACAAATTAAAGGGGCACGGAGCCAAATGACCACGCCACCTTAAAACAAACAGAAGACGCACACAGTAACAAGTATAAGCACGCGACAGCAAAGGTCAGGAAAAAGATCTATTACAAAATACAATCCAAGTCCAATTACAAGTTATGGTTACAACATACAACAACAAAGAATAATAATACATGTACAAAATAAGGCAACTCTTCGTCACGAGTTGCCGCTTTCTTCGGGAGGCGGCAAGGGGGGCACCTCAGTGAAGGCATCGGGGACTTCACTGCGCCCAAAAGTATCAGCCCGGCGGCAAGCGGCCAGCTCAGGGGAAAACAAGCCCACATCAAGAGCTTGCAAGTTGGTTGTCGGGTCAGCCAAGATACGGTTCCGAAGGCGCAGGATCCCGGAGCCATGCCCAAAGGTGAAGGCGGTGTCTCGAACCTGGGGAACCAAAGCTAACTGTGCCCGGAGGCAGGAATTTTCCTCCCGGGCAGCAGTCAACTCGGCAGCCTTCCTGGCCAACTGCTCATCCCTGGCCATTGCAACCAGGTTGGTCTTCCTGAGCTCCTCGTCCGTATTCGCACGGCTCGCCTTGTATTTCTGATGACGCTCACGAAGCTCGACCAATGAACCCTGCGCCTCGGACGCCTCTTGGGCGGCGAAGCGAGCCTTCTCCAAGGCACCCAGCAAGTCTTTGGTCAGCCCACCGCACCTTTCCTTAAGGCCGACAACTTCCCCCCGGGCTGAGCACAATTCCCCGCTGCTGGCGCGAAGCTCAGAAGTCAAGCGGGCGATTTCGGCATCAAACCCTTGCCGGGCCTCACGGAGCTGCACCATCGCCAGGTCCCTCTCCGATTGCAGGACCTGGCGGGAGAAGTCTTCTCTGGCTTTCGCCTCCTGAGTGAGACGAACAGCATCACGAAACTCGAGAACTTCTCCCTCACGCAGCTCGAGCTCCCCTTGAAGAGCATCCACGACGCCTTCTGCTTGGGTGACCCGTGACTCAAGCTCCCTATTTTTTTCGATCAGGGCCTCCATTTCGGCCCTGTCCGCTCGCCACCTCTCGGTGATTCTTTCTTCCCGAACAAGGAAGTCAATTGCGAGCTATACCGCCAAGCCTTCAACCCCCTGCAGAGAAAGAAAATGTAATCCAAGTAAATGGCAAGCAACAAAGGCAAGCAAAACCAAAAGATAGCAAGAGATAATGTTAATCCGAATAATACCATGGAGAACCACTCCCTCAGCTGGTTGGCCATGTTGGCAGCACTTCCTCCTGGGCAAATACAGGAAGAGGGGAAGCCTCCCGGTGAGCCATGCCCACTGCTGGATCCCGCACATGCCCAGATACGGGCAATAGTCCTGGATGAGCTGACCCAACCCATGCGGGGTGGGAGTCGTCACCGAGCATCTGGTCCAGCTCCTCATCAGTGAGGGACTCCCGGCCCCCGTCGAATGAGGGGGCGTGCAGAGGCGGCGGAGAAAAATGCTCCCCGCTCCCAACCAAGGATGGAGTTTTACCTCCAGACACGGTCGTGGGAGGGGTCTCCGAGTTGGGCGGCCCAGCCATTGAAAGGCCGCGGGCGCCTTCAGAAGGGGGGGATAAAACACCTCCTTCTCCTTCACGGCTCGCCTCCTTTACCCCCGCAGGAGGAACGCCTGCCTCCTCAAATCCTTCCAGGTGAAGGGCGGTAGCAACACAAGGAGGGAGCTCGCCGCCCCGCACGGGACCTTCAGCGGTTGGCGCCAGAAAAACTGGGGACGATGCCTGGGCGTTCAACTGAGAGGGGGCGGGAGCCTGAAAAGCAGCGGCCAGCTCAAAGAGAGCTATGTTGGCCAGCATCTCTTTGTCCCCCAAGCCGCCGGACTGTGGTTTCACGGAGGAAGTGCCCGCAGAGGAAATGGGTGCCACAGTCTGGTCACCCGAGGACTTAGACCCCTCAGGCGGAATTGGCGTCGCGTTCTCACCGCCCCCTGGAGAAACCACGTCTCGGGGCGTTGGCTCAGGGGCGCTCACTTCGGGCGTCGAGCTCCCCTCCAAAATTTGAGCCGCCCGTGTCAAATTCTGGTAGCCAACTGAGGGCGCCCTGCTCTTCTTGGGCGGGGGGTTCACGGAAGAGCCCTCGGGGCGGTCTCTTTTCTTATGACCCTCATTGTTCTTCTTTTTTGACCTTTTTTCCTTTTTTCCCTCCGCCGCGGCAGTCTCTGGCCGTTCAGCTTCCCTAGGCTTGCTCTCAGCATCCCGCACGAAAAGGGCACCCCTCGTTGTCTTCTCTGAGAGCGCCGACAGAGGGTAGGGATGACATCAGTGATCATGAAATCACGCCCCTATACAAATGAACGGTTCGGAGACGTCAAGAACCGATCAATATGTGCAGGAGTCAACAGCTTATCAGTCCAGAGATCTTCCAGATGATCTGTGGCCCAAGCATTGATAGCATCAATCCGGTCAAGTTCTCGGTGGGATAAGGGGGGCATGGTTGACCACAAGCCCTTACCATCAGGGATTGGGCGCCAGATAGCCCTAATGGGGAAATCCCTGAGCCTCCTGACCAGGGAACTCTCATCCTTGGCCACTGATAAAAAAAAAAACTTGGTGGTCCACGCCTTAGCATTAGAATATCTTCCTTCGAACCTTGCCAGGGACTGGCCTTTCTCCTTCTTGCGAAAACCTGCCACACATCCCTTAGTGGCCGCCCTCACATCGTAGAAGGCCAAAATTCAAGAGCAGTGAGATCGGTGTAAGGATCGTGAAGGGGCTCTAGCACCATCCGAAAAACGATGCAAGCACACAAGAACACCCTCAGAGCAAAAGGGTGAAGTTGAATAGAAGCGAGCTCTAGAAGGTCCAGAATGTCTTGAAGGGGGCGGCAGAAGGGGAGTTTCAAGCCATGCGATAACAGGGCGACGGAAATGGCCACCCAACCCGAAAACCCCTCATCATCACAGCAGCCCGAATCAGGGGCTTTCATTACAACTGAACTGGGAATCTTGAACTCTTCCCTAATCCCAGCCAAGTGTTTCTCACGAACACTGGAGCGCCAAGCATAACCTTCAAAGGTCGTGCTCTCAGGAATATCAAAAGGCTGGACCGAACCGCTGCCTTGGTCTGCCATGGGAAGTAATGAAGAAGAAGAAGAATGCAAGAAGCAAGAAGCAAGAAGGAACAAAAAGGCAGAGACGGAAAGAGTCTAATAACGAGAGAATGCAGAAAAGCAAAATAAAGAGAGAAAGAGAAGAGGTATTTAAAGAAAACAAATGCGGCATACCAACAGGCGGAGATATGATGACCTGACATGAAGACAAAGGTGTAACTGTCAGATGAGAAGACGGGAGGATAGCACGCGCCCGATGATCCAGGGAAAGGAGCGAATTCCCAAGTTTGCCTTCGCGGGAAATAAAAAAAAAAAAAATTAAATTTCCTACGCCTCAAGGCGAAGAAAATTTGCGGGGTAATTGTGGGATCATATTTGGCCCAAAGGCCCAACAGCGATGGGAGCCCACCAGGAAGGAAAAGCATACTAAGGACCCAACTCTGCAGAATCCAAAATATATATCAAACCCGTTACCACCTTTATCGGGATTTTAAGCAGATACGAAATATCAACAAACTCAGAAAGATATATCATGCAGATACGCAATCACGATGATTACGGAAGGCGTTACAAGGGGCATGTATTGCCCCAGAGGCTTATAAATAGACCAGGTAAATCTCAACTATGGACATGAAAATTTTTTCCTATAAATACGTGATCACTAACTTGAGCGTCGGAGTTATCTCGGGTGGAAAGCCACCATCTTCCTTTAATTCTTCTTGCAGGTAACGGGAGCAGGAGGCCGGCGAGACACGTCCTCAACAAAAAGTATTTTGATTTCGGGACTAAATTTCGGAACAAAACTTAGCATTTCTCTCTCTCTTTTTTTTTTTTTTAAAATCTCAATGCTCTTATATGACTTAAAATTTAAAGAGTAATGATAGATTTACTTTTTATTTATCACTAATTTATCATTCAAAGTATACATATATATATATATCTTTAAGTATTTTTTTAATATTCTTAATTATTAAGAAAATATTAAAAATATATAATTTTAATAATAATTACTTTCTTAATTATTAAGGAAAATAAAAAATTTTAAAATAATTAAAAATTAAATAGAGTAGTAAATTAATGATAAATAAGATATATGTATATCATTATTCAAATTTAAATAGTAAAAAAAAAAGAGATTAAACAGAGGAGAAAAAGAAAATAAAGTAAGTCGTTTTTGGCTTTACATTTTCGGATTTTCCCGAAATAAGAGGAATTTGGTTCTTTTCCATTCCATTTTCGCCACAGAGAGAGAGAGAAAGAGAGGGGCATACGGGTATTTGAGATCTAAAAAGAACCCGAATCAGTGAAAGCTTGCTTCCTCTACAAGCCAAACCCTCTCTCTCGCTCTCACCAATCTTCCGACACCGAAGACGCACCTTAGCACCGCCACCGTTTCTCTCTCTCTGATTTACGGTCTCTGCTTTTTTTCTTCCCCCTGCTCTCTCTGGTACGCTATCAATCGCACCAGATCTCGTATCCCTCTCTTCGATTTTCAATTTGAAGGAATTTGATTCGAGTAATAGTAAAATTAAGAAAGGTTTAAACCATGAATTCAAATTTCGGAAAATCCACCTTCGACTTCGATCTGGGTCAAGGATCTTCCCGACCCAAATCCCTCAACCAGCAGAAAAACCAGATCTCCTCCTCCTCCTCCTCCTCCTCGTCCTCGTCGTACACCTATGCTTTCTCCCAACCCAAATCCACGTGGCAGCCTAACAAGCCCTCCTGGACTCACCAGCCGGCACCGACCCAGCCGGCTGCCAAACCAGGCTTGTCCAATGGGCCCACTACTTCCATGGTCGGCGACATCCTTGGGAAGAGCTGGAATTCCTCGGTGCCTTCTGGTTCAAGCGCCGGCATCGGGATCGTCGACAAGAACCCAAATCTGTTCGAGGATTTGGTCAGCACTGCCTTGGGCGGTCAAGGTAAGAGCAATTCCAATGTCCCTTTGAAGAACGCGACTCCCGTGTCATCGGCGTCGAATAAGAGCAGCTCGTTCTCGATGGGAAACATGGCTGATACTTTGCCGAAAACTGGTGATTCGGTTAAAACTAGTGGAACCTGGGGATCTTCTGAGAGTTTTGGAAGTTATGCTAATACTGGTGGATTTAATTCTAGAAGTAGTAGTATTCGCAATAATAATACCATTAATAGTGACAAGGGTCCGAATCTTGGAGGTCCTTCAATGCGAAGTATGGGCAGTAGTGGTGGAGTTGGGGTCGGGATGAGCTCTAGTATGGACCCATTTGTTTCTTTGGTTGATTTTGGATCAAAACAATCGGGTCGTGGTGTTGATTCGGCGACTACAAATAGTAAGACTAATGCTGGTAATGATGCCTTTGGGGATTTCCAGAATGCCTCAAAATCAGGCTCAGCTGCATACCCTTCGGGTGGTTTTACGTCAAATAATAACGATTTTATGGGAGTCAACTCCGGTACTGGTCCAAAAATGAGTGATTTTGGGATACCGGGAATGGATTTTGGTTCTAAGAATCAGACTCCGATTCAGAGCTCTGATGATGATCCGCTCAAAATGTTTTTCTCCTCGTCATCTGTGGCTCCGGCCGGAGGTGCTATTGGAGGACAGCAAACGTCAGGAGTTGATGACTGGGGACTGGATAATGACTTTGATGGTGGGTTTGGAGGAGACCATGACGGTGGTTCCACAACTGAGCTTGAAGGGCTTCCACCACCTCCTGCTGGGGTGTCAGCTTCCATGGCTAAAAACAAGGGGATGGATAGTTACAAGCAGGGACAGTATCCCGATGCCATCAAGTGGCTTTCTTGGGCTGTAATTCTTCTTGAGAAAGCAGGTGATGCTGCTGCTGCTGTGGAGGTCTTGTCGGGCAGGGCATCTTGTTACAAAGAAGTTGGAGAGTATAAGAAGGCTGTGGCAGACTGTACAAAGGTAATGATGGATTTCTTTTCTTAAAATTGGGAATGCTAAGATTTTTTGCTATGCATTTGATATTATCCTGTGGCTTGTGGTCTTGTAGATGACATCTGTGACTTTAGAGTTGTTGAGTTATTAGTAATATCATTTGGGTGTTTGGCATTAAATTAGTAGAGCTATACAGAGCTAATGAGTGTAAGTAAGCTAGCTCCTATAGGCAGAACAGAATAGAATTGCCTGTGAAAAAAGGCATATTTGAACAAACTAACTAACTTTCATATATACATATGCAATAAGTACTACTGCACGCTGATGTGTGCTGCATCAAGGTTTGCTTTTGCCAGATCTAAAGCATATTTCCTTTAGTTTGAGTAATGGTAGATGACCAACTTAAAAGAGGTAAGCAGCCAAATGGTTCATGTTGGAGTGTGGTTCAACTGCATGTAGACAGCTGAATGCCATTTCTTTGCTCCATCATAATGATTAAATAACACATTCTTGATTGCCTTATTTCCCTTTAAGAATAATGTTAGTAATCTGGATTGTGCTGTGTAGGTACTGGAAAAGGATGGAGCAAATGTATCTGTCCTTGTACAACGTGCTCTCCTGTATGAAAGTATGGAGAAGTACAAACTTGGGGCAGAGGACCTTAGGTCTGTTCTGAAGATTGATCCGGGTAATAGGATTGCAAGAAGTACCGTTCACCGCTTGGCTAAGTTGGCAGACTAGAATAACAGATTTTTAATCTTTTATATTCATAGAATTTTCATATAGATTGATACGTTTCCTTCTTACTATAACAAAAAAAAAAAAATTGTGGGAAATGAACATTTGCTTGGATACACGAACAGTTATCACGATCTGGCTGTTGGGATTATTACATGTGTGGTGTATTCTATTTGTGACTGGGAATGATTCTTTGTGTTGCATGTATGTGGCATCAAAATTTGAAGTGATTTGCAGGGTGTACTTTGTATTTCATATTTGCGGAACAACTTAATTTCTAGCTGAAGCCCTGAGCTATGCATTTCTCTGTTTTCTAGTCGACCTCTTAATGCAATTACACTGCACATCCTCATATTTCTTGCTAAGCTCAGTCCTATTTAGTTTGGGACCTGGTAGCCTTATAGTTTTGGCCTTTGTGATTCTTCAGGTTGCTAATCTCCCTTAGTCTGGCAGCTTATAGTCACCTGTAATTTTCATTACAGGTGACGTACAGTGCTTCAATAATGCTTGTTGACATATATACTAAGTTCCGTGATGATGGGAATGTAATTGTACTTTATTTGGTTATTTGAATGGCTTCTTCTTATGGTACTTGCCTTGTCTATTCCTGTTTGATGATGCAGCTTTTGCTTGAGTTGTTTTAGTGATTGTAAACCATCGTATTGCCAGGTTAGCTAGAATTGAAGTTGGAGTGCCTGTTTATTAGAAAGCAAAATAAGAACTCCTTTTTGGTTGGAAAATGGTTAAACCACCATCTAGTTAAGCTTTTTGAGACAGTTCATGTTTAAACATGGTATTATAGCAATAAACCTTAAGTTAAACCTTGATTATACTCTTATCTTCCAATTGAAAATGATAATTTTCAAATAGATAGGTCCCCACACCCTACGTGATGGAGAATATTAAAGAAGATAAATCAAACGGTTATATTAGCATCTGTTTTGAAACTTCTGAATTTCAAAGTGGACGCATATTTTGAATCATTCCAAGCATATATTTAACATTTTTAGGAAGGTAACAAGAAGAGTGTGATGAGTAATGCTTTATCAAAGTCTAGTGCGCTTATGGTTTGTGATACAGTGATGGGTCCTGTCCGGTCTGCAACATTGTTAGTTGCAAACTTCATTTGTTTGGATTTGAACTGGCTCATTAGTAGTAGTTTGGCAAAATGTTCAAACATCACCTGTATGGTTCCTAGCGTCCCACATCAATGATTCCTAGTACTGATGAGTTTGTTTATTGCGGACCTCTTTTGCATTTTGGACGTAATTTTCCATGAAATGTTGAGAGTTTTTGGCTGCAAAGTTTCCTGCAACTAGCATTTCTGCGTAGCGTGTGTGGCTCAGAACTAGTTGGCAATCTAGGCCTTGACAGAAATGAAGTCACTGTAAGTATGTATATATGTATGTTTGAATGCATAAGCATGCATATGTAGTTAGAGAAGATCAATTGGTGTTAAAATTTCCTTCTTATTCTTCCTGAGAGGGAAAAATAGATGGACAAGAAAGTATAGAATATTTGTGAACTGTCATCTAGGAAAACTGTGACTGAATAAGCTCCATTTAGTTTGAGAGATGATTTCAACTCATTTCATCATTATAATTTTTTTTTAAATTCACATAAAATATAATAAATCATTCAATCTTTTTAAATTTTAAAATAATATTCTATACAACTTTTAATTTTCATATTAACTCACTATCCAAACTATACCTAAGTCAGGGTAAGGTGTAAGGGTATTCTTGCTTTTTTCTTTTTCTTGAAGTTGTTTAAATTCTAGTTTTTTAGGTTTCAGTTTTTTAATATCTAATATCTTAAATTTCAAATCTCTTACGATTATATGGATTTTAATTTTTAGATTTGGTTTTTTATGTTTTTCCTTTCTCTTTACTATGTTTTATCTCGGTTTTTTCTTTTTCTTTTTTTCTATTTTAATTTGTGACTTATATAAAAATAATTTGTGAGCTATTTTTAGGTTACATTTACTTGTATCCTTTTTAGATGTGTCATGCAAGCTTAGCCGATTTAGTCATTTATTGATAAGATTTTTTCCTTGTGATTCTGACGGATAGTTGATGACTTGACTTTTTATTTTTCAAATCCAAAATCCAAGTAAAAATTAAAATTTGAAAAGTAATTAATTATTTTTAAAAAATCCAAAATTTAGGGACCATACAAGTTGAATTTTTTCAAAAAAAAATGTATTCCAGTTTTTGAAAAACGATTATGAGACAACCAAACTCGAATTCCCCAAATTCCTATAACAAAAACAAAAAAAAAAATTGATATGACATGACTCCTCAAAGGGGGGGTATTATGCTGTCAAACCGCCAGAAAGAGGAAAGGTAGCGCCAACCTCAAGACGATTTATAAAAAGAAAAGAAGGCCACAATGGAGAAAATTTGATTGCTTGGTAAGAAGGTGGATCCTCGGTACCCTCTCGGAAGAGGCCTTTGGCCTTGTCGTGGGTTTGGACTCTGCCCATCATGTCTGGGTGGCGCTCAAGGCAGCGTATGCCCATAACTCTCAATAGCGAGCAACAGCTTGGCTTCAATCAGATGACCAATGGCTGACAAGATGCATGTGTTTTCTCTGTTGAACAACCTTGGTGCCCCTTATAAGCTATTCACCACCTCGATGCCCAAACCTCACATGCTGTCCTGTGTTGAGATTCTTCCACTGCTGCAAGGGTATAAAGTCGAAACTAATCTTCATGATTCTAAGACATCTTTTACCTTCCATGGACATCGGAATAGTGCGGTTCTTAGGATCACCGTTGTGGTGGGCGTTCGTAGCAACAAGGCTTCTTTCGTGATCTTGGCTTCCATCCAGCCAATCAATCTGTTCGTGATTCTGGAATAGGGGTTTCGTCAGTCCACCCTTCTACCTATGAGGCAACCGAGAGGCCCATCACCACTACGGCCCGTGAGCCACCAGATGTATGTCAAATTTGTGGAGAAAAGGGCCACATAGCTCTTAAGTGCATATTTAGCCAATCGTTCGAACCTGATGATATTCCTCAAGCACCGGCTGCAATGACATTGTAAAATTCTTCTCCTCATAATGAATGGATTGCAGACATTGTAGCATCTGCCCACATGACAGGTAATCTAGAGATGCTTCAAAATTTACACCGTTACTTTGGTACTGATGTTAATTATTGGCGATGGTAGTTCACATGATGGTAGTTCACATGCTATTACTAATGTTGGAGATATGTACATAAATAATGGCACCCATTGCATTAAGTTTCGTGATGTCCTTTTAGTATTGATGCTTGCAAAAAAATTTGTTATCTACGGAGCAACTTACTAATGATTATCCATATACCTGTAAATTTTATGGTGTTGGTTTTATTGTTAAAGAACGGGAGACCAACCGCTTTCTAATGAGCAGACAATAAAAGGGTAATCTTTACACCCATCAACACCTTACGAAGCACATTTCTCCACCCCTTTTTGGGTACCACTGAAGACATGTGGCATCAACCTTAGGACATCCTTAGTTATCTACTATCCAAGTCCTCGTAGTTAAAGGACTTATTCAAATTTCTAGCGCCAATTGAGCTCAGTCTATTTGTGAAAGTTGTCAGTTAGGCAACTTGAGCAGATTTTCTTTTTTACCCTCTTTTAATTTAACTCATGATATTTTTAATATAGTTTATTATGACTTGTGAGGACCTAGTCCTAGTATTTTTGTTAGTAGTTTCTTTACTATGCATGCTTAGTTGATGTTTTTTCTAAGTTTATATGGTTCATTCCGCTTAAAAAAAATCTAATTTTTTCTCAACAATTTTACTTTTAGAGAAATATGTTGAACGAAAATTCAATGAAAAAAAACTCCAAACGGATAGGGGTGATGAATTTGCTATGACTAAGTTTACCTCTCATTTAAAAAATAAGGAACTATTCACCAGTTTTCATGTCACCATTACCATTCACGAACTTGTTATGACAACGCTCTTTCATATTAATGTTCCAAAATGCCTTTGGGTAAAAGCCTTTGCCACTGCTACTTTTTTAATTAATCATCTTCCCACAAGTACTCTTGATTTATAATCCTTTTTTTCAGTCTTTATGAAACTTTCCCTCATTATCGATACTTACTTATTTTTGGATTCAAATGTTATCCCCACACTCGGTGTTGAATCTAAAATTTCAAATTTCATATAATTATATATCTACATATAGATTTTAATAATAACAAATAAATTTAAATCTCAAACTCAAGTTGTCTACACAATAGAGTCAAGTACATCAACGAATCAAGTATAAACAATAATAGGAACAAGTATATAAGATAAAACTCCTAGAGTAATATTACACATCTCTTGATAACATTTGAAATTGGATTAAAACTTAAAATTAATCTTTTCTCATAAAACATCAAATTGCATTTTTTACATATGCATGACATCATTAAAAGTTTTAATTTGAAAATTTGTATTTTTCATATAAGTATGACATTATTAAAAGTTTTAGTTTTGAAAATTGTATATTTCACATGTGCATAACATTATTAAAAATTTAAATTTTAAAAATTTTCAAAGATGATTGATTGTTATCTTTAACATGTGCATGATTTGTTTGAAAATTTTAAAAATTGACTGATGCACTTTTGACATATGCAAACGATAAATGATTTTATTTGAAAATCTTGAAAAGTGGTTAAAACATTTTTGACATATGCAAAGGTACATGATTTGGTTTGAAATTTTTGAAAAACAAATTATGCTCATTTCGTTATATGCAAAAAAGTAAGAAATTAGGTTTGAATATTTTGAAAAATGAATGAAATTATTTTTTACAATTGTAAAAAGGAGATGCTTTTATTTGAAAATTTTTAAAAGTGAGGAGTGCTCCTTTTTTTAATGTGAATATTTTCGAAGTTGAAAGTGAAGTCTCATACGCCTATGAATAGCTCACTTGAGATCTTCAAAAAAATAACAAGAGTTTAAACATTAATTGCTAGTTTTGCAATATTTATTCAAAGTTTTCAATCTCTCTTCTATAAGCATTGAACTTTAATTCTTATACATTTTGAGTGAGATATAGTTTGAGCTGTTTTAGTCTTATTCCATTCATTGAAGAATGTATTATGATAATTACCCACTATCAACTTTTGTATCAATGAAAAAATGCGTATAATCCTTGTGTGTGTAGAAGGTGTTCTACACAAGAAATAGTTGAATCACCATGTGTGAGGTGATTGTAAGTGTAGAAGGTGTTTTATACGGACTCTTTGTAGTGGTGTTACTCAAATGTATAATAGGTTTCTATCTCCACTTGAAGAAGGTTGAATAGTGAATATGAGAATCTTCAATGAGTAACTTGTGGCGATAACGTAGGTAGTTGAACCTCGTTAAATACTAAGCTTGTTTCTCTCTTACTCTTACTCTTTATATTTCCTGCTGCTTTATATTTTGTTTGTATTTTCTATTGTATGCTATTTTATAATTATTAATTTTTTAATATAACTCAATTCACCTCCCTTATGTTAGTCATCTGGGCAACACTAAAGATACCAAAAACAATAAATTTGATCAAAAAGTCTTACCTTGTGTATTTTTAAGCTATAGTGATCAACATCGTGGGTACAAATGCTATCACCCACCTTGTAGCCATACTTACATTTTCTTTCCATCATTGTTTTTAATAAACTTAAAATTTCTTATAAATATCTTGGAAATATTCATCTACACCCATCCTCTGAACCGATTTTGATTATATTTGACCTCTGGATACCCCACCATTGAACTATCCTCCCCCTACCACTTTCTCCACTATCCTTGAACTATATATTCCCTTACCCTTTCCCCCTCCCACCATTGAACCACCTCCTTCCCTCCTTACCCTCTCCACTCCTCACAGCCCTTCCACCCCCTCCACTTTACCTCCGCCCATTATCCATACTATGATTACCCACTCCCGCGCAGGTATCCATAAACACATCTTCAAATATGTCAAACTCCATGTTATCTCCATCATACCCAAAGAGCCAAAAACCATCCACTCTACTCTCATTAACCCTAGTTGGACTCAAGATATGCTTGATGAATTACAAGCTTTGCATGGTAACAATACATGGACCATTGCTCCTCATGATTCGTCTATGGTTGTTATTGGTTACAAATGAATTTTTAGAACCAAACTTAATGCAGATGGTCCTTTAGATCGATTGAAAGCACAATTAGTAGCTAAAGGGAATCAAATATATGGAATTAATTATCATGAAATTTTCTCACTTGTGAACTAACCAAGCACTATTCGGATTGTGGTCACTCTTGCGCTAATAAAACATTGGGACATTCATCAATTGGATATCAAGAATGTCTTTCTCCACGATGATCTTCACGGCCTGTCTACATAGAACAACCACTAGGTTTTATCCATGATCCAACTCACTCTTCACATGTTTGTAAATTGAACAAAGTATTGTATGCCTTAAAACAAGCCCCTCGCACATAGTTTGATAAGTTTAGTAATTTTTTACTCACATATTGATTTAATTATAACACCAGCCGATTGTTCATTATTCATTTATTTTTCCTCACGTGGTTGTCTTATATTACTCCTATATGTCGCTGATGTTTTACTCACTAGTTCCTCCACTGATTTTCTTCATGAATTTATTTCTACTCTTAGTAAACAATTCGCCATGAAAGACTTGGGCCCTCTTCACTATTTTTTGGGTATTTAAATTGTCCAAACCTCTAATGGCCATAATCTTACTCAAACTAAATATGCTCTTGATATTTTAGATTGTGCACAAATGACTTAATGTAAGCCCATAGGCACTCCAATGATGGTTAAGACTAAAGGCTTTATGTCCACACCACATTTTTCCCAACCCAGCTCGTTATCATAGTTTTATTGGTGCTCTCCAATATCTTACCCTCACTCATCCTGATCTTACATACAGTCTTAATTTTGTATCTTAATTTATGTACTCTCCCATTGAAGCTCATTTTAAATTGGTAAAAATATATCTTTGGATATATAAAAGGCACGGTTAATTTTGATCTTCATTTTAATTCCAACTCTACTCTTGATTTTCATGCCTTCTTTGATGAAGATTGAGCTGGCTACTCCATCACCAGACACTCGAAGATAGGATATTTTTTTTTTTCCTTAGTACTAGCTGTGTCTCTTGTTCTACAAAGAAGCAACATACTATATCTTGCTCAAGTATTGAAGCTAAGTATAGAGCTAATGCTCAAACTATTGTTGAGCTTATTTGAATGTCTTCTTCGTGACCTTGGCATTAAGTTGCACATGCCACCTTCATTACTTTGTGATAATCTCAGCGCCCTTTACATGACCGTTAACCTAGGGTTTATTCTTGAAGCAAATATATTGAGATTGAATATCACTATGTATGCAAACCTGTTTCTCTAGGTCTTCTTCATATTATTGATCTCTTTACCAAACCACTTGGACGCCCAGCTCTCTGTTCACTTTGCACCAAACATAGCCTCGTACCTTGGCATAATTTGCAATGACATATTAGCAATAATCAATCAACTTATTAACCCACAAAATGAGAGGACTTACCAACTGTGTCACTGAATTACATGCAATGGTTACATGTTCTCCACCAAAAGAACGTACATCATCTTCAAACAGCTAACTCTTCCCTCAAAAGCAACTCTGCCAATGTACAACTCTTCTTCCAAATGAAAGTAGATCACATGCAACGGTCACAAAGTCATCATTCTTAGTTCTACAAGATTCTCTCTTTCCTTGAAACAAATACTCTTGTAATATTGTATATGTCTATAAAATAAATTAATAAAGAACTCTCAAGAACTCATGGTGATAATTTTTAAACAATTTATCAAACAGTTTGTATATGGCTATAAAACAAATACGTTATGGATGAGGCTTTTTATCAAATAGTTTGTTGTCATATCTTTTTCAACAATAAGATTCATGAGCCTTTTCATCGTAAGATCGTAGTCTTTATTATTTTAAATCTTATAGTGGTGATCTATCCTTTCTCTTTTTCTTTCTCTTTCTTGTTGAATTTGCTTGACTATACACTTGTACAGTTTCGTCTACTACGTACACATGCTTTTCCTTACCTATAAATAATCTGATAATCATGATCTTAATTATATTCAAAGTGAATAATTAGTACCATTTGAGTAGTGGTGCATGAAGTAGTCGTCAATACCAATTACATGTATTCAATTACGTTAACATTTTCATGTGTTGAAAGTTAAATTTAATTAGGAAGATAAGTAACATTAACAATAGTTAATAATTTTTTAAAGAATATATAACAATAAAAAAAATCAATTGGAAATTAAGGTTAGGATGAACATCATGATCAATTAAGAAGGTGGATGCATGAACGAGGGGAATGTAAGTAGAGAAAAAGCAAAAGGCTTTGTTTTTTTGACATATGATCAAGAATTCTTTTTTTTTTCCTTCCAAACATAGAACATTTCATTACTGAATCAAGCAGAACATAATAGAGTTCAAGGTACAGAACATGAAATAGAAATAAATAGATACAAACCTATACAAATTAAGAGATAGAAATTGGAGGATCCTTTCCACTGTGAAAGTCCAAAAGGCATTAAGGAATTTTGATTCTAGGTATTTCTCGAAATTCCGCATTTGAATTTGCCCATTGCGCAATATTATGCGCGCATCGGTTTTGAGCTCGGTATATTTTTGTAGCTTCCCATCATTCCATATTTCTGAGGAGTCTTAAGTTTTGGATGAAGAAATCAGTTGTCCAATTTGTGTTCTAGAGGGGGTTCTGCAAAGCGAGATCATCACTTGGGAGTCCCCTTTTATTATAACATTTTCCCACCCATGCTTAATGGCCTTTTTGATTCCTATAAAAGCAGCTAAGGCTTCTCCACTATTTGGACTACAGATTGGGGATTTCTCTACTACACACCCTAGGATTTTCCCAACATGGTCTCTACAAACTGCCACTACTATACTATTCTTGATTGCTACTTCAAAAGAAATTGAGATCTGATCGCTAATATGAGGCACCCAAGAAGAACTCTCATTAAGATTCTTTTGTTTCCAAGATCTACTACGTTCCTTGAACAAACTTTGAACCAATCTGACAAATTCTTCAATAAGGATCAAAGGAGTCCCATGTATGATCTGGTTTCTCAGGAACCAGAGACAATCCATTGCTAGGATAGAAAAAAGCTTAAAATTGTGAGAGTCCTGGACAAAAATGTTCAGTTGTATTTCTAGTTTGAGAATAATCATGATCTAGTTATTCAAATCCTAACTTACCGCATTGTCCACATTTAGCGGCCAAGGAGATTGCCACCACAATATCCTAGTGTAGAGGCATTTAAGGAAGAGATGAGAAAGAGATTCTCCTTCCACTGGACAAATGGGGCAAACGATTTGGTCATCAGTAAGATTTATGCATCGCTTTAGGATGGATCTGGTGGGTAGGATTTTGTGGAAAATTTTGGATAGTTGGAGAGGATAGGTTGGGAAGGGAAGGAGATAGAGATGGTATTCAAGGATCTTGCCAAACCAGAGTATTTGTTCTGTTATTAATATGCTTGCAACAACTTGTTAGTAGGAATTCCTTTAAAACAGAGATGCTTTTCCAGAACTTAGAGTCGTTGGACTTCACAGAAACATTGATCCAAGATTAGGTGTGGAGGTATTTGACAGAGACAACATTTACCCACAGGTTTGTGTCTGAATTACGAAGCAACCAACCCAGCTTGGAAATTAAGGCTTTATTGAAGGTGGAGTGGAGCCTTAGTCCTAGATTTGGGCTTACAAATAGATTTCCAACATTTGGCGGTAAAGTTGTGCATTTCTTGCTAATCAAAACCCCCACAAAAATCTCATAAGAGACTTATCAATTTGACTAACCACAGATTTGGGAATCAGAACACTGGACATGAGGTAGGAAGGAGTCGTATTGGCTACTAATCTTATCAAAGTAGTTCTACCTGCTTGGGAGAGAAGTTTAGCTTTCCAGCCTGCCAATTTTTTTTAGATTTTATCTTTCACCGCTACAAAGAGATCCTTGTTGCTTCTATCTAGATGTAGATGAAAACCCAAATATTTGAGGCTATTTGGAGCTTCCTTGAAGTTTAGAATCTCCTTGACCTCCTTTATGGAATTTGAGAAAAACTTATTGAAGTGAACTGACGACTTTGCATTGTTCACCTTTTGGCCAAATCAATTGGAGTACTCTTCCCAACACTTGAGGAAGGAGCTAGCATTTTGTGTAGAGGCTGAACCAAAGAGGATTAGATCATCCGCAAAGAGGAGGTGGGTGAGTATGGGACCTTGTCTTCCCATCCTAATCCCTTTAATGGCTCCAAGACTTTCCTCCCTAGAGATAAGCCTAGACAGAACTTCACTCCCTATTGTAAAGAGAAAGGGTGATAAAGGATATCCTTACCTTAAACCCCTGGAGAGATAGAAATGACTAGTAGTTGTTCCATTGATTAGAATCGAAAAAGACACAGATGTCATACACGTTTTGATCCAATTAACCCAAGTGGAACTAAGTCCTAGGCAATTAAGGACTCGAAGAATAAAATTTCATTCCATAAAATCAAATGCCTTATCTATATCGATTTTGATTGCCATTAAACCCTTTTTTCTTGGTTTTTTCCATGTAATGAAAAATTTCCTGGGCTACAATGGTGTTCTCTTGAATGGTTTTTTCAGAAATGAAAGCTGATTGGTAATGGGATATGAAGTTGTGGAGGACCGATTCTAGCCTATTTGCTAGAATGTTTGCCATGATCTTATAGCACACATTTGAGAGGTTAATAGGTCGAAAGTGATGAAAAGATGTGGGAGAATCAGTCTTTGGAATTAAGGCAATGTGCGTGTGATTGATTTCTTGTAAGAAATCTCAAAATCTAAAGAAATGCTTGATCACCCTAATCAGATCCTTTTGAATTACCGCCCAATAATGCTTGTAGAAAAAAGCAGTGAAGCCGTCCGATCCCAGCACTTTGGAAGATGGGGTTTGCTTTATGGTAATCATAATTTCTTTTTCCGAGGGAATTCTACAAAGAAATGCATTTTCAAAGGGTGAGATATTTTCCAGGAACAATTGCTCTAGCTCAGGGAAAAAAGAAGGGTTAGAAGCTTGGTATATGCCTTTGAAGTGGTCCAAGAATGTAAAGGAGATAATGTTTGAATCATTAATACACTAATTTGAAGAATTCTTCAGATGGGAGATGTTTTTTTTCCTTCTGTGCATTGTTGAAGTCATGTGAAAAAACTTGGTATTGAGATATGTGGTACTCAACCACTGAAGACGGGATGTTTGCTTCCAAGAATTTCTTTTCTTCTAAGTTGTTTGGAATGAGACAGTTTCAAGTTCTCTTCCAAGACCATAGTATCCTCCGAAGGTTCTTCCTCTTGAAGTTGAGAGAGCTTTAAGTTTAACAGTTTAATGGAAGTTTCTATTCCAAATTTTGAGAGCCTTGCTTACTGCTCTAAGATTTTGAGAGAAAACAGAGGAGGGGGAGCCCAAAAAGTTAGTTGTCCAAGAATTTTGAATGACTAGGAGACAATTTGGATCTCTAGCCCAGAATTCCTTAAATTTGAAAGAAAAAGGATTCTTCTTTGCAATTTCAGTATCAAGCAGAATAGGAGCATGATTGGAAGAGTAGATGGGTAAGCGAATGATTTTTATGTTAGGAAAGAGAAGAGAGTTAGAGTTGGCTATTCCTCTATCTAACCTTTCACTACCCCATCTCCTATGGCTCCAGGTGAATTTTGGACCTACAAACCCTAAGTCTCCCAAGCCATTTTGGTTCATGAACCAGGAAAGTCTGAGTCTTGAGAGGTCAAGGCATAAGGTCTACCACCAAAATTTTCCAACTGGCTTATCACAATATTAAAATCTCCTAGGTAAAGTATTGTCCAGGAAAGTCTAACACTATTGAATTAATCAGAGTCCAGAAATCTTACTTTTCAGCCATTTGAGCGGAATAGTAAACAAGTAAAAGTAGCCATGGCACATGAGCAGGAACCGAATTGACCAACATAGCTATTACATTACGATTAACATAAACAGGTTCCACGTCCATACGCAGACGCCACATACACAACAAGCCACCCCATTTCTTCGGTAGAGGTATATGCAAATACAAAGAAAAACCAAGCCGATTAACAAAGTTTAAAGTCTTACCATCACTAATCATTGTTTCAAAGAAGAAAATTAAATCAGGGTGATGATTCTTGATTTGTGCCCTTAGGGCCTATCACCTCCACCATTTATGAGTTATCAACATCTAGATTCGGATTAGATAGAGATTTTGTTTCCAACTACAGGTCCTGCTAGTGGTTGTGCATCTTTGTTCTTGATCTGCGATTGGGCCTTCCTGTCTCTCATTATTGATGCTAGTGTTTAAGCAGCATCTTCAATGTCACATATCGCTCCTTGCAATGCTTGGCAAGCCACCATGGATCAAAGCACGACCACCTTCTTCTTCGCTGGGATCTCCTCCTCTGCCTGGTTCAAGCTTCTTTTGTAAGATTTCCTAGGAATATATTCCAAAGCATCAAGGATTTGAGGAGAGGGAGAGTTGAGAGTAGGGGAATTTGGCAAGGGGAGTAGATGTGATGACTCTTGGGTGGTAGGAATAGGCTTTCTTGCGAGGGTAGGATGAGAGGAGGTTCAGCCCGGAGGGATGAGGCCCAATTCAGATGAGTAAGGGGAGAATTGATCGAGTGAGACAACTTATGGGCTTCGAGGGGATGGAATGAGGTTCTAACTTGGGCAAATGAGGAAAGCTTTAGTGACTGGGCCAAAAAAACTTTTATTCCGAGCTTCTTCTGACTTCTTCTTAGGAGTAATTTGTTAGACAACAGGTTTTGGGCTCCCAACATCAAAGGTCGGTCCAAGCGAGTCGTTAATACTTTCATAAGTCTTAAGCAGCCTCTGGTAATCAGATGATCCAGTATTGGGCCTGAAGAAGGGCTTTTGCTCGGATGGATTGGTGGGCTCAAGCCTATTTGGTTTTAGAAGACTTCGAAGTTGTGGGGCTTGCTCTATTGGGAAGAACTGCTGAAGCTCAGTTGGAAGTAATTGTTGGGTCTGGGACTGAGTGGAGTGTACAAATGATTCCGGTATTATGTGTGGGAGACTCAAGATGGGTTCTGTATCAGGAGATTTTAGTTGGCCTGCAGAATTGAAGGGATACGCAGAAGTGGGACTAGCCCACTGTTCACCTTCTCTCTCACCAAGCCAGGCTTGGGTTTGTTGTTACTCGGTAACCATGGGGGCTTTCCCTTTTGCTCGATTCCTCCACAAGTCTTTAGATGTTATTCCAGCATATATATTGATTGTGTTTCCACTATTCTATAACTTGGAGTAGCAATTCACTTTCTTCGCAACCATTTTTCCTTTTCTTTTACTAAAGACTACTTTTTCAGTTGCAACTTATGTTTGGGCCATGTTGACTGTGGGTTCATGAAAGCAAAGAGGTGGCTAAGCAACCCTTGTTGCCACTGGTTTTCTGATGCTTTTTGACCCTATCATATCTAGAGTTGCTCGACATACTACTTGTTGTGTTGATGCTATTGGTTGCGTTGGTGCTACTAGAACTTCTAGAAGTGGTTGTACATTCCAATCATGCATTGCGTGAAGTTGCGCTGGTAACTCCAGGAACAGTTGCTGCATGGCCAACAATTGCCTTGGTTGTCCTCTATAGTTGGAGCTTTTCACTCTCATCCATGGTCCGTAGTTGGATTGTTCTGGAATAATAGCATGATAGGGACATGTTTGAACCACATGTCCTAGATAACCACATCTATAGCAAAAGTCTGACAGCCTTTTGTACTTTAGAAGTGTTTTTTTCGAAGTATGTCCCAGACGTTTGAGATCAAAGTTATCAGGAAGTGGTTGATCAATACCCATTTCCAGATTCGCAAGTACCTTCTCAAGGACACTCCAAAAATAGAAAATCTGTCGACATTCAAAAGTTAACCTAGGACCATCCCAACACGCTCAACATTAAGATTTGTGAGCGTCTTAAAAGGGAGCCCGTGTACTTGCGCCCAAAAAATCAAGGTGTTTAGTTGTACCTCATTGTTGCTCAAGCCAAGAGGCCAATCTTTTAGAACCATATGAAACCCTTTAAAGTTCCAGGGCCTATTCAATAAAACCCTTTCCTTATCTTGATGGGTGGGGAAAGTAAATGGGAAAGTGTTTGTTTCAATATCTTCTATGGTAAGTCCAAGCACGAAGCTCCAAACATCTTTGATAACAAGATGGAAAGTGGTTTATGTTCAAAGATTGAAGTGTTTATGGTGATGAGAAGCTGAGGACAAAGCATGTTCCAACTTCCAACTTTTGTAAAGTCAAAGGCCGACACTTCAATCTTTTTAAGCTCATCAACTCCATTTGTTAAACTTTATTAGTTTATTTTAGTCATTTTTTTCTTATTTGAGAAACATCTTAATATTTTGATGTTTGTAATTTATTTTAATTTGTAATTGATTAGTAACTCACTTTTATTAGTAATGCTACATATGATTGTAGAGTTGCAAGCGGCGTACAGTCGTTTTGAAAAAAAATGGGGTCTGTTGTTAAAAAATTCAACTTTTTTCACATGGGTCTCATATATATTCACTTTTTTTCAAAACGACTGTACGCCACTTGCAAGTTTACGACTGTATTTATCATTTCTCCACTTTTATTATTTGATGTTTGTAATTTATTTTAATTTGTAATAGATTAGGACCTAGGAGGCCATGGGCTAGGAGGATGAGAATAGAGGATCTATTATTTTGGCTAATTTGATACTTTGATATCTTTTTTTCAGTTATTTTTTTTAATTGTGCTATTTATATAATATTTAATTTTTATTTTTGTAATTTTTTTTAAAATTCTAAATCCTAGTTCCAAATAGTTAAAAAAATTAAAAAATGCAGTGTTGTGGCCCAGAAACACATGTTGGGCCCATGGCCCAATACTGGACTGGGGGCCGAACGGATGCCCCTAAAATTCATGCTCCGCCGGCGGAGCAGGGTACACCACCCCCATAGATGGCGGATGAGATTTTCTACATTGCCCAGGCGAGAGGCAGGGGCGAATTAGGGGTGCCCCGCATCCGTATATGCGAGGAGCACCCCTAGTTTGCAAGCTATGAGTGATCATGAGTTGGAAGGGTAATATGGTGAAAGTGGAAATTGTAAGGTGCTCATATACCCACCTGCCACATATAAAATAAGTTTCCCAATTAATTCAGCCTTACTCCATAAATTTTTTTTTTTTTTTTTTTTTGAGCTCCTTAGAACACTTACAATGGAATAGATAAAATGAAAATTTATGTAAAATACAATATTAAAGTGTCAAAATCATGCTCCAATGGAGTAGTTAAAATAAAATAAGTTTAGCTTCAGCTACAATAATTCCGCTACATGTAGCGAAATTCTGTAGTTAAAGTTAAACTTATTTTATTAATTTATTCTCTTTCCTCATTTCCTTTAGATTTTCATTTTTCTATTTCAACGCCAAACAATTTCTTCTTACACCTTCCGTTGCTTCGCGCTAGTGTTCTTCATAGATCAAATGCTTCGTGTCAGGGTACCAAAATCACATATCAAATGGTTGTTTTGCACCAGAATACCAAAATCACAAACCGCAATAAAAAAAAAAATACAAGCAGATTATGAAAAAATATACCTACCATAGACTTGTGGAGATGCTTGGAAGAGAAGGAATCGACGGCAATGGCGAGTGGCAATAACCAAAATCACGGACGTCAAAAGCTTTCACTAAAACCCAAATGCAATCCCAAAAGAACGCTTGCGACCCCTTCCCAAATCTTAAACCTAATCTTTGTTTGTAAGTTCGATCTTGGTCATGATAAATAGTGGGGTTTGGGGGGACTCCCTCTACTACATCAAAGGAGAGAAAGAGAGAGAGAGAGAAAGGATTTGTTTAAGAAGGAAGGCGTATCTGTTGGAGAGGCTATATTGGAGAAGAAGAAGCCTCTAAGGAGCGTGTTGTAATTAAAAAGGATTTTATATTAAGGAAATATTGAATTTTTTTTTTTAAGAAATACTGACTATTAAATTTTATATTAATAAAAATATGATAGTGATAATTCATAATATAACACTAATAATAATAATATTATTATTATTATCATTAGTAGTTGGGGTTTGTTTCTTTTTAAATGATGAAGATATTGAAGATGAGGAGATATTATAAATATTAAAAGGGAGATGCTGGGGATCAATCCGTCCGATCCCCATTAAAAATAGTTTTCTAATAAAAATACAATATAAAAAATCTAAAAAATATAATAAAAAATACAATAAAAAATATAATAAAAAATAAAATTTAGAAAACACAATAAAAAACACAATAAAAGTATAAAATAAAATAAAACACAATAAAAAAATAAAATGAAGATAATTTTAAAGAGTGTTCAGCCTCAGTCCAGACGGAGCCAGAGCCAGCGCCGGCGACGGTGGGCGCCAGCGCCGGCGACGGTGGGCGACATCGCCCATGCCATCGTGACCACCGGCCTCCAATGACCTTACCTCTGCAACGGCGACCTCCGGCGACCTCCGGTGTGCCCCCACTGACCTCCGACGACTATCGGAGCCGCCGGCATCAGTTTTTCAAGGGGATCAGAGGATCCCAAATTCTCTCATATTAAAATATTTGAGAAGATTAAAAAAATATTTTAAAAAAATAAAATATAAATATTGAAAAATAGATTAATTGATGGATGAAAAAATAAAAAAATAAAAAAATAAATTTTTAATAATATATTTAAAAAAATAAAAATAAAGAGTCCGCTCTTACTCCATCAATTATTTACTGAAATGAATAAAAAGGACAACATACGCCAGAAAAGGACAACATGCGTCATATGAAATATTATTAATTATGATATTAATGGTTCCCAATTAATATTCCAATTCCGAACCCCTCCCTATATGTCATCAGAATCGAATATGATCAGTTTTTTAAGGCTTATTTGAATAGTAAATTATATAAATTGATGTAATTTTATAAATTTAATAAATTTTATTTTATAATTTAACATATCACATCAAAATCACATTAATTTATAAATATAATTTTATATAATTTATCCAACAGTTTGTATATGACTACAAAATAAATACGTCATGGTTGAGCCTTTTTATCAAACAGTTTGTTGTCATATCTTTTTCAACAATAAGATTCATGAGCCTTCGCATGGTAAGATGGTAATCCCCATTATTTTAAATCTTATAGTGGTGATCTATCCTTTTTCATTCTCGTTGATTTTGCTTGACTGTACACTTGTACAGTTTCATCTACTAAGTACACATACTTTTTCCTTATCCACAAATAATCTGCTAATCATGATCTTAATTATATTCAGAGTGAGTAATTAGTACCAATTGAGTAGTGGTGCAGGAAGTCGTCGTCGATACCAATTACAAGTATTCAAATACGTTAATATTCTTCATGTGTTGAAAGTCAAATTTAATTAGGAAGATAAGTAACATTAACAATAGTTAATTAATTCTTGAAAGAAAATATAACAATAAAAAAAGTCAATTGGAAATTAAGATTAGGATGAACATCAAGATCAATTAAGGCGGCTGCTGCATGTATGAAAGGCGTTTTTCTGTCATATGATCATGAATTCATCTTTGAAAAGGAATATTTTTTTAAAAAAATAATATTATTTTGATACTTTATTTTGATATATTTTATTTTATTTAATAATTAAAGAAGTGATTATTAATATATTGATAATTTTTTTAATATTTTTTTAAAATGTTTTAAAATAATGATAAAAAAATATGAATCAAAAAATAAAAATTAATTTTACACTAACGAGACCTACGGCAGTACTATTCAAGCTGCATAATAGTATTTTTCTTCTTTAAATATATGTGAAGGGTGTAAGTACATTGTAATATTTTTTTTTTAATAATAAATTTCATTTTTAAAAAAATTAGTTATACTATTCTTATACACTTAATGACAATATATAAAATTAAGTGATTATTATAATACACATTTTTCTATTAAAATAAGTGACTATCTAATAACCATTTATTTCATTGTTAATTTATTTGTTTTTTTGGTTAAATTTAATGGCTTTTAACACTAAATACTCGAAATACTAGATAAAGTTTAAAATTTTGATGGAATTAGTAAGATATTAAATTTAAAATTTAGATGAGATTTATCTAAATTATCTTTAATTATCTAAATTATAAATTTATATATATAAATTATAATTTAGATAATATAACTTATTCCGTTTGTTTAAATTAGATAAGTTATAAATTATATGTTCGAATAAATTATTCTTTTTTTGTCTTTATATAATTTAGATAATATAAATTATATAAATTTTAAATTGTATCTAAATTATATATATAAATTTAAATTTAGATATTATATAATTTAAATATGATTTAAAATACAATTTCAATTTAAATCTTATATATAAACTTAAAGTCAGATAAATTATAAAAAATATATATGAATTTAAATCATATATATAAATTTAGATAAATTAAATAATTTATATTATATAAAAATTTATATATATGATTTAAAATTCCTATTCATTCTTTATATATAATAAAAAAAGAGAAATATAAAATAATTAAGTTTAAATCTATTTGTCAATTATATTTGTGAATACAATTATTTGAATAAAATATTATTTATTTCTCAATTTAAATTCACTATAATAATTATTAAATAATTATCTTTCATCACTTCACACCAGTTTATAATTTACTTTAATATAATTATTTCATTGTTAAAATATTTTCCTTTTATTACCCATCAAATATTTATTAGAACTTACATTTCTTCTTCATCTATGCATTACATTATTGATTGAAATTTATTTATTTATAAAAATCTCATCACAAGAAAAACAAGCAATTGAGGCCAGTCAATTACTGCTACCATGATTGTTTTTATCCCAGATAGTCATGTTAGCAGCAATTGACTGCCTCAATTATCTATTTTTCTTGTAGTGTCTATCATTAATAACCACTTCACTAAACTACGAAAACGTATTTTGTACGTTGCTCCTCTCTAATATATATATATATATATATATATATGTATATGAGTGTGTATGCATCGGTGGGATGCTTAACCCTACATGGCTAACGTATGTGTTGCATTATTTATTGCACGAATGAATAATGTTAGATACAATAAAAGTTTTACTTAGCATTTCACACACTACATCTTCTTTTATTTTTTTATGTATATTTTTTCATGATAAGTATGTAGTGTATAGATAATAAGTAAAATAATTCAAATAGTTTAGTAAAAATGAAACAAAATAAGAAAATAAAATTTTTTAAATATGTTAAGTGTGTGAAGTGGAGTGATGAATAGCATCCGGCCCCTAAATACAAATCTTAATTTTATAAATTTTGTACAAACTTTTATAAAAATATGTTATGCTAATAAAAAAAAATTAGTACTTTCTAATTGTGAAGTCTACCTTTTTATGTATAAATTATAACTCTTATATATATATATATATATATATAGATATATCATAAAAAAGAGAGAAATGACTTGTTGAATTTCCTGATCATTTGGTCATTGATGACCCATGAATGCATTATTCGTTTGGGACCCAATTTCTTTGGTTCGCAGGCCATGAGTGATCATGAGTTGGAAGTAACTTGGAACGGTAATATGGTGAAACTAGAAATTGTAAAGCCGCATATAAAATAAGTTTCCTAGTTAATTCGGCCGTTCTCCATCAATTATTTACTGAAATGAATGAAAACTAGGACAACATGTGGCATATGAAATATTATTATGGTATTAATGGTTTCCCAATTAATATTCCAATTCCAAACCCTCTCTCTGATCTCATCAGAATCGAATATGATCAGTTTTTTAAGGCTGCAAATTTGAATAGTAAAATGATATAAAATGATTTTGAGAATTTTTACAGATCACACAGTTAATAGATTATATAAAATAAACTTATAAATTGATGTATCTTCATAATAGAATTTATTAGATTTACTTTATAATAAAAGTAGTTTCATAATATGACTTATTATTTCAAAACCACATCAGTTTATGAGTTTATTTTTGTGTAATTTTTTTGTAGTTAAAGTATTTTTTAAAATTTTTAAATAAAATTGAAAATTAAATAAAATATTATTAAAATATTTTATTATTATTATTATTATTATTATTATTTTGAGATTTAAAAATATAATAATTTTTTATTATATTTTATAAGAAAATTTTAAAAAAATTATAATAATAAAATAAAATAAAATAAGATGAATGAAATGAATCTATTTCTATATCCAAACACAGCCTAATTAAGTTTATGCTAAAGCTCTGAGCTTAAATATTCCAACTTCATATTCAATCAATCATATAAATATATATATATATATATATATATATATATATATATATAAATATATTACGGCTCAAAATAGTATCTCTTGAAGGTGGTGATCATACTGGCCTCAGTAAAACTAGGTAAAAGTGGTCGATACCTTCATATTTAATATCGTTTGATGTATCATCATTACAATTACAAGAAAAATAATTATTTTTAATTAATTATTTATAGTAAAAATAGTTATTTATTATAAAAATAAACTCATTTTAATAAAAAATAACTATTTTAATAAAAAATATCTAATCATAAATAAACAAATTATTTATAATATTGTGCATGATAACGTTATTACTTGTCTACAATTCTTTTATTACTTTATAAATTTTTAAAAAAAAATTTATTTAATAATTAAGAAAGTGATTATTAATGAAGTTGTATATTTTAATTTTTTTAATAATTAAAGATGTTAAAACAATATATAAAAGAAAATAATAAAAATATAAATATACTTAAAATAGTAAATAAAAAATAGAAAAATTGTAAGAATATCTCTATCCATATATATATATATAGAGAGAGAGAGAGAGAGAGAGAGAGAGAGAGAGAGAGAGAGGAGAGAGAGAGAGAGAGAGAGAGAGAGAGAGAGAGAGAGAGGTGTGACAGGTGATAAGGTGGTTGTAACCGAGATTGGAAATTAAATCCATTAAGAATGCATAATGATAGTACATAGTACGTAGAGGAACCCATTTCAAATATTTGAATTCATTATTGACGAGATCGAGCATGAAACGATGTAACAGAGCACGCTCTAGCTCCTTGCCGCTCATGATGTAATATTGCACGCTCTCCTTAATTTATATATAGTCTTATAGATATTCATATCCTTAATCTACTTTCTCAATGACCAGATTAATGCATGGGTTCGGTCGACATCAACAGACATGATTTTGACAGAATAATCCTACGTGCCACTTTTACCATTTAAACGTCATTTTTTAAACGCCAATGTATTGTACGTAATAACTACAGATCAGGACATGCATCATTAGTTTTTGAACTCTTGAAGTCATAATAAATAAAAAATTAAGTAATATTATATATAATTACGGAATTGTAAGCAGTATATAATTATTTTAATAAAAAATGAGATTTATTATTAAAAAAAATTACTTTTTTTAAATGAATCTTATATATATTTATTTTTATTCAAAACCACGGTATGTAACTTACAAATTCAAATTTACATTTATTATTTTTTTAAAAAATTATAAAAATTATGGAGAGCATACGTACATGGATGTCCAGCCTTGGTTTGGTTTCATCGGTAAATATTGCTCGAACTCAGGGTCATTTTGATATATAACTACCCCCGCTTCGAAGAAACCGAGCGCGAATCGTTCATCCATGGCAGTTAAATTTTGGCACCACCCGTGACGTACGTTACACTAGCTGTTTCCCTGCACGAGCATGGTCACAGTACCGTCATCTAAGCTTCCTGCTTCCACCATCCACAAAACAGCCACGTACATATCCTCCGCAGCCCCACTTGTTCCGTAAGGCCCCAGGTTAATCTTCCAGAAATCGTACGGTCGCTTCACTTCAACTTTACCGTGAGATTAATGGGCCTGGAAAAGCAGGCCCATTTAAAGAAAAAGTAAATGGAAGTTTGTCTGCTTCTCGGCCGAGTGGTTGTAACCGTAAGTCTATAAATGGAGACCCCAACAGAACCGTTTGTTCGTCTCTCCCGGGCACGTTCTGCAGACCTGCCTTCTACGAGACTGGTCACAGTGATCTCTGTTATGCGCGCGCGCTCTCTCTTTCTCACCAGCTAAGCGACACAAAAACATGTGTGGGGGTGCTATCATTTCCGATTACGTAGATATAAAGCCGGTTAACCGGAAGCTTCCCGCTCACGATCTCTGGTCGGAGCTCGACACCATCTCCGACCTCTTTGGCTATGAATCAATTACCAAAGATTTCGATAACCAGTTTGCTCACAGGTTGCCTCCAAAGACCAAGCAGATTCGCAAAGGTAAATTCCTTGTATCTGGGTTTCGTCTAGAATTCAAACTTTGTGGCCTTTCGTAGGTATATGGGTATTTTATTTTTTGTCGGTTTTTTATAATTTGATTTTTTATATATATATATATATTTTTTTGGGATGATTGAAGTGATAGCAAATTTCGGTATATTTTTTATTTGGTAAATTTATGATTTTTTTGCTGGTTTTTATTCTTGTTTTGTGGGTATTACAGTGAGGAGCGATAAGGCTCAGAAAACAAAACAACTTGCAGAAAAGGAAAATAAGTGTCAGAGAACTCGGAAGAACGTGTACAGAGGGATCAGGCAGAGGCCATGGGGTAAATGGGCGGCCGAGATTAGAGACCCACACAAAGGCGTCCGCGTCTGGCTCGGTACCTACAACACCGCCGAAGAGGCGGCCCGTGCTTACGACGAAGCTGCCAAGCGAATCCGAGGCGACAAAGCCAAGCTCAACTTTGCCAAGCTAAACCAACCCGCTCCGGCTCCACCAGTTGCGCCGCCGCCAGCTAAGAAGAGATGCGTTCGTGAGTCGACTCAGGCTACTTTGCTAAATACGGAGCCGCCGCTGCCGATTCCGCCGCCGCTGCCAACACCACCACCGGCGTATATGGGATACCCATATCAGAAGGAGATTTGTTGCAAGAGCGAGGGGGCGAATGAGTTGGAGCTGAAAGAGCAATTCTCGAGCTTGGAATCGTTCTTGGGTTTGGAGCCGGAGCAGCCGACTTTGCAGAGTGGAGGCGGTACTGAGTTCGACGCGATGGACCTTTGGCTACTGGACGACCTGGTGACACATCACCAGCAACAACATCAGCTCGTGTATTAGGGGCCTTAACAAAAACGTCAAACTGAGAAGATAAACGGAGAGTTATGTTTGGGAGTCAGTAATCTTTATGCTAGGTTTAGATTTGAATGGCTACGCCTGCCATATGTATGTGTTCTATATGCTCTTATGTTCGTTACAACTCTCTCGATCGGTGTCGTAAATACCTTAAATAAGTCGGAGCGTGTGTTTGCAATGTCATCGTCCTTGTCGTCTTCTGCCTTTGTTTCAAAACATTTATATTATGCCCGTGATCTGTTGTCGGTGCATGTATCTCATCCTCTCGGTTGTTTGGTTTCTATTAATTAATGACTCTTCTTTTAGTTTTATATTATATTCGACTTTCTAATAACAAAGTCCGGGTCCGTAGTTGAACACGAGCCTTGCTTCGGGTGGATCCTGTCGTCGGTGATTTTGCCGGTTGGTTTAAAGTGGATTCGAGTACTTTCAAGTGTCGATAACTTCTTGTGTTTTAATTTTAAGGTGGCGCGTGGACATAAGACCGCTATTTTTTATTGTTGTATATGGTAGTTTGGTTTGGTTTGGTTTAATTATAATTTCTTGTTATTCGTTTGTATAAGAAAAATTGTATAAAGAAGAAATATAGTCTCAGATTTAGATTCGTGTAATCTTAGTTCTTGTCTCTTTTAAAAAATGAGATTGCAGTATACTGAATTTATCTCGTTAATTTTTAATTTTATTTTCCTAGTAATTGTTATCATCACATCATAAACATATTATATTTACAAAATGTTGTGCAATGAAAATAATTTATTTACGAGTATAGATTATTAATTTTATATATTATAATTTTTAGTATAATATATATATATATATAAAAGCACTGCTGGGCTGCAGGGGCTGGGGCTGCACAACGGCACACACGCATCAATTTAAAAAAAAAAATTATTTATATGAGTGTGTACCGCTAGGTTATAGCGTACCGGAACTCCAGTCTAGATATTATATATATATATATATATATATATTGTAAGAAGGGAGGGTGGCAGCCACTGGCACTTCTTTCAGCTCTGCTTTATTTCTGCCAACCCTGTAGGTCCCTCGCGGTGAGATAAGATAAATGCATGCATCTTTGTTTTGTATTTCAAATAAACTTTTTTTTTGAATAACTTTTCTAGATATAAATTCTTTTTGAGAACTCAACAATGGTCTTTTTGACCATTTACACCCTTAATTTTAATTTCACGATTTAGATTATAAAAAAAATATGAAACAATTTCAAGATTTGATAATTTATGGTGTGAATTAACAATGCTGATAATTTAGAATACAAATAGAAAAATGACAATTTAATGGCGTAAAATATAATTTCTACCTTTTTTTAATTATAGTCATGGTGTATTATTCTCAATCTAATAAATACTCATAAAGTTGTTCAGAGAAAAAAAAAATACTCATAACGTTACTAATTGCTGATTTATGAGATAGTGTAAAGTCTATTTGATCAACATATTATTTATGAACATTTTAATTATCATTATTTATATTGAATAATGTTACTTTCTATTATAAGGTGCTATTTTGTTATTTGAGTAGTATCGTTGAAGTGTTATATTAGTTTTTTTTTTTTAATTTTTTTAGTTTTAAATATTTCAAAAACTATAAAAATATTAATAATTATTTTCTTAATCATTAAATATGAGAAAAAATATAATAAAATATTAAAATGAATGAATATATTAACATTGTTCAATATTTATTATCTGCTGTCACAACTCACAAGTCACTAGTACCGTCTCCTTTATAAATATTAGAATCTTGCATGATTGGGCCTGACGGTTGTTTCGGAATTTTGTCCGATTACGAATTTTATTAAAATGGATGTTGCAATCTTTTGATAAATCCGGTCTCCACAACTAGAGCTTCTATCTCAGCTGGGTCGTTCCTTAATTTCTATCGTTGAGTGCCGTAATTTGCTAAATAAAATGGCAACGAAAGTTTCAATTATGGCTGGTAAATAAATGTATTCGATCCGTTTCATGCTCTTGAAAATAATATCAAGGAGCCTAAAAAAAAAAAAAGATAGCTATTTATACTAGATTTTATAAATTTATATTTAGACATATAAAATACATAATCACTGTAATAACTTTTTAAAACTAAGAATTAATAATAATTGGTCAAACTATAAATACCTTCAAAATGAATAAAAAAAATATATATCTATATAAAATATTTTATGATGAATAATTTACAATTTGAAATAATTAGGAAAACATCATTTATAATTAATATAATTGGTGTTGTCTGTATATATATTGAACTCTGTATAAAAAATATAAAGCGTCTTCATGACATGCGGCAAGTACTGTGCATGCATGAGTCAAAACTTCAGCCCCGATTAAACTGAAACTCCAACAACGTTAAGATCACCATCATACGTACAGAAAAGTTTTTGTAGATACTAAAAGCCATAAATCAATCAGTAAGGATTTTAATAATTGTGGATGGTTTATCAATTAAAGGAGATTACAGTATTGAAAAGTAGCAATTTTAAGTTATTTTTATGCTTTACAGGGGCAGTGAGTGAGAGAGAGAGAGAGAGTGTGTGTGATGATTTAATACAATGAATAGCGTGAATTAATAGAGTAGTGGGAATTGTGGTATTGTTGCCAGCTCGGATAGTAATACAATTATACAGGACTATTTATAATATGTAGTAGTAGATAACCATATGAGGATGAAAAAGATGGCAAGAAAATGTAACCATGCATATATGTTTATAACTATAAGCCAATCGACAACTAGGAAAACAACAAAAATAATAATTAATTATTAAAGAATACGAACCAATTTTACGTTCGTAAATCCGGTCCAACTTGATTTGTAGGAGTGTCTACGCGTTTCTCACCAAATCGACCACATGCAAGTTTAAGTAGATGGTTTAATTAATTGACCTCTACATCTTGATCACTTTCCACCGCTGCTGCTTTGGACCAAGCAAAAAAAGAAAGTCGAAGAAGAATGTTGAACGTTCCTGGTTTTATGTTTTCAATCCATGCAGTTGAAACAGGACAGCAGAGGCGTATATAGCTGTCGGACTCCAAATTAACAAAAATTTTAACATGCATATTGCGTCATTACTTACCACAACACGTTGAAAACTGAAATGTCTCTGCCACAGCAAATCAACACAGGACATGAGTCCATATGTCAACTGCTCCCGATCGAGTTGATGGGTCGACATTATTGGACGTGAAAAGCCTGCAAATTCAAATGAAACGTGATATATTGAATTCACTCAAACAAAATAACTCATAACACCTAAGCATGATTTTCTCTTCCAGTATAGTACCTTGAGCTTTTTAAACTTCAATTGATGTAAAAGCATATACAGGTTGAAGTTAACGACGTCGTACGTAAGTCTCCTACAAATAAAGAAGATCCAGCAAACGAGTCGTATTTTACTATCAACTCCTGACTCTACCTCGTAATTCGTATAGTTGCTATCTAAGAAGCCATCCTTATCTGATGAAATCCCTTATGTTGTTGATATTCCATAGAATCAGAGGATTGACAACAAACATCAAGCTGGACGACTATCATAAATTTGTTAAGAGTAGCTCTACAATCACATATGAGGGATCCCGATCAAATCACAACATCATTAAAAAACATATTCTTCATCACTAAGTAAAACAAATTAAATTCTCACTATATGTATCTCCAATTAGATCTCCATGTATGAGTGTTGGGGATGTGAAGGTAAAATATTTCAAGTAGGGCTGAGACTACTAGAAGACAAGGCTAAGAGGGGAGTTGAGTAGACCAAAGCACATGGAGGACAGGCAATAAGGATAAGCAACTGACACACGCAATCCGAAGATATCTATAAAAAGGCAACAATCAGATGATCAAGAGGGCTCTCTCTCTCTCTCTCTCTCGCTCTCACTCTCTAGCTGATTTCTTCCCTAGGATCGTCTCTTTCAACCTTCTCAGAGGGATTCGAGCTCCAGATGATTTATGTATATTTTTCCGTACAGTGTGAGCCATGAGAGATTGCAAAAACACTTATTACAGTGGATCTCCTCCCTAAACCCCCGCAGATGTAGGCTTTACGCCAAACCACGTAAATATTGTCTCTTTCAATTTATTTATTTGCTGTCCACGTACGTACAACAGTACTGAAATCTCGCCTGGGGTCTCAACCGACATCTAACGAAGCCCAACTCATCCCAATGGACGGAGAATGACTATTTTTCCTGTCCTAGCCTGTTGGCTGATTTTCGTGGCATCAACAGTTAGCGCTGTCTGTGGGATTTTTAAACTAGAGGCAGGAAAATGATGATTTTTTGGAACATTGGACGACTGAATGACTTACCAGACAAGCAGAGAATGCCTTTCAAATAAGTATTCTTATTTTATTACTTTTCCTTTATTTGGTAGAGACTGGCCAAACATCTCTTCCTTCAGCCATGACACAATCATGGCTCTTATCCAGTGAAATGTACACGTAGAGCATTTTTATAAAGTCGTATACATGGACATCTACACTCGCCAATTATTATTTTTATATTCCAAAAAATAGCATATGTACACAAGCCCACCAGACAAAAGCCAAGCACATACACTTACAACACAATTGGTAGAGCACAGTGCATGGTACCCAGTGCACGTTCTCACCATACACTAGCCCAAAAATATAAGGTACCCAATCCCTAAAATCAAGGAATTCGATCAACCCTTGGATTCTTCTTGTTGCACTAGCCTTGGGCGCCCAGCTGCTCTCCACCCAGTCTTGGGCGTCCAGCTGCTCTCCACCCAGTCTTGGGTGCCCAACTCCTCTTCGTCCGGTCTTGGACGTCCAGCTGCTCTCCGCCTGGCCTTGGGTGCCCAGCTCCTCTCCGCTCGGTCTTAGGCACCTAGCTCCTCTCCGCCCGAACCATTCATATACCCTAAGGCATTCCACCTAGCCTCGGCACGTCTAGCTCGCCTAGTGGCGTTGCGAATGACTCTCCTTGCATCTCCATCACCACTAAGGGGGGGATGCCGTGGTGCATCCTGTGGCTCACGGTGCCCCACCGTGAGCCCCATGACCCTGTCGGCGGTCCCCATTTGGACTACCGGAAGTTTATGTTTCTGGCAGGTGAATGACCGGCCGGTCATTCCGCTGAAAATGGCCTCGCCAGTATCTCACTGGCTTTGGACCGAACTGGGCACCCGCCTCTTCATGGAGGACTCTGCCGGTGACCACCAGATGGATCGCCGACGTTCTCTGTTCGGGACTACGGTTTCCCATCCGATGGGCCTCTCGCGGGAGACCACCAAGTGCATAGTGCATGGGCACGACACTTGCCAAACCCAACAAAATGCAGGCGAGCACCCATGAACTCATGGCACTCCGCCGCATGACTTGCCACCATGTTGGAGGTCCCCTTGGGACCGCCGACACTTTTTGGCCCCACCACCACGGTGGGAACACTTTTGGTGGCGTGGTCTTGCTCTGGAGTCAGTTCTGGAAGCACACCGGGCGTGCTTCCTCAAGGAGATCACAGCATCCCTCCATGAGCTCCGTAAGCCTACCGGCGGCCACGACAGTGACCGCCGACATTTTCTATTCCCGATGGCCAAGGACCGACCGGCCAATGTGCCAAGAAGGACCTAGCCGCTTTCACGTGGTTCCCAGAGGTAGGGAATGGCTAAAACCCAGCTTCCCAGAACTCTTCTCAGGCATTCGCCATCACACACTAGCCTAGAGCCACCGCAGCTCGCTGGACCTTTGGCGGCTTCTGTTGTAGTCGTTGACATCCTTTGTCCCTGGTGGGACCGCCCTCTGCCTGCTAGGGCGTCCAGTGGCTGGGTCCACTCACGGCTCACTAGCGAGCTCCCACTCGCCTTGCCAACCTCATGTCGTTCTTTCGCCATTTCTCGGACGCTCGCCTACTCACCTAAAGCACATGAGAGCCTTGCATGCACGTACTGTGCAATATGTGCATGCGTACCTGGGCACGCCAGATCGCCATGCATACCTGGGCTCACCATATTGCCATGCATACCTGAATTTGCCAGCTCGCCCATAGCAGCCTTGGCTTGCCAACCCAGCTCACCAATTCAAGAACCTAAATCAGGACAGCTCACCCGTGTGCATCATGCACATCCCTTTCATGGACTCGTTCGCCTCACTTCTTGGACAGGACACTTATCAGGCGTTCGCCAGCTTGCCACACATGAACTCGCCTCACGCCCTCTCGCCTTTCACAGCACTTGGAATCACCATGCTCGCCATAGCTTACCACACATATTCGGCCCTCACCTCGCACATCTCGCCAACTTGCTTGGGCTCGCCAAGCTCATGGTGCTCGCCCAAGGATCACTTCACTCACCTTTTTCCACATCATGCATGAAACACATAGGTTCACACCCTCACCGCATTACACAGGATGTAGCTAGACCACCCATTTTAGGCGCTAGCCATAATCACTCGGGAAGGTCCCTCGGGGCTGTACTCTCGGGTGCTCGCCAGCTCACCCAACACATGGGAGCTTGGGAGCTCCACGCTCCCTCGTAGGCAGTCGAGCCATCTCCCGCTACTTTGGAGCTCTATGCTCCCTCATACGCGGTCCAGTCATTCTCTTGCTACTTCGGAGCTCCATGCTCCTTCGTACGCAGTCGAGCCATCTCTCTCTACTTAGAAGCTCCATACTCCCTCGTACGCGGTCAAGTTTTCTCCCACTACTTTGGAGCTCCACGCTCCCTCGTAGGCGGTCAAACTTTCTCCCACTACTTGAGCCCCACTTTCCCTCATAGGCAGTTGAGCCATCTCCCGCTACTTTGGAGCTCTATGCTCCCTCGTACGAGGTCGAGTCCTTCTCCTGCTACTTCGGAGCTCCACGCTCCCTCGTACGCGGTCGAGTCCTTCTCCTGTTATTTCGGAGCTCCACGCTCCCTCGCAGGCGGTGGAGCCATCTCCTGCTACTTCGGAACTCTACGCTCCCTCGTACGCGGTCGAGTCCTTCTCCCGTAACTTCGGAGCTCCACCCTTCTTTGTACGCGGTCGAGCCATCTCTCGCTACTTTGGAGCTCCATACTCCCTCGTAGGCGGTCGAGCCTTCTCCCGCTACTTGGGAGATCCACACTCTCTTGTACGCGGTTGAGCTTTCTCTCGCTACTTCGGAGTTCCACGCTCCCTCGTAGGCGGTCGAGCTTTCTCCCACTACTTCGGAGCTCCACGCTCCCTCATAGGCGGTCGAGCCATCTCCCACTACTTTGGAGCTCTACGCTCTCTCGTACGCGGTCGAGTCCATCTCCCGTTAATTTAGAGCTCCACGCTCCCTTATAGGCGGTCGAGCCTTCTCCCGCTACTTTGAAGCTTTGTACTCCCTCGTAGACGGTCAAGTTTTCTCCCATTACTTGGGAGCTCCACACTCCCTCGTAGGCGGTCGAGTCATTCTCCTGCTACTTGGGAGCTCTACGCTCCCTCGTAGGCGGTTGAACTTTCTCCTACTACTTGGAAACTCCACGCTCCTTCGTACGCGGTCGAGCCATCTCCCGTTACTTTGGAGCTCTACGTTCCCTCGTACGCAGTTGAGTCATTCTCCCGCTACTTCGGAGTTCCGTGCTCCCTTGTAGGCGGTAAAGCCTTCTCCCACTATTTTGGAGCTCCGTACTCCCTCGTAGGCAGTCGAGCTTTCTCCCACTCCTTGAAAGCTCCATGCTCCCTCGTAGGCAGTCGAGCCATCTCCCTTGTAGCGGTCAAGTCACTCTCTCGCTACTTGGGAGCTCCACGCTCCCTCATACGCGGTCGAGCTTTCTCTCGCTACTTCGGAGCTCTACACTCCCTCGTACGTGATCGAGTCATTCTCCCGTTATTTCGGCGTTTCGTGCTCCCTTGTAGGCGGTCGAGCCTTCTCCCACTACTTCGGAGCTCCGTACTCCCTCATAGGCGGTTGAGCTTTCTCCTGCTATTCGGGAGCTCCACGCTCCCTAGTAGGCAGTCGAGCCATCTCCAGCTACTTTGGAGCTCTACTTTGGAGCTCTACGCTCCCTCGTACGCAGTCGAGTCATTCTCTAGCTACTTTGGAGCTGCATGCTTTTTCGTACGCAGTCAAGCCATCTCCCATTACTTTGTAGCTCCATGCTCCCTCCTACGCAGTCGAGCCATCTCCTACTATTTTGGAGCTGTACGCTCCCTCGTACGCGGTTGAATATTATTTCTTTACAGTATTCGCTTAACACCCTGCTTGTGGCATGTCTTTATGCCGTTCTTACCTCAGGCTCGGAAGTGGAAACCACCGCCTTCTCAATTTCTGGATAGTATTTTAGAACTTCCATCAAAGTTCTTTTGCTAAGAATTCACAGGGTTCTGTGAGGATGAAATATCCCTAGTAGAGCCCAGACCACTAGAAGAGAAGGCTAAGAGGGGAGCTGAGTAGACCAGAGCACATGAGGGATAGACAGTAAGAACAAACAACTGACACACGCAACCCAAATATATCTATAAAAAGGCAACAATCAGATGATCAAGGGGGCTGGCTCTCTGGAATCTCTCTCTCTCTTTCTCTCTTTCTCTGGCTGACTTCTTCCCTAGGATCGTCTCCTTCAACCTTCTCAGAGGAACTCGAGCTCCAGATAATTTATGTATATTTTTCTTGTACAATGTGAGTCATGAGAAACTGTAAAAACACCTATTATAATAGATCATCTTCCCTAAACTCTCGTGGATGTAGGCTTTATGCCAAACCACGTAAATATTGTCTCTCTCTATTTATTTATCTGCTATCCACGTACGTACAGCTGTATTGGAGTCTCGCCCGGGGCTCAACCGACATCCAACGAAGCCCAACTCGTCCCAGTGGACTAGAAATGACTCTTTTTCTTGCCTTGGCCTGTTGGCCAATTTTCGTGGCATCAACAGGGGAAATCTGGAGAAGAGAAAGAGAATTTAAGTAATTTGTAGGCTTTGAGACGTATAAAGAATACTGTCTTTAAGATGATATTTGCCTCCACTCACTTAAAGTTTGCTAACAGGTTTCTAACAAATCGTCTCTAGGATACAACAAACCCTATCAACTCCACAAATAGAAATTTTGTAAAGTTACTTGAGTTTCTATTGAGAAAGACAGAAATAGAAGAATGAAAATATTTTCGTGCCTTAACAGATTTATCACAACATTATTTATATGTCTTGAAAATGTATCTGTGAAAAATTACTTTATTGTTAATTTAACTATTTTCTCGCTCGAGCTACACATCGAGCGAGATTTGAGCAAAAAACGGTTTTAACACAAATCATTTCGGTTGAGACGCTTTTCTTTACTAGATATCGTACAAGTTCAAACCAACAGTTTCACGCTCGACCGAGGTATCGAAAGAAGGTTTAACAAGATTACTGCCTTGACTTTGCTCGAATGACACATCGAGCGACAGTCGAGCAAGATTACTACCTATACATAATTCTCAAACTTTTACAAGATTTTATCTTTCAATATTTTAAATATATATATATTACAACATATTTTAGGAGTATTGATATTGGATTAACTAATTTTTTTATAAAAAGGATAATTTTTTATATATATCAAAATTTTTTAATCATATTTAATTAATAAATAAAAAAAAATACTTTTACTCTTCGTTATGCAACTGCAAACCATCACAAGGCTGAGGGCTCTAACATATGCAAATTGCCAGACTGCTAGTACTTATCACCCTGTGTCTGTGGGGCACCCTTGCTCCTGAAAATTGAGTCACTTCTGCACTACCCCGCAAGCCACGATGGCTCACTATTACCCCCCAATATAGCATATATTTTTCTTTTGATAAGAACATATGGCATATATTTAAAATGCAAAAAATAAAATAAAAAAAATTGACAGGTCAATTTGTTTATGCAGAAGGTTGATGGGACTGGGACATCGAGACGAGACAATTGAATAAAGATTCATGAATCAGAACAAACCAAACATCACACGAATCTGAGTGGGATATTACATTAGGATATACATATAAATATATATATATATATATATATATATATTTACATACCATCATTACGGAGTAATCAATAGAGTCTTCTTATTTTTCAAGTAATTGAAATCTAATCATTGAAGCTAAAATTTCGTTTGTCAGGTCAGAAAAAGTTTGGCACATGTCAGCTGACTTCTCATAATCGGCAGAGTCACAAACAAGCTCGATTTGGAAAACAACTTTGGGAAGAATTTGTTGCATCTTGTAGGAACCTAAGTAGGCTCCATTTTTCCTTGGGATTTACTTTTTGGTTACCGATCTAATGCAGGCAATATTATATATAGTTATAAAATTGTAAATAATATATAATTATCTTAGAAAAAAATACCAATTTTTTTCACATGGATTTGATATATATATATATTTTTTTTAACATAACTACATGTCGCTTGTAACTCCATGATTATATCTATCATTTTTATCTAATCCAGAATAATAATTAAGTATCAAGATGCAATTATATATATTTGAAAACATGTATTTGTGTTTTTTTGGAAACGACAGATCAAAAGTTTACTCTTATAGATACTTTATTAAAAAAAAAAAATTCACTCCTTTAAAATATAGATGATCTAATATGGAACAATATATATATATATATATGCACATCCACGTGAATGAACCTTTAAGGTTTCGTTTGAATTCGAAGACGAGACGAAATGTGTTGAATTTGGTTTATTTTTTAATATTATTATTATTTTAAAATTTGAAAAAATTAACTTGAGAATTGAAAAAACTGTATTAGAATTTGTATTTTATATAAAATTATGAAAAAATATAATGATGAGTTTGAGATGAGTTGAGACGAGTTCATCTCGTCTTCGAATACAAACGGGTCCTAAGACAATTTGTGGTTTCCAATCAATGATAGCCCTTGAGAATTCATTCCAACAGTTAGGGGTGTAAATGGTCCGGTCCGATTCGGGAAATTTGTGGACCGGTTCCATTCGATCCAAAAATTCTCTCACCCTAGACCGGACCGAACAGGAGTTCAGTCCATACATGTCTTGTCCAATTTGGTCCAAGGGCGGTCCGGTCCGGTCCAGGGGTGCTCCATATGATTTAATGGACTAAATTTAATCTAAAATTCTACAATGATCAAATATTTTTTGGGCCCAAATTTAACTACTATAAATTATAATATGTTAATATTATAAGAATATATATTATTTATTAATATGTTAGTATATATTATATATTAAGTATGTTAGTAAATTATAACTAATAACACTATTACATTACTATATATATTTATATGTTAGTAAATAGTGATAAATTAGTAATAATATATTAAATAATAATAATACACTTATTACTTATAATTTATTACTAATATTCTATATAGATATATTATAATTTATATTTTTATACTACAACTAGTCAACCAATAAATTATAATATATTAATATTATAAGAGTATATATATTATATATTATATGTTAATATATATTATATGTTAATATATTAATATATTAATTTATATTAATATTAATATTATAATTTATATACTATTTTTATATATACATATATAAATATATATATGTGGGGTTTGATCCGGTCCGGTCCGGTCCAGGGGGAGAAATCCTTTGGACCGGACCGGACCGGACTAGAATTAATCAATCCATGTAAAATTTGGACCGGACTGGACCGGACCGAATGGAATTCGGTTTGGTCCAGTCTTGGTCTGGGACAACCTGTCCACCAGTCCGGTTCGATCTTTTTACATCCCTACCAATAGCTAACATATACATAAATTTTTCATTTTTCAGTGACCAATCCTATGAATGTATGATAACCAAATCTTTCAGCCTAGCACCTTATAAAACAAAACCGATAGCCCTGCTAAACTAGTAATATATTACCATAGATATGACTGTATATACTTTTCATAACCATGTGTGGCCAATATTAAAACCATTCTACTAACCACAAGGGACTTCTTATGGCAATGAAGACTTGTGATAAAAGTCGTTGCAACAATTCAATCAAAACGCTCTTATTAAAAAGACACTACATCAACAAGGAGGCTTCAGATAGCAGTGACCATCATCATAAAACTAATCAAAACTACTATTATAAAAAAATCAATGTTAATATATTCAAACAAACTAGTTTAGCAGACAACATTAGTTGAACAGCCTCTAGCCTACTCCTAGGAGGTGCAAGAGTTGCACTAGGCATCACCCAGCCAAAAGACTTGTACTAAAATACTGCGGAATCCAATCTATGCAGACTAAGATATATATAGTGGAATCCATGTCATCCTCCCTAATAATAATGCCATTAATTATATAAAACTGGGAGTTTAGATCTGTGATCTACAAAGACGGAGTTTACTTCCCTTTTTTCAGTGCCTAGCTTATACCGCTATGATTAATTATCGAATGATCGTTGGAGCCCCCAGATGATTCTCAATAAACCCAATTGACTTCCCGAAAGAGTAATAAATTCTTTATTCAATCTTTTGGAGTAGGGACTGGTGGGATTCCTCGCTCCTATTTGCCAATTTGTGTACAAGTTCTCCATTAATAAAATTATCTGGAGTCCGCAGCGCAAAGTGTTTCTAATGTCTATGAAGAGGCTGATGGAATAATGAGAAGGCAATCGATTCAATTACCGAGGGAGTTGGGAAAGGGACGCTACCTATTTCAGGAATAAAAACTAACTTGGAGGAGTTGGGTTTCGACACTTGGCCTCGTCAAGGGCGCTCTTTCTTAGGGGTTTTATGCGTTCCCGAACATGAGAAGTGAGAACAAATGAAGAGCGCAATCCCACATTGGTAAGAAGCAAAGCCATTTAATACTTTATAATCTCATAACAATAGACGAACGTTCGCCGGGCTCAATAACGTGAGCCTGTAACCTGAGTAGGGGCATCAAAATGATGGGACGCTGGCCTAATCCAAATGATCGGATTCAGGTGGCCTGTAACTGGCCCGCCCATTCCAAGCCGAGAGCTGGGCCGTGTGACTTGGGCGAAGGCCTGGGTGATGTGGTTACTAAAGTGGAGGGAACAGCGTGAGGCTAGTTCCATATAGCAGCGACTACCTCCCGCTCTTGGCAGTGGAAGGATAACGGGCCGGTGCCATCTAGTCTCCAACAAGATCTGTTGGATTGCTCCTAGCTGGACCATCATTTTATTTTTTAAATTTTTGGGCAAGCAAATTTATTAAACTAAGAACTTGATAATAGAGGAGGAGGTAAGCTCCCTCAACAAGCACACCAAAGCAATAAATCACAATGTAAAAGAGATGAGAAAAAAAAAACAAGTTTATTTAGAATCAATTTCTTGGTCCCCTACTCTTGTCTTATCAGAGGATATTGTCATCTTATTAAAAAATGAAAATAAGGTGTACGCAAGAAAACGATCAATAAAACAATAGCTGGTGGTGGTAGAACCTCTGCTGGAAGTAGTGAGGATGGTGAGTGCACTGTCGTTTGTTGTCTTGAGTTGATTGGAAAAGGTCCATGATCTTTCTTTCAAGATCACGAATTATGGAAAGCAATAACATAAAATAGCAATTGGATTCAAAGCTAACTTGCCGGTAAAGGGCCCACAATGGTGATGGTGGCGCTGATGGGGACCTCGGTCAAGCCATCAACCACATACGGGGTCCTCCTCATCTTGTTGCTTCCTTTGGTGACCGAGTAAGCTCCTTGGTTTGGTGTGGATCACAAGTCGCACAATGATAATTAGGGTAAGATGAGACTTGTGGTGTAATAGTGATTAGGCTAAGGCTAGGTGAGTTTGGCTAGGTTAGTTTGGTTGAGTTAGGCACCACTTGCATATGTGTTTAGGGTTTGGAAGACAAGTGTTGGCTAGGATTTTGAGTGTGCGGAAATGAGGCTAGGATTAGAAGTGTTGGATGGCACACTAGGGTTTTGGGATTGTGAATTTCGACTAAGGCATGCATGCAAAGACAAATTCCTAAATTTTAAGAAATTTAAATTTCATAATGGCAAGGGTTGGCTAGCTATATATTGAGTGGATAAGGATTGGATTTTGGATGGGAATTTGATTGAGTTGGATAAGATTTAAATGAGTCAAATAAAGAATAATTTTCAAGTTCACAAGTGGTGTGAATGCGGCACTCACACAAAATAATTACTCCAACAATAATCAATAACCCTAAGAAATGAATCAAGAACACAAGAACACCAAAAGTGAAAAATACCTCAAAGAACTTTATTAAATAAAAAGATAGATTTATTGCTGCTATTAACAAATTGTAAGGAGCAAATCTCTTCAAAGGGATTCACGAATTGCACCCTAAGAAACCCAAGTGCAAAAACATCGATGATAATTCAAACCACACTAGGTGGCCGGCCTCACTCTCTCTCAAGAGTTCTCTCAAAATGTCAAATGTCCAAAAGATGCCAAAATGAAACCTAAGGGTCTTATTTATAGTCTTACAACTTACAAACTCCCAAAAGGTCCCCAATAGAAATAACTAATTAAAATAAAAGGAAATAAATTAAATAACATAAACTAAAAAGGTGGTGGGCGCCCATGATGTATGGTTGTGGCCTATATGGCCCATGGTGGGCTTATGGCGTGTCGTAGTCCATAGCTGGGCTAGTTTGCATGACGTCTAGCTGTGTAGTGTCTGGCTACATGGTCTCTAATGGTGTGCTGAGCATGACACTGTGCGGAGCCAGCTGATGGTGGGCATGGCGCAGTGCCATATATAGGTCTGATGGTGAGCACAAGGCGATGCTGTACTGCTATGGTGTGACCTAGTCAAAGAGCTTGGACGGTGGACTTGCATGGCCTGGGTTGGTGGATAGGGCGATGGTCATGCATGACCCAAACTGGTGGTCTGGGTGTTGCGTGCTCCAAGGCGTGGGCTAGAGTTGCGCGCTGGATGGCAAGCATGATGTGCATGCCACTCGCCTAACCTGCAAGACACGCGCTGGTGCCGCGTGCTTGATGGCATGCCACTAACCTTGCCTGAAAGGCACGGGCTGGTGCCGCACACTGGATGGCATGCCTGTGAGGGCATGCCACTAGCCTCGCTAGGGTCCACCTATGTGTCAAAACTGGGGCCAAGGCACGTAAGCAGACCCATTGGTATAGTGTCATGGCCTGTCATGGGCGGTGTCGAGGCGTGGTCTGAGGCCACCATCCTAGGAGTTCTGACAGGTGCGTCCTACACACGCCGCCTTTGAAGATGAACGATTAGTTAGATTCGGAGGATCTAAGACCTTGATGCTAGTGGGGCCGCGCGTGTGCCTCCAAAACCATTCCAGGTGGCGGCTACTTGTTGACAATGCATATGGTTTGGGTTGTGCATGCAACTAACGTGTTTTCTTCTGTGGGTAGGGAGATCGGCGACTTAAGATGTTGTAGAGGCTACACGTGCCAGTCGGAGATTGCAAGATGACAGGAGGTCAATTGAGGTCAGCGTTACTGACAAAAGACTAAATGAAAAATTAGAGAAAATACTAAGAGAAATACAAAAAGTAGGAAAGGAAAAATGAAGGGGAACGGGGGAGGAAGAGGTTGGAGCCAAAGCTCCACCTCCCATGGGGAGAAACGGAATAATGAGAGAGGCCGAAAGTCGAGAGGTTTGAGAGAAAAATAAGAGAGGAGAAAGTTATTTTAGAAATCTATACTTTTCCGTCAGTCGTGTTTTGTTTGCTTTTAAAATTGCTTTCACAAAATTTTTATCTCATTTAATCATTATAATTCTTTGAAAATTCTATACAAAATAAAATAAACAATTCAATTTTTTTTTTTAATTTAAAATAAAAATAATATTAAAAAAATATAATTTAATCAACTGTAATTTTTATCTCAAATCATCTCATCTAAAAAACAAACGAGCTTTAACCTGAAGTCTAACAAAGGAGCCACACCCATTTTTTTTTTAAAAATGTTGAGTGGTAAAACAGCCACAGGGCTATGCTTGAGCCATTCAGCTAAAGCCTAAATTCAATAGATAAGTTCAAACATTGAATAACACATTTTCAAAGGAATATTTACAATAATTTAAGAGTTTTGACTCCTTTATGAAAAGTGCTAAAAAAAATAAAAAATAAAGTTTTATGTTCGATAACACAGAAAAAAAGTTGTTCACATGTGTTGAGCTCTCCAATCAACTGCAAAATTCTCATAATCACTGGATGATTGATTCATCATGGTTGGATTCCTTGCCAGCAACCCCAGAAGCTTTACCATGTATGGAAGACCTATCAACCTACAGTTCCAATTTCATCTTCCTCAGCATTTCAACTTTCTCTCTATAGGCCCTACAAGGAAATGGAATGAGATCATTAAGCATAAAAAGGCTGGATCAACAGCATGTGAAAATCTAGAAACAATCCAATAATATTTCAATCTTATAATCTGTTCCATTTACAAAAAATATAACAACTTTCAAATAAGATTATTCCTTGCACTTCTTAAATTCTTTGTAAGACTGGAAGGACTGTCATCAAACTAAAATATTTTCTATTATATCAATCCTCCCATAGATATTGTAGACCCACACAATTTAAGTTCACTTTCTTTTTTGCAGTCAGTTGCAGTGTTGGATGTGATCTAATCATATATAATCTCATGAAAAAAATGTGAACTCTTGAAATAACCATATACCATAGATCCATACATCTATCTCTTTCTCATGCTCGTTATCATTCATGTCATCTCTATGAATTTCATAATTCATCATGACCTCTTTTAGGAAGTTCATTTTCTAATCATACACAGCTATCGTAGCTATTTAGATCAAAACCTTCACCAATCACAGCAATCAATAGAAAGAGGACCTCATAGTAGTAAACACAAATTTATGCCATGCAAAACTAAGTATAAAATGTGAAAAGTATAGAAATTTATAGGTCTAACTCATCTTATAAAACTCGTTCAACAAGAGAGATTTACACATTGCTTATAAGTATGCCTAAGACCCTGTCCATAGGCAATGTGTGATTTATTCCTCAACACCCTCCCTTACATGCATGCTAGTAATTCTTCTGGTCCTTGTTACTGGATAAGTAGTGTGGGACTCATTCGTTTTATGACAGACTCTGATACCATGTAGAAATTCATGGGCCTAACTCATCTTATAAAACTGGTTCAACAAGAGAGGTTTGTATATTGCTTATAAGCATGCCCAAGACCCTGTCCATAAGTAACATGAGATTTATTTATCAACAAAGAGAATAATGCATTCCTAATGTAGAACAGAGCAAAAAGGAAAGATTTCCAACAAAGGGAGAAAAAGCATAATTATCTTCAGATTTGAGTTGGAGATATGGGAGCGTGAAGATCTAGGAACGAACGTGATATCTGGCTTAACTAACTTTATGCCACAGCTTCCTTATTATCAAAGAAGCCTTCAGGTAGAGCTCCATACTTGCTTGATTTCCAAACCAGCAATCTCTTCTGATGTTGTATGCTCCCTACCAAACTGCACACTTATATCCTATGCAACATTAGCACTAGGCAATTATCTATATTTCACTTGCTAAATTTATCTCTTCTGGTTGAGCAGAAGATATAATCTTTTTGGATAAATTAGGATCCGGGGACTTGACACAATCCTTTCCTATTTTCATCTCTTGATCTATGGATTACCACAAAGATCTAAAAGTAAGTTCTCCCCTTACAAAAGTGGATTGTGCAGTAAGTAATTTACTATTTAGTCATGCAAATTGCCACAAAGTTCAATGTTCCCAGGTTAACTAGACCTCCAATTTGTTACAAATACTTGGCTAAGAGAAAGGGAAATAAAAAAAATCAGTTCGTGAAACTTTTTTTTTTATCGTAAGAACAAAGTCGGGGTGGACAGACCATTGACAAGGAGTTTCCTGCTGCATCTTAGGTAATTCAAGAGAAGTTTTCCTACTCTGACAACGCCTAGAAATTATTTGCATTTAAGAAAATTTGAATCTTAGACCTGAAGAAGCATATGACGACAACCAATTCCTTTACCACTTGAATGTGACACACAACAGGGTGAATGATCAATTAGTAACTTAAAGTTATCAAAAAATCAGTCATACAAATAAATAATATCAATTTTTATTAACCAATGTATAGGTCAATGAGATTATGTACTTATAAAAAAAAAACAAAAGGTCAATGAGATTATGTACTTATCAAAAAAAAACAAAAGGTCAATGAGATTATGTACAATATATACCAATCTTATCAGAAAGTTTAGAAGCCAGTCTTCTCCCAAGTCAAATCAGAAATTATATCCAAATAATCCGTCATTTGTATGCCGAGCATTGTAGATAATGGTACCATATCAGCAAACCGAAGTCAACCTCATCGGCACCATCTCTATTAGCATCTCCAATCCCATCTGCCATCTACCAGAATTCGAACAATCATCTTGAACGTGAGTTGCATGCAATTCGAGAGTGCAATCCAACGGTGACCTCGTAAACGAAATCGAAAGCGGGGTCCAATGACGGTGACAATGATCCATCCCAATAGCACACGACACCGTTTCTTGTTTCAGAATTTCACTCCAAGCATGCTTGTTCCCACATGACGTCGTCTCCACTTCACTTAAAACACATTACCAACAAGAACACCAACAACAACAATGCAAGGCCTAGGCTTCGCCAATTCCATTCTTCGTTGTCATTGTGTCGCCTCCCACAACAACAACCTCTCAATCTCTGCTGTGCTTTGTGCGGTCGACGCTCTAGCTCCTCTGATGGTCAGTCCAATTACTCTCGAACTGGTGTATGGACGCCCTTCCGCAAAAGACGCCGCACAAGAAGGAGATCCTTTAGCGGCGAGGACTCTGACGACTATTTTTTTTTTTTTTGGCGACGGTGGAGACGGTCCGTTCGGTGGAGGCAGTGGCGGTGTTGACAGAGGGTGGAATTTTGACGAAATCGTTGTCCGCGTGGTTCCTGGAGCTTGGACGAGATTAATAAGCTTGTAATGCATCGTTTGGGATTTAAAGACTCCAAACGTGCACTTTGGGGTAGGGCTGGGCAGCAAGTATCTGCACCCGCTGCCTTGCCTGCATTCCGCACTGTCCAGCACAACGGAACAGTATAACTCGTTTGGCAGGAGGGGGGTGAAGTACCCCCGCCCGCATTTAGAGCCAAAAGCGGGGGCAGGGGCGGTAAGGGGTGAACCTCGTACCGTAAATACCCTGCCTCGCCCCCGCATATTCAATAAATAAATAAAAATATATATTTATAATATAAATATATAAATATATTATATATACATTATAATATATTAAAAAATACATATCTAGGCACAAAACATTTTACTGTTTTAGACTTTTAGTATTCTTTTTAAATGACTTTAGATTTTAGTAATGACTATTACTTAGTATATAATAGATTAATAGTTTTTAATATGTAATTAAATCAGGTTGGTTGGTTTTTTTGGTAAAAAATGGCGTAGAAAGTTGATTTGGGCCGAAAAGGGTCCAGAAATATGAAATGGGCTAAAGCCCAGAGAGATGGCTGCGGGGAGCGGGCAGATGGACTCCATCCCTTGCTATCCCGCTGCGGGATGGGGTACCCCGCTCCCATGTAGGCGGGGGAGGGGTACGGGAAGGAAATCCCGCCCCCCGCCCAAGTGGGGGCGGGAGGCAGAGGTAGGGGTACCCCGCCCCTGGTAGGGCGGGGATCATCCCTACTTTAGGGTAATGACATGCTATGCAACAGCCCCTATGCTGCTGCACATGCGGCACACCAAATTAATTTTTTTTTTCTTCCTTAGAGTGCAGCAGCACACCGGTGCTGCACATCATTTTTGTTTATTTTATACAGCAAAAAATAAATTGGCCCATGGCCCACTTCTTCCATTCATGGATGGTGACAAATCATCCCCTATAGAAGTACCTCGGTATCCTTGCCCACTGATGTTCCACCGCCTGAGAAAAATGAGAATTTTATTTGGACCAACATCCATCTCTTGTTTCATAATAATAACACCATCAGTAAGTATTGCCGCATACCCTAAAACTCTTCTTTGAAACACAACTACGAATGATGCACATTCCACCAGTTCCTTCCTTAAACTCTGAGTTGATTGGATAAAATGGAAGTTCAACATTGGATAATATCCAAAACATTTCACGTGTTTGAGAAAGTAATGGACTTGCAACCTATAATAAGCCCCAAAGGCACAACCTGAAAGGAATGAACACCAAATTTTTTAATCACCTTGCCATATGTTGCATATCCTCGAGCCATGAATCCAAAAGTTCCCATGCCCAAGCCCATGACAAGGGTGGTTATGCGTATGTTTACTGGTTCTCCTTTATAAATTACCTATCAAGTGTAAGAAAGTCATCAACTTGTAGCATAAGAAAGTCTAAGGTCGATCCACAGGAACCAAATTTATTTATCTTGCAACTAACAATCTTCAACTTTAAATCAATGTAATCGAGAAAAATTGGAAGTATGAAAACTGGGTTTAACTATGAAACTGAAACAAGTGATTGAAACTTAAACAATGAGAAAATGTCTTTTTATCGTGTACTCAATTTAAAAAGGAAATGAAGTTGGCAAACAAGAGTTCTTAACGAGTATAATAAGGTATAAAAGTATCAAGGCCTCGGGTCTCTTCTCAATGCAAAGAGCAGTTGTGGTTTTCAAATCCTTGTGCCCAAATTTCTCAAGTATCAAGTTAGTCAAACTTAGATACTCGAATAATTTAGCAAAGTAAGAATGATTAAAAATGTTTAACTAAGTACTTTCTAATTCCTTCAATCAACCCTTAGTTCAAATCATGATCTCAGGTTCAAAGTATACATCATCTAAGCATCCAATGTGCATATAATCAACAATAGATCAAAAAGTGATGCATAAACCCTACTGAATATTTCAAAGATAGATTAATAAAGGAAAGAATGCAAATTAATATTACATAGCAAAGGAAATGGAAAAACCCTAGCCGCTATAACATAAAGAAGATCTCTCAACTTAGATGATTAAGGTTTGCTCACCCACAGTAGGTGAAAACCTTAGCATCAAATTCACAAAGAAAATCGCATTGAGAAAATCCGGAAAATCCCAAAGAAAACTAAGTAATATGAAACCTAAAAACTGCCTCGACCGCTACCAAAATCCCCTTTATATTCTCCAAAAATCTCTCTCCACTTCCGTTTCCTTCTCGGATTCATCGCACAATCCATTCTCCAATAGATTTCTCTCAAGTTCCTCCTCCAGTGTACCATTCTTCCTATGGGACCTGAGAGCACTAGCACTTCATCAGATGGAATCTCGAAAGTTCTAAATGTGATGAGTGTGTGCGTGTTTAGGGATAGTGTTTAGAATGTTTGCTATGACCAAAATGCTCCTCAGCACAAGACAAATACCAGCCAAGTCTCTTAGTGCCTTAAACAACACATGGTTGCCTTTAAAACGCAAATATGGAACAACATTCATTAAAATTGATGCATTTAAATAACATTTTTCACATTACATCATTTACATTAAGAGATAATTTGGTATGCCTCAAGTGTTAAACCCAAGCTTCAAAGTTGTTATCTAAAAGAAATATTGAATGACTTGTTATTCTTGTGAATAATTCGGCCAACTACACCAACAACAAAAACCCTTTTTGTCATTCTATCAAGTGGAAGAAAGGGGTTCTTTAGATCCTTTCCATTTTTCAAAAGAACCAATGATTTGCAAACTGATTCATCTGCTAAATCTTTGTACTACTTGCATCCAACTATATCAAGCACATATCTATTTGCAAAAGGAAATTCTAAAAGGTTGGCAGCAAACTTCACTCTAAGTATCCGTTCAACAACATCATCAATCCTTACCATTTGTATCTCCCCTGATTCAACCAAAAATGCCAAATCCTCCACCAACAGTTCGTATCTATGAGGCACCATCACCTTGTCTATTCCAGCATTAATAGTAAAGGAAATATAGTAACTATAGTTTGAGCCACGAGGTTTGCTAAGACTATCAAGCCCTTTCTAGTCAGAAATTACAACACCCTTAAATCTGAGATTATCTTCTAATATTTCTGTAAGGAGACAGCGATGGGAATGAAGTTTGTGCCCCTTCCAGCTAGAAAAGGATACCATAACATTGGGTATGAAAGTCATATCAAAGTAATTGGCATCAACCTGAATTTCACTGGAATCGATATCAGAGAAATTGTGGCTGGCGTAGGAAATTGTGGACCTCATTAGTAGTGGTGTAAACTATGTCTCCACGCCATTTCCCTTCCAAGCATTTCATTGAATACCTTACCTCCAATTTGTTTACTTTCAAGTTGTTTATGTGCAAGAGAGGTCCCATCTGGTATGGTCTGGATCCTAATTGACAGTGTCAAAACCAACTCCTTGCGGGCAGTAAGCTCTTCTGCTGAAAGACCTTTCACCTTTTTAACAAAGAATTTGTGCAACTTGGGGACCACCTTTAGCAATCTAGCTTGGCTTTGATGACTCTCTCTCAGAAATGGAAAAACCTTTCCAAGAATCTCAGCAACCTCAGGATCATGTCGTTGATTTAATTAACTTTTATTTTCATTTTCAAGACGTTCTAAATCAAAGCTCGCCGTTTTCCTTGTATGAGTGTCTCCAAGAACTGTCTTGTAGGTCCAGGTAGCAGATGAAAAAGGAGTATTGTTCGCGTGAAAATTATTTGAAAGTGCACAAAATCGCAATAGGTAGTAAAATATATATTTTGGAAAAATAGATGTTGAGCCCACAGTGATTAATTATGCTATTAAATACTAAAATTTACTAAATTAAATACTATTAAGAAAACCAAATAAAAAATGAAGGGATTCTACTATCTAAATTAACTTAAATTGAAATACTGAATAAAAATAAATTTACGACTAAGAGAGCATAAAATCTAAGATCGTAAATATAATTATAATAAATTTAGAGCGTTTGATTTCACCCATCAAGTCACACACAATTTATTCTCCTAAGTATTAAATTTCAAAAATCTGATATTGATGATAAAAATCTACTTTTAACCCAATCATCTTTGGTTGGAGGACCTAATTTGGATGGCCTTCATTTACTCAACTCACTAACACCATCATCATCCTCACTATCATCTTTCTCAACACTTTTAACATATCCCGAATCTTTCATCCTCTAGTAGTTGAATTGCTTTTTGAAACTTTTCAACACTATCCAACATCATATAGGTGGAGTTCCAATGAGTCACTACATGTATGTGACGACCCTGAATTTCCCTACTATAATTTTATTTAATTAAACAAATAGAGCATGGGTGACTTAGGTAGTTTAGTGGATAAAGCCTTGATAGGTGGGCTTAGAAGTTGAAGGCCTTAAGGCCATAACCAAGACTTTGGGCCCCAAGTAGAGATGACAAGCCCATAGGTCCATGAAATGAAATCCAATAGTCAACCCAAACCCATGCATGAGGACACATGTCAAGTTAGGAAAAGTTTTGTAAGTTAACCAAGCCTAGTAGGTGAAAGAGGGAGAATACTAGTAGGTGAGGAGGTTGACTAGTTATTTTGGTTGGAGGAAGGAAAGAGAAGATCAAGATGAAATCTCCACATCTTTTCTACCTAGATAGGCGTGTGAGACAAGGGCTTTTTGCCAAAGAAGATCATCATAGGATTTTGCCATAACTAGCTAATGATTATACAAGATTTGGTGGGATTTGAAAATGAGAAAAAAGAGAGAGGGATTCGGTGGGCTATAGCCGAATGCCCTTAGGGTTTTCTCACATGCTTTTTCCCAAATCTTGAGGAATGATTGCTAGGGGATCTTGAGAAGACAAGTGAGGACTTGATTGGTTGATTGAGGGAGTAATGGAACAAGTGGGGAAGAAAAGAAAACCAATGGAGAGGAATGGAGGGCTACGGGTGAAGCATGTAGCCGACCACTCCCTCCTTGTGTGCTCTCTTTTTGCCTCTAAATCTAGATAGAATGGACATGTGAGATTGTGTAAGAACAGACAAGAAATGAGTGTAAGAGTGTGGAAGGGAATGATGACTTGAGATGTTGATTGATGGATGCAAAAAGTGGGAAGAAGAGAATGAGGGTTCGGGTGAGGTGAGTAGCCGACTCCCCTCCCTTTTTGGTATTCTTCTTGCCACCAAATCTAGACTATGGGATTGTGTAAGAGTGATAAGATAAGTAAGTGTAAGAAGTAAGGTGAATAGTTGATTGATTGAGCACATAAAAAGAAGGAAAGGAGAGTAGGAAAAGGAGAGAGAGTTTCGGATGGAGCAAAAAGGGCAAGGGATCCGAACCTCACTCTTGCCTTCTCCCAAGATTAAGATCCTCAAATATCTTATATTGACATATGAGATGATGATTGGGAGACAAGAAGGTGATGTGAGGTGATGGGAGGGCTTAGAACCCCTGAGAGAGGCCGACCATATGGGGAGAGAAAGGAAACTATTTTTTTAACCTAGAATGATCTAGATTAGGTTTGATGTGATCAAGTGATGAGGGTCACTCAAAGGTCTTTCAAACCCATCAAGTGTCACTCCAAGTTTAGGTGAAATGAGTGGCCTAAAGTGTAGGGAAGTCCCATGGCCGAATGACCTTGTTCCCTTACCTTTTGGTTGCCTCATTCGGTCACTAACATACATACACATCTCCCACTCTACCTCACGGCAACTCACCCTCCCACTTCATTCTCTTTGCTTCATTTCACTCCACCACCTAAACAACTAAACACTCTAAACCTAGAGGAAGAAGGAGCAAGTGGTTTTGGAAGGAGGAATTTTAGAAGAGGTAAGTGATTTGTTGAGTTAACACAAACCTAGAAGATGTAAAGAAGAACACTCTCTATATTCACATTTTCTAAAAAGAAATCTCCTCTTTGAAAATGATGTGTTCTTAGTCTAATCTAATAAGATATTTCTCATATTTTTAGAACCCATCTAAGTTAGCTGGGAGAATTGTAAGTATATCCTTATTTTTCTTCTAGCATCTCTAGTATATTTTTGAGTGAATTTGCTTGTATTGCTTTATTTTCTTGCTTGATATGCTATGATGAAGCTTTTTGGTGGAAATGTTATTTTAGTTAGATGCAAACCCATGCTTAGAATCTATGTTCCTTTTTAAATGGAGGGTTAAAATATGTTCATGATTTTAGTGGATTTTGTTGAGAAAGGATTACCATGACACATGTAAGCATGATTACGTTTAAACTTGTTGAATGTTGGGTGATGTGGGATAGATTATTTGAAAAAGCATCTTGATTTCGTTGTAGCAAATATCTTGTTTATTGAAATGCAATGCTAGGATGAACATTTATAAAATATTGGTGGAATCTAGTTATATTGTTCTTAGATGATATTGTTACTATTATTGATATGATGGTTTATAAAGAAATGCATGCCTGGAAAATAAAAAGTTTGAAGCTTGGAAAAAAAAGAGAGAGAAAGAACATGCTTATGGAGTTTTCGGATTGGAGGACTTCTTGGAGTGGAAATCTTTATAAATAATTTTCCTTCCATGAAATACTTGCGTTTGGAAATTTTGGAGAATTTAGAAACATAAAGAGTAGGAGAATATCATGCATACTCTCGGTTTCTACATGAGTGTTTTAGTAGGATACTTGTTTTGATTAAATAAGGTATGAAACATAAAAGCTAAGGGCTATAGGGTTTCGGATTTACTCTTTTGTAAGGATAGAAAATTGTTTCAACTATTGAACTAGGGCTCAAGAGTGAAAGGGAGATGAATGAAGGAAGAAAACACCAAGGAGAGACAATGAGAGTCACGGCCCAACCCGTAGGTGTGGTAGCCGAGTGCCATAATTTACCCATTAGAACCAATTAAGTGTTTTTGCATAAATGGTGAATTGGATGAGGAGGGGTTTGCATGAAAAATCACAAGTGTCAGAAGTTGCATGTCTCATGCATAAAGCACGAAAACCTTGTTTTTTAGTCAAACACGTTTTCGAAAGAAAGGAATTAAAAGTTTTAGAAGAACCCCAAAGGCTGGGACGGGGTAGTGTCCCAGTGGAATTCCCTGTTCACTCAAGAGTGGCCAAATTGAGTGAAAATCCCTGGGTCGACGAAGAACAGTCGACAGACCATGTATGGCTCCAAAAGGTGACCGGAGCGTGGTCGCACCTAATGCTAGTGGGTGCCCTAAAAGCGGTGTTGGTCTCAGCTTCACCATATAAGAAGTTTGTAGTTATTCGGGGAAAATTTTCGAGTGCATAAGGGAATCGTGAGGTGTCCAAAATGAGAATTCATGACGAAAAGAAAAGGACTTTCGAGCCATATATGATATGATATGATAAGTAGCGTCTAAGATAAGAAAAGACGAAAAGTTTTGGAACAAAATGTCTCTTAGGAGAATATGAGTCAAGAAAATTTTGCTATATGGTTTTATGAACGAGTATACATCAAAAATTGAGAAAAGACAAGAAAGATGAATTTTGTCACGAGCATGTGCATCGGTCCCAGCATGAGTCCCATGTTATTGTATATGTATGTATTTGCTTGTTATTCGCTTAAAAGTATGCCTGAAATGCTTTTGTTGAAATATTGATGTACTTGCTGAGATTTCTCCCGAAATCTCACCCCTCTCTATGTCCTTACTATCTTTCCCCTTTGGGAATGATAGAAGTAGTTGTAGGTGACGATGGATCAACGGAGTATGACTCCTAGGACGATACCTCAGACCCCGAGGGGCCTGATTGAGTCCACTTTTATGGGGCCAGTGACTCTGGATCTTCCAGACCAATGGGTGGAGGAGTCACTGAAGATGGCGATGTACCGTCTTGCTGGTTTACGCTCTACGGGGTGTTGTTTGGTGTTAGGAATAGATGAGTCCCTTCATTTGGGACATGTTTTGAGTCGCCCACTAGGGTGATTTATGAAGTAGGGCCTGGCTTGGACCTGGATTGTCTTCGCTGGGGACCAGGCCTTAAGAAGATAAAAAAGGAGCTTGTATATTGAACTTAATGGGCAGTTGTAACGCCCACTCTATTTTGTAAAGCCCTCTGAACATGTATTTTGTAAAGCTTTCCCACTTGTTGGAAGTGCTCTTTTGTGTATCTAGACAAGTTAAGTAACTTTTACTGGGGCTATGTATGACGTTTATTTTGGGATCAATATCGAAACCATGTGATGTATATTGTAGAATGTTTGACCTTTTTTGTTGCGAGAATCTTTCTTCGACGTTTTAAAAAAAAAAAAACGTACCCACATGATATGACGAGGAGTAAACTTCCTTGCATCGCTCATCCCCCGTTCCTTTCTATTCACGTGCGATCCCAAGCGTGGATTGGGGCGTCGAAATGTATCAACTCCACCCTGAAAATGATGGAATCGTAATTACGTTATTTTTTTTCTTTCCTAAATCGGTTTTAGAAAATGAGACTAATTTCGTTCGTTTTAAAACTTTTTAGTTCATACCCAGGGTACAAGACTCCACGTTATGAAATAAAATATGATTTTACAATAAAAGAGGTTTACAGTATAAAACATTTGATTTCTAACATAAAAAGGTCTTTTATACATTTTCTTTTCATGCCTAGACTGTTGTATTCTTCTCTTTAGACTGTCTCCTTGTTGATGCATACTTCTGTGAGGGGGAGGGGCACACATAAAAACTAAAATAAATTGAATACTTAGTAAGTATTTCTCCACACTGTTTAAAATATAACAACGTAGGTTTTCAATCATGCAATCATCACTCATACATACGTACATATATACAAGACAATGCGAATATTCTTTTTCATAACAACAACCCTATGATGCCTTCATTTTTTAAAGAATCTGAAGATCCTTCTTATTCTTAAAAATTTTTTGGGCCATTAACAAACAAGCAATCATCAGATAGGAAATCAATTAACAACCAAACAAGCACAACAACTATGCCAAGCGATTATCAAACAAGCAAGCCATTCACAAACAAGCAAACACAACAACCAACAACTACAAACAATTAGCAACCAACTAGCAATCAACCATTCATACATATCATCCATATCATACATATCATGCATACCATACATTATTTCTTATTCTTTCACTTTTTTTGGGCCATTACACACTATTACATCCTGTGTGCTAGGGTTAGCGAATCTTCCTTTGGATCCAAGATCTTCCTTTGGTCCCTAAGTCTTCATTTGAACCTTGAATTCCATTTGTGGCCACGGGTGGGAATCCACTTGGTCCGTAGTACTGAGTGCATTACCTGCATTACGTCCCTACATTGCATTCTGCCTTGCCCTTTTTACTTTCCTCTCTTTTCTTTCTTTTCTTTTGGGTACCCTTCTTTCATTTCTTTCTTTCCTTTCATTCATTAATGGCCCTTACATATTTTCATACAACATAGCATTCAATCATTCATTTCTTTCTTTCTTTCTTATCTTTCTTTCGTCTCTTCTCTTCTCTTTCCTTGCTTTTATGCTCTTTTCTTTTCTTTTCTTAGTTAGTTTGTTTATAGAAAACATTGTTTAGAAAACCTACACATAAACTGAACGCATATATATGAACTTAACATCGTCGGGAAATAGGGTCATCACATAGTGTCCTCACATAGCATCGGTTCATGGCATTCTTCCATAAAATCTTTAGACAGAAATCTCAAGTTTTTATTTTATTTTTCAGAGAATACATCCAATAATTATTTTATTTTACTTATAATTTTTCTCTTCGACCGGGCAAAGATGAAGAGTGCATTTTAGATTTCTGACACGTCTTGTATGAGAAGAGCCTTCAACAAGCTCTTCCTTGAGCAGAGATAGCAACTCTATGAGCCCCATGTGCTTTTTCTTTCTTTTACCCATGTTAAAATCATATTTTCAAATAATAAATTATAACTTCAATATTAAAGAAAAAAAATACCTTCTAGTATTGGCAAGTACAAAACATTGATGTTATTTTTAATTGACATTGGGGTGAGGGGTGGGAGAGAAGAAAACACGGCACCAAGTCTATACAATTGCAAGGTAAGAAGGGCCCACTTTTTAAAGTTTGGGGCAAAAATAAAAGAGTAAAGCTTTTGTTTGGCAATCCATAAAATTATATTTTACAGACATCCATTCTGCATATGCCGTGTAGGCACTCGCTCAATTTGGCTCTAGCTCCCGCATGCACCAAATCACACCAACAAACCCATGCCTAAGCTTGTTCAGTTTTGAGAATGAAACCAAAGAGAAGAGCCAAACCCCTTCGATCTCGCATGATGTCGACTTTTATTTTCTCCCAATCCTTTCGATTTTAGCTTGATTTTTCTCTCAGGCTTCATGGATTTTCTTCCAGTAAGTTCTTCGTGGGTTTTTCACCTTTTCATATCCTGGTGGTGGGAATGGAAAGCAACATAACATTGCAGGAAATCCAGGAACACAATATTCTAGCACCTTCTACAAACAAAAATACTCTGATTACTTTCCAGAAGTGATGTTCTAGAATGCGAACGAACCAGCAACCTCTAGAGTTGTTCCTAAATGTTGTTCTCTGAAGTGGTGCCAGTGATGAGAACTTTTGTAATGACTCTATCGCCTTGTCGTTTGAAGAGTCTGTCTAAAATTGCTTCTGGTTCTAGCTAGATCTCTCCATTTCTATCCACTGGAGGGAGTGATGGAAGTGGCAAGATTTGGTTCCCCGACTTACACTCTAAGCAAGAAACGTGGAAGATTGGATGTATGCGGGCTGTGGAAGGCAGATCAAGTTTGTAGGCTACCTTCCCTATGTGTTGGGTCACTTGAAAAGGTCCTTAAAATCGAGGTGAGAGCTGGACGTGGTGGCCTGCCGAGATGGAGTCTTGCTGATACCTTTGTAAACAAAGGAAAACCCTCCCCGATGTTAAAAGCACGTTCTATTCTTTTTTTATCTGCATAAAATTCCATCCTTTGTTATGATTCTTCCAATTTTGCTTAAGTTACTCATGAATCTGGTCCCTTGAGCGTAGTTGGGTGTCCACTGCATCATTAGCTGTAGTACCAGGAATGTAAGAACTTAGCTTTGGGGGAGAATAGCCATACAATGCCTCAAATAGGAAAATTCTGGTCGAAGTGTGTTACAATATGTTATACCACCACTCGGCCATTAGTAGCCAGTGCACCCAATCCATAGGTTTAGCTCCTGCATAGTAGCATAAGTAACCCTCCAAGGTCATGTTTAATGCCTCAGTCTGACCATCGATTTGGGGATGGTAGGATGAGGTATAATGTAAAGAGGAATCTTGTAACTTGAAGAGAGTCTTCTAGAATTTGCTTAAGAAAATTGGATCTCTGTCAGATAGAAGCACCCAAACCATGTAATTTAAACACTTTCTTGAGAAAGAGGTTAGCCACATCATCTGCTGTATAGAGATGTGCCAAGGGTAAAAAATGGCCATATTTTGTTAAACGATGCACAACCACTAGAATTACATTAACTCCCTTTGACTTAGGCAGTCCTTCAATGGAATCAAGGGAGATCTCCTCCCAAGCTTGAGTTGGAATTAGCAAAGACTAGAGGAGACCAGGAGGCAAAATAGTTTCATATTTATTCTTCTGACACGTATCACATCCCGGACCACTTTCTTGATGTCTTGCTTCATACCATGCTAATAAAAATCTCTTTTTGCTTTATGGTATGTTTTTAAATAATTAGAGTGGCCAAATTGTGAATTTGAGTGAATTAAATTTAGTATCTTAGTCTTGAAGGAAGATTGAGGATCAATGACCAGTCTATCCTTTTTTAAGAGTAACCCTTGCCTTAACACATAACCTTTGGGCCCCTGTTGCCCACAAGTAAGCTGCTGAATGATTATCTCGATGCTGTGGCATAAGTAGCCTTTAATTCCTTTATCCATAGTGGGGTAGGAAATGAAATAAGGCCTACCAATCCTTCCTAAACCAGATCTAGTTCATGCCTTGTGGAGAGGGCATCCTCCACTTCATTTTCCTTGCCCTGTTTATATTGGATGTTAAAGTCGTACCCCATTAACTTTTGATCCACTTTTGTTGTGTCACTATGCCCACCTTAAAACTTGAATGATTGATGGTCTGTCTTCACCACAAAAGTTTGGCCTAGTAGATTAGGCTACCATTTATGCACTATAGTAATAAGGGCCAAGAGTTCTTTTTCATAAGTAAAAAAGGCTAGAGCTTTGCGCATCAAGGCTTTGCTTAAGAAGCTTTGCCCATCAAGGCTTTGCTTAAGAAGGCAATGAGATGTCCTTTTTGCACTAACACCACTCCAACCTCACATCCACTTGCATCGCACTAAAAAGTTAATACTTAGTGAAATCAGGCAATCTTAAAATCGACATATTTAAAATTGCATCCTTAAGTGCCCAAAATGCTTTAGTAGTCTCCTTACTCCAAGTGAAGATATATTTCCTTAAAAGAGTCGTAAGTGGGGCTATTATGAGACCATAACCCAATATAAACTTCCTATAGAAGCCCGTGAAACCAAGGAAGCCTCTCAAAGCCTTCGTAGTCAATGGCGTAGGCCAATCAATCATTGCTGCCACCTTCTTTAGATCCGCTTTAGCATCTTGCCTCGACACCATGTATCCCAATAATCCACTTCAGAAACACCAAATTGATACTTAGAAAGTTTAGCAAATAAATAGCGCTTGAATTGTGTATTCAGAACTTGTTTAAGATACTCAATGTGCTAGTCCATATTGTTGCTATACACTAGGATGTCGTCAAAGAAAATTACCATGAATTGCCATAAAAATGGATTAAAAATAGAGTTCATAACCCTTGAAAAGTAGATGGTGCATTGGTAAGCCCAAACACATTATCAAAAACTCATAGTGGCCTTCATGAGTGTCGAAGGCCAGTTTAGGTACATCTAATATGTCAACTACTCGGGATCGAGTTGATGAGTTGACATTATTGGACGTGAAAAGCCTGCAAATTCAACTGAAACGTGATATATTAAATTCACTCAAACAAAATAACTCAAAACACCTTAACATGATTTTCTCTTCTAGTATCTTGAGCTTTTTAAACTTCAACTGTTGTTAAAGCATATACAGATTGAAGTTAACGTCGTACATAAGTCTCCTACAAAGAAGATCCAGCAAATGAGTCGTATTTTACTACCAACTCATGACTATACCTTGTAATTCGTATGGTTGTTCTCTAAGAAGTAGGGATGCAACCAATCCAGTTCAGTTTGATTTTAGATAAAATTAAGAATCGAACCGGTACTTCCGGTTTTGCATTTCTTAAAACCGATTACGTCCCGATTAACTCCCAAAATCAGTAGTACTGATTTTACCAGTTTCGGTCCAATTTTTCGATTTTGATAAAATGTAAATTTATAAAAAAAAAGTTATTTAAAAAAAAAAACTGATTTAAAAATCTGTTTAGTAAAAAAAATTTAATCTATTACAAAAATCTATTTTAGTAAAAAAAATCGGTTATATAAAAGAAACTGCATTAAAAAAATTATTATAAAATAAAAACTCTTTTATAAAAAAAAAAAACTGCAATAAAAATCTACTTTTACAAGTCCAGGAATCTCACAAATTAAAGTCTAAATTCCAAAATTCTAAAGTATAAGATTACATTTTTATTTTTTATAACATTATCTTATATCTAATTATAATTTATATTATTATATATATATTATATAATATAAAATATATTATATAATTATACTTAGAAATATAAAAATAAATAAAAATAAATAGGACCGGTCTAGTCCAGTCTGGTCCGGTCTTAAATAACTGGAACTGGAATTGGACTAGTTATATTCAGTTCCTCAATTTCTAAAACCGGTACCGGACTAGTCTGATTCAATCCGGTCCGGGCCAGTTCTCTTGTTTAGATTTACACTGTTACTAAGAAGCATCATCAGCTGATGAAATCCCTTATCTTGCTTATTTTCTTTGATGTTCCAAAAGATCAGAGAATGACAACAAACATCGAGTCGGATTACTACTATAAATTTGCTAGAGTAGCTCTACAACCACATCCGAGGGATCCCGATCAAACCACAACATTATTAAAAAACACATCATTCATCACTAAATAAAACAAATCAAATTCTCACTAACTGTATCTCCAATAGATCTCCATGTGTGAGAATATTGGTATTGAATCTATCAAATGACTCATCAAATACATATTTGATGGTTTTACTTAAAATACTCTCACATTAGATTTATCAAATTACATCATCTCAAATTTTGAGATACAATAATTTAGGTTTATTTTTCATCTTTAAAAGATCACTATTTACAGTCAAAATTAATTATTTAATATATTTTATTCTCTTCACTTTCTTTTTTTCCTTTTTCTTTTTCTACTTTATTATAAAAATATTACTATATTATTATTTTGATGATTTAAATGATATATTTAACATGAAATTATAGATGTAAAAATATTAATTTTTTATTAAATTTATATTTTTTTATTAAATTTTAAAAAAATAATAGATAAATTTAATGCCAATAATTAGAGTTACATTTCCCAATTTGTTATGCAACTGCAAACCAGCACAGGGCTGAGGGCTCTAACATTAATGCAAACTGCCAGTACTTATCATACCTTGCCTATGGGGCTCCTTTGCCCCAGAAATTTGAGACACTTCTGCACTACCCCGCAAGCCACAACGGCTCAGATAGTTATATATTACAAACATGCCTTCTCTCAGATAGTTATGACGACAAAAAAGCCAGTACCACAGATGGCATATATTTAAAATTCAAAAAATAAAGTAAAAAATTTCACAGGTCAATTTGTTTATTCAGAAGGTTGATGGGACATCAAGACGAGACAATTGAATAATTTGCATCCATGAAGGAAGATTCATGAACCGGAGCAGACCAAAAGTCACACGAATCTGAGTGGGATATTACATTAGGATACATATATACATACCATCATTACAGAGTAATCAATAGTCTTCTTATTTTTCAAGTAATTGAAATCTAATCATTCGGAACTACAATCTCGTATATCAGGTCAGAAATAGGTTGGTACATGTCAGCCGACTTCTCATTTTCAGCAGTGTCATAAACAAGCTAAATGTGGAACATAACTTGGGTCAGAATTTGTTGCATCTTGTAGGCACCCAATTGGGACTCTATTTCTCAGATTTACTTTTTGGTAACCAATCAACTGCAGAACAATAGTTACGCACCAATATGCAATTAAAATATTTGAAAATATGTATTTTTCTTTTTGGAGGCGACGGATCAAAAATCCATTCCTATAGATATTATTTGAAAAAAAGTTCACTCCTATAGAATATAAATGATCTAATATGGAACAACATATACATGCTAACAGGGGTGGAACTAAGATTTTATGTTTGAAGGGACGATCGATAAAGTGTGCAGTGCGTATAAATTTTAGAAGGATGATCATCAGTAATAAAAATATCATATTCTGTTGTTACCAAACTCTCTAAACGTATATTATTTTTTGAATTGTACTCCATTTATTTTTTTTTTTAAAAAAAAAATTAATTATTCTTAAGTACTTGCTCATTTTTTTTATGATTTAAGAAAAATTTATAAATCAAGAATAAATTTGAAAACTTTCTATTAAGTAATGATATAACACTATTAGATTTTTTACAAACTATATCTCACAATCATACAAGTTAGAGTGAAACTAAATAAGTGAGTATAATCAATAAATTTTATAATTATATAAATTTATAATTAATTTTTTTGCTAGAATTAGACTATTAGAGTAACTGTAAGATTATGTAAGTTAAAATTTAGGTTTACATAAAGTTAAAAGTTAAAATATAAATAGATGTATATTGAGATTTAAAAGAATAATTTTCGTAAAAAAAATTTTGGGAGGGGCAATTTTTATTTTTATTTTTAAAATCTAAGAGAGAATTTTAATTATATATATATTTTTATTATAAATCAAATTTGGAAAAATTTTGGAGAGGCCGTAGACCCCCAACCGAAGGCGTGGGTCCGCCCCTGCATGCTAACATCACATTGAATAAACTTCTAAGAGTACTAATAATAGCCTGATTATAGCCTATTGCAAATCTAAAATAGTCCATTTTAAATAAAATGTTTTACTTCGGTTTGGCTAAAATATAAAATGTTAAAATTTGAGGAACAGTAATTCAAGCCAAACCTTCAAATATAGTGGGTTACCATTTACATTCCATCTGATTTTATTTCGTTTATTCTCAACCTTTTATGCGCAAACACCCTTCTCTTTCCCACGAATTCCTTGGCTCCCTTTCCTTCTCGCTTCTTCTGCTTCACAGAAATCTCAAGTTGCCGAGTCATCGTCATCTTCTCTTCACCATCTTCCCTGGCCGGCAATGCCATTTCGTGCCCCTCTCTCTCTCGTGTGTCTTCCCCCATTTGTTCATTCCACTCGAAGCTTGCCTCACTTGAAATGTCCTCCTCGCTCAAAATGTTTTCGTGCTAAACCCATACAAACTCAAGGTCTTCCAAGAGTAATTTCCAGTTTCAGAGAAAGCCATCTGTGGAGTTTCCACTCATTAAACCGAAGTAGCCCTAGTTATGGAATTTATGTTTTCGGTTTGGGAATTTCGTTTCTCTGCATATAGGGTTTTGCAATTTCATTTGGGAAATACAAATTTCAGCTATTAATTCGAATCACTTGGTTTTCCTCTTGCTCAGACTAGTAAACACGTGAGAATCAAACATTTGTGCCAAACCAATTGTTGTTCAATAAATTTTAATCAAATATGATTGTTTTCCTCTCCTCTTGTTCTTTTCACTCAGCTACACGTGCTACAGAAATTTGGTTCTATAGAAGTTTTGATTTAAACGCTTTTGGAGGGAAAAGAATGTCGCTAAATGGTGTTGAAAAGAAAATGGGCATCATGATCCAAAAATTAGACTAAAAAATCAGCTCCGATCAGTAGGAAAAGTTGAACTGATATAAATTGCCATAGCATTGAAATGGTACCGGTCGGTCCCTTTCCAATTATCCATATCATAGGTTGTGTAATGTTTACAACATGCAGCAACCTTAAGTCCATTTGGGTCCCCATCATCTGTTTGTTGAAGCCCTCTTACATAACCTGATCCATATTTACGTGAGAGCAATGGATCTTCTCCAAGAGTTTCCTGGCCTCTGCCTCTTCCCCATCTAGGGTCTTTAAATATGTGAATATTTGGTGATCAAAATGTCAAGCCTGCTAGTCCTACATTGTACGTTGCTCTTGCTTCGGTTGAAACCACCTGCAAATCTTAAGAAAATGTTAAGCAATTCATGTGTCAAGGCAATCCCATGATTTTGGATGAACATGGCACGGAAGACTGAAGTTCCAATTCAAAGCAAAACTTTGCTCTCATTTTATTGGGCACCTTTTATTATTATTATTTGATAGATTAGTTTTGAAAGGAGTATTTCATTCTTCAGCATGTTTTCCTTTATTAACAGAGGGTGTGATTAGAATTTGTAACGCCCCGGATCCAGAGGCTCAGAAAGTTAACTCATTTTTTCTCAACCCTCTCCAATAACAAAAAATATAACAAATCCTGAAACTCTATAACTATAATAAATTCAATCGTTCAATACAAATATCCATGAACCACCGCAAAATACCAACAATAGCACCTCAAAAACATAAATTGATAACCCCACAAAGTCACGAAAGTAACCCAAACCAACAAGTCAAAAATAACCAACCCCAAAACTTTACTAAAATGTGACTCAACCGACCACTTGTACCCTCGGCACTTATTCCTTTACAATCACCAAGCCTCTCTAAAAGATTACTCTTGTTCTCCAACTGAATCATCAATGTGATCTAAAAAAATCTTATGAAGATAAGGGGGTGAGTTTAACCACAACTCAGTAAGCAGAAAACATATACTAGTGTACAAACATAAGCATTTACCAAATTCAGAATGTAGAACAAAATATTTCTTATTTTCAGAATGCAAAAACAGATCATGTTATAAAAAATCAGAGTGAAAATTCAGTATTAACAGAATAAAACAAAATCTCTTTGGCATAACATAACTAAAACAACTTATCAAAACAGAAATACCATGTTTAACCCCCGTGGTAGGGTTGTGCAAACCCGACGGCCAACCGAGCAGAAACAAAATGTGAATCTTTCCCTTATTATTCTCGGAGCCCTGAGTGTGCACACAGGAAAGACCAAGCAGAAAATCACTTTGCAACTAAAGTGGGTGCACCGGAAACAGAATAGTTGGTACCAACCCAGAACAGAACAGAACGAAACAGAATCAGAATATCATGCGAAAGGTTTCAGAAATCATTTCATATCACATCAGAGTACATAACTTTTCCAAAACAGAACAGAATCAGAACAGGAATATCGTTTATGCAGAAACTTTCATATTCACTCTTTTTCAGTTCAGAAAACAGAATGTAGCAAAATTAGCTCATGTTTACATCAGTTTATACCAGAAACACTTTATTTTTATACAAAGTTTTATGCATATGCGAAACAAATAACTGAGGTGATTTCAAAGTTTCTTTTCGTAACTAAAATATACATATTTTTCTAAAGAGATCTCAGTTCATATTTTTAATGCAAAGTCTAGCATAGGAATCCTGCTTACCTAAATCTTTTAGCCTTGTGAAATTTATCTCAATAAAGCTGATGAGGAAATCAATCACCACCTAAAAGAGCAACCACGTAATGTCCATAAACTTTCAATCATCTATGTATTTCGATATTTAAGCCTAAAATACTAAAATAATCTATTCTTCCACGAATCTAAACTTTCTCAAATCCTAACTATCAACAGTCACCATAAGTCAAACGATATCTAACCTAACCACTCTGAAAATAAAATATGAGCATTTCCAAACGTATGATAATTCAGTATCAAAAAGGTGAGTTAAAACAAATCCGTATACAATACCAAAAATAATTTTTTTGAAATCTGCCGGTGGTGTCCATCGAAACATGCCCCATACAATAAAGTATTACACTGCTTTGATAAAACAGACTCATAAAGTATTTGAAAGAAAAACAAACGCATTTCAATTTACTTTAAAAAAACTATAAACTGAGAAGCTCTCACCAGATAACATTTAAAACATTGTTTTCTTCATAAAGAAAAACAAGTATCTAAAATAAGGGTTCATCACACGTGGAATTAAGGGAAGTGCAGGCCACATTTATAACACTAAGTCCGTGAGTTCCAAAATAAAGCCAATCCTACTAAAACAATAACTTGACAACATTAATAAATTATTTTGAGACTAAGAGAGCAACACTATAATTTAGACAAAAACAAGACTTTCTAGATTCTAACATCAACGTAAAAAAAAAAGTTCCAAGAAAAGAAATATGACCCAGACTATTTTAAGATTCAAACTAAATAACACCCAAGATCAAAACCAGTTTATGAACTCAGAGGTAAATAAATAATTAAATAAAATAGATATAATCTCTCAATTACAACATCCTACAATGAAGTACACAAATGGGAAAAAAAATCTTTTACTTGTGAACCAGGAAGAAGATTGGAGGGTGGTTTGGTTGAAGCTTACCGAAGTGGGTGACCGGTGGCTTGAGGTGGCGTGAGCGGTGCGACGGTGCTCTCTGGACAAATCACAGAAGGGTTAAAGCCGAAGGGGGGTGGTGACTCACGGAGAGAAGACCTCCTCTGTTTTGTCATGCAAAAACAGGGGATGTAGGCTGCCTTCAAAGGTGTAAACGGCAGAGCAACTACCACAGGTGGCAGCTTGAGGTGGCAGAGCGAGGAGTGGCTTCCAAGAATGAGTGATGACACACGCTGGAGGTGCTGGTAAAGGTAGTTGGGAGGCTGAGGTTCCTTGTGGACACGGCCGTGAGGCGAGAGGATTTGAGAGGGACGACGACAACTACAAACTAAATCCAGTAGGCATGAAGGTTTAACCGAGGGAGGCAATATATAGGAGCGAGAGAAACCACAAGACAACCCTAGGGGAAGAGTGACGAGCAGCGGCAAAACTTGAGGAAGAAAGGCCGAGATCGGTGTATGCGAGAAATGGAAAGATTCCGTGATTTAAGGTGGACAATAGCATGCAAGGAAAGAAAATCGAGATTGGGGTACTCGACCTACGGCAAGCTTAAACTGAGCCTCGAAAACACCTTAAAAAAATATTTCACGACCCAAAGTTTTAACCTCAACAGACCCAAAGCTACAAATCCAAAAAAAATCCACCAACTAAAGTCATCGACTCCAGGCCTAAAATAAACTTGCTAGGTCTGGATATTACAGAATTTCTTGCTACAAATGAGAAACAACACTCACTAAGATTAGAACCTCGATTTCACTCCCCACTTTTATCTAATGGAAAGATGTACAATACTACAATTGAGCCAAAGTTTATCTGATATTAATGGGAAAAAAGTTTCAATATTATTATTTGAGGGTAAGCCTCATCGACAGCAATTTAATATATAGGAGCCTTTATTCATTTTATATTTCGGAGGTAGCCATTTATAACTTTCTTTTTATTTTATTTTTATTTGACCTTTTGCTGCTTTGTCTTTCATTTATATTGGTCTCCTATTGACTAATGGATCTCGTGGTGCCGAAAATGTTTTCATGGCTGAAACTATTTTCTGATTCCTTGAAAATCTTACTACTTTTTAAGGATGGACATAAAGTTTGATGATGACCTTCTCTTCACCATTCTATTACAAAGTGGAGGAGAGGGTTGTACGAGCATGCTAACGCAAATGCCTAATGTTATGGTCCAAATAATCCACACTAGCAGGAAAAATAGGTCTCCTTCAAAAAAAGTTCAAAGAGACGCAAATGCCTAATGTTTTAGTAGTGGATCGATTTGATATGTAGTTTTACGGACAAACAATGTAAAATTGTGGACTGTTTTATTGCTCAAGTTTCATTTTTTGATAGTTTGTTGGATTGGATTAGATATATTTTGACAGTTTGTTCAAGTTTCATTTTATTGTATGGATGGATTGGATTGGATTGGATTGGATAGATATGATATCTTATTGCTCAACTATCATCGTTGCATGGTATGGATATTTTATTTTCAAGTTTCATTTTATTATGGAGTGTTGGAAAGAGAAGTTTCATAGGGTTGTGCTAGCGTTTGAGAGGAGTATCTCCTGAAATAAATAAATCCAACGAGAGAGTTGTACTAGGTTTGAGAGAAGAAATACTTGAAAAAAAAATTCTAACTAAAATTAATATTTAATATAGAGAATATCTTATATCCGGTCCATCTGCACTACCCCTAAATGTAGCCCTAATCAATTCATGCCACGTAGGCGTCCCGCAGGCATTATTGTGGTCGAACACCACATCCAACCCATTCCCCCATTTCTTCAAACAGACCACCCCTTGCCCCGCCCCGCCCCTTCTTCAAACTTCGGCGACATTCAGATGAAGACCCAGACGACGATTACAAATATCATCAGTTCCAAATCCATGAGGACTTCTATTAGTGCCATTCTCAGGTTTGTGCAGCAATTTAACATTTCCTTGCAAAGACTTCCTCCCTAATTTTCTACATTTGCTAATATTGAAACCATACCTTGCTGATTATGAAAGTTCTTGGCAAATGAAGAATCTAGTTCCTAGAGATATTTTGGAAAACCTTCTTATCCATTGAAACATATTTTGCATCAGGAAAATTATGCCCTAAGAATCCCAATTTTGCATCTGGAAGTGTGACGTTTGAGTGGGCTGAATTTCGATTTTGGGGCTTCGATTTTGGATTCCTAGTGTCGAACGATTTGGATGGTTAGCGTGAAACCTAATGTGTTGGTGTGGGCAACGACTTGGATGACTAACCCATGGTTGAAGAGAGCCAAGATTTTGATTGGGCGAAGGAAAGGGGAAAAATCTGGAGATCACCGGTGCCGAGATGGAACAACGTCTGCGGTAGCAGTTGTTAGCGACTAGTGGCGAGATGGTTACAAGAGAGACGATTTGGATTGGGTGGCGGTGAGATAGTAGTTGTGAAAAATGAATCCGAGAGCACGGGAGAGAAGAACGTGGGGTGCACTACGTGATTGGTAATTATCCCATGCACTCAAGTTTACTCTTCCTTTAGTGAAATGTATGACGTGTTATGATTTTATTGGGTGGCTACACTCGCCCTTAGTGCAGTTGGACCGTATAGAAGAGGGACACTTTAATATATTACGTGTATTTGCAAAATTAAAAAAAAAATATTAAAATATAATATATTATATTATTATTTGAACGTTAATTTAACTAGACCAATGTGGACTCCTTAATTAAACCATGTGGATTATAGCCAAAAGAGTAAATTTCAATTTCAAGTTAGACATAACAATGGCTAGACCATTGCTGGTGCTCTAAGCCCCCCCAATAACAATTTGTGTAACCCTTGAGAATTTGAGCCCAACATGTTCAAGTGGCTTGTGATACTTGTTATACTTGTTTCCAATCAATGAGCCACAAATGATTATTATCCATCTCTTGTAATATTTATTTTTCAACTAACTTGTCAATATCTCTTGAATGATTCATTAGATCCTTACAATATTTTACATCATTTTTATATGCTGAGTTTGGATCTCTCCCACATGTCCTATGTGACGCTCCCAATTTACGTCTGAGATTTAACGTAAATCGGAATGTTAGGGTAAATAATACTTGGCTACTCACCTTCGTACTTATTGAAATTTAAAGTAAATCGTAGCGAAAAAGTTCTGAATAAAATTAATTTCAATGGATCACATGGTAGCATAAAAACGACAATTAATAATCATCATTTCCTTACATGTATAACCCAGTTAGTTTTCTTATATATAAAATTACAAGACTTCTCAAATATTTTCATAAGGCCACCTTGGCTCCTTCTTTCTTTACTGAAAATTTCTTCTCATATCCACACCGATCCTTACTACTATTAATTAGTCAAAATTTTTAGGGAGAGTACTCCGAGAGCCCTTCAGCCTTCGAGTCTCTCGAGTAACTAAGGCCTTGTCCATGTCCATAATCAAACCTACAGCAAAATCACTTCCCAAAAGAAAAGAAACATACAAGAATGAGATTGTCAGGGATATCTCAGTAAGTACATACGTAACTTAATAATAACATAAAAATCGTGAAATAATCATACGCAAGCCAGACAGTCAGAGTATGCATTTATGGCATGCTTCATGTGACTCATTCATGACTTAAACTTATCTCTTATGTAAACTGACACAGATGTCTTTCTTGCCTAAACAAACTCATATCATGTATGAACTTTTTATTCTAATCTTAAAGTTCTTATTCTTATAAGTCTTCACTTATATCTACTATTAATACCCGTGATCGGGCCATGTCTTATACACTATTTTTACCCGTGGTTGAGCCATATCTTATCCACTATTCTTACTCGTGGTTGGGCCATGTTTTATCCACTATTTTTACCTGTGATTGGGCCATATCTTATCCACTATTCTTACCCGTGGTTGGGCTATGTCTTATCCACTATTCTTACCTGTGGTTGGGTCATGTCTTATCTACTATTCTTATCCGTGGTTGAGCCATGTCTTATCCACTATTCTTACTCGTGATTAAACCATATTTTATTCGTATGAGTATTTCTTAAATATATGTCATGCCCATTTTCTTAAAAATCCTGCACATACTGAAACATGCATGTACTCTTAAACTTCATGCTGTATGTACATTCAATGCAACACTTATCATACAAATCATATGCTTATTTTACATATATAATTCTCCTTCATTGAACCTCATCTTCTATCCCAATAAAAGCCCTGAATTTAAGCAAAACAAGGTATTTCGCTCGAGCCAGATATCGAGTGAGCTTCAAGCGAGGTCTCAGGTTAGAACTTGCTCGAGTATAACTTCAAGCGAGTATCAAGTGAAATCTCAGATTGCACTTCGCTCGAGTCAAACATCTAACGAGAGTCAAGCGAAGGTTCATATTTGTTTCTCGCTTGATCCTTCGGTCGAACGAGATTATATGCATAAACTTAGACTTATAATATACTCATTGTATATCCATATGAACCTTATAAACCGTGAGAACATTATACATCACATACACATGCATTTATATCATATCAATTCATAAAATCAATGCACACTATGATAAACTTGGTTCTGATTTCAATCCTAATTTATTCCTTTATTAAGTCCTTATCTCTTAAAAGCTAAAGCATAAAAGTTGTAGATATTTCTCTTAACTTTACATATCCTTTTGAATTACTCAAATCCGATATCAAATGAGCAAGTTATGGCTATTTTACCAAAAGACGTCAAATCTCTTTCTGTATCTTGCTTGAGCGAGAAGTCATGCGAGGGTCAAGCGGAGTCTTTGCCTAAATCTGGATTTTTCCTCTTCAAGTCCAATTTCTACCTTTATAGAGTTCTCATCTCTCAAAACTTAAAACACAAAAGTTATAGATCTCTGTCTTATCTTTCCACAGGCTCTTGAATTATTCAATTCCGACATTACACTAATACGTTGTGACCAATTTATCATAAGATGTTAAATCTATCAACATAACCCCTTTTAAATCCGAAAGTTACTAAGGTTGATCTATCATTTTTTTCCCAGTCAAGACCTCATATTTTCACATAATCTTCTTCATATAATATCATAGAATATATTCCTAAGGTCTCATAATTTTCCTAGCATTTTATCATAGTAAAAACTACTCCAAAATTCAATAGGCTTCAATTTAACACATAAATTAAGATTAAGCTCAAATAAATATCAAACATGATCTAATCACCAAACCAATTATTCTATGCCAAGATTAAGTTAATATATGCACTTACAAATTTTTCCAAAGCTAGATTAGAAGTCTAGAGTTGATCTTGCACCACTTTTCCTCTTATGCTCTCACTTAGCTCCTTTTTAAGGTTTAGGTGTTGTAAGTGGAATTTTGGGTATTTTTCTTGGCTTTTTCTCACTATGGCCGAATGGTTTCTCTCCCAAGGTGGCTTGAGTTATATCTTACACATATATATAGGTGAAGTGGGTGACATATATGGGGTTAGGGGTGAAAAAGATTTGAGGAAATCTACTATAGTCCTTTCCGTGTGTATGTTGAGTTCCCCTTCCCACTTAGCTATCATCATACCCCTACTTTAGGCTTAGTTGTTCCTAATTCATCATCCCATGGTTGAGCTTAATCTCATCCAAAATAATCTAAATCAATGGTTCAAATAATTACTACATATGGATATATAAGTAAAACAAAAGGCCTAAAATGTCTAAGATAAGCTCAACCGGTTAATTGGCTTCTCTTGCACCCCAAAGCTTCTAGAACCTCTTTTTCACCTTTGGCCACACAGTCTAGACTTCCTTAGTACCCTTACGGTGGCTGGGAAAAGATCTTATCGCTTACTTTCCAAGATTTGGTTACCAATTGGTTGAAAACAAATGGGATAGTTGGCTGTTTTGGCCAATCAGATTAGTATCTACTTCTCCCATGGTTATAGATAAATTTTCCTTCTGGAAACTTTTCCACCACAAATCATAAACCTTCTCACACATGTCTAGAAGATAGAAATGTAGATAGCCAATCAAATTGAAGCTCCTAAAGTAGGTTAGTGGTGTAATTCATTTTTAGGCTTTAGTTTACGCTCAATCCAGATTAGTCTACTTGCTTCCAAAATAAGTCATTGATACTGTCCAAATATTCAAAAACTCATAACATGAAAGTTTTAGATCTATCTCTTAGAATTCTATAAGAATTAGAATCACCTTATTTGGATCTCATATGAGTAGCTTATGCTCATTACACTAAAACTGAACAGTTTAATTTGAGAATGCCTATTTTGAGCACCAAGTGTTTGATCTTTGGTTCTATCACTTCCTCTTACATTTACATCTTAATTTTTGAGAATTCAACTCCTAATAATCTTAAATTGAATTTCTTTAGTTGATACCTTTTTCCAAATCTCAAAGATTCTTCCATAATAATTTTTCTAATACCTGATTTCACTTATTCTAAACTCAATACTCTCATTTAAGTCTCTAATTCTATTTTCCTAGAAAATATATCCAATATATAATCCTTCTAAAAATATTTTCAATTAAAACTCCATCTCAGAAATTTTGGGCTATTACATCCTATTAAAGAACAATTCATTCCATCATTCACTTTTTTTTTTTCCAATTGTCAAAATCTTTATTTGTAAATGCATCTAATGAAAAGAAAAGAAAGACATAGCATGAAAGACAAAATACAAATGATTATTCTCCATCTCTTGGATGGTCCGTTAATTTCTTAGCAAATACGTAGCATGAAAGACAAAATATAGCATTCTTCGAAGGTGAGTATCTTTGAAACTAAGAAAATTGAAATCGGCAATATTGATTTCTTATTCCTGAAAACGGATATTCTGAAAGTTTACTTTGATATGAACCAATTATAAGATAGGCATGTCAAATCACATCTTGTAGGTTAGAAGGGAATTCTCATATTTGTGGACGTAATCCTGAATCACGTTCCAAAGCGGTAGCATCTATCTCTTTAAGTTGTATTCTTGAAATCTTAAATGGATGCTCATCAGTGATAGAAACATCACATTTCGGTTTTGTTGATACCGAGCTCTCTAAATATATTATTTTTCGAATTTTTCACGTCTTTCTCTCTAAAAAAAGAATCAATTGTTCTATACTAGAAATTTTTTTTTATAGATGAATCAAGAATAAACTTGAGAAGTATAAAAACAGTAATGATATAAAATTATTAGGTTTTTCTTATATAATTTGTCAAGTAATGACTATTCTAAATTAATCTACAAACCTACAATACCCAACCTAAAATCCAAGATACAAACAACTAAAAGCAACTAAAGCTTAAAAAAAAAAAGGCCCGCAATATACAATCTACAATCTACAATCTACAAACAACTAAACAAGCGTGAAGGCTTGAAGCAACTAATTTACTAAAAGTCTAAAAGGCCAGTAAATTGTACATTCTTCACGTAAAATTATAGATTTTCATAATTTATCAAGACTTGGGTACGTAAAAAAAAAATGCTCTTCTTAATGGAGGGCACACATGCAAATATTTATAAAAGACATAGTGTTGACCGTACATATATATGTAAGGGTATGGTCATGCAGCTACTTACCATGCAATGCTTATTTTTTCTTATGTCTTTGTAACTCTTCACCTAGCACGAAGTACTACACGTCATTAAAGTTTTAGAAAGTCACGTTGTAATATTCTATTTAATTATATGTACTAACACCAGCTCTCAGCTTTCCATTTCTAACTCAAGAGGAAATATATCTTTACATTCCTTAAATGTTTTTTTGTAAATTAAATATATTTATTTAATTACGAAAACCCAATTTAAAGTGTTAGGCTAGCACCACTTAAAACAAGTTCAGTAAAATGAATTGAGTTCAACATAAAACTTGAGCCCATGGTACAACCAAATGCCACGTGAGACTCTAAACCAGTTCTAATTTAACCATGTTATCGCAAAGTGCAATAACTTCACAACACTTAAAAGAAGTGTAAATTAAATTTAAGCTGCACCTTTATAGAAAGTTAAAATACTTTAATGAAAAAGAAAAGAAAAGATATGATTTTGATTAGAGTGTCAGACACTATTGTAGATCTGCTAGTGTAAGATTGTTAAAGAATAAACTAATTAATGAACTATTGTCATTGAGAGGACATAGAGAGGCTTACCTTAAAGAGAGTGGGAGAAGTGCAAGGTGTGTGGGGTTTGGCAACTACCATATGACCAGGTGCTACGCTTTGGGCATAACAGGGAAAGGGAGAGATATATTTAGAAATACTAGAGAGGATGATGAAGAGTTAAAGTTGGACTCGATTAGTAACTGACGGAGGAGATTAAAATTGTTTTGCAATAATATCTTGCATTTTATCAGTGAGAGGATGGCCAACATCTTATTGTTCTTTTGTAGCCGGTTCAATTTGGAGCACAAGATCACCTACGTCATCATTCTGTTTCTTTCATGTTCAATTATACTTTTCTAATAATATTTGTATATATGTATTCGACCTTAAACTATACTTTGTTACAATTGTATCTAGAGGTGAATGTCTGACCTAACCCGATAACCATCATTTGGACCGACCCGATAAAAGACCATCTCGATAAGCCGTTTGGCCGCTAAGCCAATTAGCCGACCTGATAATCTTATCGGATAATCAGGTATTCCGTTTCCATGTACGTTTCTTCTACTTCTTCTTTTCTTCTTTTTTTTCTTCTTCTTCTTCTTCTTCTCTCTCTCTCTCTGTCTCTCTCCTCTACAAGTTTTCCTTTCTAATTGTACTAGTGCTAATTCAAAATATTCAAAATAATGGGTTGAACAATTTGGATGATTTAGCAACATATTTCTAGAGAATAGATTTGGAATGTCCTTATTATACAAATACGAGTTGTTGGGAAATACATGAGCATTACAGATTCAAAATTGCATGAAATATGGGAGACCCGATACAGAATTCATGAAGTGGCCGGGAGGTGGAAACTGTAATAGCCCGAAATTCTTAAGATGAAATTTTATTTGAATTTCTTTTTAAAAGGAATATATATTGGATATATATTCTAGAAAAGTAGAGTTGGAGACTTAAATGAAAATATTGAGTTTAGAATAAATGAAATCATGTATTATAGAAAATATTATAGAGGAATCTTTGAGATTTGGAACAAGGTATCAACTAGAGAAATTCAAATTGAACTTAGAAAGAGTTGAATTCTCAAAAATTAGAGTGTAATGCAAGAGGAAGTGAAAGAATCAAAAATCAAACACTTGGTGCCCGAAAAATGCATTCCCGGATTAGTTTGTCGAGTTTTATTATAATGAGCATAAATTCTTCATATGATGTCCAAATAAGGTTATTCCAATTCTTATAGAATCCTAAGAGATAGATCTAAAACTTTCATGTTTTAGGTTTTTGAAGATTTGGACTGGATAGATGACTTATTTGGGGGAATAAGTAGACTGTTCTAGATTGAACTTAAGTGGAACTTGAGTCAGATGAAATGGACTAAATTGGGGCATGTGACGAATTATGTAATTGGTTTTTAGGTTTCTAGATATCTTGACATGTGTAAAAATAGTTGGCAAGTGATGAGAAGTTGGTTTAGAAGTTTAGTTAGTTTAGTTGTAATGGAAACACAAGAGAAACCAAATTCTGCTGATAGGTAACTAAGTGGATCAAAATGGGACTTAATCCTAACTAAACCAAGAAGGGGCCTTCTAGAACTTGTCAAGTAGAATCTTAAGAAGATTAACAAGTAACCAAATAGGTTAGGAGAAGGTTAAGGGACATGGCATACCAGAAGAAGGCTGGAAAGGAGGGTTCATGCATGGTTAGGTGAGATGCCACCTCATCTCTTTTTCCATAAGCTTTCACCTCAACCATTGATCAAATGGCCTGCAAAAATATCTCAAATATTAGCCATTGGATGATCATTCTAGCTACAAAGCCTAAGATCTTGGAGGTTTAAGTGAAATCATGAGATTTATATAGGATGACACCTCATCTTTCATGCAAACCAGTAGCCGGTTACCCTTAGTAGATTTCCCTCTTCTTTCCTTTATATGGGTTGACCACCACTCGTATAAATAGACATTTGAGAATCTTTTAACTCTCTTTGGAAACATAGCACACGTCCCCTTTGAAGAACACCAAAAAACTTCACAAGTCCTTAAACCTTCACATATACCTCAAGTGAGCTAAGTGAGTATTGTTGGGAAGAAAGCTTGCAAATGTTGGTTTGATCATCTCCAACAAGATTTAGAGAGTTAGTAAGTCCACATTCTATCTTAACTTTAGTATGTAAAAGGTTTCTTGAGTGGTTGAACTTTGTATGCTAGTATTGGACTCTTAAATCCATGATTAAGTGATGAAATGGAATCTAAGAATATTTGGATTGGTTTTGTTGAGGAAATGTGTTATATATAGTTAGAAAAACTTAAATTTACGTTTTAATGAGTAAAAATAAGGTTTATGTGAAAAGATTGCATGTTTTAGGTTAAAAAACCATTGAACTCGAGATTTTGCTCGATTCTCGTTTGAAGTTTGGCTTGAGCGAGATTCAGGCTGAGATTTCGCTCCATTCTCGCTTGACGTTTGGCTCGTGTGAGATACAAGGAGAGATTTGACGTCTTTTGATAAAATGGTCATAACTTGTTCATTTAATATCTGATTTGGGTAATTCAATAGGCTATAGAAAGCTAATAGAAATATCTACAACTTGTATGTTTAAGGGTTTAAGAGATAAGGACTAAATAGTGGATGGAATTGGGATTTAAATGGCAGACTCGAGTTTTAGGCAGAAATCTAGTTCGACTCTCGCTCGATATTTGGCTTGAGCGAGATTTAGGAGAGACTTCGCTTGACCCTCGCTTGACACCTGGCTCGAGTGAGATTCCCCTATTGCCTAAATCCGTGATTTTCTTGTATCCAATACATGTGTTTTATTATATAAAGATTATGTGGTAGGTTTTTAAGAAAAAGGGGCATAGCATGTTTCTAAGAGAATAAGGAACATTCATAAGAATAAGAAAGGAACAATTAAGAATAAGAACTATGAATAAGTTAGTCACATTGTGACGGGGACGACAAGACGTAATGCCCGGATGAATGACGTGCCGACAGGGATGGCGATACATAACGCATGTCATATGATAAGAGTGTTTATTGTCATCACGGGGACGGCGATATGTAACGCCCGTGAGAGTGACATGATTAGAGGAGATGGTGATACGTAACGCCTGCTATGCTAAGTATGTTCTGTGTCAAGATGGGGACGGCGATACGTAACGCTCGAAAAACTGACACAAGACTCATCATAACGGGGACGGCGATACGTAACGCCCGGGTGACTGATGAGTTATATGTGATGGGGATGTCGATACGTAACACCCATCGGAGATAAGAAATAAATAAGTTTTAAGAAGTGTATTTTTTTTTAGAAAAATGAGATAAGTTATCATAAGAATGCATACCTATGTAAGTTAATAATAAGTTATGCATAAGTCACATGATATATATTTTAAACTATGTTTTCTATTATATTTTCTAAAAATGTCAGTAGTTGCCTTGTCTATGCTTTTTTAAGCTAATTGTGTACTTACTGAGATTTCTAAGGAAGTCTCACTCTTTTGTGGTTTTATATTTCTTTCTTGTATATATAAACTATACACAGGATGTGATGGTCGACAAGGGGAAAGCCCCAATGCTGCAGGAGGCTTAGGAGAGTCTTGAGAGACTCTTTAGTTTTAATCTCTATGTAGATTTCACTTTTACGTCTTTAAGACTTTCTATATATGATCAGCCGGTGGAGTTTTGGTACCACAATGCACCCATTTTTGCTGAGGAGGAGCAGCGTACATGATGCTGTTTGACTTTGGGATTGGATGGTTCCCTGCCCATATGTGGGGTTTATTCGACACCACAGGGACAATATCTCCAGCAATACCGTTGTTTTAGCTTGGATATGTTTCGTTATGGGAGGGAATTTCTCGAAGTTAAAAAGGAACCCAAGTGACCATAAGAATGGTCTTTTGATATGTAATAATATTTTGTTAACCCTGATAACTGTTTGGGCATGTATATATAACAGTACAATGTTATGTGAATGAATGAATGATGTGGAAGTTGAAAGATTATTTTTGCCATATGTGATCTTTAGAAATTTTTGTATTTAAGACCTAATTCGCTACGAATTATATAGTATATGCTAGTAAGTCAAGATGCATGTATTAAGTTCTTGATACATACGAGGGTGAGTAGCTTAATGTTACTTATCCTGACACCTTGATTTACATTAAATTCCAGACATAAATTGGGGGTGTCACATAAACCATCTAGATGTAATCTTCCTATATTCAACCCAGCATATTTGCAATCCCATTGAGCATTGTGATTAAAATTTAAAACGTGATTACACCATTGCATATTAGCATTACTATATCATGCATTACTGAATCATGAATGAAACTATTGAAGACTTGAAGTCCCATTGAGCATTGTGGATAATATAGTTGCAAATCATCAAACAAAGAAAAAGAAATGGCACCTATAAAAAAGGCTAAAATTTCATGATGAGTCTGTCTCAATTGGTCACAACGGATCAAGAACCAAGATTCAAAATGAAAACAAATAAATGGCTAAAGTTTTACTTGTGTCTTGCTGCTACTCCATTAGCATGTACAAATCAAAATGAATACAAAGAAATTGTCTTGAATAAAGTAGTTGCACTAGCATGGCTGCATGCACCAAATCAAACTCTCAATGAAAATATGAATTAACTCCAAACTTCTTCCCCTAAGAAATGAATTAGTCATGAAGAGTGCCCAAAATGTCCTCATCCTTATATAAATGGAACCTACACAAAACCCACATTAACATACCAAAAGCAATCCAAAATTAAAACAAATAAAAAACCAAATAAATTTATTAAGAAACTCCCAAGATAATGTAGTTACATGCACATGATTGTGTAAGTGTAACTCAGCAAGATAAAACAAGCAATACTTGAATCCAAAGCTACATACTTTGAGATTCATTGGTGGCCAATGTCCAATTTCATTCCCTACAACATAGTAGACAATGGTCATAAATTATAATACAAGAAATCATTTCAATATAGAATGATGTCCCTTCCTGATTATACTTGAAATGAATTCGTTCTAATACGATTATATACACATGAAGACTCTATTAGTTTTTAGTAATAAATGTACCAAGTCTTGACATCTTAAATTTTCTTGCTAAATTCATTTCAACTAGTCTTTGCCCCTACCCACAAACAGAAACAAAATAAGGCAAAGAACAAAAGAAGGAAGCAGCAAACAAAATAAGGCAAAGAACAAGAAAAGGAAGCAGCCATTTGATATATCTTGAACAATGATGGGATTATGGGAATAGTGATGCCTGAATAAGAGCCACTGAATCAGTCGCAACCCAACATTTTAGTTTTTATTAACCTTTATCCTGGCTTGGGAGCCCTATTCGCCTCTGGTACTGATGAGGCACATTTTTGAACAAAGTGTAATAAATTCCAAATATTGACAGAATTTACAACACATACTAACTAACAAAGTGAATACAATCCGTTTGTATTTAGAACTCGAAATTTAAAATTCTCAAAATATCAAATATGTACTGACATACATATCAATTTTTATTCATAACTTGAAATTTCAAATAATAAAATGTAATAATATCAATTTTTATTGACATATTGTTTCCAAATACTTCAAGTCTTCAAGTAATCTTCAATCGACTGCATTCAAAATATCTTGCAAAGTGATCTGTACAAGAAACAAAAAATTATGTTAAACATATAGTTAATTGAAAGGTTTAAAATAAAATATTATTCAAATATGAATCTTATCATTTTTAGCTTGTACTTTTCAGCATCTTTCATTACATCTTGTAGATAAGAGTTTCAACTATTGTTGGGACCAATGACCTATTAAATGAATCTAGGACACGACCTCCAGTACTAAATGCCGACTCAGAAGCAATAGTAGATACGAGAATAACTAACACATCTTGAGCTATTTTGGCAAGTATTAGAAATTTGGCTAAATTCATCTTCCACTATAGTAGAATATTCAAGTCGAATGTCATCCGTTCAACATTTTCCATAAATACTTATCCAATTTTGTTTTGAACTCTTTTCACACCTATTGATGATTTATGTTGAAAATACATATCTAATATATTCTCATCATCATCACAAGAAGTGTTTCTTAGGATCTCACCTACGTCTATACTTGATTGGCCCCTACTTGAACATACATTAGATTTTGAATATTTCTTATACATCTGCTCAAGCATTTTCCTTAACCAATCAACAAGTTCAAATCCTCGCTTGTAGCCAATAACATTTGTAAAACAAAATTCCAAAATGTCCAACTTGTTGCGTGGATCAAACATAACTGCAATGAACAACATTTTATTCAATTTACCAAACTCCCTCCAATACTTGTCATATTTCAACATCATCTTCCTCAATATGGATTTCAGCATATTGCTCTCACTCCTTGAAATTTTTCTCAAATGGTTATAGATTACAAATATTTCTCTTATAAGCAAATTTGAAGTTGCATAAATTGATCCTGAAACCCACAAAGTCATATCATAAAAAATTTTCAAAAATTGTACAAAAACCTTGATGGTTTTCCAATCATGTGAGGTTAATACTTCTTATTTAACCTCATGTAAATATGGGACAAACTCACTATCTTCATCTTGCAGCACCTCAAACGCCGCATAATGTTTTAGAGCCTCACTCAACATTAGATATGTTGAGTTCCATCTAATTCAAACTTCAACACAAAGAAGTTCATCATCAAAAGTATTTTGTTTCTCTACACATGACTTGAACTTGTTAAATTTTACAAGGGAAGACTTCACATATTTAACTGCATGGTGAATCTTCACAACTAATATATTAATTTCTATCAAACCATCTTGGACGATGACATTCAAAATATGAGCACAACATTTTATATGCATAAGCTCCTTATATAATACCATGCAATCCCTAAATTTGGTAATTTTTCTCAAAAATCAATGGTCGTATTCTTAGTGGGTGCAGTATCTACTGTGATTGTAAAATCTTCGTTATGTCCCATTCAAGTATGAATGACTCAATCTCTTTTCCTATTGTGATCCCTTTTTGATTAGCAGCTTTCTTAAAATGTATTATTCTTTTATGCAATGTCCAATCCTTATCAACAAAATGAGTTGTTATGCACATATAGTTAAGATTTTAAATTGATGTCCACATATCACTTGTAATGCAAATCTTATAATTAGATTCCATAAACATGGTCTTCAATTTTTCTTTTTCTAATATATAAATTTTCATATAATCTCGCATAATAGTAATGCAAAAGGGGATTGAAAATCTAAGTTCAACTACGGCCATAAAGTCTTGGAAGCCTTCTTTTTCTACAAAATTAAGTGGTAGCTCATCCTTAATTATCATTTTTGCTACTGCCAACCATATTTTTTTGTTCATTGCACTTAGTAGGTCCAAGACTAGGACTGCTAGTTATACCATCCACCCCCACCCTCGTAGCCCCAATCTCTTTTAATTGGGGGTTATCCCTTCTATCCCTAATAGCAGCATGCAAGATTTTGCATTTTTCAATTTAGTACTTCAAGGATGAAGTGCCTTATTTTTTAGGATGACATAAGATAACTTGATCACAATAATTACATGTGGTCGTGGGCTCATTGAGATCCTCATCATTTCTCGTAAAGCGTCGCCATACATCTGATCTGCCTCTTCTTCTTGTGATAGGAGGACGAATTTGAGGACTAGTTGCTTGGAGAGGACTATCTGAAGTTGTAGGTAGAGAGAGTGTTATCCAAATGAATGGGTATTGATTTAGACCCAGATGAATACATAGAAGCACTAGGTTTCATAGGATTCAACTGCGAAAAAGAAAAAAAAAAGAAAAAAAGAAAAGTAAGTTGAAAACCTAATAAAATAACATAACAGATTTTTTAGCAAGACAAAGCTATCTAAATGAAAATCTAATAAAAAAAACATGACAGATTATTGTCTAGTTAACTCATCAAACCGAGCCACAAAGAAACAAAAATAGACTGAAAATAAGTATAATTGAAGGTATCTTTCTCTTTCTAGATTTAAGAACCTTAAGTTATCTTTAGCACTCTAAATTCTTATTCTATTCCAAGATTATGGTCTTAACAAAACTAACACGCAGAGAAATGAGATCGTATGCAGGTATTACTTATTGAAGAATTCAACCTTTTTTTTAGTAGGCATATAATATGAAATCCTTACAATATGTAGCCACCAGCCTCACATTCTTTTGGCTCAAAAAATCACCGACTTTCCCTTGAATTTGACTGGATTTTGTAATCCTAAGTATGCAAAGAAGAACACTATCTTCATGTTTTTTATTGGAGGAAGGGACCCCGAACATGTTGTCTAATGCTTTTGGCTCTATGATGAGAATGCAAAATGTCATATTTTTCTCGTTTAATGTTTAATATTTTATACTTATTTGATGTTTAAATGTATTCATTATTCTTATATTTTGATTTGGGATGCAAATAGAGGTGTTAAATGCAAAACGAAGCCAATTGGGTGATTTAGGACAGTTTCGACATCGTTTTGTAATATGGGCATAACTCTCTCTTTCAAGCTCTGATTGAGATAATTCAAAATTATATGGAACTCCAAGAAACAGACCTACAACTTTCATGTTTTGAATTTTGAGATATACTAGATGCATCAATATTGAAATCGGCATAGAAGTCGATGCACTAGCACTGTTGACGTTCTGTTTCAAAATGCTGAATGAAAAGAGATGTGAAGATGTGAAGCCATTTCAAAATTTAAATTCAAATTCAAAAAGAAGTCTATCAAGGGAGGATAATTCAAATTCAAATTCACGTGCATGGAAAGATATGAAGGATAATTCAAAATTTTAATGAAGTCTATCTTATCCAAATCCTATCTAGAGAATTAGTGAAGGGATGAGACTTATATATATCTAGTTTTGAAGGAGAGCACGCCTCCAACTATTTTTCTTCCTCTTTTCCAACTTTTCCTTTGAGTTTTCATCTTGGCCCTATATGACTAAACTTTTATAATTGGTCGGAGGAAACGTAAACCTCAGAATCAAAAGCCGTGAGATCTAATTTGTTTTTATTGTTCAATTTATGTTTTGAGTATCAGATGTTCTTCTGTACCTATTTTCATGATTATCTCATTTAATTTCTAGGATGCCTACTAGTTTATTATTCATTGCAATCTATTGCTAGGTTAGATATCAAATTTGTAACTGTTTGATCCCTCTAATCTGTGAAACAATTAAAATTTAATGATTTACTGCATCAGAAATTATTATATCTTAAGAAGAACGCTCGACTAAATGAGATACGACCACTTGTGTTTGTATTGTTTAATTTCATCGATCGCTCTAATTCTTAAGGTTGCTACTTGATTAAACCCTTAGTGCTTATCTTGGGTTGTTTAGTAGTTAAGGTTAATTAGATCGTTTGTTTTCTGATTAACTATGACTAAGGAGAGATAGAAATATAGTTCCAACGGTGAATATTCAAAATATTAATTGATATATATTTTTATCGATGAACAGTTGTAAAATTTCGATAGCAGATGTTGACTTAGACTAAGATTTATTCTTTTGATTGATTTCGGTACTTTAAATTGAATTATTCCTTAGTTGTTTTTATTTTTCTTGAAATTATTCTCGTTATATTCAAAACCCCCATCCTTGTTCAAGTAGCATAAAACTAGGATAGATACTATCTATGGGAATGATCATTACTCGTACTACTACATGTAATTTTTTTTAGGTGTATAGGTATTATTTTTTGTTGCCTACGACATCATACCACTCTACCATCAAGGTTCACCTCTTTTTAGTGTCAAAATCTCTATTAAATTGTTATGATTCTAAAGGTTTAAGGTTTAAGGTTTAAATTAATATCCAATAGTTCTAGAATTTTTGGATCAGGTTAGGTCTCTAACAATTAGCTAACTTTAATAAGATAATTTTATTGGATGAAAAAAAATAAAAGGCAGACATTGCTTATGACTCTTAGTCTCTTAGTCTTTTTCACAAACATCTTTCAGGCCCTGTCAATTGTAATATAGAACCCTTCATTTCATTTTCCAATTATTTCCTTGTCACATTACAAATTTTTCTCAACAAATACATTACAGAATACCATGCCCAAAAACATTGATGTAATGTGTACTGATGAATATAAGTCTCAATGCAACGATTCAAGAAAATCTTAAAAATACTCCCGCAAACAAATCTAAGATAAATAATGGATTTATCTTCATTCAGATGAACAACGTGTCGCAGTCAAATCTTCACATAAAAAAATAAATCATAGATTAACCTTAAAATGAACAATGCTCTGCTGCGAGAGTGAAAAGATATTTGAGAAGACAAACTTGGGACTACGTAATTAGTGATTGACGTCGGCGAGAAAGAGCAGCAATCGACGTCGGAGAGAGAGCAGCAATCTCCATCGACGAGAGAGTGGGGCAATCTTCGTCTACGAGAAAGAGGAAAAATCGTGGATCGAGTGAGAGAGATGAGAATGGGGCAAGCAGAAGAGTTTTTGAGTAAAGTAGGTTATTGGGTATTACCCGTTTGAAATCCAAACGAGTTAGTAATGGGTATTAGAAGGTGGGTTTTCGTTTGCATGGCTATCAGGTTGGATTATCAGGTCGAAAGTAGGTCGGCATATCGGGCGGGTCGGTGAAGCGGCCATTTTGTTCACCCGAATTGTATCCATAATATTTGATAATCGTAATTTTTATATGATTTTTATTATCCTTTTACTTTTTAAAATTATTAGTTTTTCTTTATTTTATTTTATTTTTATTTTAAGTTTTAGTTATCTGATTGTGTTAAAGGAATGAGAAGAAAATAAAGAAAATTTTGAAAAAGCCCCCAATTGGACTCACTCGCGCACAAGAATCCTTATCACTTTGTTAGGCTGCACTTCCATTTAATTTAGAATTCAACTTCACTTCTGAAGAATAAATGGGTCGCCGCACTTCAATAATCAATTCACGTCTTTGATTTTGGACTTCGGCATTCGATTTCACTTCAGACTTTTGTTTTGAACCATTTTCAGCCGCACTTGGTCTTAAAACACAAGAGGGCCCACAAATTTTATCTTGAGAAGCCGCGTGGTTGTAGTTCTTTGAGGCAGGACACCTCAAGTTGGGACCGAAGGGCTGCATAAGGTACGCGCGCACACACATATATATATATATATATATATATAATATACTAATAAAGCAAAACGTGCGGTGCACGTTTGCTTAGTTCTTGTTTTTGTACAAAGATGTACAGACATAAAAGATGTACAAACATATTTGATACACATAAATAATCTACAGTTATATGTTACAATAACTGGAAGGAAAAAAAGAAGAAGAAAGAAGTTGTGAACAGTTATCCAACTATTGGTACATTTTTCAAGGACAACATGTTAAGTTTGTTCTGGCGTAATCTTTCATATTCATTAATTTGTGAATCCAAAGTTATAATCCATTATTTATTTCCAATGTGGTTTGCCATATCCTCAAAATATGAGAGATGTTCCTGTAATGATGAAAATATATGAAAAGGTAGTATATTAAAATTTGCAAATGCATTTGAAAGTATAGATTTTGCCGCTTTGTCTGTTGTATGAGATCTGCTATTGTACAATGCAAAATCCGCTCTACTACAAATCCAAAAGCACTTAACTGGAGTGGACGCACTATCGTCATAGACTTTTAAATGAACTTGGTACCTAATAATAATCAAAGAATTATTATTTGGTAGTAGTAGCGGCTAATATGTTCTAATTATAATGTTAATAATTTTAAGTTAGAGATATGATGAAAGTGCTTCCCTTTGTTGTGCAGTTGTTGGGTTTTTGCAATTGAAACATGTAAAATTCTTGTTTTCTTCATATCCAGTTGCTCTATTGCAACTCCCACATGCTTTATAACTGAGTGGTTCACATAAATTAACCATTCGAAATCTTCCTTTGACCGAAAAATGACCATCGCTATTTTGAAATGGAGGAGTTAAATGTATTAATGAAGATTTAATATTACCACAATAATTGACCTAAAAAAATAATGAACTTTGAAATTTTAAGCATATGTAGAATTGGAGATTCAAAGCACAGACTTGACAAATTTTTTATTCTCCATTTCTATTTTATACTAATCAACTTCCAATTTGCATATCTTAAAAACTAGATATATAAAAGAAATCGTCAAAATAAAACGTAAGAAAGTTCTTGAAAAAAGAAACCTATCTTAAATAACAAAATCATACTGTCATTGGTGCTGCAGATCTAAGACTATCTGTAATTTCAGATATCTTTATTATTGGATCCACAGGACTGCTGGAACTTGCATCGTCTGTTGTTTCCAAACTCTTTGCAATGATTTCTTCCAATAATGCATTATTTTGTGTTGCCCTAACAAATTAACATTTTAGTAAGTGGAGGGTAACAACAGATATGTTTATGAAAAGTATTCATTTTGTTCATATCCAGTTGCTGAAATTTAGTTATATAATTGATAATAGTAAGTGGAATCATTTGTTTAGATAAAGATATTTACCACGTTCGCAATGCAATAACAGATGGAAGAAGGGTTTCAATAGCATAAACACTCGTTTGTCTCGACGACAAAGATAAGCCTATATTATAAATATGTATGTATAAATATGTAAATATGTAATGGATAAGTGCAAAAATTTTAGTAATAAATAGAAAGTACCATTATAAGATGAGACTTTGAATCGTGTTCCTAAGACGATGGGTTTTGCTGAAATCAGATTATAAATTTCTCGACATTCATCATAGACGAATCGATTCCACATTGTTAGATGTCTAAGAGTTTAAAGCTACAGAAATTATAAATGGTGTTACGTTTGTAATGATAAAAGTATCAGGACATTGTGAATTATAATTTTGATAAGTGTTAGGGAATATGTATTCATACCTTAGATCGATCAAGTCTATATCTTAAATTAATGCGTTTCCTTGGTGAGTGTTCACTTGTCTTGCTGGATTCACGTGAAGTGCGAAAGCCAAAATATCTGGTGGATTAATTATTTTTGTTAGGTTGCAATAGAAAATAATCATAATTTGTACATATTGTTATATATTAATATAATAGTTACCAATTTCAGCCTCTGTATCTTTATATATGTCAACTTCATTTGAAGGAACAATATTATGTTCTGGTGGTATGATTCCTGTTTCTTCTTCTTTGATGTCCTCAATTATAGTTCTGGAGTTTAAAACCCATTAATATTCATAGACTTCTCTTTGATACCTCGGCTCTATTGGTTTGACAAGTGCATTCACTACAACATGATAGATTTATTGCGTTTAAAAATATGAACACTAAAAGTCTATATCATCTCGCAAATTGTATTTTCCGTCTTAATTTGATTGACGCAACGTTGTCACTATTAATGACTCTCAAAAAGTCTATTCCGTTCAAACAGATAAATGTCACAAGATATGTGTGTTTGCGTCTGAATATGTTTGACGCTATGATCAATTTATCTTGTCATAAAAGAGTTAGCCCCTGGTAAGAAAAATGCATGTAACACCCAAATTTTTTCGAAAACCTTTCTGCTTTTAAAATTTACCTATTATTATTATTTCTTATTTTTTCTTCTTCTTTCCATCTCAACACCTGCCCGCCCTCCGATATCGCCTAGGATCACGGCAACTCCAGATTTTTCGGACTTCACAGCCCTCCACTCCGCGTACACGTTCCTTTAGGGTTCTCACACACACATATATATGTATATGTATATATTCACGCGTCTCTGGCCCTTGCATGCACGAAGAGAAACCCCTAGCCGCAGCCCTTCCTCTAGCTTCACACTGCCTCCCCCCTCTAGCTTAATGCTGCACCCCGTGTCTTGTAGTCGCCACTACCAGCAACCGAACCGCGAACAACCGTGCCCAGCCACTGGAAGCCATCCCATAGCTCAGCCACACCCAACCTTATCAGCCCTAAACCCACGACGGACGGAACCAGCCACTAGCCACCACCTGAAACGTCCCCTGTTCTTGGTTCCCGAAACAAAGCACTCATCAACGTGCTGCCTGACCGGAAACCACCCCTTGGCATCAAGCCTCCTTCACTTTGTCGCCGCTTGCTTAGACTTTTCCGCCAGGCACCTCCATCATCCAAGCTCTATAGCTCCGTCACGTTTCTTCCTTCCCGGTGAGCTTCCGCTGCTCGTTGCCATCGTTATGTTTCCTGCGGTAACAGACATGAGTTTGAAAAATTTTTTGGATTGTTATTTTATTATTATACCCAACGGACTTATTTTATCATTGGGTTCATGCATGACATTTTATCAATTCCTAATATATATCATTTCAGTAGCCTGTGTTTCCTTTAATTTCATGTGTAATCAACCTTGTTTTAGGTATACATATATATATATATATATATATTTGCAGAATACAAAGTTTTAATACGTTTTCTTTTGAGAACAATTTAGTCTATCCTTTATCTCTTAAAAGTATATAGAAATGCATTTGTTTTTCTTTCAAAAGCGATGGGTTTGTTCTCTCAAAGCAGTGTAAGGTTTTATTGTTTGGGGCACGTTTCGTTGGACCTCACCGGCAGGTTTCAGTAAATTATTTTTGGTGCGATAAACGGTTTTGTTTTAACTCACCTTTTTTCCGTATTTTAGTATTATTTATTTTCTGATTTCTGCAGAGGTTGGGTTTGGATTTGGAAAACTTGGATTATTTGATCATTAAGTGAAAATTTAGGAATTAGAGGATTTATGATATTTTAAGATTTTGGAGGATTTCGATAAATTCAAAGCATTTGGAGAGAGTTGATAATCAGAATTTGAGGGTTTTTATATATTAAGAGAAGATAGTGGATTTTATGTCTCACGTCCTATTTTTTTGAGGTTTGTGATCATTTAGAAATTTATGGAGTTACGTGATTATTTTATAGGTGATGATTGATTTTGTTCAGCTTTATTGAGGGTAATTCAGAAAGTTAAGAAATTCAGGTAAGCGGGGTTCCTATGCTAGACTTTACATTAAAAATATGAACTGAGATTTATTTTGGAAAATATGCATGTTTTAGTTACGGAAAGAAATTTTGAAACTACCTCAGTTTCGTTTCGCATATGCATAAGAAATCGTATAAGAATAAAATATTTTCTAGCATGAACTGGTGTAGACATGAGCTATTTTGTTGCATTCTATTTTTCGAACTGAAAAAAAAAAGAGCGAATATGAAAATCTCTGTATAAATGATATTTATGATCTGATTCTGTTCTTGTTTTGAAAAAATTCTGTACTCAGGTATGATATGATATGATTTCTGAAACCTCTGGCATGACATTCTGGTTCTGTTTCGCTTGGTTTAGTCCTGGGTTGGTACCAACTATTCTGTTTCCGGTGCACCCACTTTGGTTGTAAAGTGGTTTTCTGCGTGGTCTTTCCTGTGTGCACACTCGGGTTTTCGAGAATAATAAGGGGAAGATTCGCATTCTGTTTCTGCTCGGTTGGCCGCCGAGGTTTGCACAACCCTACTACGGGGGTTAAACATGGTATTTCTGTTCTGATAAGATGTTTCAGTTATGCTATGCCAAAAGGATTTTCTCTTTCTATTTATATTAAACTTTCGCTCTGATTTTTGATAATGTAGCCTACTTTTGCATTTTTTTGAAAAGTAAGAAATTTTTCGTTCTGCATTCTGAATTTTTAGTAAATGCTCATGTTTGCACACTAGTATATGTTCTTTGCTTACTGAGTTGTGGATAACTCACCCCCCTCCTCTAATAACATTTTTCAGATAGTTGAGATGGTTCAGTGCATTATCAGCAAGGGTAGCCATTACTAGAGAGGCTTGGTGATCATAGGAGAATAAGTGCTCGTGGATACAAGTTTGTCTTGAGTCTTAATAAAAATTTATCTTTGTTGTTTTTTTTTATGTCAAGTTTTGGTTTGTTGCAAGTATTTGAAGTCATTTGATTTTATTAAGGTTTATGTTTAGTTTTTTGGAAAGAGTTTCATAAATATTTGTTAATCAATTATGGAGTGCCCTTTTTTATATCAGTTGGTTATTGGAGAATTTGGAATATATGAATTGGTGTTATTTGAGATGATTTGAGGAAAATGACCTAACTCTCTGGACCTTCGGGACCGGGGCGTTACAATGCATTTGCGTCAAAAATAAGATGTTGCAAAATGTTGATACTTAGTCACGAAAAAGATTATTTCCGTTTCATTTTATGGTCGTAAACTATATTGTCGCAATAATTTATATATTGTGAAAGCTGATCTCGTCACGAATTAAATTTCATTGTGACGCAATAGATGTATCTTTTGGTAAGGATATTGCCCAGGCAAATATTTTTGACGCGAATAGTGTGGTTGTGAGCAATAACCACACTGTTGTGACAGATTACTTTTTTGTAACAATATTTACTCCATTTGCGACTGTACATTATTGTCGAAACACTGTTAATATTCATTCGGTTCTCTACTGAGATTTTATTGTGGCAATTTTGGTTTTTGCGACCGTGCTGTATTGTCAAAACAATTAGACAAGCCACGTTTGAAACGTGAAAGTTTATTGTGACAATATCAATTTACATTTGTGACCATGCTATTTTATCAAAACATTTTGTGCACATTTTTTTGGTCACATGGCTCTCTTTGTTGTGGCAAAGTTAATTTGTGTTTGCGACCGTGCTGTATTATGGAAATAACTTTTATAACCATGCAATTGGTCCTGCGAAGCTTTACTGTAGCAAAATAAGTTACTTTTGGAACTTGATTATATTGTTAAAAATATATTTATGTTAGGCGAGTCAATTGTGTAAGAATTGTTTAGGCAGATTGGTCACTTTTTTAGATGCAATATATTCCAGCTCATCATCTCCAGATTTCTCATCTTACCAATACTCTATAGGTCCTATATATAAATTGGCCTATATGTTATTAGTGGTTTTTCCTTCTGCCAATTTTTTTTTATTTTCTTTATTGTGTTTCATCTGTTTTATATGTTGTGTTTTAGTTATTTTACAGACATCCTAAATTCTAAGTACATATATATATATATATATATGATCACAAGTATACACTAAAGGGATACCCATATCTCAGAATGAGGTTTATATAGGGTTTGGCATGCACATCAGTTAAAGCTAAGTGTACCATACATATCACATTGTCATATCTACTATTCATTAACTAAAACAACCATGGTGGTGAGTCTAAACCTATACATATGGGGAGATAACCATTATATTACTGGTGGTTGACACAACAGACTACTAATAGCACCAAGAATATAATTCCGATGTGCTAGCTAAATCAGGAAATATTGTTCAAAAGCCATGAATATTTGTAGTGACAAATATAAATGGTTGCATATATTATCAATGTATGCTCTTAAGAAACCCTCCATGCATCCCAACAGCTAGCAACACCTTGAAGATAATTACCAATCACGATCTTGACCTACCATCATCTTCATTACAATCTACCACACAATCCATTCATGAGTAAAACTCATGTCGTTCTTCAGTCAGGCTTCTGAGTGCTGCTTCCATCGTCACCCAACAATCATCTCAAATTCCTATCAATAAATTCCCACAAAGATTCAGATTAGGCATATCATTTTGAAGCTTTACTCAAATCTCTAATTCAAGCCTAACATGTTTAAGTGAAAGAGAAAATTATGTATAGTAATGACCAATCCTAAATAACAAAAATCACCTCTAGAAGTACATACACATCATTGAATACTTAAAAGCAAACTCTTTCGAACCGAGTAGCACAGTAGGTGAAAAATAAATTGACTATATGCATCATCTTAAATTGTCTTGAAATTTTTCTATGTGAGTACTAACTGCATGCCTCAACAGCCACTTGGTTCTTCCAGAGTTATTTAACTTTGAGAAGTCATGGAAAACAGTCCTAATTGATCTGCAAAAATTCCTTACTAACCATACTGTAATTAAATATGCATGGGGCAACATTAAGAAAAAACCTAAAAAATTAATTTCATATGTATCCAGCATTTACATGAGTTTCTCAAAGTTTCACTTATCCAGCTTTAAACAAAACATCCTTTGGGATACATTTGGTTTGTGTTTAAAAAGTCTTATCCATCCACCTTCTCAATTATATGGCGATACTACATCACTAGCCACTTCCAAAATTTGTTATTTTGCTTGAAATTTTCATATAGATCAGTTGAGTGTCTATTCAAAACAAGCCACCTAAACATACTATAATTAATAATGCATGAGCAATCATTTCATTAAGAAAAAATAGGAAAAATTTGGACGTCGAGCAACATATAATCATGAGATTCTCAAAGTTTACCTATCTAGAGTGTAACCAAACACCCTTAGCTTTACATTTGATGTGTTTAAAAAGTCTTCTTCATCCACCTGATAGCTTATATCCCAGAACCCACTCTTCTTGATGCTTTGCAATCTTCAAAAGTCCACACTCAGTCCTTCCCTAAAACACAATAGTTCCTTCAACAACCTCTTCTTCCCATTGTTGTCTCCCATAAATTAACCAAAATACCCTGCAGTTTCCACCATGGCCTCTCCTAAAGGTGTCCTATATACAACAAAAAACTATCACGTTGAAATTATGTTAGCTCCATTTCAAAAGTCTCTAGATCAGGCTCCCCCTGTGTAAATTGGTCCTGTGACGTATTCAATTGAAAGTTCATGAACCTCTCAAACCTATCCTGTAATGCCCCAATGGAAGACCCAAACCACATGGTCTATACTCCAAAAGGACTAGTCAATGATACAATTGGAGCCCCATTGGAACCTTATAAAGAGCTAGAACTTCTCCTTCCCAAGCAATGTGGGATCCCATACACCACCTATCTTATATGGGGTATCACAATCTGCCCCCCTTAAATACCCGACGTCCTCGTCAGGTCTGTCCATTGTAGGTGGCACGGCTCAAGTCCCACATTTCTGGTTGGGATAGGCTTTGATACCATTTGTAATGCCCCAATGGAAGACCCAAACCACATGGTCTATACTTCAAAAGGACTAGTCAATGATACAATTGGAGCCCCTTTGGAACCTTATAAAGAGTTAGAACTTCTCCTTCCCAAGCAATGTGGGATCCCATACACCACCTATCTTATATGGGGTATCACAATCTACCCCCCTTAAATACCCGACGTCCTCGTCGGGTCTGTCCATTGTAGGTGGCACGGCTCAAGTCCCACATTTCTGGTTGGGATAGGCTCTGATACCATTTGTAACGCCCCAATGGAAGACCCAAACCACATGGTCTATACTCCAAAAGGACTAGTCAATGATACAATTGGAGCCCCATTGGAACCTTATAAAGAGCTAGAACTTCTCCTTCCCAAGCAATGTGGGATCCCATACACCACCTATCTTATATGGGGTATCACAATCTACCCCCCTTAAATACCCGACGTCCTCGTCGGGTCTGTCCATTGTAGGTGGCACGGCTCAAGTCCCACATTTCTGGTTGGGATAGGCTCTGATACCATTTGTAACGCCCCAATGGAAGACCCAAACCACATGGTCTATACTCCAAAAGGACTAGTCAATGATACAATTGGAGCCCCATTGGAACCTTATAAAGAGCTAGAACTTCTCCTTCCCAAGCAATGTGGGGTCCCATACACCACCTATCTTATTGTGATACCCCATATAAGATAGGTGGTGTATGGGATCCCACATTGCTTGGGAAGGAGAAGTTCTATCTCTTTATAAGGTTCCAATGGGGCTCCAATTGTATCATTGACTAGTCCTTTTGGAGTATAGACCATGTGGTTTGGGTCTTCCATTGGGGCGTTACATATCCTGTTTCTCTGCTATCGTCTTCAGTTGTTTCTTTAAGTCATCAACTTCAGCTTTGTAAGGACAACTATCTCCGGCTGCCCCCCCTAGATTAACAGCACATGCACAAGAATGGGACTTGGTACTAGACTCGGGCATCTCTAATTCGCCCAACGCTCTATCATATTCCGTCGGCCTATGACCAACAATCTCCTTAAAAATTTTCGCTGTTGCCTTTTTAGTTTGAGCCACAGGGTCCAATCTCTGGAACCTTTCCTCCATTTGAGTCTTCAACAATATGAAGTGGTCATTGAAGCCGGTGAGTAATGAGTAAGTTAAGCAGTTACTATATCTTAGCATGCTTATATAAGTAATATATAGAGCATGAAATCTTAAAATGGCCAAATAAAGGACTAGGTTTTCAACTCACATGCATTTCTTCTGTCACTTTTGTTACCCATCTGTTCTTCTTATTGGATCATCTTGTTAGCTTAAAGAAGTCAACTATGTTCTTCACACTTTCACTCTTCAGCATGCAAATCAAACTGTTAGTAGATATTCTCCATTACAGTGTGAGGATAAATTTGTATAAAAGCAACTAAATATCATTTGTTTTTGGGCACTTCATGTACGTTTATTAAGAAACAGAGCAGAAATTTGGGTAAGTTATCTTCTCATCATTACAATTTAATGTGAAATATATAACTAATTGTAGTCAATCCAGATTTTCCTTTTCTTCTAATAAACTTGCAAAAGACTTCCTCCCAACAGTATGATTAGTTCTTACCAGCTCCCAATTTTCCTTATTCCGCAACGACAATGCCTGGTGAAAATGGTACATAACCCACAACAGATCCCACTTAGTTCAAGAAGCAATGATCAACATTCCTACTCTAAGTACCTATTTCCTCCCCCATCAATTCCATTACGTTTATATATATGCCACCAATGACTTACAACATCATACTTTGATGTAAATTATTGAAGTACATTTAGTGTTACCTTGAATTCCTTGCTGCCCCACCTCATACATAACTTCCGCCAAACATCGTCATCCACTTTGTCAGTGCCTCCTGCCAGTGCTGCTTTATGTGTTTCATAATTACTGTAGATTCTATGGAGCTCATAATGGAATGAGTTGAATCGCTTCCGAAGTTGTAGGTTAACTGCCCGGCGATGATTTGGCTTCTCCCATTGTAATATAAAATCAGCCTATAGTCAATACCAAATAGGAGCGATCAATAATATAATGATTTCATCACTAACATAAATATCCTACAGCAGTTAGAAACATCATGTGTCTTACCCGAATACGTCTGCATAGCTCCTCCTTTTCCTCTTCGGGCACATCATTCCAACGGAAGTAACTCATGTTAGCGTGGTGCTTGACAATGTATGTGACCCGTCCAGCAAATACCGGCGCATGCGCACATGACACCTTACATTCACCTTCCTTGATTAGTAGAGGAATTGGGCCAATCTTGCGCAAGTTGTCAAATTTTGTGCTCTGTGCGGGTCCCCGAGCCCGCTTCTGTGTGGATGATGCTACAAAATGTTTTTGACACAATAGCACAACAATTGTGTCAACACGTTTTTTAATATATATTGAAGCAAACTCATGAGTAGGTCTCGCTCGTTACCTGTTGCTTCACCAACATTTGCTGCCATCACATAATTTGACTGGTGGATAGGTTGGCCTGAGTCCTCGGAGGAAGAGGTGCTATGGTCAATCATTGACTGTGGGATCGGTGGGGGTGATTGGAAAATAGACTCCGTCCTTGGGATTGGTAATGGTGGACCTGATTGTTGTTCTGCTTCTGGTTCATTTTCTCGTTCAGGGTGCGGTGGTGATTCCTCTGTATCTCTTAAATAATTGTTGCCATGTGGCCTTCTAACACGATTGACGGATCTCCTTGAACTTCCTCTAAATCGAGTCCTTGCCATTATTGATGGTGGTTTGGCAAATAGGAAGCTGAGATTGAAGACAAAAACATCATACGGGTTGTATGTCATTATATTGTTAGCTCTAGATTCTATACAAGGACTTCATCGTTTGAAGCGTTATGTCTCAATATTGACAATTCATCACCCAAATCACTTTGTTGTTGCTATAAGTGATAATATAAATCCCATTTAGTTACCCAAGTATAGTGGGAACTTCACTCTTTGGCCTGGTTTTGTTGTGGTTGTGGTGGTGGTTAAATACAGCCACCATTTTCACAATTTGACAATGGATTTCAAAATGCATGGTTGCAATGGATGAGTAAATAGTATCATGTAACCAAAATCCAATAGTTTCTATGGAAATATGTCCATGTCGGCTGTGTGAGGACATTACCTAGGTTAAACATCCACTAATGATCATTTATACTTATTTTTATAGTAATTATAGTTAAGGACTACACTTGGGAAGTAAAGTTCATCCCCAAGCATGAAGATCGACCACCATGCATGCTTACCCAAGTTGTGCTATGCTTACCCTACTTGTCCAGCTACATAGACTGATGGAAGAGGAGCTCTATACCCAAAACTTGGTTCTACCCGTACCATTTTCTTACCCTAATACAGGGCATGCAATGTAAAAAATGTAACACTCAGCTTTTGCTTTTGATAATTCCTAAGATCATATCTTAAGGCAAATACAGAGCTCCCTGTAACAAAGAAAGGCAAACTATTCCATAGAACCTTAAAGCTCCTAGCTTTAGAAAAAAAATTGCATAACTATCTCTAAGATCAAGGAAAGATACCCTTTTCTCTTATATCTACCAGATAAACATATGGAAAGTAATAAAATTTGGAGCTTTCACAAAGAAACAAGATAACCCAGTGTAAAGCAATGAAAGATCTGTGTAAACAATTAATCTTACACAGATCAGTGGATGATTTTGGGTCTTCGCGAGTTAGCCCCTTCTCTAACTTCTCACACCAAAGCACTAGTCTTTAGCTTGAAGATTTTTCTTCTATTGGTGACCCAGAGCAAGCTCAACAACAGAGCATATATAGGGACTAAGATTTTTCTTCTATTGGTGACCCAGATCAGCCTTTCCCAATCAGTTTTGTTTAGGGACTAATGGCTCAACAACAGAGCATATATATATATATATATGTTACTTTTGCCATGAACGCCTCAGGATGCTGCTTTAGAGTCTAGGGTTGACGTGACTGGCCAAGTATGGATCTCTGAGTTGGCCTCTCCAATTTAGCCCTGAGGCGACAAATACCATTTCCTCCCGCCTATAATGGTTGGAATGAGTTGGGCGTTTTTGTGTCATTATAATTTAAAAAGCTATGGTTGCAATTGATTTTCTATCATAAATGATTTCTCAGTTTATTCAATTAACAAATATAAATATGTAAAAACAATATTCTACCCATCCATGTTTGTTAAAAGTAAACTATTAAACTATTCAATTACTTTGCCTTTTTTTTGTTTAGGAAATAAATAATATTAATAAATAAATATTTTTCTTGTAGTGTAAATTTTTGTTCTTATTTTAGAAGAAGTAAGTTTCCAAATTTTTATCTTTCAAAATAGTTACACGATATTTACGCACTTAAATGTTATAGACAAAAAAAAGATTGTTATGTTAATAGACCCTCATGGTATCTCACATTTTGCATTCCAAAATCACAATTTAACATGAGCACTATATATATCTTGCAAAATATTGATAAATTGAAAAGGTCGATGAACAAGGAACCAAACAAGTGGTATGATGCTAGAGGGAGATCTTCATGTGGCTTTGAATGCATGCAATGTTAACCCAGTGCACGCTCAATTCGAGCTCGACTCCAGTTCGAGCGAATCCCATGCAGGGTGCAATTGATACCCTGTCTCCGAGAAGGGCTCTCAACTCGAGCTCGAGCGAACTGCAGGGTGAACTTGAAGACCCTACAGTTCGAGAAGGTCGATCGACTCGACTCGAGCTCAAGCTCGAGCGAACCATCTGGGTGCAATTGATACCCTGTATCCGGGAAGGGCGCTCGACTCGAGCTCGAGTGAACTGCAGTTGCGTGCTTGAAGACCCTGCAGTCCGAGAAGGTCGATCGACTCGAGCTCAATAATGAGCTCGAGCGAACCATCTGGGTGCAATTCATCAGTTTGGCAGTCTGAGAAGGGTGCTCGACTCGAGCTTGATATCGAGCTCGAGCGAAATACTGGGTGAACTTGATACCCTGCAGTCCGAGAAGGTCGCTCAAGTCGAGCTCGAGCGAACTGCTGAGTTGGACCCTCAGTCCGAGAGTTCTGCTCATCTTGAGCTTGATATCAAGCTCGAGCGAACTGCCTGGGGGCAATTCATTGCACCCTGCAGTTCGAGAAGGTCGCTCGACTCGAGCTCCATATCGAGCTCAAGCCACCCACCTGGATGCACTTCACTACACCCTGCAGTTTGAGAAGGGTGCTCGACTCGAGCTCCATATTGAGCTCGAGCCACCCACCTGGGTGCAGTTCACTACACCCTGCAATCCAAGAAGGGCTCTCGACTCGAGCTCGATATCGAGCTCAAGCGAATTGCAGGGTTAACTTGATAGACTCCGTCCGAGAAGGTCGCTCCACTCGAGCTCGATAATGAGCTCGAGCGAGATTCCAGCAATTCAATTACTTATAACACATTATGTCTCAAATCGCATTTCACAATAGTTTCCAACATTTTGTCGCTCGAGCTTAGGGTTGAAATGCCCCATGAACTGACGCACGTTCATCAACAAATTGGAGTTATATCTCACCCTATATAGCTCGTTAAACATCACTAGAGGACCTGCAAGTCTATTCTGTTGGCATCGAAGCACATTGCCCATTTTTCTCTCGAGCTCCCCAATTCTTTCGGCATCTCCTACAGGTAAGGCGTCTTCTTGATGCGTATCATTCCAACAATTTTTCAGGTTGATAAAATTCTTACAATGTGTTTTAATCTACACATTCATTCATGATTTGGGTATTTATAATCATGAGTAGAGTGGTGTCAAATTTTGGACTGGGAACAATTCTCGCTTCCCCCTAGTTCCCGCTTGGTTTTGCTTCCATTTCTGGGTTTGGCTACACTGGGGTGAATTAGAAATCAGGTCAAGTATAAAATTAAATAATTGGAAGTTTGTTTTGTATTTATGATGGTGTTGGAACAGCCTTAGACTTAGGTTCCCAAGCTTGTCTTAGGGTGCACACCACATGCTCGATGAAAAGCGTAAATGGACTAATCAAGGTATGGTTGTAGGGATATTAAGCCTTCTTCAATCCGCACACATCAATGGTGCTTGGATAGTGGGTCTGACCTCATAAATGTCACAAGAGAGTCTCCGTGTGTAATATAAATATGGTGTCCTTATTGTGCATCTAAGAAGGTTACCACCATGGGGATTGATGTCTAAGTTGGGAAAATTCTAGAAATGGGGTGCATTTCACAATAGTTTCAAATGTTTGTCTCTTTCGCCGTTTACAAAAAAACTAATGCCAATAAATGATGCTTAAAAAATTAACACTTTAACTCTAAATACGACAGAGTACATTTATTTTTCAAGTAGAGTTCTGTCAATAAACTATGCCCATGCAAGTTAACAATTTAACTATAATTACATTTGGTTTGAATTTGGACTATATTTATTTATTTTTTTCTTTTGCAATCTCTCACTAACTTATTTAAGCAAACTCTACAGGAATTGGCCATGTCTCGACGCTTGCGCTCAAAGAAAAATCCGGCCAAGTCCTCGGGAGCATACTTCCATAATTCTGGGGCCCGAGACCTATATGCCCAGAACTTCTCTCACCGCACTCCGATTGTTGAGCGTGAGGTCTCATTAGGACAGCTTTCGGAGACCATCGTGCCTCGCATTTTTGAGTCTCGCCAGTGGTTATCACTGACAACTGGTTATCCCACACCATCGGTTGAGCTAGTCCGAGAGTTTTACTCAAATATTCATTCCATTTCCGATGATGGATCATTCGAAGTCAGTCTCCGGAACATCAACTTCCGAGTGACTCCAGACATGGTAGCTGAATTGCTACATGCCCCTCGTGTGCCAAACCCAGGATATCCATATGCACGGACCTCAACTCCAAGCGCACCAGTCATTTTCGAACTCTTGTGTGGATGCTTATGGAACTAGGATGGTCACTCCCCACTAAAGACTTACAAATTCCTATCTCAATATCTTCTTCTTAGTCGGACTGTCCTCACTAACATAAATCTGACATCTCATCAAAGTGATGTCCGCTTTGACAGAGTAGCTCTTCTATATGCACTAATCAAAGATGTTTCGATTGATTTGGGTAGTCATCTCTGCCAAGTCATTCTTGAGGCATTTCGATCCATTAGCCGTCGGGTTGGACTGCCATTAGCATGTCTTATCACCCAAATTGCTATATATCATGAGGTGGTCATTCTTCCCCATGAGCCTAGGGTGTCTCTTAAGGCACCCATCAGCATGAAGACGATGAGGCTTAGTTGTGCTCACATCAAAGCTAAGCACCATTTTCTTGAGTATCCCAAACCACCCTCTTTAAGTCAGACTACTAGCTCCATGCCACCCGATACGCAACTTTCAAGGTCGGCACCATCCACCTCGGCCCTAGTTCTAAGCGAGCCGAACCTAGGCATGGTTCTAGACTTTATGAGGCGCCTTGAGGACCGAATGGATGCTTTGCAACAGGGTATGGATAGTTTGAAACAGCTTGTTAACCAATGCTTTGAGGACATAGAAGATGCACTTGCACCCTTAGATGAATATGACCAACATAATGTTGGTGATGATAATACTGATGGTGAGGATGGAGATGCTTGATCAACACAAATATAATTCTGAGTGGCTGTTTGATGTAATTCAATATTTTTTTTTTGGGGGGGGGGGGTTTGTTGATCCTGGTGGAAATATGTGTCAACATTTTGTTTAGGTAGGAAGTGGCTTTTTTTTGTATAACTGACACAACCTTTGGTTCTTAATATATGCCAATGTTGTATGAGGTTATTATGCAAGTGGAACTACATTAATTAGATGAGATTAAATATATGTGTACCCTATTCAAAGATAAGCTTTATTGACCTTCCCCAGAGACAAAATAGCATGACCAAATCCAATGTATACGATGCCACATTAATGCAATCATGTGCTCATTTCTGACAACCATGCAACAGCAATCACGACAAGTGATGCCCAATTTGAAATATAACTAAAATTGGGCATCAATGGTCTTCAAAACCATTTAGGTGGTTCCAAGAAGAAGACTATTATATGTTAGCAGAGTTAACTCCATATTAAAACGAGCATTTCTGTTCCACAAGGAAAGATGAAATCAAATAGGTAATGTAATAAATAAGGACACAACTAGACTTCACACATGGTGGTCCACAGTAATAAAATATTCATTACATGTCAAGCATGTGGACTAATGTATACTATCTAATTATATGTCTTCGCCACTTATCTCAGCTGAGTCTCGGCCACTATCTTCATCTATCTCTTCATCTAGTTCATTTTCTTCATCACTTAACCTGTCTCCATCAAATTCAGAACTTTCGTCACTGTTATCAGACCCATCCGATGTAGATGAGTCTGACCTCTCATCGGTGAACAACTGGTCACCAAGATGGTTACTAGGTCTATCATTCAATATACACGAAGGCACCATCACTGGGTCTACATCTGGCCTTGTCAAAGGGGATTGAAGACCATCATGTTCACAGCGGACGTCACACAAAGATTCGGTCGTTTCCTCGTCTTGGTATGCCTCGCCGTCACTAGAGTTATCTGAATCATTGAGTAGTGGCATCTGTGGGACGTCATACACATTCCTATATGTTATCTTTTGCACAACATGCCACGAACCACCTAAACTTGGGTCTTTGAGGTAAAAAACTTGTGACGATTGACATGCCAATGCAAATGGCTCATCCTTATACCATGTTCGTGTAAAGTTCACAACTAGTACTATGATCAGTCACATGAATCCCTCGATGATCCCCAACATCAAACCAATCAAATTTAAATATCCACACACACCTCCATCCCATGTAGCGGAACTCGAAGATGTCCTTTAGAATGCCATAGAAATCGACCATGCTGCCTTGGTGTTCCGCCATGACTACTAATCCACTATTTTGAGTTCGTCGAGTCTCTTCACGGGGCTTTGTATGAAACAGTATACCATTAACAATACAATCTTGATAGGATGTGACAAAAGGGCCAGGGCCATAAGCCAAGGCATAAAGATCGTCAGAAATAGCCTCCGGATAGTTGGCACGCAAATATTGAACCTGAAAATATAATTATGTTTTAGAATCTATAAGATAACACAATGTATACCCACTTAGTTATGAGTCAAACTTAGTCTAAGAAATAAAAGTCAAAAAACTTACACGTCTTTTGAACCTCTTTGGGAATTCAGCTTCATGTCGCCTGTGAAGATTGAGGATACCCTGGTCCTGCAAAATTTTGTAATGCTCCTTATACAATAGAAGAACAGATTGTATTAGAATCTATAAAATATATGTTTGAAATTATTAGTTAAATTCAATGCGTGCAAAGTGCTAAATAATTATTTGGGTATTGGTTGGTGACAACACAATACTTACTCTAAGTAGGTAGTCACTTCGGTGCAGTTATTAAGGATGTACCACCGTGCAGTTCTAAATAGTTTATTCTCTAACCGCACTCGAGTTGGGAAACCGATTGGCCTGAACTTCTGTGAGAAAACTGAGAAATCGCTCATCCCATCGGACGCTTGAGCGCCCACATCAATGTTTCGCTCCTCTCTATTGAACGATGTTGGAACATCATGAAAATACAATGATGAGAATGTCAAGCATTCAACGTGAATATAGGCCTCCGCAATGGATCTTTCTGGACGAGCTTTATTTTTTATGTACCGTTTGAATTTTTCCATATATCGCTCAAATGGGTACATCCATCGGTACTGAACTGGCCCACCTAGTAATAACTCTCGGGGCAAATGGGTGGCTAAGTGGACCATCATGTCAAAGAAGTTAGGAGGGAATAACATTTCAAGCTTGCAGAGAATGAGGACAATATCGGTCTTAAGTCGCATAACAACGTCTTTCTTGCACGTGCGTGCACACAATTCCTTAAAGAATGTGCTAAGTTCCGTCAAGGCCAAACGTATATCAGTCCTTAAATACCTTCTGAGCGCCACTGGTAGTAACCTCTGCAAAAAGATGTGGGCATCATGACTTTTCATTCCAGATATATTACAGTCATGCACACTAATACATCTAGTTATATTTGATGCAAAGCCATCTGGAAACTTAACACAACTCAACCAATGACAAAACTCTTTCCTTTCATCACCATGTAACATAAAGGAAGCAGGGGGGATAAAAACTCGATCTCCAACCTGTTTCAAATGTAACTCTTTCCTAATACCAAGTTCAGCCAAATCTCGTCGAGCGTTGATATTATCTTTTGTCTTGCCTTGAATATTCATCAACGTACCCAAGACACTTTCACAAATATTCTTCTCGATGTACATTACATCGAGGTTATGCCTAAGCTCATGGGAACACCAATAGGGTAGGGTGAAGAAGATAATTTTTTTGGTCCAATTTAACTCATGAGCTCCATGTTTTTGCTTCTTTCCACCTTTTCCAAAAGGAACAATATCAAAGTCATTTAATTGCTGCATAATCTCTTCCCCTGATAGTTTTTGGGGCGTGATCTGATGATCTTCATGTCCATAAAAAATGTTTGTCTTAGTTCTCCAAACATGATCAAATGATAGGAAGCGTCGATGACCCATGTAACAATGTTTGCGACTGTGTACTAACCACCTTGAGTCAGTATGCATATTGCAAACTGGACACGCCAACTTGCCTTTGGTGCTCCACCCAGCTGGAAAATCATTAATGGTCCACAACAGAGCAACACACAATCGGAAAGTTTGCCCGACCATGGCATCGTACGTGTCAATTCCAGTACCCCACGGATCAGAAAGCTCATCAATCAATGGGCGAAGGTAAACATCAATTTCATTCCCTGGCGACTTCGGACCCGGTATGAGTAATGACAATATGAAGAACGGATCCTTCATGCATAACCATGGTGGCAAGTTATATGGGACTAGCAACACTGGCCATATGCTATATGGTTTACACATGTTATTGAATGGGTTGAAGCCATCACTAGCAAGTCCAAGCCGGACGTTGCGAGGATCACTCGCAAACTCTGGATGGTCCCTGTCAAAATTTCGCCACACCTCAGAGTCAGCCGGATGCCTCAAAGTGTTATCATCGCTGACCCTTTCTGTTTTATGCCACCTCATGCTTTTTGCTACTTTCTTGGAGATAAATAATCTCTGCAATCGGGGTTTAAGTGGAAAGAATCGAAGTACCTTAGCAGGAAAGGGTCGTCGCCTATTTGAGGTGGTCAACCACCTGGATGCTGAACACTTTGGGCACATTTGCAAATTGGTATTTTCCTTCCAATACAGAATGCAGTCATTTGGACAAGCATGTATCTTTATGTAGTTAAAGCCTAATCCACGCTTTAAGGATTGTGCCTCATGGAAGGAGTTGGGGAATAGTGCATCACGAAAAGCAGTCTTCAAAAGTTTAACAAGCATGCTGAATGACTTGACACTCCATCCACCCACTATTTTGATGTGCAGCAATTTCACAATAAATGATAATTTTGAAAATGTTGTGCATCTGGGATAAAATGGACGTCGAGCATCCTTCAACAACTTCTCAAAGGAAATAGGGTCTGGTTGAACATGGCTTGCACCCCCTGTGGGGATATCGAACTCTTCATCAACACCGAAATTGGTCGCTGCATGAATATCACCCAACATCTCATCGATATCATCAATGTAACCATCATCACCATTGGGGTCATTTTCACCAACCTCTGCAATATCTTCATTAAAATTCATAGATTCTTCCTCCCCATGGAAGATCCATTCGGTGTAAGTTGGATCTATCCATGTAATGAATAAATGTCGTTCAACCTGATTGATAGGAAGCCACAAGAAATTACGACATCTTCAACAAGGACACTGCACTCGATTGTTGCTATCAGAGTGAGCTTGAGCCATTGTGAGGAAATGCCTAATCCCTTCATCATATTCTGTTGATCGAAACCTATCTCTGATATTGATCCAGCTTTTGTCCATCTATAAGATATGCAACATAAATAAGGTTTTAAATTGTTGGATTCTTTAAGGAAATCTATGGCCACATACGTGCTCAACAACCATAATAATAAATAAGATAGTAATGCTAAAAAATAGACTTTGTAGCCTTAAAATGCTTTTGAAAGTATGAGTTTGGTTAATACTCATTGCTTGACAATATTTGGTTAGAATATCCAAATATGGTCCTTTTGTACCCTTAAATGGCCAATCTAGCGTTGTGAAAATTGAGTTTTGGTGCTTGGACATGTATATTTAATTAGTGAAGCAGGAAATACTATAAAAGATACACGATTAAACAGCTATATAAATATATGATATTTCATCTTTTGAGTTAAGGATTCATCTAGAAGTAACAAAAGACCATAGTTATAACAACAATCCATTCATAGCTATACATACAAGAATAAGATCAAACAGTTGGCAGGCAAGTGAGGATTGATGTAATTACCAAAATTAAGTTATATATAGTAAATTCCCAAACCAAATGTTTCACTCTTAAATATTTACCAAGAAACAACAATAAAGGAGTCCATTAGCTAGATTAGGACATATTCACATCTCATCTTATAATGATCAGAAGATAAGGGGACGATGGATAATACATACCTTGGATGGAGTTCTCACACTACTTCGTGGGAATGAATGGAGGCTAATTAGAGATCAAGAAATTATACACTTGATTTAAATAGAAATGGCAAGTGAAAATCCCTCAATAGGCTTCCAAATTAGTAGCTCAATTCATTCTATACACTCGAACGACAAAGAGGTTTGTGAAGAAGTTGGCTCTGCGTGGGGGAAAGAAATTTCACAAGGTTTAATGTGAAATATCCGTGGCAAAGGCAGTATATATATAACTTTATTTGCATCAACTATAACTTCCATAAAAGAAATAGCATTTGTCGCAATAAAAATACACTTAGTTATGTGACCAATGTACATTGACGCAAGGTGATTAGGCTGGAATAGATTTATTTGTGGCACCCAAATGTTGACGCAAGTCACATAAAAGAGACGGGATTAGACATGAACACTATTCATTTGATTAATTTTACCAAAAAAGTATGATCAATTGTGATACAGTTTTTGTTGATGCGATAACTTAATATTAGTGACATATTATTGATCGACACAATTTTTTTAGACGCAATAAATCCATCCTGTTGTAGTGATTACTTATGTAATAAGATTGGTAAATATGCAGTGCATCATTGCGTAGGTCAATATCTTTTTTGAAGATTACAGCTGGCACGCGATTTCCCTGCAAAAAGGAAGTATAGAAGGAAGTTATTTATTTTTTGACAATAACTAACATAGTATTAAATAATAAAGAGAAATGTTTTAATACCTCGGCATCTATTAGTATAAAATTTTGATATTTCATTATTGAATCACGTCCTCTACGTTTTGGGTGATTTTTCAGCAACGATGACCTTGATTTTCAACTTCTTGTGTTTGGAGTGATATCTTTAATGGATGTATATAAGGTCCGCATTTTTGTTGCCATTAAATAAATGCAAAAGCATATGTTAATATGTAAAAAAATTAGAGTACGAATAAATAAGATGAGAAGATATCAATAATGATAACATTATAAAAAATATAGGTTTGTTATATGTTAATATCAGTAAATTTACTTTGTTATATGTTTATTTTTTTAATTGATTTTGTTGCGGTTTTCTAGCTGATTGTTTTTTCATAGATATGAATGATTTCTTTTTTTCTCGTGCAGGTGAATGGAAAGTTGGACTTGTTTCTTATAGATGTCATGTACGTAGGTCTTTTGGTTTCTTATTTTTTGTTTTTATTCGTTATATTATCCTTCTAAGGATTAAGTGCTTTTCATTTTTTTTTTGTGTACAATAGTGTTATCTTATCTTTTATTTGTTTTCATTGTTTTTGTTCTTTGTTGTAAATACCTTATATTAGTGTTTTATTCTTCTCGAATTATCTTTATTTTATTTTTTTAATTTTTTGGGTGGTTTTCTATTGCTCGGCTTTTTCATATGAATAATATCTACTCTGGTGTAGTAAATTGGCCTGGGAATGTATTTTCTTGTTGAGATTTTTTTTTAGTTGTCATATTATACTTCTAACAAATGAGTGTTTTATTTTTCCTGTGTATAGTAGTGACTAATTGTTTGGTATTTTTTTTTTATTTGTTTATATTTTTCTTTCGTTTTTTGAGAAGACAGGTTTCGGTAAATATATTTCGACAGAATTTAATATTTGTCCTTGGGATTTATTTATCATCATTGCAAAACTTAATCTAATAAGAAATTGTGTTCGTTTAAATGGAAAGCCGTTGTTTTCATTTGTATCTGGTAAAAATGAAATTTTAGGTATAAAGACTCTTTTACCACTGTGTTGACTAGTTGAAATTTGAGCATCAATCATATTACGACTAAAGTTGTAACAAATTAATTGCGTTCCATTGCATAAACTTTCAAAAGGATTGATATTTCTAAGTAACATAAGGACAATTTTTTTTTTTAGAAATAATTCAGGCGGTGGTAGTCCATTTGGTGTCAAATTATTTAAGAAGTCTTCCATAATGCCCTGTTTGGATACATCAACAGTTTTGTCAAAACTATAATATTTTACCACATCACCAGGAAATTTTTCAATAAGAATAGCATTTACTTCATCAATTGATCGATTTTTTGGGGTTAATATAACCCGATTTGTCATTTCAATTAAATTGTTTGAATAGTTGGAAATATCTTCAAAAACAGCATCTAATAGACAATTTAGAGAGTGAACGTCACCATTGTAAGGAATAATCATTTCTTTTGGAATTTCAATTTTTTCATTAATAGTCATTGGTGCATTGCCATTTCCTACTTCAATGAGATAATGTGAGAAATCAAGATCTAATCTAGCTCTCATATTTTATGTTAACTTGAATTTTTTAAAAGTAGACCATAAATAAGAGGAAGCTAAACTTGCATGAATTTGTTGTTCTTTTGTACTTTTATGAATCACGGGTAATACCTAACGAAAATCTCCAGCAAAGACAATAACTTTACCACGAAAAAGAACATCTATATCATTCGCGTCATGTAACATTTTATCTAAGGTTTCTATACAATATTTTGCAGACATAGGTGCTTCATCCCATACAATTAATTTTACATGGCATAAAAGTTTAGCAGAGTTTATTTGTTTAATGACATTACAAGTGTTATTTTTTATCCATGTTTAATGGAATTTTAAATCTTGAATGTGCTATTCGTCCTCCATGTAAGATTGATACAACAACACGTGATGATGCAGTTGCAAGTACTATTATATTTTTTTTTATCTAATTTTGGCAAAAAGTTCTTTGTAAAGAAAAGTTTTACTAATTCCAGCTTGGCTATCAATGAAAAATGCACTAGATTGATTTGATAGCACAATTTCTAAGATTATATTGTATGCATTGTTTTGTTCAGAATTTAGGGCTTCTGATGTAAGTACATCTTCTTTCGGAGTTGTAATAGATCATTTGTCATCAATTTCTTTATTTGATAGTTCATCTTCACCATATAATATATTAGTAGGAAGAAAATGATACATATTTATATTTTTCTCATAGATTCAAGTGTAGCAACAATATCCTGCAAAACCATTTTTCTAACTGTCATTAATGATGTGTTTGTTAAAAGAAAATCTGTAGACATCTCCTTTTCAAATCGTTCCCAAAGTTACTTTGGATTTGTAGGGTTACAATATACTAAAATTGTTGAGAAAAGCTGTCTTAAACTACTTGGTATTAGATACAGACAATCTTCTTCTAAACAGTCTTTTAAGCAACTATCTTTGTTTAATAAACCATGTGAAGTAGCTGCTTCACAATATGTTGATAATACAATGCCATTAACTATTTTTAAATTTTCAAATGGTGTTGGCCCTCTAATATGATTTAATAATATTCGTAATTATATCTTTCGCCTTCAAATGGATTAACTGTAACAATTCAACCTATAACAGTTTTTTTTCTTTCTTGGAGTCCAAATTTTATTTTGTGCATTCTAAACAAAAATTTCAAGAAATTCTCTATACAATAAATTTTGTGCATGTTCATCAATTCGATTTGAATAAAAAAATTCCATTAACATTGATTTACGTGAGAGAAATGAATTGTAAATACTGTTTAGATTTTCATGTGCACAGAAAGTTACTAAATGTTGATCTTTCAAATGGAGATGCAAACTGTAAACTGATGGATACATTTTATTAAGTGTAAAACCGTATATTATCCACATTACTTCAGGTGGAGTAATCCATCTACCTGATTGAAATTGCTCGATTTCGTTAATTTGTTCATTATGTTCTTCGCCAATAATATTGAAAGCAATGTGATTGTGTCCTTTATAAATATATTTATATAAGTATTTAATAGCTTCAATCGTAGAACAAAATTCAACATTGATATGGCAATTATATTTCAAAAGAAGGTATGGATTGTATGGAACAACCCATCGATTATCTAAATCTTTTCCTCTAATTCTGGCCGCGGTTCCATTAGAGCGTTTATATAATGAAAGAAAATCGATTCCAACAGTTGTTGTAGATGAAAACATTTTAGGATATTTGTTCTTACATAGGCCCTTGTTTTCATACATATATTGTCTGGATTCAATATTCCGCAAGGATCATGCATCATATGTTTAATCTGTGACGCCCCGATTTTTCGCATTGATTACAACGCAAATCGACACATCCGGACAAGCAACACAAGGCTACTTATCCTACGTAAATATAAAAAGTAGCATGCATGCATCTAAGCTTACTAATTAAATGCAATGCCGATCGCAGCTGGAAGAAGTAAATTCCCAATATGTGCATAGAGATCTAACTCTCGCATCAATAGATCACATGGCATACTATAATTACACTTCTCATAACATTGTATTTACAATAACATTCTGTATTTACTCTTACATAACCCAGTTAGTTTTCTCTAAACAAAATCTTATATTCCCCATCATCCAATACTCTTACTTCTTCACTTGATCACGTACATGGGATGATCTCAACCGGAGAGGAGCATTCCATAGGACCCTTAGGGTACCTCAGAATCTCCCGTGCTGATCGAGTCTCAATGCAATTTATCTATCCCTGCAACAACATCTATCATTCCATAAGGAATGATAGATAAAACAGATAAACATAAAAGAGTGAGATTTACTAGAAATCTCAGTAAGTATACAGTTAACGAAATAAAGCATAGATAACCTCAACTATCATCATACATAATCATACTCATCAACATATCACTTATAAGAATACCTTATGGAACTTCACAAGTCAATTACCTATCTTACCATACAAACTTAGATCTTAGCTAGACCCATCATCACATACAAACTTATACTATTCACTTTACTTCTTAACCTTCTAGGTTTCTCTTATTTCTCATCCTCGATGGGCGTTACGTATCGCCGTCCCCATCGGGATCTACTTAATGCATAACCTCGACAGGCATTACGTATCGCCGTCCCTGTCGGGTCTTACTTATCACATAACCTCGACAGGCGTTACGTATCGCCGTCCCTGTCGGGTCTTACTTATCTCATATATATGATGGGCGTTACGTCTCGCCGTCCCCATCATATACATAACTCATCAATCATCCGGGCGTTACGTATCGCCGTCACCGTTATGATGAGTCTCGTGTCAATCTTCCGGGCGTTATGTATCGCCGTCCCCGTCATGACACGGAACATAATTAACATATATGACAGGCGTCCCCGTCAACTTACCAGTCATCCGGGCGTTACGTATCGCCGTCCCCGAAATGACGTAAGTATTCTTATCATAGCGGGCGTTACGTATCGCCGTCCCCGCTAATCATGTCAATCCTACGGGCGTTACGTATCGCCGTCCCCGTCATGACATAATTCTTATTCTTACGACAGGCGTTACGTATCGCCGTCCCTGTCGGCACGTTAGTCATACGGGCGTTACGTATCGCCGTCCCCGTCATGACGTGACTAACAATTCCTTAATGCCAACCCGAGTCGTCGAAAGGAAATAATAGTAGCTATTGTAATGGATCGTAATAACCAAAATAATATTAAACAATATGACTACCACTTGATGCATTAAAAACAATAATGTCTCGAGGTTTTTGTTCCATACAATCGTAGATTTCTATCCATATAGCTGCAACTTGTGATACCAATGGAGCATTTTAAACACGTTGGTCTAAATTAATATTTGATCTTATGTGAATTGTATGATTTTCAAGATTTGGAACATTGCTAAGTGTTCGAAATAACCGATAGTATGGATTAACTTCGAGTATGTTCATTAGCTGAACAATTTTAGAAGGATCTAACCTTTCTCCATCGTCAATACGATTTTGTAGTTCATGTTTAGTATTGTAAAAATACAATTGTAAATAGGAAGGATGCCCATCTTCAGGGATTAAGTGATTAATGTAATGATAAATTTTTCCTTGAACTTAGAACGTATAAATCCTCTATTTCTCCTACACAAGTTTGCATCAAATTTAACTCTGAATGATGTGAAAGCAAATTTATTATTATATGTGTACTCACATATATACGAACGTCTTGAGATTTAGTTGAGTCAGAAGTAAACAATTGATAAAGTTCCTCAGAAAGTTGATTAGAAGTTAATGCTATGGTCCCATCAGTACAACAAAAACCAGTAGGTTCATGATAAAATCGTTTTACTCCACATTATTGACAAGGCAACATTGGTGGTAAATAAGATGGCTCTAAAACTACTGTTTGTAATATCTGTCTAAAATAATTAGCTGTTGTTGAAGTGTTGATGATTTGTCCGAAGTGGAAGTTGTTCTTTTGGATAGAGTAGATGTTTGTGTACGTACAATATTGTTAGAAGTATTGATGATTGAAGAAGAGCCGATTTCTCTTATACAAATAATTCTGTCATCTTGCGGAGTATAAGACAAATTATACTCATCTTGTTTTTCAATTTGATTTCTGTTGTTTTGAGATTCAACATACATTTTTCTCCTCTTTCGATAAATTTCTTCTTTCTTTTCTTTCAATTGGGCAGCATACCAACCTCTTTTGACAACATTTATTTTAGATTCTTCAAAATTTATTTGTAAAGAAACTTAGATAAAGATATTATAAAAGTAGTATTTAGAGAATGATTTTTTTTTTGGTATAATATCATCTTACCAGTTGGCATTTCCTATCGGGTGTTAGAAATTGCGCAACAATTCCAGAGACTTATAAAAGATATAACAATTTATGCAACATTCAAAAGATATATAGAAGCCAAAAGTGGGAAAATATGAGAGAACATACCTAGAGGTAAAGGAGAGATGAAAGAACAGTGGAAAATGAGTGGATCAGCAAGGAGCAGACTGGTAGAAGCAAGATAATTAGAGGAGCACGAAATCTGAAGGGAAAAGTATATTGAAAAAAACAAGAACATAAGAATTGCATTAACATATTATGTAAATAAAACTATACTAATATGTTACAAATAATAAAACAGTAATAAATAAAGTGCAGGGTTATAAATCTTAATTTCTTTCTTAATTTTTAATGGGCAATGATTATATTATGTAACAAGTATTTAAATACGCTATACACTGTTGACGTTTTACTCATTTTTAAAACTTACAGAATATAAACATGAAATAAATTGTAATACTTTTCTTTTTAGTGTTGCAGTTATCTATTATGAATGTAGGAGTTAGTAACATATGAGCGAAATCACGTCGATTTTTTAAGAACTATAACATAGTAAATGAGGTGGACATCATCTACTATGGTAAAGGCCTTGGGGTTGGGGGCATGCTTTTCCCAAGTCTAAGGTTCAAATCGCGCTAGTTAGTTCTCTCCTTGATAATAGTAGCAGCATCAGTATTGTAGAATGATCATTTTGTTTGAGTATGATGTGCTTGATGCTTGTTGGAAAACATTGATTTTTATTCCTTTTGGCTCCTTCTTTGCGTAGGACTTGGATGATATGAACATCGAAATAATGAGGAACACCCTTTCGAAGGCATATCTAGAGGATTTTTACAAGTTCTGCCAGGTGAAAATTGATAGCTAAACTAATATATATATATATATATATTTTCATAGGTATTTTATAAAGGTTTTTGCTTGTCATATGTCTCTTTAATTGTAAGTGACATTTTGGTATAGAAACTTGGTGGTGCAATAGCAAAGATCATGTTTGACCTCATCTCCTTTGAGGCTGATAGAAGGGCTGCCAATATTACCATAAATACGTAATCCTCTATCAACAAACTCATTTCACAATAATTTTTTTCCTTTAATGGACCCTTGTGGTGAAAATTGTTTGAAAGAATTTTTTGGTCTCAAGTTTTCTTGTGGTTGATCATTCCAATCTTACAACTACAAGCAATCCTCTATTCTCCTTAATTATTAATTTTTCTGCAGCTTTGAGACCGAGCTTACCCACGATGATCGGAAGAACTTTTTGCGATTTTAATGTTGCATATGTAATTTCTATGTTACCTTTGACCTTTTTTTCCCTCCTTTTTCTAGCTTGTTTTGATACTGTTTGCTTACATTGAGTAGTTACCCGTATGGCCATGAGGAACTTGCCATCTGTGAGGATATTGACCAGGTATCTATTTCCTTAGTCCTCAGTTTAGATGTGGTATGAGTTCACATCATGAGATGTAGAAAGATGTTATATTGATTTCTTTTCTTTTGGATAATGAGGAAATTTGTACTAAGAAGTAGCAAAATAATTGTAAGTTAATCAGGGTGTCCGTATAAAAAAAAAAAAAAATACTCAGAATGAAAATTTTTCCAGTTTGTATCTAAAGTGATTATGTCAATCTCTACCCATGTAGATGCTTGTCCCTGGTCTTTAATTATATACGGGGAAAAAGCTCCTTGTTTCTGTTTTTCTAGTTTGATAAGCTTTAGCAGTTTCAAAGCATTTGTTGTGGGGTTTGTAAAGATTTTTAATGTAACTATTTCTGACCAGAGTTCCCTGTTTGGTCACCATTTTATGTCCATAGTGTTATGGAAAAATATTCTCCTTATCAATCTATTTTCTCTAAATTATCTAATGGAGAGAGTCAGATGCTAGAGAAGGCATTCTAGGAAGAGGAGGTCAGAAGGCTTTGCTTAGCTTTGGTGTACCAGGTTTGTATTTTGGCAATTAAGACGCCATATTCCCATTATTTGTTCTCGTTATAAGCTCTTCTTTAATTACACTACGTAATACCCTAGATGTGCAGTTCCATTATGGTGTTTTACTTACATATACAGGTTCTTCTATCATTTCTATTTGTTTATATGAAGCATAATTAGTTCCATACGATTTAATAATTTATAGAAAATTTGATTTCAAAAAAGTTTGGTACTTTTATTCAATCTACGTGGGCCTTTTTTTCTTCATTCTTGAAAGTTTTATTTTTAATTAAATAATAAAATAAATAACAGTTTCTTAACGCCCCAATATATATATATATATATTTTTAAACTGTGCATGCACCTAAACTTACTAATTAAGTGCAATGCAAAACGCAACGAAAATTGGTAAATCTTCAATACATGCAAAGAAATCTAACTCTTGCATAAATAGATCACATGGCATATTAAAACTATATTCTTCATAATTTTTCATTTATTAAAACATATCGAATCCAGAACGTACATAATCCAGTTAGTTTTCTTCTAACAAATATCATTTCTTACTGCCATCTGATACTCTTGCTATTCCATTTGATTACGCACGTGAGATCATTCTCTTAGGATATGAGTATTCTGTAGGACCCTCGAGGCTCCTCAGAATCTCCTGTGATGTCTGAATCTCATGAAAATTTATTTACTCCTGCAACACCCTCTATCATTACGTAAGGAATGATAGATAAATATAAAAGATTGAGATTTTCAAGAAATCTCAGTAAGTACACAGTTAACGAAAGATGGCATATATAACATAAGAACCTATCAATCATAGCAATAATAAAAAATATAGAACTTTATGAGAATGCTTTATGCAGGACAATGACCACTCTTCTTAGACTTATCTTTTATATAGACTTCCACTAATGTCCTTCTTGCCCAAACAAACTTGTATCATACAGGGACTCTTCATTCTTATTCTTATAAGTCTTTACTTATTTTCACTATTATTACCTGTGATCGGGCCATGTCTTATCTACTATTATTACCTGTAGTTGGGCCATGCCACTATTCTTACCCGTGGTTGGGACCATGCCACTATTATTACTCGTGGTTGGGCCATGCCACTATTATTACCTGTGGTTGGGCCATATCCAATATTGTTACTCCTAGTTAGGCCATATCTATATTCTCGTCAGTCGTTCCCGTCGTGACATAACTCTTACTTATCCTCGATGGGCATTGTGTATCGCCGTCCCCATCGTGATAAACTCTTACTCTTATGACAAGCGTTACGTATCGCCGTCCCCGTCATGACGTGACTAACTTATTCATAGTTCTTATTCTTAGTTGTTTATTTCTTATTTTTATGAATGTTTCTCAAGTACATGTCATGCCACTTTTCTTAAATCTCACTACATATTGGAACATGTACGTACTCTTAAATTCTACAATGTATTTTACACAAGGTATATACTTAGATAACATATATAATTTCTCCTTATTGCAATGTCCACTTTTATTCAAGCAAAAGCCCTAAATTTTAGCAAAACGGGGTATCTCGCTCGAGCGAGGTATCAAGCGATCATCAAGCAAAATATCGGGTTGGAACTCGCTCGAGCAGAATATCGAGCGAGCATCAAGCAAACTGGGTATCTCGCTCGAGCAAGATATCAAGCGAGATTCAAGCGAGGTCTCGGGTTAGAACTCTTTCGAGAAAGACATCGAGCGAGTGTCGAGCGAAGTCTCGGATTACACTTCGCTCGAGCAAGACATCTAGCGAGAGTCAAGCGAGGGTTTATAGTTGTTCTTTGCTCGATCCATATGTCGAGCGAGATCACAGATCATGGGGTTTTTCAATGAAAAATATGCAATCTTTTCACATAAACCTTATTTTTACTTATTAAAACATAAATCTATATGCTTATAATTTTCTTAGTATTTTCCATGACCAATAGAACAATCCATAATCTCATAGATTTCATTTCAATCCTATAAGCAGTGATTAAGCTCAAACAAGTAACATGCATGATCTAATCATCAATTCACTTATTCTATGCTAAGATTAGGTTAATTTGTATATTTACAAGTTTCTCCAAAACTTGGTTGGATGATAGAACTAAGCTTTAGACAATCCTTTTCCAAAACCTCTAGATTGCCTTCTCTTTGATGTTTGGGAGGTGAAAGGATTGAAGAAAGGGTTTTTGATTTCTTTTTGCTTAGTTTGGCAGTGTGTCTTAAGGGAAGAGCAAGTCAAGAAAAACCCCCTTTCTCACAAAGGGTCGACTGATTATATAGCAAGGAGAGAAGAATGTCTTGTGAGGCTTGTGATATCTGGTTTCCCACCTTATAGCCGTGTACAAGTATTCCACCTCATTTAGCAGCCCCATTATCATATCTAGGCCTAGAGTTAGTTGGCTCAAATCTCATCTAATGGTTATGGTTGTACCTCTTATATGCATATCTTGATCAATGACTAGAATTATTCCAGCACATAAAAGGAAAAGACAAAGTAGTATGATATTTTCTTCCCATGGGGTGTATCCGTCTACTTTAATCCCACATAAATCCTTGATCTGGTTCAATTCTTTGAAAACTCACAAAATGAAAGTTTTAGATAATAATCTTAAGATTCTATATGATTTTAAATCACCGTATTTTGAGATCAAATGAGAGAGATATGCTTAATATACCAAAATATGTCAAAACCACCTGAGAATACCCAATCTGAGTTCTCCATTTGTTTTCCTTTATTTTTTTACCCACCAAGGTTTCTAGATCAATTCATCTCCTCATGACACATACTCCTACACATGTCAAGACCTCAGGAAAATTGATAGTCAATCACAATTTTCTTCACATGGCCAAATATAGGACAATTCATCTAAATCGGTTATCAATTGAACTAAACCTAAAGCCGTCCACTTCATACCAAATTTCAACCTTTATTTGTTCTTTATCTTCAAAAACCCAAAATATAAAAGTTATAGCTATACTTTTGAAGGTTCTATAGGAATTAAAATCACTTAATTTGGAGATCATATGAACAACTTATGATTTTTCTACTAAACTCGACAGATAAACCCGAAAATACCAATCCGGGCACACCAAGTGTTTGATAGATAATCTTTCTTATTTTACACAAAATTTGCTAGATAAAATCTCCTCATTTTCCCCATATCTACACACTTTTCCAGATCTTAGGATAAATGAGAAAATAATCCAAAAACTTAATCTTATTCAAAGTCCTTAGTCAACTTCAAAGTCAATGCATATCTATTTTCAATTTAGATCTTCCACTTCAATCTCCATTTTGTATTTGATTAAGTCTATATATCTTAAAACTCAAAACATAAAAGTTGTAGATATTCCTCTTATCTTTTCATATCCTCTTGAATCACTTAAATCTGATATCAAATGAGCAAGTTATGGTCATTCTACCAAAAGACGTCAAATCTCTCCGTATATCTTGCTCGAACCAGACATCAAGCAAGAGTCGAGCGAGATCTTGGGTTAGACGCCTTTTCACCTTAAAACAAGCCACCTTTGTACACAACCCTACTCCTAACCCTTAAACATAAAAACTATATACATATATCCAAAGGATCCTTAAAATGACTTCAAGATGGACAAAATGCGAGAGAGAGAGAGAGAGAGAGAAATATCCTAGGAGAAAAAGAGGAGGAAAAGAAACATAATTATTGTTGTAGGTGAGAGGGAGGGGAGGTGGTAGTCTCTTGGTTTTGAGGAAAATGAAAGGAGGGAGCAAGTAGTTGAGATTACGAAAACTGAAGATTCCATTTGTATGGACAATTCTTGGTGGGTAAAAACATGCTAAACAGAACTGTGTGGTTATTCGCAACAATATATATTAGAAAACAGGGGTAAAAATGGAAGAAATCTTGTTCTAAAAACAGGGGCAGAAATGGAAGAAATCTTGTTCTACATTGGCACTTATTATATATAAGATATGCTTCGATTTGATTCCAGCACTACGGGCAAGGAAGTTTGGACAGAATCGAGAGAAAAAAAAAAAGTAAAAAGAGAGAAGAAGTCAAGAGGCCAAATTGTACTTGGAGATTTTCTTTTGGAATTTTTTTGAAGATCTGGAGAACAAGTACGAGAATTGCATATTTCATCAATCGATTCTAGCGAAGAAGACATATTTCATTATTTTTCTTTTCAATTTCATTATGAACTAAATCTTATTTTCTAGAACTTTGATATAGTCTAGTATTGAACACACAATTTGTAATCTGAGTTATTTTATTTTTAATGTTTCCATAATTGAGTATTTAATTCTTATTATTAATGCTTACAATTTTCTAGCGAATTATTATTTAATCAATTGAATTACAATGAGACTGAGAGACGATTTGGAATTTATTTTTAGAATTAAACACCATTAGTTGAGCAAGCGTACAGATACTTTACTGCGACTAGTGTGATTTTTCAAAAAACTTCAAAGAACGTAATGAGTCTCCAATTAATTAAATTAATATAGAGATATGAAGTTGTTAATTGGAGATCTTTTTAATATTATTCGAGAGAAGATATTGAATATTTAAGTGATTTGTAATCATCAACATGAGATTATTGAAATTTAATAATTAGGAAGAATAAATTGTGTGAGATTTGTTAGGTGAAATCAAATACTCTAGATCCATTCTTATGTTTGCTATGTATTTTAATTTAATTTAGATAGTATAATTGTTGTATTTAATTTTAAGGTTTTCTAAATAGTACTTAATTTAGTGAATTTAGTCCTCAGCAGTATAATTAATCTACGTGGGTTCGACATCCGTTTTCTATAAAACACTTTACTACTTATTACGATTCTATACACTAGCAGATATTTTTATGCGAACAATTTTTTTGCATTGTTGCCGGGGATTAATGATTTGTTATTGATATTGATACTAACTAGATTCTTACTACTTTGAATTTTATTTTTGAAATTGGATTAAGTACATCTTCGTTTGGTTTTTCTTTTCAAGAATCAGAAGCGCGTGTCTCAATCTAAATCATTAGAGCATACACTTTTTGATCATGAAATTGAAAGAACCTTATGTCAGATTAAGAAAGAGAAGAAGAAAGAGGCCAACACATATTTATCTAATATGGCCAATCAGGAGCACAATGTGTTAAGAGACTATGTTATGCCCTCTATCAATGAGGCTACATCGAGCATAAAGAGGCTGGCTATACAAGCCAATAATTTTGAGATCAAGCCAGCCATCATTCAAATGATACAACAGACTGTCTAGTTCGGGGGCTATCACAAGAGAATCATATTCCAAATTTCCTAATTTGTGATACTTCTAAACATAACAGAGTGAAAGATAATGTGATTCGACTAAGGCTTTTTTTCTTTTCACTTAGAAATATAGCAAAAGCTTGGTTGAACTCTTTGCCGCCTGGCATCATCACCACATAGGAGTAGTTGGTACAAAAGTTCCTAGCAAAATATTTTCCACCCTCAAAGACAACAAAGCTCAGGAATGACATTATCACATTCATCCAATTTGAGGGTGAATTGTTATATGAAGCATTGGGGAGGTATAAAGATTTAATATGAAGGTGTCCTCATCATGACCTTCTAGCATGGCTTCAAGTGTAAACATTTTACAATGGTCTAGGAGCTACAAATAGGTTTATGGTTGATGCAGCAGTTGGAAGGGTTTTAATGAGTAAAACTCATGAAATAGCTTATGAACTTCTGAAAAAATTGGCATTCAAAAACTGTCAATGGCATACAAAGAGAGCAATACCATGAAAGATGGCTAGAGTTTTCAAACTTGATTCTATTACCATATTGGCGGCACAAATGGCAACTATGTCTCAAGAACTAGGTAAGATGAATGTTAATGCTATTCAAACTAATGTTATTTGTGATCATTGTGCAGAAAATCATTCAAGTTGATTGCCAAGTGGGGAGTCCTTTTGCCCAACTGAATCATTGACAAGTGAATTATGTGTCAAATTTTCAACGTCGAAATAATCTATTCTCGAACACGTACATTCCTAGATGGAGGAATCACCCCAACTTTTCATGGAGTAATAATTAAGAGTTGGCTAGACCATTTCAACAGTTTTCATAGGAAGAGAAGAAACTGACTCTTGAAGACATGTTCATGCAGTATATGCAAAAGATGGATATGGCGACCCAAAACAACTTGGCTTTAATCCGTAATCTTGAGGTGCAGATTAGTTAGCTCTCAAACATGCTTACAGAGAGGACCGCAAGGACTTTGCCAAGCAACACTGTCACAAATCCGAAAGAACATGTCAAGAAAATATCATTGAGAAGTGTGCAGACATATGAAGAGCCTAAAGTACAAAATGTTGAGCGAGATGAAACTGAAGATAATGAGGAGTCAAAGATGAAGGAAGCCGAGTCAAAGATGAAAGAAGTAGAGCAAGTTGAAGAGATAGGCTACCAGAAAGCTGAGAAGACTAAGGAGAATTAAAGAGCTTCAAAATCTAAAAAGTTTAGGAAAGTTGCTTTTGAGACTTATTCTCCTTCAATTTATGATCCACCAATTATTTTTCCGCAAAAATTAAGAAAAAGCAATATTTATAATCAGTTCTCTAAATTTTTGAGCATATTTAAGCAATTGCATATTAATATTCCCCTCATTAAAGCTTTAGAGCAAATGCCTAATTATGTTAAATTTTTTAAGGATATTATATCAAAGAAGCGAAAGTTGGAGGGCATGAGATGGTAATGCTGATAGAAGAGAGTAATGCAATTTTACAAAAGAAGCTGCCACCTAAGTTGAAAGATTTGGGGAGTTTCACTATCCCATACACTATAGAAAATCTTATCCTGTGCACCATCTCTCGATAATTGACAGTTATATCTATTAAATACTCGAGAGGAGTCATTGAGGACATACTAGTGAAAGTTGATAAGTTCATCTTTTTGACTGGCTTCATTGTGCTTGATATGGAGGAGGACGAGGAGATCCCTTTGATAATGGGTCAACATTTTCTTGCTATGGGGAGAACCTTAATTAATGTCCTATAAAGGAAACTCATTATGAGGGTCAGCGAGGAGCAGGTCATTTTTAATGTATTTAAGCATATGGAATTCTCTTCGGAGGTAGATTTTTGTTTTTAAATAAGTAACCAAGATGTAATCATGGCCGATGAGACTTAAGGAGTGAAATTTTCAAAACTATCACCTGAGAAAGTAGAAGAGCTAAATTCATCTCAGCCTATACCTCTAAATAAGGAAGCACTCAAACTTGAGCTCGATCCCTTTCCTTCAAATTTAGGTAGGTTTTCTTAGGCCAAAACTCTACTTTTATAGTTATTACTAATAATTCTTTGAGTAATGTAGAGGAGGAGAAGTTGTTGAGAGCTTTGCAGCAGCACATAAGATTATTGAACTTCTTTTTTACAAGCAACTGGGGAGAAAAGAATATTGCAACTCAACAAGATGGATGAGTTCCACAATGATGCTTATGAGATGGATGAGGGTTTGAAGCATGCTTTCCTTGGTCTCGGTGATACTTTTCTTGTTATTTTCTCATCTGAATTGTGGAGTCTCAAAGTGAGAAACTAATTCGGACTCTAAATGAGTATAAGTCAGCCTTAGGTTGAAGCATTGCTAATATAAAAGGTGTTAGTCCCTTGGTCTATTCTCATAAAATTAGTTTGGAGGAAGGAGCTAACCCTTGTAAAAACTCCCAATGTAGGCCTATTCTCACTATGAAAGAAGTAGTGAAAAATGAGGTGTTAAAATTATTAAATGCAGGAATCATATATTATATTGCTAATAGTAAAACTGGTTATTTCTAAAAAGTCAGGTGTTAGTTATTGCGGTGAAGAATGGCCTAGGAGAGTTAGTTCCGACAAAACTTGTGACTGAGTGGCGGATGTGCATTGACTACAGAAAATTGAATGCCACCACCAGAAAATACCATTTTCCTCTCCCTTTTATTGATCAAATTCTTGAGCGTGTGGCTGATCATCCTTTCTATTGTTTCTTTGATGGTTATTCTTGTTATTATCAAATTGAAAATGCATTAGAAGATCAGGATAAAACCATTTTTAGTTGTCCTTTTGGTACTTATGCTTTTCATGGAATGCCATTTAGATTGTGTATTGCACTTGCTACTTTTCAACGTTGCATGGTAAGTATCTTTAATGACATGGTTGAAAATTTCATGGAAGTTTTATGGATGACTTGACTGTTTTTAGACATTCTTTTAATGCATGCGTATTGAATTTAGACAGAATGTTGACTCATTGTGAGGAGAAGGAACTGGTCTTAAATTGAGAAAAATGTCACTTTATAGTACCTTCAGATATTGTCTTAAGGCATATTATTTCTTCTAGGGGGATAAAGGTTGATCAGTCCAAAATTAAACTAATCTCTAAGTTGCCTACACCTAGGAAAATAAAGGATATAAGATCATTTCTTGGCCATGCGGGCTTTTATAGGAAGTTCATACATAATTTTTCCACCATATCTAGACTACTATATAATCTCCTAGCTAAAGATGTCTCATTTGCGTAGACACAAGCTTGTCAAGAGGCATTTAAAACGCTAATTGGCAAGCTCATCTTAGCACCTATAATGCAGCCACCTAATTGGAATTTATCTTTCGAGATTATGTGTGATGCCAGTGATTATGTTATAGGTACTGTTCTTGGATAACGAAGGGAGGGGAAGCCCTTTGTCATTTACTATACTAGTAGGACTCTAAATAGTACTTAGATGAATTACTCTACTACTGAAAAACAGTTGCTAGATGTAGTGTTTGCTTTGGATAAGTTTCGTACTTATTTGATTGATTCTCCTATTATTATTTTCACAAATCATGCAGCCTTTAAATACCTTATTACAAGGAAGGATGTTGAAGCATGACTAATACGATGGATTTTACTTTTACAGGAATTTGACATCACTATTAAAGACAAGAAGGGAGTGGAAAATGTAGTGGCTGACCAGCTCTCGAGGCTCACATTTGAGGACACCTCTGACCGCCTGTAAATCAGGGATGATTTTCCAGATGAGCATTTACTTTCTATTACTTCTTTATCATGGTTTGTTCATATTTTAAATTATTTGGCTGCAGGTAAGATACCGGTGGATTGGAGCGCTCAGGACAAAAGGAAGTTTATGACTGAGATATGTAATTTTTATTGGGATGACCCTTTTCTTTTTAAATACTACCCTGATCAAATTTTAAGGCGTTGCATTACTGATGAAAAGAGTGCTACTGTCTTGGAATTTTGTCCTTCCCAAACTTGCGGTGACCACTTTTCAATGAAGAAAACCACCGCAAGAATTTTGCAGTGTCGATTTTATTGGCCTACCTTGTTTAAGGATGCAAATATCTAATGTCGCTCATATGAAAGGTGTCAAAACTTAGGAAACTTGTCCCATCGTAATATGATGCCCTTAAACCCAATTTTAGTTATTAAAATTTTTGACTATTGGGGTATTGATTTTATGGGACCATTCTCTCATTTTTTCGGATATCAATATATTATTGTGATAGTAGATTGTGTGTCAAAATTGATAGAGGCAGTAGCTTGCAAGAACAATGATAATAAGACGGTAATTAAAGTTCTCAAGGAGAATGTGTTATCTTGGTTTGGTACATCACGTGCTATTATTAGTGATGGAGGTACACATTTTTGCAACTGTTCTTTTGAAGCTCTGATGAAAAAATATGGAGTGGCATATAAAATTTTTACTGCATACCACCTCCAAACAAGCGGACAAGTAGAACTTGCAAACAAAGAAATTAAGTAAATTTTAGAAAAAAGAGTAAACCCAGATTGCAAAGATTCGTCTTTGAGACTAGTTGATGTGCTTTAGGCCTATCATACAGCTTTCAAAACTCCCTTAAGCATGTCACCTTATAGACTTGTTTTTGGAAAATCTTGTCATTTACCAGTGAAGCTCGAGCATTGAGTCATTTACAAAGTATAGAAAAAAAATTTTACTTTAAGAATGTAGAACAAAATATGTTATCAAATTCTTAGAGGGATTTTGAAGTTCTTTGGCATAATATAATTGAAAATCAACATATCATATCATATTAGAGACATCATATCAAAGCAAAGATCGTGCTTAATTCCTGTGCTAGGATTGTGCTATCCCCGATAGCCTAACCAAGCAACATCAGAATGTAAATTTTCCCATTATATTTTTTGGAGTCCCAAATGTATATACAAGAAAAACCATATAGAAAAGCCACTTTATTTCAAAGTAGGTACACTCAAAAACAAAGAATTTGGTACCAACCATATAACAGGCCATAGTTTTACACCTGTTGTAAGGTCAAAATAGAAAAAGAAACATGATCATATATAGAATCAAAATTATATGCCAAAAGGTTTTAGATGCCACATCATATCAAAACAAAGTGGTGAATAGATTCATATCATCTTCCCATGATCAAAATAGATCAAGTGCATCTTCATATAACTTTGCAAAAATTTCTATATTCGCTCTCTTTATACTACTTAAAATAGATTGTCAAAATTTGTTCATTTCTACACTAGTCATGATAAAAAATACTTTTTTCTTTTACAAATTTACGAGTAATGCAGATCAAATAACCGAGGTTGTTTCAAGTTTTTTTTTTTTATAACAAAACATGTAGATCAAACTCGGTCTATTTATTTTTATGCAAAGTTTGGTATAGGAATTCCGCTTACCTAACATTCATGTATTATCTGTGCTGAGTACATACTCTAGCTGAATCATGATAACCTAGATCAGAAATATATTTGATCATACGTTAAAAATCAACACAAGCACAAAGATCCAACTAATATAAACTCCATATTTCTACACTGGAATAGAACAAGAATATAAGCAGTTAAGTTTATAAACAGCCCAAAACCACCATATCTAATAATCAACCAACCCTCACTTACTCCCAATGTGTCAATTGAACACAAACATCACACAATCACAACATGTTGAACATAAACAACCATGAATATCAGTCCCAAATAACCAACATCAACCCTACAACAAATATATAAACCCAAAACAACCATGTAACTCCACTTAAACCACGCAACTCCACTTATAGAGCCATACACATAATCCCATCATAAACCTTATAAACCCAAATCAATCAACTTCAACAAAACATGTCATCCTCGAACAACTACATAATTCAACCCACAACCATATCAACACATCGAATAACTCCAACATAGCCCACTTACAAGTCAATTCCTTCATAATACCCCAACATCACATCAAGAGCACCACGATAACCAAACTACCATGAATTCAAATAATTGATACAGGTTCAATTCCTAATTCACACCCAAAGGTGATAAAGCTAATGTGTACCCTTATAGCCACACAGTTGTTGCAAGGCCTTTGTGACCTAGGTTGCCCCCTTTCTCTTTTTGCTTATCACAAAGAGCATCTTCTCTTCCATTCCAAGTGGAAGGATCAAGACTTCAAAGCTACCTAAATCATATAAGTAGGTGTAGGCTTACAGATCTATTGTATAAAACGGAACCTTAAATTTCCAGCAACCACCAATTGTTCATGTCACAATAGTACAATGCAATATGCAAGACTAATACTTGGGAACAATACCTAATTTCGTGCAGTTGTACGACTAAATCAATGGTGAGAAGGAAGCGGCCAAGATTGATTTTAATATCCTATGACATAAACAACAACATTAAATCAACCTAAATCACTAAGGTAATACATGATGGAAATAGCAATGATCAAATAGTAATTTGGAAGCAAGGCTGGCTCTTCCATTAGGCCAATTAGGTAATTGCCTATGGCCCTCTCATGGAAGAAGGCCTCCAAAAAATAGTGTAAAATAACTATTAAAAAGAAAAAAAAATCCAATTGAAAACATTGATTAACTCAATAAGAAAACATAAAAATATCAAATAGCTATTATATATGTTATTATTAATTAAAAATAGTAATTGAAAAGGTAGTATAAAATTTTAAGTAGTAATTCACTTGACAAGTGATTGGAATTATTTTTAAATAAAAATCTCATATAAAAATAAAAACAAAATAAATTTATTTAATTTTACTTTTCAAAAAAGATTTCAATTAAAATTTTAATCTTAGGCCCCCAAATCTATTGTGCCCACCCTGTTTGGAAGGGAAACCCAATGGAGGGAAATTGGAGAGAGAGAGAGGGTGCGACACCCCTAGCCCCCGCTTAGGATTTAATGGAGACTAAATGGGTTAGGACATGTAACACAAGGCTACATACTTCTCATACATGATAGTTAAGATGCAATGCACCTAATGATCTATCAGTATGCAATTAAAATTACGGTGAAAATATTCTTTTCTATCGTGTAAGGCATGGTGAAAAAATAATATATGCCTGGTACCAAAATTGATCAAATATCCCAAAAGTGTCTTACTAAGCAAATGCAACTCTAAAAGAGTTAGTCCCAAAATACTGCCCAAAACATGGGACCATACCGCAAAAAGATCATATCCACAAAAATGATTTCCTTATCAAAGGGAACTAAGATCCCATAGGGCTGATCCTACTTGGCCCTTCCTCAGCTCAAAATCCTCATCAACTCCTCAAATAGGATCATGATCTTAGTTCCAGTGGATGGATCTGAGAGACCCTCAAGGCTCTTTGGGACCTCATCAACTGTACTGGGAGTCGATCTCTTGTGCTTCCCCATCTGGGTTTCCTACACCTATTACAACTTCTACCATTCCCCTTCCAGTGAAAACTATTACAATGAGATTTCAAAAAATTTCAGCAAGTAAATAAAAAACATACTACAAATATCATAAGCATATAATAGCAAACTACAAACAAATGCATGGACATGTAAATTTGACATAAAACTTTGACTTATGTGTTATAAACTTTCTTGTAAAAGATGATTTTTTTTACCTATTTAAACTTTTATCGCTTGTTCATATCATTTGAGTTCAAGTTCTTGTTCTTACCATGACATATCATGCCAATTCTTATCCTTTCATAACATGTCATATGGAGACCATGTCTCATTATTCTATATCATTTCGTTCATATTATAACATATAATGTCATATTAATATCATAATATATCATATTATAGAGTTTAAATGTCTTATTCATATCATATAACTTTCATATTTGGATAACTTACAACCCTCCTAAGCACTATATATTCTCTACTAGTTTTTGCATCAACCAACGATCCACTTGATCGAGAAGACTACGTATTTAAACATAAACATATTCATGTACAAAAATTCACATATTTTGCCTTCATCGTAGTACACACCCACTAGATTTAGGTGTAAATTCACTCCAGTATCCTTCTATAAAAATTATTCGAAGTCGTCGACTGTACTTCCTCTACTCAGGTGTTTCCACTTGACTTTAAACAATCTGGAGTGGATAGAGAGTTCCACTAGGGTATTTTTATGTCATAACATTTGGGATCATGATAAAATATACTTGACTCTTTGTTTCAAATACTTGGATCCAAATGCATGTGACGTGTGACTCATGATGAAGCATTAATCTCATGCATGCAATATGCAAATCCGAAATACACAACTAAAATACTAGCATGCATCTCGTAACATCGTATGAAAATGTTAGAACATGTAAACAATGATAATTTTATGCAAACAAATTCGATTCATCCATCAAAACATCGAAACGGATTTGGATAACCTAGAAAAAGGTCTTGGCTAATCCATCTAGGTCTTCCAAAACATATATTTCCATCATTCCAACTCATAGCATCATGCTTTCATTTGATGTTACGTCCAAACAAACATGAAAATCAATTATATAAGGCCAAACCGAAGCCAACGTATATCATAGTTGGAAACTTAACTTAATCATACATCACAAGATATTGCTTCTCATCGCTTTTAGCCATAGCCAAAAACATCATAGAAATATTAGATTTAAGCCAAAACTTTATGCATAATACACATAGGCCGTATATAATCATCATGGAATAACAGTCTTCGAGCCACAATCTCATACAAAATATTCTTAGCATCCCAAAGGACGAATCCATTCAAGCAGTAAATAGCAATATCCAAACAAATAAACAAACAATAGTTCACGTAATATATACAAATAATATCAAAGGTAAGTCAGAAGTTTACTTATGAAAATTCAACAAAATTCGCAGCAAAATCTGAAAATGTAATATAGCATATTAGAAATCAACACACAAAAACCTTAGATCTTGAAAATGTGAGTGAGTGTGAGTATTGCGTTATTTTCGAAATCTTCTTCACAATTTAAAAATCCTAGGGCCGAAGCCTTTGAAGATCAAAACCCTAATTTTTCTTTTATGCCAAAATCGATCCACCTTAGATCCCATGTTCATACGTAAAAAAAATCAAGAACACATTGGGTTCCATCTTTCTTGAAGAGAAAACCCTAGTTTCTAGAGTGAAAGTGTGTGGCTATGTTGAAAAACCTAAAAACTGAAAATGAAGAGATGTATTATTCACTTTGGCTAGTGAATGATTAACATGAAAGGGTGAAGTGATCCTTACATCTAAGTGATAAGCTCCTATTTGAAATATTGAGAATGATTTCTTGGTGATATGTGAAAATGGATACAAGATGGGCATTGTTTGGCTAGTGAGACAATGCAAGAAAATGGAAACTTGAGAGAGAAAAGGTGGTGGCCAAGTTGTCTAGGGAAACAAGAAAACTTTTGGGCAAAAAAGCCTCTCTCAATTTCGGCTACCACTATATATAGTATCTCTCCTTGATTTTTCACCAACCAATGCATGTAGAACATGTGACAAGGCTTTCTTCCATCTCTCTAATGATGGGATGGTATGGGGAATACCAAAGGGTGGCTTGTGCGTACTCTTCTTCCTCCCAAACCCAAAACCCTCTCTTTGCTTCCTTTTCTATTTTTGCCCTTCTCCTCTTATCTTGGTTTAATACACTTGGTGGTCAAGAGGTAATTTTTTCAAAATCCTAATTTTCCTAAGATTTTCTTCTAATGCATGGGTGACATGTGGCGTGAGGTGAAAGTAAGGGTCTTGGGAGCCGAAATTTGCTTTGTCATCTTAGGTGACTTTTTGTGTCATTCCCTAGGTAGCTTTTAAGTCTCTTTCTATCTCCCTTTTGTCGTCGGCTACATATCTTGATCTTTCCCTAAAAAATTCATCTAGAAGCATATTTGATCTCTTCCCAAGCATGACACATCCTGAAACTCACAATGTTATCTTCATCCTGTTTGACATTTGTCCATATAGAAGCTTGTCTCTTATATAAGTGGTGCCTAACACTCCATCCAAAAGCCCTATTGTCATTTTCCCTCTTCTACTTCTCTTTCAAGGTTCTAATGTGGGGTTGACAAGTATCATTTTTAGTCATTTTTTCAAAAGGACCAAAAACGCCTTCCCTTACCATGTGACGCCTCATCTTTGTCTAATGGCTTAACTTGGGCCTCATAAAGCAAATACCCGCATGGGCCTAACTCCTCTATTTACTTTTGTGGGTTAAGAAGCCTTACACTAATAGATCCAATTCCAGAAAAGGGCTTTATGAGCTTTTCTAACACTTAGTCAAAAATCTAAAGACAAATCATCATCCATACAAAAATGTGAACTAGTTTCCTTATGAAAATCTGGGATGCCATAGAGGGGGATGCAGATCAAGCTATAAGGCTTACCAACGTTGTGGCGTGTGATGAGGTATGATAGCAGTTTTCAAGCAAAGGTGAAGGAAATCCTGGAGAAAAGTTACAACATGACAATTGGTCATCATCAAACGGCTGGAACCTGGAGAAATGAGAGGAAGAGACATAACAAAGAGTATGAGTGGATGTTGGAGGATCTTACTAGCATGAAGAGAGGCCACCTATCATGCCACCTTGATAGTGGTGACACTTGATGGGATGAAGGGAGGGAGTGATCTGTGATAGGAAATTAGTGATTGGGAAATCAAAATGGCTTTGAGTGTGTGAATAAAGGGAGGGAAAGAGAGAGAGAGAGAGAGAGAGAGAGAGAGTTGTAAGGAGTCACGATCAGGCAGAGGTAAATATAACAGAGGGGGGGGGGTGAGAGGAAAGCAAATTCACATATTGGGATTACCTAGGTGGTGGGCGACTTCCATGGTGAAGGCTCAAGCAACAGTGGTGGCGTGCAACAAGAGGCAAGGGAAGACCTAATCGTGATGGATTTTAGGCTTCCCAATTTGATGGGTGACAAAGGTTGACATGATGTGAGCCCATGCGGCAGGTAACATTTGTTGGGTCTTAGTTGGTACTATGGCCAACGAGAGATGATGCAACTCCATTTGAGATGGCTTAGCCATCGGCATAATGTGATTTCGGTGATGATGAGACTTGACAGCAAGTTGAAGATTTCCAGCTCAACCATGACTCATCACTCCACCTCAGCTGCACATGAAATCAGCAACCATGAAGACAATCAAGATTCTTCTAGAAATGATATAACAAAACCGTTGTGATTTTCCTCTAGAATATTCTATATGGTTTTGTATTGTAAATAATATAACAAAACCAACTTCCTCTCCACAAACCCTTATTGGTGAGTGCACCACCACCACTCAGTGGCGCTCTCAACTTGGGCTTCTTTCATTTCAACTTGTTCATAGAATTCTCTCCACTCACTCACTGTAGTTTTTGCTTGTTCCCCATCTTCCAAGTGCTCTGCATGCTGCCAAGCCAAAAGCTCTCAACAACCCTTTCAAGATTTCCATCAATATTACACCAAGCCCTTACAAGTTATCTATACTGAAGTATGGGGTCTTGCCTCAGTTGTTTCTAGGGATGGTTTTCGTTATTATGTTGCTTTTTTAGATGACTTCACCCGATATATTTGGTGGTATCCATTAATACAAAAATCAGATGTTATTAAAGTTTTTCAGCAATTTCAAGCACATGTTGAGTGATTTTTTAATTCTAAAATAATCTCGTTACAAAGTGATTAGCGTGGGGAATATCGCTCTCTTCATAACCTTCTTCAAACCAAAGGCATCTCACATCGGTTATCTTGTCACGTACGCACCAACAAAATGGTATGAAGCCAGATTAGCACTCATGGCTCATGCATCAGTTCCTCAACATTTCTAGGCTGATGCATTCCACGCTGCCGTTTTTCTCATCAACCGGCTTCCTACACCTCTCCTTCATAATATTTCTCCATTTGAGAAACTCTTTTCCAAGCCCCCAAATGATAAATTTCTCAAGGTATTTGGCATGGCCTGCTAGCCACACCTTCAACCATATAACTAGCACAAATTGAATCCCTGGTCCAAATAATGTTTGTATGTGGGGAATAGTGATTCGCACAAAGGCTATCCCTGCTTGGATATTAACACTGGCTAGATATATATTTCCAAAGACGTTGTTTTCGACGAGCTTCTTTTTCCTTTCGTAACAAATCAATCCACTCAGCCCACTACTTCCAAACCACGTCCACTCAATCGCCCTCTATACTCGGCCCACCTCCTATTATTCAATCCTCACTTCCCATCATAACTTCACCATACATGCATTCTTCAACCCAATAATCAGACCCAATACTTCCCACTCCTACGCCTAATAACTCCACTTCTAGTTTCTCTCAGCCCACTTACACAGATAGCCCAGTCATCTCATCTTCCTCTCTTGATATCTCTAGGGCATCTCCCAGTTTCTTTCCATCGTCTTCAAACAATTCTCTCAACATCTCCCATCCTTCACAAATTGTTACCAGATCTCGTACCAACTCCCTTCACCCTCACCAATTTACTGATGGCACAATCTTATGGCCACCTCCCCGCAACCATCTAACCACTTCATCACCCATTCTTGAATCCCTAACTTCTTACATTGAAGCCTCCAAACATTAGCCATGGAGGAAAGCTATGTTTAACGAATTTCAAGTGTCATTCCTCATCCTTGTTGTACACCAAAATATCGTCAAAATAGATAACAATAAAATGCCTAATAAATGGTCTAGAAACATGATTCATAAGCCACATAAAAATGCTAGGAGCATTATAAGGACCAAAAGGCATAACCATTCATTCATATTGGCCATCCCTTGTCATAAAGGCCATTTTCCACTTGTCTCTGGGGTCTTATTCATATTTGGTGATAACCACTTCGCAAATCTATCTTTGAAAAGATAGTGGCACCGTGAAGTTGATCGAGAAAATCATCAAGTCGAGGAATTGGAAAGTGGTATTTGATAGTAATTTTGTTTAATCTCTTTACTATCGACACACATACGCTAAGTTCCATCTTTCTTAGGAACAAGAAGAGTTGGGATAGCACCTGGACTCATACTCTCTTTCACCAAACCTTTAGCCAAAAACTCTTCCCCTTGCCACTGCAACTCTTCATTCTCCTTTGGACTCATCCTATAAGCTGCATTATTAGGAATGACAGAACTAGGTGCAAGGTCAATCCATTGCTAAATATCTCTCATGAGATGGAGACCATGTGGAATCTCCTCAGGAATAACATCGAGAAACTCAACAAGAAGTGGTTGTAAAATTGGAGGTAGCTCATTCTTTTCTTCATTTTATTCTAACACAACAAGAGCATAAGCTTTAGTAGCATACTCTAAATCTTTCTCAAGCCCGGATTTTGTGAGTAAATTAGTTCCCTCTCCTTTATCAGGTTTGGGAGTCTTCTCTAATCGACAAGGGCCTAAGACAACCTTCACACCATCTTTTACAAAACATAACTGTTTATAAAATATCATGGATAGCTCTTCTATCATATTGTCAAGATCTACCAAGTAGTAAATGGTATGCATCCATAAGCACAACATCACATGATACCTCATTCCCCTTGCAAAACAAAGTAAGCTTGTAGGGTTGAGGATGTGACACTATCTTCAATTTCAATTTCTCCACCGTATTTTCTACCACAACATTTTTACAACTTTTGCCATCAATGATAACATCACAAACCTTATCATGAGAAGTACATCTTGTGTGAAAGATGTTGGTATGAAGCCACTCATATTCATCTTTACAATTTGCACTTAAACTTTAATGAACAACAAGAGATTGTCCATTATTAGCATAGGTGACCTCTTATTCTTCCTTTTCACCTTTTAAATTCTCCTCAATTTCATCGTCATCTTCTTCTTCAATAAAATTTGCAATTTGGTGATTTGGACAATCCGAAGAAATATGACCAATTCCTTGACACTTGAAACATTTGCGAGAATCAGCAATGGGATGACCCTAATCCATCTCCCATTTCCTTGTCTGAGAATTTTTAATTTGTAGCCCTTCCTCCAAAAATTTGTTTGGCGGTTGAAGCACTCCCCATAGTTGGAATGCTATTCTTTTGTCATAAATTGATGGCAACTTCCACGATCCTCCTTAAGATGCTTTTCCATCTTCAATACCAGCTTCAGAGTATCAGCATAAGTCAAATATGGCTGTAATTAGACAATATTCCTAATTTTCATCCTTAGTACTCTAGTAAGTAATAGTATGCTCCTCTGGTTTGGAAATGTCACATTCATAGCAAGTGATCAAATTTTGTAGTATTCTCCCCACAGTACTCTCCTTTTGTTTAAGATTATGGAACTTAAGAAAAATATCTTGTTGGTAATTTTTCGGCCAAAATCTTCTCTTAAGCTATTTTCTTATTTTTTATGACGCCCTCAAATTCTCCTTAAAATAAACACGGGAATCGAGGCATCAGGATGATGACAACACGGGTCACACATCCCAAAGACAAGTGTCAAACGTGTGTGCATACGTGACATACATAAAATATAGGTCGCAGCGGATAATAAATTATTATCTAAGTACCAGAATTTTTAGAAATATTTTACAAACCATTTTAATATAAATTCTCTAACAGGAGATTTAATACAGTCATCCGAAATACAAATTAAACAAATACATATTTATAAAAAGGGGGGAAATAAATTTCCCGAGATAACAATTAATTATAATAACACATCAACGACGGAGCCGTCTCCTAAGGCTCAGCCTCTTCATAATCTGCATCTAAAAAAAAAAACTACGACCCCAATATGACATCGCAGGTAAGTACAACCCAACCAAACCCAAGATAATAAATACATTAATGCCACAACAAAAACCATGAACAAATTACCATATTCATGAGGCTTAAAGTCATCTTCCTTAAAGTTAATGAAATAACCACATACGCCAAAATCCCATTTTAGTCATAATAAAACTCCAATAAAATCCATCATTTTCCATAAAATAATATCCGCAAAACCAATCATAACGGGCGTTACGTATCGCCGTCCCCAATATGATATACACACACACCCGAAATCATAATGGGCATTATGTACTGCCGTCCCCATTACGATTCACACACACTCATTTCATAGCGGGCGTTACGTATCGCCGTCCCCGATATGAAATGCACACCCAATGACCATAACGGGCGTTACATATCGCCGTCTCCGTTATGTCATCCACACATGCTATCAATCACAATGGGCGTTACGTATCACCGCCCCCATTATGACTGACACACACACACACACGCTGATCACAACGGGCGTTACGTATCGCCATCCCCGTTATAACTCAGCCAAAAATCAATAAAATCCATAAACTCAATTTAAAACCCAAATTTCCATTTCCAACACATGAATATCCAAAATCATGCAAAAATCTAATTTCCAAATATTTCCATGAGCATGCGCGTAAATACACAATGCAGACAACCATGTACCAAATATCCAACATTTAATAAATCCAATCAACCAACAATCAACCAACAAATACCAACATCAACCAACACATAGATGTTAATGTAAAAATATATTTAAATCTTAAAGCTCGTTTGGAAAGTACTTACAGCGGTTAAAACGTAAATCCTTTAAGCGAACATCAATCCACTGCGTTCGTAGCGGTCACTTGTACGTTAGGCTAAAGTGCTCGGTTTGACACCAAAATTTAGGGAAATACTCTTTGAAGGGTGGGGAATCTCATGGAGGTGGTGGTGTGGCGGCACAACCACCGGAAGGTGGCAGATCGGGGTCAAAATGGGTGAAAACTCATTTTCGGGTTTGGGATTGTACCAGGAAGGTGAGGCCACGGTTAGGGAAACTGAGCTAGGGGGATGACTAGCTGGACAATGGGAGTCTTTTGGTGGCGGTGGTGAGGCCTACGGTGGCCGGACGGCGGCGCGGCGAAGAACAACCCGTTTTAGGACCCATTTTAGGTGGAGGGGTAACTGGCAGATATGGGTAGCTACCGACGGTTGGTTATGCTCGCCGGAGGGTGGGGAGTCTAGTGGTGGTGGTCGGAGGCCAAGAGGTGGCCGGCGGTGGCCGGAAAATGCAAGGGAAGCAAAAATAGTCATTTCGGGTAGGGGCCGTGTAGGGGCGGTGGGGTGGCTGGGGGTGACACCACCGGTGCTGATTACGCCCAAAGAATAACGCGGTCGTTTGCAGTATAGCTTTGGGGTGTCGATTCCACAGGGAGATGGATTGAGAAATTGAAGAACAATAACGAAATTAACAAAAAGATTTAGATAAGTGCGAAAAGTAAATTTTAGAGTGTGACGTAAATTAAAACTAAATGAGTAATTTGAATAGTATAAAAATGAGACGAAAAGTAGAGCATCGGGAATCCTTTGTATATAATTGGTATTTTAATTATTTTCGATTCATTAATAACTCAATTGAAAATTCTATGTCCAAATTTTCAATCGGAAAATAAAACATTAATAACCAGATTTAAATCAAATGTAATCTTTCGAAAAATCATTCGTCGCAATATAAGAACAGGAATTGTTATCAATAATAAGGAAATTCAACGTCGACAATATACTCGTAGAGCAATATTGCAGCAGAGAATTAAATTAAAATAGATAACCAATTGAACCAAACATAATCAAAGGATTATTGCATTCAATAGAAAAAGCATGACTGAATCTATAAATGAAATAAATTCTAAGATTATTTGGTGACGAAAACATTTATAATAAATTTCGAATGACTAAACAAAAGAGTTTAATATTTGAAGAACACATATATGAATCAAAAACAATTATAAATACCATCATATATACAAATTCATCCCTAGCTCTACTAGAAAATTAGTTACACATATTGAAAATATGCAACAAAAATTCTTCAAGGGATAATATGGAAGAGCCAACCATTATTTTCTTCTCTCTTCTTTGGTTTTTCTTTTCTTTTCTTTGGTTTTTCTTTTCTTTTCCCAAGCTCTCAAAAACAATGTCTCTTCCAAAGCATCCAAGCACACTAAGCATGGTCTTAGAACACACACCCCTCCCTTCTATTTATAAACATCCTTCATGCAAGTTGTCATGACAAAATCATCACAATTTCAACTTGTTTTGCCATATGCCATTCTTGAATCCAAGTGACTTGTGAGTTGTCATTTTGATCATTTGTTTTCCCACTATGCATGAGCTGGATTTTGCTTGTAGGTTGAGTGTTTCAATTTTGCTTCTCTACCCATTAGTTGTCTTGTATGACTTAATATCTTGTAGTCAAATAATTTGTCTTGAAGAAACTTGAGTGCACTTCATCTTGCATATGAATTGATCATTGCATTTCCAAGTTGGTGTAGGAGTGCTTGCTGGAAAATATTATGATGACATTTGGATTTGATGCAAGTGGCTGAAAAATATCCAGGAACGTCAAGTGCAGGTGCGTCCACTTGATGGTCGATTTTGTCTTGGATTGAGTGGATATCTCTTAAAACATAAAACATAAAAGTTATATATATTTCTCTTGCGGTTCTATATCATCTTGAATCAGCTCAATCGGAGATTGGATGAGAAAGTTATGCCCATATTACGAAAATACGTCAGAACTGTCTAAAATTCCGCAATTATCTTCATTTGCTCCTAATGCCTCTATTTGTGTCCTAAATCAAAATATAAGAATAATGAGTATATTTAGGCATCAAATAAGAATAAAGTATTAAACATTAAGAGAGGAAAATATGGCATTTTATATTCTCATCAATATATTAAATCATGCTTATATCTATCTCAAGATAAATGACCATTAATTTTAATAACATGAGTTATATTCATTATTTTCTCATTTCTTTTAACATTTAAATAGAGTATTTAGAGTGCATTTTTGTGCACTCATCACACCCCCCCACTTACTCATTGCTAGTCCCTAGCAATTTTCATGCAAAATGATGAGAAAGACCAAAGAAAATCACACATAGGGGCCATCAAGACACATTTTTCAAATTTACATATCAAAACAATCTTAGAAATTCAATAACCCTTTCACAAGTAATTCAAATATAGCAATCCACAGAGTGTGTATGTGTTCCAAACTATTTTTATCAAATCAGAGGTTTCGACACATGCAACATTAGAATATCTTAAGCAAAAAGGTTCAACTCCATAACTCACGGGTATAGAAGTGTTTCATGTAAGGGTTCTCTCTATGGAGTTGACAAAGGTGTACATTTACTCTCATGGAAATTTAGCCAATTATAAATAAGTAACAAGTAAACATTGATCTTATGATAGGAATACTAACAAATGAGATTTCCACCATTCTTTCCACAAGCATACTTCGGATCGGAAAAATCAACACAAAGGGTTGTAATGTGGCTTAGGTTTGGGGTTCATAAAAAGAAAAAGTGAAGAGGTTTCAAAAACTTCCAAGTATACACAAAAGGGAATCTGTTAAATTTTTCAGTAGACTATACTTTCCTTTTGATGTACTTTTCAATTTTTTAGATTTTTGACTAAGTATACTTTTCCATCTTCTTTTGCCACTGGCGTCTTCGCAATTTGATGATCTCTTTCATGAATAATTTGATGGACACATCTAGCACCATGCCATTTTTGTCATCGTTTTCCTTTTTTTTTTTTTTTTTTTTTTTAATGATAATTTCACACCTAGTACACACTTGGAAGTAAAATGATAGGAAAATATAGTGTATAAGCTATACTCCAATGTGGAGAGGTATGGATGATGTAGATATGAAAAGAAAAGGCCATATGTGTATATTGGCTCAAAATTGGCTGCTAGGGGTATATGATGAAAATGGTCAGCTTGAAAAGCTCAAACGTTAATCCTAAGTTGACTTTCGTCATATCCCAAGTATATCCACCATCTTACCACAAACCATGTAATGATATTCTCAAAAGAAGTGTCAAATTCAACAGATCAATGGATACTTATCACAATTTCTGTATTTGTAAGCTCTCAATTCTCACAAAATTCACATGAATACTTGAGCAAAATAATTCTTTAGTTACATGTGTCAAATCACCATATTACCACAAAGTTTGGAGAAGTGCATAAATGGTTCTGTGGATGCTTTAGCAAAATAATTTAAGATGGGTTTGTTGAATTCACCAAGATGGTTATGAATGAGCATGAGTATCATGTGTGAAAAGATGCCTGTGTGAAAAAATTTTGGCAATTTTTTATATATTGATTGAAATATGCCACAGAGTTTAAATAACAGATTTGTATTCCCACCCCCCAACTTAAATGAAACATTGTCCTCAATGTTTAAGAATTAAAATTGAATGGGGAGTAACTAAAAAGGGTAGGATACACCTGATGTGTGATGTGGATAGCTCGCTAAGCGTCAAAAGTGGTGATCTGAAATGACAAAATGAAACTATCCTGCAAACAAAAATAAAGAAAATAGTAGTAAACAAAAATAAAACAAAACAAACAAGATAATAATAATAATAATAATTATTGTTGCATGGTGTGGTCAAAGTTGATAGACCAAGTCTACAACCGGACTATCTTCTACTTCTTGAACTATTCCTCCTGGGTCAAAAATGAAACACTTATTTGCCCAATAAACTCGGTCATCGAGCTTCACAGGTAGGTGGCAAGGCTTTAGATTAACTTTTGGTACTTGCCCACTTGAAGGAATCTGTTTTTCATTTTTCTCAAGCAACTCCTTAAACTTCAGTTGCCAAGCCCGTGTGCTATAATCTTGAGTATTGTCAAAAATTGCACAAATATTAGCTACATCAGACGAATCACTGATAGGATTAAACTCAAAATCAACAATAAAATTCTCAAGGGGATCAGAATCATGAGTTGTGAAAACTTCCCTGTCTATGAGTGAGTCAATCATGTATGTCTGATGGCACTCGTCATTCTTCACAGTTTCTTGTGCCATATGTTGATCATGAGGTATAGACTGAGCTTGAGAAGGGAACTTACCTTGCTCATTTACACTCAAGAAGCTCGTTATTTTAGACACTTGGCTCTTTATCTCCTTTTGTTCTTCAACAACCTGCATAATTAAAGACTCAAATTTTTGGTTAGTCTTATCCTGTACTTCAATAAATGCATGCAAAGTGTCTTCTAAAGAATTTCTAGAAGATTGAGGTGCATGGTATGGTGCAGAATATGATCTAGAAGGCTGTGCAAGCTGTTGGTTTTCAGACTTCCAGCTGAAGTTGGGATGATTACGCCATCCTCTCATGTTAGCATGTGTAGGACAGTCTTGGGCATGATGATCTACCCCACCACAGACAACACATGGCCCAAAAGAGTTTGCATGATTAGCCATGTATGTTGGTTTTGAGTTTTTGGTTTTCAATAACTCTAATTCTCTGGTGAGCATTTCAACCTTAGCCTTAAGGTTATCCTCCTCCCTTAGATGGTAAATACCACCACTCAAGTTTCCTGTAGGTCGTGACCTGTTTGTGCTATCAGTAGCACTAGGTCCAGTCCAAGTATGAGCTTTTTCAGCAAGCTCATTGAGGTACTCTATGGCCTCATCGGGATTTTTCTGTAAAAATTCTCCATTGCACATCATTTCCACGAATTGACGTTCCCTGGGCGTAAGCCCTTCATAGAAATAACTCACTAAGCGCCAATTCTCATATCCATGGTGGGGACACATACTCAGTAATTCTTTAAATCTTTCCCAAGACTGGTACAAAGTCTCACTATCCTTTTGTGCAAAGGTAGAGATTTGTCTTTTTAAAGCATTGGTCTTATGTTGGGGAAAGTATTTATTGAAAAACACTTGAGTCATCTCACTCCATGTTCCAATAGACCGTGGTCTTAGTGAGTACAACCAACTCTTAGCTTTATCTTTCAAAGAAAAAGGAAAGAACTTTAGCCTTACCGTGTCGTCAGTGGTATTTTGATTGTGGAATGTTGCAACTACTTCCTCAAATTCCCTAATATGAACATAGGGGTTTTCATTTTCTAGACCATGGAAAGTCGGAAGTAATTGTATCATTCCTGTTTTGAAATCTACATGACGAACATTAGGTGAGAACATAATACAGGATGGTGTGGCTGTTCGTGCGGGATGAAGATAATCTTGGAGGGTTCTAACAGGTTGGTCCACGTGTTCACTCATCGCGTCAGAATTGGAAGAATTATCAAACAAGCGATTAGAAAAATTAGATTCTGAATCTGATTCTAGCACGGGTCTACTAGCAAACCGTCCAAAAGCGTCTCTGTACCTGCGCATGCAAAGTAAAGAAAAGCGTAATACTAAAAAAAAAAAATAATTACGAAAAGAAAAGTAAAATAAAATAAAGATGCAGAAAGCTAAAAAGAAAATGAACGAAGTTACCGCTTTTTTTTTTTTTTTTTTTTTTTTTACAAACTACTAAAAAAAACTACAAATTCTTCTACCGTCTCCCCGGCAACGGCGCCAAAATTTGATTACGCCCAAAGAATAACGCGGTCGTTTGCAGTATAGCTTTGGGGTGTCGATTCCACAGGGAGATGGATTGAGAAATTAAAGAACAATAACGAAATTAACAAAAAGATTTAGATAAGTGCGAAAAGTAAATTTTAGAGTGTGACGTAAATTAAAACTAAATGAGTAATTTGAATAGTATAAAAATGAGATGAAAAGTAGAGCATCGGGAATCCTTTGTATATAATTGGTATTTTAATTATTTTCGATTCATTAATAACTCAATTGAAAATTCTATGTCCAAATTTTCAATCGGAAAATAAAACATTAATAACCAGATTTAAATCAAATGTAATCTTTCGAAAAATCATTCGTCGCAATATAAGAACAGGAATTGTTATCAATAATAAGGAAATTCAACGTCGACAATATACTCGTAGAGCAATATTGCAGCAGAGAATTAAATTAAAATAGATAACCAATTGAACCAAACATAATCAAAGGATTATTGCATTCAATAGAAAAAGCATGACTGAATCTATAAATGAAATAAATTCTAAGATTATTTGGTGACGAAAACATTTATAATAAATTTCGAATGACTAAACAAAAGAGTTTAATATTTGAAGAACACATATATGAATCAAAAACAATTATAAATACCATCATATATACAAATTCATCCCTAGCTCTACTAGAAAATTAGTTACACATATTGAAAATATGCAACAAAAATTCTTCAAGGGATAATATGGAAGAGCCAACCATTATTTTCTTCTCTCTTCTTTGGTTTTTCTTTTCTTTTCTTTGGTTTTTCTTTTCTTTTCCCAAGCTCTCAAAAACAATGTCTCTTCCAAAGCATCCAAGCACACTAAGCATGGTCTTAGAACACACACCCCTCCCTTCTATTTATAAGCATCCTTCATGCAAGTTGTCATGACAAAATCATCACAATTTCAACTTGTTTTGCCATATGCCATTCTTGAATCCAAGTGACTTGTGAGTTGTCATTTTGATCATTTGTTTTCCCACTATGCATGAGCTGGATTTTGCTTGTAGGTTGAGTGTTTCAATTTTGCTTCTCTACCCATTAGTTGTCTTGTATGACTTAATATCTTGTAGTCAAATAATTTGTCTTGAAGAAACTTGAGTGCACTTCATCTTGCATATGAATTGATCATTGCATTTCCAAGTTGGTGTAGGAGTGCTTGCTGGAAAATATTATGATGACATTTGGATTTGATGCAAGTGGCTGAAAAATATCCAGGAACGTCAAGTGCAGGTGCGTCCACTTGATGGTCGATTTTGTCTTGGATTGAGTGGATATCTCTTAAAACATAAAACATAAAAGTTATATATATTTCTCTTGCGGTTCTATATCATCTTGAATCAGCTCAATCGGAGATTGGATGAGAGAGTTATGCCCATATTACGAAAATACGTCAGAACTGTCTAAAATTCCGCAATTATCTTCATTTGCTCCTAATGCCTCTATTTGTGTCCTAAATCAAAATATAAGAATAATGAGTATATTTAGGCATCAAATAAGAATAAAGTATTAAACATTAAGAGAGGAAAATATGGCATTTTATATTCTCATCAATATATTAAATCATGCTTATATCTATCTCAAGATAAATGACCATTAATTTTAATAACATGAGTTATATTCATTATTTTCTCATTTCTTTTAACATTTAAATAGAGTATTTAGAGTGCATTTTTGTGCACTCATCAGGTGCCGTTGAACTCGCCTGCGTGTGGGGAGGCTGGCGGTGTCACCGGTGGGTGGCCGATGGCGGCCCTGGGGGAGATGAGTGAATCGGCGAGAGGGAGAGGAGAACAGGGGAGGGGGAAATTCGCGCACGGGCTAGGGAAAAACTGAGGAAAAAGAAAGAAAAAGAAAAGAAAAAGAAAAGAAAGAAGGGAAAAAAGGAAAAATAAGGGAAAATAAGTCCAACTAGAAAAATACAATAAATTAAATAAAAGCCAATAAAAAATACTACAATTCAATATCAATAAAATAAAATATTTAAAGTCTTAGAATAAGCTAATTTAATTTAAAGAACAATTTAATAATAGAACACTAATTATTATTTAAGAAAGCACATCAATTAAAATCACATAATAAAATAAAAGAAATTAAATTCCACTTATCAAAATAATTACCTCACATTTAAATTAATAAAGAAACAACGTAACTTAACATTAACTAATTAATAGCTCAAATAAATATCTTAAATAAATAAATCACGACTAATAATATTATTAAAATAAATTAAAATAATTAATATCGAGAATAAAATAACGTGTAAAAATACACGCAAGTCCGAGATCTCACATTTTCCCCCCCTTAAAAAGAATTTCGTCCTCGAAATTCGCTCGGCTGCAACTAATAAAACTCCAATAACTCGCCTACTACATCACTTAATACTCACTCCAAGCATTAGTACAATCATCTATTTTTCTCAAATACAAATGAATGTTATTCCATCATAAACGTATAGTCTCCAAATAATATTTCATCTCTAAGACTCCTGAGTTAGCCAATTAATCTGAACCCCACATGTACAAGGACCTCAGTACAATCTCCCAAAATTTTAATATTCACTGACTCCATACAACAATTTGTGTTACCCTAAAGTAACTCCCAAGTTTATCTTCCCAACTTAATCATCAATAAACATAATTTACTCAACCAAAAAACAAATCTCTACTTACACGTATTATCCAAATTTTCAAGTCATCACTAATTCCTCAAAATTTACACAAGAATTGAACCTCCAACTACATTGCACTTCATCACGCTTTCGCGTGCACTCTAAAAACTCGCTAAATGCATAAAAATTTAAGTCCTCATAAATTATCACCATTGAGTAAAAACTGACTCAACACCTATTACAAGAAATCATTTGCCACATTTACAAATCCTAATACTTTATCATTTCACAATTCAAGTTATGCCACCAAATATTAAAGCCTAAAAATTTCTAACTCCCAAACCACTAATACACTTCTCCATCATTATAACTCCTCACTCTCATCATAGATTAATTATCTAAATCCGTATTCTCTCAATCAAACCTTCATTACCTATGAGATGGAATAACCTCAAATATTTAAATTCTTATGTGACCTCAAGTCACAACTAATTCTTTAAGACACCTTAACAATTGTTGTTAATCATTAAATTCATCAAACATCAAGCTCAAATTGTCCACCCCAAATCAATTCGCCCAAAAGCCTAATATTTGGATCTCTTGAATTTATTTCCATTACATCAATTCAACCCTATCACTTAACAAGACAACTTCCATCAAGTCAAACACAAATCAAGGACAAGTACTCTCCAAAAATTTCCACACATAATTATTATACATCAATCTCTAAGCATCCACAAACATCAAAACTTCACCAAGGAAATAATTCATCGCCTACTATCATAAGTATTACTAAGACAGATTTCATAAAAATATATTAATGATCAACAATTTCACACTCACAAGAAGAGTTTATCTAAAATATACTTCCAACAATCTCCCAAAAATAAAATTAGAACTTAGAAGCTCTAGCACTCAGTGAGACCCAGCTAATACACATAAACAACATATAAAATATCGATAAGGAAACACAATTGCATAAATACCAACAAATTATCAAACAAATCCATCTCGCAATTATAAATAATAATATACCCAAACACTAAAGAAAACTCAAGTAATTCACATAAATATTATATAAAAACAAAAAAGGGGGAAAAAAATTAATAAATAAATAAGTAAAAGCCACTCATTCAAGAAAACAAGCCCACTTCCTTTAATAAATATAGAGTCACCAAAAACTTTTATTAAATAAAAGAAGGATATTAATTTAAAATAGGAACAACAAATAAAATCGCAAATAAAACTTCGAAATTCTCTATAAAACCCAACTCTTAAAAAAGATTTATTGTAAAAATCTCTAAAATTAAAACCATTAAAAGAAACGAACCATAATAATATAATTAAATCGATAAATTAATTAATAAATAAATATAAACAAGTCGCCAAAACAAATCCACTCGTTAAAGTAAATGGATAAACTTTTAAAATAAAACAAACAGAAATGTGGAAAGATAATAAATTTTAAAACTTACTTCAAAGCATGTCCCTAAAAAGAAAACATAGTAGCGATTTCCTTTAAATCGTTGTCTAAATAAAATTTTCAAACTTTCAGAAATATTTAAAATACAGGAGCCATAATTAAAATAAAAGATAATAAACAAAATCCAAAACTATCTCGTAAGAAGCCTATGAACTAAAATTAAAACAAATCCTGATGATAAATGAATAAAAGCTTAAGAAAACAAAATAACCCTCAACAAAAGAATTAAACTTTAAAATAAGGAATTACATCACACAATTATTTAAAATATCAGATTCAATAAATGGATTGATTTAAAATAATAATCTAATCCAAAATATCCAAATTCCAATTTAAACAAAAACAAAGGCATATATATAAATTAAATAATTAAATAAATACTCAACAACTTAACTAAATATAATCAACTAACTAAAATCTTAACTTACAATATAGAAAAATATTAAAATGAAATAAAACAAAGCAACCCAACCAATCAGAACTAAGTTACTTTTGAAAATAAATAAACAACATGCACATTAAAATAAAAAGCACAACACAACAAATAAATATCGATAATCTTACCATATAAATTAGTAGGAAAACTTAGAGAACAAACAAAATAATAGAATAAAATAAAATAACCAAATCATAAAAAAAATAATTTTTTTTTTAAAACTACAAATTTTCAAAACAAATAAAATTATCTGGTACTATCCCTAGGTACATATGGATTTACCCAGAGCTGAACTGCTCTGATATCACCTGTGACGTCCCCAAATTCCCCTTAAAATAAATACGGGAATTGAGGCGTCAGGATGATGACAACACGGGTCACACATCCCAAAGACAAGTGTCAAACGTGTGTGCACACGTGACATACATAAAATATAGGTCGCAGCGGATAATAAATTATTATCTAAGTACCAGAATTTTTAGAAATATTTTACAAACTAGTTTAATATAAATTTTCTAACAGGAGATTTAATACAGTCATCCGAAATACAAATTAAACAAATACATATTTATAAAAAGGGGGGAAATAAATTTTTCGAGATAATAATTAATAATAATAACACATCAACGGCGGAGCCGTCTCCTCAGGCTCAGCTTCTTCATAATCTGCATAAACAAAAAAACTACGACGTCAAGATGGCATCGCAAGTAAGTACAACTCAACCAAACCCAAGATAATAAATACATTAATGCCACAACAACAACCATGAATAAATTACCATATGCATGAAGCTTGAAGCTTAAAGTCATCTTCCTCAAAGTTAATGAAATAACCACACACGCCAAAATCTCATTTCAGTCATAATAAAACTCCAATAAAATCCATCATTTTCCATAAAATAATATCCGCAAAACCAATCATACCGGGCGTTACGTATTGCCGTCCCCGATATGATATACACACACACGCGAAATCATAATGGGCGTTACGTATTGCCGTCCCCATTACGATTCACACACACTCATTTCATAGCGGGCGTTACGTATCGCCGTCCCCGATATGAAATGCACACCCAATGACCATAACGGACGTTACGTATCGCCGTCCCCGTTATGTCATCCACACACGCTATCAATCACAATGGGCGTTACGTATCGCCGTCCCCATTATGACTGACACACACACATACACCCTGATCACAACAGGCGTTATGTATCGCTGTCCTCGTTATGACTCAGCCAAAAACCAATAAAATCCATAAACTCAATTTAAAACCCAAATTTCCATTTCCAACACATGAATATCCAAAATCATGCAAAAATCCAATTTTCAAATATTTCCATGAGCATACGCATAAATACACAATGCAGACAACCATGCACCAAATATCCAACATTTAATAAATCCAATCAACCAACAATCAACCAACAAATACCAACATAAACCAACACATAGATGTTAATGCAAAAATATATTTAAATCTTAAAGCTCGTTTGGAAAGTACTTACAACGGTTAAAACGTAAATCCTTTGAGCGAACATCAATCCAGTGCGTTTGTAGCGGTCACTTGTACGTTAGGCTAAAGTGCTCGGTTTGACACCAAAATTTAGGGAAATACTCTTTGAAGGGTGGGGAATCTCATGGAGGTGGTGGTTTGGCGGTACAACCACCGGAAGGTGACGGATTGGGGTCAAAATGGGTGAAAACCCATTTTCGGGTTTGGGGTTGTACAGGAAAGGTGAGGCCGCGGTTGGGGAAACTGAGCTAGAGGGATGACCGGCTAGACAAGGGGAGTCTTCTGGTGGCGGTGTTGAGGCCTATGGTGGCCGGACGGCGGCGCAGCGAAGAACAACCCGTTTTAGGACCCATTTCGGGTGGAGGGGTAACCGGCGGAGATGGGTGGCTACCGACGGTGGGTTATGCTCGCTGGAGGGTGGGGAGTCTAGTGGTGGTGGTCGGAGGCCAAGAGGTGGCCGGCGGTAGCCAGAAAATGCAAGGCAAGCAAAAATAGTCATTTTGGGTAGGGAGCCGTGTAGGGGCGGTGGGAAGGCCAGAGGTGACACCACCGGTGCCATTAAACTCGCCGGCATGTGGGGAGGCTGGCGGTGTGGGCGGTGTCGCTAGTGGGTGGCCGACGGCGGCCCTGGGGAAGATGAGAGAACAGGCGAGAGGGAGAGGAGAACAGGGGAGGGGGAAATTCGCGCACGGGCTGGGGAAAAACTAAGGAAAAAGAAAGAAAAAGAAAAGAAAAAGAAAAGAAAGAAGGGAAAAAAGGAAAAATAAGGGAAAATAAGTCCAACTAGAAAAATACAATAAATTAAATAAAAGCCAATAAAAAATACTACAATTCAATATCAATAAAATAAAATATTTAAAGTCCAAGAATAAGCTAATTTAATTTAGAGAACAATTTAATTATAGAACACTAATTATTATTTAAGAAAGCACATCAATTAAAATCATATAATAAAATAAAGGAAATTAAAATCCACTCATTAAAATAATTACCTCACATTTAAATTAATAAAGAAACAACGTAACTCAACATTAACTAATTAATAACTCAAATAAATATCTTAAATAAATAAAATACGACTAATAATATTATTAAAATAAATTAAAATAATTAATACCGAAAATAAAATAACGTGTAAAAATACACGTAAGTTCGGGATCTCTCATTTTTCTTAAAGTAATAATATGACTTTTACCTTCATGAGCTCGTTGCTTCTTCAAATTCTCCCACCATAAAGAAACGTACTTCTTTAATTTAATGGAAACAAGTTTCACCTTATGATGATCTGGAACATCTTTATAATGAAAGACTCAATCAACTGAGTATAGCCAATCAATGAACTCCTCTGGTTGCAATCATCCTTCAAACTCTAGAATATCAATTTTCACATTTAGTTGTCCCATTGGAAACCAGGATTCTTTGGAGGACGATGACAAAGAAGAGAGTCATTAGAAGATACTTCACTTCTAGAATGGTAGAGTGGAAATTTAAAAGGATTTCCTTCTTCATTATCTCCTCCAAAAGAGTGACCATCAGAATTATGATGAGACATTATGATCAAATAACTCATATTACTCAAGACTCTACTACAATTGCTAAACTTGTCTCCTTAACTCATCAATTTCAACATCATGTAGATTTCTTTCACGATGAGGAGGTGATTCAACATTTGGTCCACGACAACAACACGCCATGATAACTAAAAGCTTTGATACGATACTGAGCTTATGATAGGAAATAAAAGATAAAAGGTTCCAATGGGATACAGATAACACCATCCAAAGGAAGACAAGCTCACCACCCGAATAAGAACACCTAAGGGATACAAAAATCACCACCCAAAGGAATCTCACAGGGGATATAGAGCAAGAACTTTCCACCTATTGGAATCTACCAAATGACAAAAGTTATAAGAAGAAGTTATTTTTCTTGTTTTTGAAGAGTTAGGGACATATATCTAATAGTAGCCCCTACTCCAATTTTATTAATAGAACCTTCACGTATAGTAGAGGAAAATCGTGAAAACATCCTTATACTTGAGAGTTACAAGATAAGAAGAAAAAACCTGAACCCAAGTGTAAAAAATACTAAGACACCAAAACACCGAACAAATAATCAAACAACTAAATATGCCTATATAAGACTCAACCATGCTGAAAATGAAATAACTACACAAGTCTAAAAATATAACCAAAACTGAAACTTAAGAAAAATCTAAAGATAGCAAACCCGAATAATCCAAGCGAGACAGACCTCTGGGGCTTGAGGCATCTTTGATAAAAAGATATAAAACATATCCTCACCTGTCATACCATTCTTAGCCAGTTAATCTGCCACTTGCTTCCCTTTTCTATATATATGTTGCACATGGTCCATAATCTCATCCCAATAGTCCTCGAACTACCACATAGCACATTTTTGTCTATATCACCAACTACTATAGAATCTAACTCAATAATCACATTTGTAATATTTAAGACTTTACAAATCTAAATGCCCTAAAGAAGAGCTACTAATTCTGCTTTATTGTTGGACCCAAAACCAATAGGGGAAGAGAATGCTTGGATTAAATCACCCTTATCATCTCGAATAGTACCTCCAACTCCATTGGAACTCGGATTACCAATGCTATTACCATCCGTATTCAATTTATACCATCTAGAGGGCGGCTTTGCCATGTAACTATTTTACACCAAGACCTACTGGGAGGTACACGAGTAATCCTCAATCTCTCCAGGACTAAGCAATCAAATTGAGAGAGTCTAGTAAATGTTGTAGCCAATTAGAAAATGGTGCCAATCCACTTATAAATTGAATGCATCACCTCATGAAATTTTTTTATCTCCCCTCCATCTTGGCTAAGCATCTTTTATCGTTTGAAGTGTTGGAAACTAGAGACATGAGGCTTTTCAATGAGATATGGATTGCTCACTAAATCGTCCAAAATCTTCCCAAAATAACATTTAAAAAATGTGCTGGACAATGGGCTGGGTATTGAGTTGGTCTTTGGAGTCATTGGGCTTAGTGGCTTCATTGGATTAATTGGGCTGATCCTCAAACACTCACGTGTTATTCATATACCACATATCTTTATTCTTATCATATGGGATATCACAATCTACCCCCTTTAAATTTTCAACATCCTCATCGAGCTTATCTGTTGCAGGTGACATGGCTGAAGTTTCACATTTCTAATTAATATAGGTTTTGTAATGCCCCAATGGAAGGCTCAAACCATATGACATATTTTGGACTAGTTAATAATGTAATTGGAACCTCATTTAAATTTTATAAAGAGTAAGAACTTTTCTTTTCTGAATAATATGGGATCTCATACATCACCTACATTTATTCTTAACATGTAGGGTCTCACATTAATCTCAGTTGTCATTATTGGCAAAATTTACCATTGGAGCACTATACCTTACCTTTTAACACTATCTGATTTCCTCACAATAGTGCCAAACAGATATCATTTCTCACCCTATGAACCAACCTGACCCGCTACACACATTTTCGATTTGACTCAATAGTGATCCATACTGATTACCCGATACCTGACATTCTAATTACCCAACATAATCAGAATAGTTTTAAAACCTTACTTTAAAAAAAATATGGAGCTCCAAGAAAATCCAATTCAACAAAGTTCATAAACCACATCTGAATGGCCCAATTCAAGAACCAGAGGGTCCAAAACTGATCTGAATGGAAGAATAGAAAACCTTATGTTTATAGATTGGCAGACCATAGTCACCACACCATGCAAGATTGATAGAATTGGAACTGCTCAAAATTGGGTACTTCATCCACAGAATATGCACATATTTGTAGCTAAAGGCCTCCAATTTTCAGCTTGATGTAAATTGGTGCATGTCATTGAGGAATTTTGAGTTGCTCAAAAGTGGGGCTCCAGCTCTTGAGCAAACCCAACAGTTCCAAACCAAACGTCCACCCTCGCACCGTCATAGGCCTTTCTTCACTAGGATCTCAAGTGCCACGTACGTTGGTGATAGTTTCTGAATCGCGGTGGAAGTGGAGATCATGGAGAGAGAAGATGAAGAAGAAAGAGAAGAGAAAAGAAAGAAAATCTAAAATCTTGAATCATGGGGGGTGGGGGTTCTTGAAAATGTGAATAATTGAAATAGGTTTAAATAGGGCAACGAGTACTACCCATTACCCGATTAATCGAAAATGGGTCGGTACTGTTCGACATAACAAGTCGGGTCGGGTTTCGACCATTCTATACAACCTTATCTGTAACCATTAAAATTCTCATAATCCTAAAACTATCTCCACACCCAAACATTTTTTTTCTCCTCATTTTATTATAAGAAATCATTGTAAATGATAACTATGGTCAACACTAGTAGACATCGAAAATATATCATCAAATTCTGATAGATTTGGCGATATGTTTTTCTTATAATTTTTTTGTGTCTCGTCCAAGCTGATGGGGTAATTCCGAGTCTCTTCTCTTCTTCTTTATATAGGTCCTCTTTGTAAGGAAGAGGTCCTATATATATAAAGTAATAAGCACATAAGTCCTCTTTATATAAATTGAAATACATGACTAGACAAAGATCAGGGCCAACGTTATTAATTTACCATTTTCTATCATCTTCCAGTAGCATCTAGCACCGGCATGGTGATAACAATACATATTATTAATACTCTATTTCACGTGCGGTTCAAATTGTCCCTCAATAAGCAATTCCAATATATGGAATACTTATTTAGAATGAATTGTGAGGAAGGTTCAAATTGATCAGGAATCTATTCAAATACCATGCATGTGAAAATCCTTGTTCTGAAAGACTTAATTAAGTCAAAGGGAAGAGAAAAAATTATTTATTTTTTATATTCAATACAGTAAATTGAATCGCGTGTCATGATGTCTATATGTCTTTCCAGTTTCATCTAATTGCATATATATTTCTTTATTTCGACAGACTAAACATGGCTACAAGTATGCTGATCTCAAGCACAATTGTTCTTGAGGTTCTTAGAAATGACAATTACGTGAATTGGAGTGCTTGCATTAAAAACTATCTCTTGGCTCAAGATCTTTGGGATTTATTCGAAACAACCACAAAACCTCCAAAACCAGAAGATGATCCAGTGGAATTTAAAGCTTGGAGGAAGAAGAATGCTGCTGCTTTGCATGCAATTCAGATTTCATGTGGGGTGGAAATACAATCTCAGATCAATGATATCATTTCTGCTAAAACTGTTTGGGATATGTTGCCTAACTTAGTGCACCAACCACCGCCGAAAGGAGCTAGAGACAGATTGTGCGTACCTGCGGATGATGCACTGAAGAAGATAATCCTTGAGAAGGCACACCGCTCTTTATACACAGTTCATCCAGGGAGTACCAAGATGTATCGGGATTTGAGAGAGTCTTTTTGGTGGAACGGTATGAAGAGAGAAATTGCTAAGTTCGTAGAACAGTGCCTGACTTGTCAACAGGTGAAGGCAGAGCATCAGAGACCAGCAGGGTTGTTACAGCCATTACAGATTCCAGAATGGAAGTGGGAGCATATATCCATGGATTTTGTGACAGGTTTACCAAGGGCTTTAAACGGACAAGATGCAATATGGGTAATCGTGGATCGCTTAATGAAGACTGCGCGTTTTGTGCCCATTAAAGTTTCTTATAAGTTGGAGAAACTAGCTGAGCTATACATACAAGAGATTGTGAGATTGCATGGGATACCAGTATCCATTGTGTCAGATAGAGATCCTCGTTTCACTTCTAGATTTTGAAGAAATTTACAAAAGGCAATGGGTACTAAGTTGAATTTTAGTACGGCTTATCACCCTAAGATAGATGGACAATCAGAAAGGACTATTCAGATTTTAGAAGACATGTTGATGGCATGCGTAATGGACTTTAAAGGAACTTGGATACGACATTTACCATTGGTGGAATTTGCTTATAATAACAGTTTTTATAACAGTTTCTAGACTAGTATTGGGATGGCACCGTATGAAGCACTGTATGGCAGAAGATGTAGGTCTCCATTATATTGGGATGAAGTTGGTGAAAGAAAAATCTTGGGGCCAGAGATCATTCAAACGACCACAGAAAAGATTGACATTATTCGAGCCAGAATTAAAGCAGCTCAGGGTCGACAAAAGAGCTATGCCGATAACCACCGCCGTCCACTAGAGTTTGAGGTTGGAAATGAAGTATTCTTGAAGATAGCACCAATGAAAGGGGTTATGAGATTTGGAAGTAAGGGCAAGTTGAGCCCTAGATATATTGGGCCCTTTGAGATTCTTGAGCGAGTTGGACCATTGGCATATAAGTTAGCACTTCCTCCAAATCTTGCGAGAGTGCATAACGTATTTCATGTGTCCATGCTGAGAAAGTATATTCCTGATCCAACTCACATCATTCATTATGAGCCACTACAGATTCAGGAAGATATGACATATATTGAAGAACCAGTGTGGATCTTGGAAAAGAAAGCACACATGCTGCGGAACCGTAGCATCCCCATGGTTAAGGTTTTGTGGAGTAATCATACAAGCAGCGAAGCTTCCTGGCAACTCGAGGAGGAAATGCGAGAGAAATACCCGCACATCTTCAACGAGGAATATGAACTCTTGTAGCAAATTCCGAGGATGGCATTTTTTTTTTAGGAGGGGAGGATGTAAGGCCCGCAGCTCAGGCCCATTCCAGTGTATCAAAACCTGGCCCAGCACACCGAAATGACGCCGTTTCACCCCGGTATATGACTTCCGCCCCTTCTTCTTTATTTCTTTTCTTTCTTTTCTTTCCTTTCTTTTCTTCTGCACCCGACGGTTCTAACTTCTCCTGTTTTCCACGATGCTCCCGATTTTCGTTCTCCAGTTGCCACGCCCAGCGGTTTGCATCAAATGGGTTTCACTTCCTCGCAATTTAGTTTTTCACATTCACCAGTCTCTCTCTCTCTCTCTACGGCAGTTACCCCCATTTTTGGGTCTTCTCTCTTCTGCCGATCTCCTCTGTTGTGGCCATCCACTCCTCTCCTCGGTAAGTTGATCTAAACCTCTCAACTTTTCATGCAATTCATCTATATTAAAGGGTGCTGTTTGGGGCTTTAATCACTGAAAATCTAGTTAATTTCTATTGGTGGCAGCCGAGCATTAGGGAAGCGAGAATTTCATCTTCTAAGCTTCTGTTTCTTTCGGTTTGTTCTTCACATTTAGGTAAGGTTCAAGATTCTTTTGAATAGATATTCTGTTAAGGGAATTATCTAGTATAACCCGTTAATTACTGAACCTTTTTTTTTATAGTGAATACTGAGGGATGTTTTTAAGTATTCAGTGACACATTGGTTGTTGTTTTCCTTTTGTACTACTCCAGTTATTGATTGAGAATGTTTTAAGTTAATACATGATAGTTGGGGTTGATGAATAATGGCTGGATATTGTTGGGAAATTCTTAATCCTTGTGGCTGTGTTGTTGGGCTGGTTGGTCTTAATCGAGTAAAGTGTGTTGTTTGGCTGGTTGGTCTTAATCGAGTAAAACTTGAAATGCTTTGTAGTGGGCTGGTATAAAAGTTTTATTGGACGCAAATGATCTTTCGGTCGTGTTCTTGTTAGGAGACTTATGCCGGCAGTTAAATAGATATTGGTGGCTGTTAGAATTGGGATTGTTATTTCCAAAATTTTATTGTATGTTTTATATCAGGTTGTGGTTGTCTGAGAAGGCTTGGGTCCTTTGTTGAGAAAATTCTTACAAGTCCTTGGTGGTGTTATTTAAATTTTATTACCAGGATGTTGCAAGTTTATAAGTGGTGGAATAGAGAAAATTTTTGATGGTTGGAGGTGTAACAAGGGGCTGACTACATTGAAAGAATGAAACATGCTAAAACTTATTTTGGAACATTAATTTATAATGATATTCTTGGAGGGTTGTATAGCTGGCCATTGATATTTAGTGAAAATGTTATGCGTAGGTGACGAGAATCTTAGAGATTGGACTCAAAACTTTGAATTTACACCTCAGGAGTCAGGTAAGCGGGGTTTCTATTCTAAATTTACATAAAAAGAAAATTGGCTTGAGGTTGGTTTTATAAAATGTGCATGTTCTGCTTTTTAAAGAAAAATGTAAAAAACAATCTCAGTATATGTTTTATGCATTCGCTCATGAAAATTTATACAATAGAGAAAATTTTCTTTTGAGATGAAATGTGTAAACATGAGCAATATTTGACATGTTTCTGAGCTATGCATAAGAGCGAACATTAATTTTGATGCTATCTTGTGCATGTAAAATAATATGTTTTGTTGTGTTTTTGGCTTATATGGAAATGGATAAGAAAGTGAAAAACAAGTGGCTTAATATGATATGTTTACGGAAAAATCTTTGGCATACTTATCTGTTTATCTTTATTTCTGAATATGGTTCTGATACGATTATATGGATTCACATGATATGGTTGGTACCACCATGATATGATATGATAGGAGTGCAATCACTTTGGAAACAAAGTGATCCTTTTTATGTGTTTCGTTCCTATGTGCACACTCGAGACTCTGAGAACGAATGAGGGAAAGTCTCACAATATGATACCGCCTGGTTTGGCCACCGGGGATAGCACAACCCTACCACGGGGGTTAAACATGGTATATGTTTTTGGAAACGTTGATGAGATGTTACAGTTATTTGTGCCAAAGTATTTTGGTATAAAAAGTTGGTTTTGTGTATACTTTATGAAAAATAATGGTTCGCTCAGTTTTTGGTTGGATTATAAGTTTTGGAGTTGTTTCCTTTGAATAAAAGTTTTTTTTTTCCGTTATACGCTTAAGAGTTTTATTAAAAATGCTCATGATTTACATACTAGTATAGGTGTTTTGCTTACTGAGTTGTAGATGAACTCACCCCCTTATCTATATACATTTCAGATGAAGTGGAGGTCTCGACTAAGGACCAAGGTTAATATGTTGGGACCAGGATAAGCAGTTACCTTTTGGTTGAAGTGAAGATGACATTTATTGTTTTGTTGTTACGTTATTTAGCATGAATAGATCCAAATGTTAGTAGGATATTTTTATGGGGAGTTTGTGGACCCTATGTGATAGCATTATTTTGTTTAATGTATGAACTTTATGGATATTTAGGATTTGATTGTTTTAAAATTTGGAGATGAGGAATTATTTGTGGATTATTGATAAAATATTTTTAGATAGTATTTGTAGATGAAAATAGGTCAAATCAAACAGGTTGATTTTCAGGACTCCCTACGAGTACAGGGTGTCACAGTTGGTATCAGAGCAAAGGTTTAAGATTCTGTAGACTCTATGCAGTAAAGTCCTAGGGATTTGAGGTTTTATAGACGATAGTTCGTACGAGAGAATAGAACATAGAATGGTTCTAGGAGATGGTTATTTGGATTTAATTGTGATAATGAGATGCTTAAAGAAATATTGTTATGAACTGTTGAGGTTTTTAGAACTCGTCGACTTTAGGAATCATTTGAGGTGTAAAATTTTTATAGGCTTGTGAGCTGATTTTGTGTAGTTGGCGATTTAAGGACTAGGTTTCTAAATTTCTTATAATTATATTCGTGGTGGATACCTTACTCATGTTGGGGAAATTATATACCATTGTTTGGCTACTATGACTACTCGTTGATATTTATATAGCTTCTTGTATATGTGCTTTTAATAAACGATTTGTTTAATAGTTCAAGTCTTCTCAGGATGCCGCCTCGCCATGAACGAAGTGTATCGGATTTGAACGCAGCCAGGAATGAAAGGGAAGCAAATCCAAGAGCTTCCGAAGTGCTCTGGGCAGCAGCACATCAGTTGATAGATGATCTTGCACAAAATTCATCTAGCCGTCACCGCACCACAAGTGAAAAGGGTTGCACCGTGGAAGATTTCAACAAGCTGTACCCCACATCTTTTGATGGGAGAGGTGGCCCGATATTAGCGAAAGATTGGGTACAAGACATTGAAGAGATATTTTGAGTCTTGCCTTGCACAGATGAACAAAAAGTGGCGTTTGCTACATTCAAGTTGACTGGGGAGGCGAAAAGGTGGTGGATCTCGGAAAGGACCATCAGGGAAGCTGAAAAGAAAGAAATAAAAAGTTGGTCGTTGTTCAAGGAAGTTTTTCTGGAGCGTTTCTTCCCCGTCTCAGTGAAAGAGGATAAGGCTATGGAATTCGCCACTTTGGTCCAAGGGGCGATGTCAATACACCAATATGCAGCCAAGTTTACTGAGCTAGCACGCTTTGCAGCATATATGATTCCTGATGAAGAGAAGAAGTGTCGCAAATTTGAGCAAGGGCTGAACAAGAAGCTTTACGAACGAGTGATGGGTTTCCAGTAGAAAAAGTTCACAGAGTTGGTGAATAAGGCCACTTTGTTTGAGGGATGCCTTCAGAGGAGCGCCACCTTACTTGATCAAAGGAAGAGGTCTACCCCATCTGGATATCATACAAGCAACAACCAGGGACAGTGGAAGAAGAGAAATGAAGGGGGTAATTTAAGCAAGAGGCCAATTCAGAGTGATCAGCAGCCTTATCATTGCAGAACTTGTGACCATGTTCACACGGGAAAGTGCAGGAAAGAGTTAGGCTTATGTTATCGGTGCGGCAAGTCGGGCCACTACCTTAGGGACTGCCCGCTTACTTTGGGCAGCAATAAACCTGCCCCACTATCACCCCCACCCAGGATTGGAGGGGCGCCACGAAGTAATACCCAACGCCCTACTGCACCTGCTCGGATTTTCGCATTGACTCCATGAGAGGCTGAAGGTAGGGAGGATGTGATCACAGGTATTATTCCTTACTTTTCTTTTAGGAATAACTTAGTAACTATTGTGGATGTTAAATCAAAGGGTACTTTGTATGTGATCACAGGCATTCTTTCTTTATTTTCTAATCATGCCACCATACTGTTTGATTCTGGGGCAACACATTCCTTTATTTCTAAGAATTTTGCCAAATTCTGCTCACGGGAAGGTGAAAGGTTGGATTTTAACTTAGTGGTCTCAACTCCGACGGGGACTACAGTATCTTGTTACAAAATTCTCCGCGGCTGTCCTACATCTATCGAAGGGAGATTGATGCCTGCTGAACTTATTATTTTTGATATGGTTGGATTTGATGTAATTTTGGGTATGGACTGGTTGGCTTCCTACCATGCTAGCATTGACTGTTTTAAAAAGGAGATAGTTTTCAAGACTCTTGAAGGGGATAAAATTCGATTTGTGGGGTCGAAAGTGCGATTATTCCCATCAATCATATCAATAGTTCAGGTTGGGAAATTATTGCGAGATGGCTGTCAAGGATTTTTAGCTTGTGTGATAGATGCACTAAAAGAAGAGTTGAGTTTATAAGAGATTCCTGTGGTGAGAGAATATCTGGAAGTGTTTCCTAAAGATTTGTCTAGATTACCACCTGACCGAGAAGTAGAATTCGCTATTGATCTTATTCCAGGCACAGCACCTTTGTCCAAGGCTCCTTATAGAATGGCGCCATCGGAGCTCACCGAACTTAAAGAACAGTTACAAGATCTATTAGACAAGGGTTTTATCCGACCCAGTGTGTCCCCATGGGGTGCTCTAGTGTTATTTGTGAAGAAGAAAGATGGAACAATGAGAATGTGCATTGACTATAGAGAACTCAACCGAGTAACCATCAAGAATAAATATCCCTTACCCCGCATAGAGGACCTATTTGATCAACTACAGGGTGCGCAAGTTTTCTCGAAGATTGACCTTCGATCAGGGTATCATCAATTGAAGATCAAGGCTGAAGATGTATCCAAGACTGCTTTCAGGACCAGATATGGCCACTATGAGTTTCTGGTCATGCCTTTTGGTTTGACTAACGCCCCAGCGGTATTCATGGACTTAATGAACAGAGTATTTCATGGATTCTTGGATAAATTTGTGGTTGTTTTTATTGACGACATCCTAATCTATTCTAAGAGCAAGAATGAGCATGAGGAACACTTGAGGATAGTACTCGGAACACTTAAGGAAGAAAAGTTGTTTGCTAAACTGAAGAAGTGTGAGTTTTGGCTGAATGCGGTTACAATGTTGTTTCAAAGGAGGGCATTTCAGTGGACCCCAGGAAAGTGGAAGCAGTAGTGAACTAGTCAGCACCGAAAAATGTACATGAGGTTAGGAGTTTCTTGAGATTGGCGGGATACTATCGCCGATTCATAAAGGGTTTCTCCAAGATAGCAGTTCCTCTCACCGCACTCACAAGGAAGAACAAGAAGTTTGAGTGGATAGAAAAATGTGAAGAAAGCTTTCAGACTTTGAAACAGAGAATAGTGACCACCCAGTCTTAACAGTTCCCACTGCGAGAGGTGGGTTTGTGGTATATAGTGATGTTTCAAAATTGGGTTTAGGGTGCGTATTAATGCAACATGGGAAAGTCATAGCCTATGCTTCATGGCAACTAAAGACACATGAACAAAATTACCCCACACATGATTTGGAGTTAGCAGCAGTTGTGTTTGCACTTAAAATTTGGAGGCATTATTTATATGGGGAAAAGTATGAAATCTACACAAATCACAAAAGCTTGAAGTATTTCTTCACCCAGAAAGAATTAAATATGAGACAGAGAAGATGGCTCGAGCTAATAAAGGATTATGATTGAATATTAATTATCATCCAAGCAAAGCAAACGTTGTAGCTGACGCTTTGAGTAGGAAATCAATGAGTTCAGCAGTGGCATCCCTTACTACTCAACACCAGTTACTAATGGACTTAGAGAGGGCTGGTATTGAGGTCATCACTAATGGTACAAGCGCTTTTGTGGCTAGTTTAATAGTGCAACCAGATTTGTTAGAGAGAATCAAAGCAGCTCAAAAAGTAGATTCAGCGTTGATAAAGCTAGTGGAGGAAGTTAAGAACGGAGACAAAGCTGATTTTAGCATTTCTAAAGATGGAATTTTGAGGTTTAGAGACAGATTGTGCATACCTACAGATGATGCACTGAAGAAGATAATCCTTAAGGAGGCACACCGCTCTTTATACACAGTCCATCCAGGGAGTAATAAGATGTATCGGGATTTGAGAGAGTCTTTTTGGTGGAATGGTATATAGAGAGAAATTGCTAAGTTCGTAGAACAGTGCCTAACTTTTCAACAGGTGAAGGCAGAGCATCAGAGACCAGCAGAGTTGTTACAGCCATTACAGATTCCAGAATGGAAGTGAGAGCATATATCCATGGATTTTGTGACAGGTTTACCAAGGGCTTTAAACGGACAAGATGCAATATGGGTAATCGTGGATCGCTTAACGAAGACTGCGCGTTTTGTGCCCATTAAAGTTTCTTATAAGTTGGAGAAACTAGCTGAGCTATGCATACAAGAGATTGTGAGATTGCATGGGATACCAGTATCCATTATGTCAAATAGAGATCCCTCGTTTCACTTCTAAATTTTGGAGAAATTTATAAGAGGCAATGGGTACTAAGTTGAATTTCAGTACGGCTTATCACCCTCAGACAAATGGACAATCAGAAAGGACTATTCAGATTTTAGAAGACAAGTTGAGGGCATGCGTAATGGACTTTAAAGGAACTTGGATACGACATTTACCATTGGTGGAATTTGCTTATAATAACAGTTTCCAGACTAGTATTGGGATGGCACCGTATGAAGCACTGTATGGCAAAAGATGTAGGTCTCCATTATATTGGGATGAAGTTGGTGAAAGAAAAATCTTGGGGCCATAGATCATTCAGAGGACCACAGAAAAGATTGACATTATTCGAGCTAGAATTAAACCAGCTCAGGGTCAACAAAAGAGCTATGCCGATAACCGCCGCCGTCCACTAGAGTTTGAGGTTGGAAATGAAGTATTCTTGAAAATAACACCAATGAAAGGGGTTATGAGATTTGGAAGTAAGGGCAAGTTGAGCCCTAGATATATTGGGCCCTTTGAGATTCTTGAGCGAGTTGGACCATTGGCATATAAGTTAGCACTTCCTCTGAATCTTGCGGGAGTGCATAACGTATTTCATGTGTCCATGCTGAGAAAGTATATTGCTGATCCAACTCACATCATTCATTATGAGCCGCTACAGATTCAGGAAGATATGACATATATTGAAGAACCAGTGCGGATCTTGGAAAAGAAAGCACACATGCTGCGGAACCGTAGCATCCCCATGGTTAAGGTTTTGTGGAGTAATCATACAAGCAGTGAAGCTTCCTGGGAACTCGAGGAAGAAATGCGAGAGAAATACCCGCACATCTTCAACGAGGAATATGAACTCTTGTAGCAAATTCCGAGGACGGAATTTTTTTTTTTAGGAGGGGAGGATGCAAGGCCCGCAGCCCAGGCCCATTCCGGTGTATCAAAACCCGGCCCAGCACACCGAAACGACGCCGTTTCACCCCGGTATATGACTTCCGCTCCTTCTTCTTTCTTTCTTTTCTTTATTTTCTTTCCTTTCTTTTCTTCTGCACCCGACGGTTCTAACTTCCTCTGTTTTCCGCGATGCTCCCGATTTTCGTTCGCCAGTTGCCACACCCAGCGGTTTGCATCAAATGGGTTTCACTTCCTCGCAATTTAGTTTTTCACATTCACCTCTCTCTCTCTCTCTCTCTCTCTCTCTCTCTCTACGGTAGTTACCCCTGTTTTTGGGTCTTCTCTCTTCTGCCGATCTCCTCTGTTGCGGCCATCCACTCCTCTCCTCGGTAAGTTGATCTAAACCTCTCAACTTTTCATGCAATTCATCTATATTAAAGGGTGCTGTTTGGGGCTTTAATCACTGAAAATCTAGTTAATTTATGTTGGTGGCATCCGAGCATTAGGGAAGCGAGAATTTCATCTTCTAAGCTTCTGTTTCTTTCGGTTTGTTCTTCACATTTAGGTAAGGTTCAAGATTTTTTGAATAGATATTCTGTTAAGGGAATTATCTAGTATAACCCGTTAATTACCGAACCTATTTTTTTATAGTGAACACTGAGGGATGTTTTTAAGTATTCAATGACACATTGGTTGTTGTTTTCCTTTTGTACTACTCCAGTTATTGATTGAGAATGTTTTAAGTTAATACATGATAGTTGGGGTTGATGAATAATGGCTGGATATTGTTGGGAAATTCTTAATCCTTGTGGCTGTGTTGTTGGGCTGGTTGGTCTTAATCGAGTAAAGTGTGTTGTTTGGCTGGTTGGTCTTAATCGAGTAAAACTTGAAATGCTTTGTAGTGGGCTGGTATAAAATATTTATTGGACGCAAATGATCTTTCGGTCGTGTTCTTGTTAGGAGACTTATGCCGGCAGTTAAATAGATATTGGTGGCTGTTAGAATTGAGATTTTTAGTTCCAAAATTTTATCGTATGTTTTATATCAGGTTGTGGTTGTCTGAGAAGGCTTGGGTCCTTTGTTGAGAAAATTCTTACAAGTCCTTGGTGGTGTTATTTAAATTTTATCACTAGGATGTTGCAAGTTTATAAGTGGTGGAATAGAGAAAATTTTTGATAGCTGGAGGTGTAATAAGGGGCTGATTACGTTGAAAGAATGAAACATGCTAAAACTTATTTTGGAACATTAATTTATAATGATATTCTTGGAGGGTTGTATAACTGGTCATTGATATTTAGTGAAAATGTTATGCGTAGGTGACGAGAATCTTAGAGATTGGACTCAAAACTTTGAATTTACACCTCAGGAGTCAGGTAAGCGGAGTTTCTATCCTAGATTTACATAAAAAGAAAATTGGCTTGAGGTTGGTTTTATAAAATGTGCATGTTCTGCTTTTTAAAGAAAAATGTGAAAAACAACCTCAATATATGTTTTATGCATTCGCTCATGAAAATTTATACGATAGAGAAAATTTTCTTTTGAGATGAAATGTGTAGACATGAGCAATATTTGACATGTTTCTGAGCTATGCATAAGAGCGAACATTAATTTTGATGCTATCTTGTGCATGTAAAATAATATGTTTTGTTGTGTTTTTGGCTTATATGGAAATGGATAAGAAAGTGAAAACAGGTGGCTTAATATGATATGTTTACGAAAAAATCTTTGGCATACTTATCTGTTTATCTTTATTTCTGAATATGGTTCTGATATGATTATATGGATTCACGTGATATGGTTGGTACCACCATGATATGATATGATAGGAGTGCAATCACTTTGGAAACATAGTGATCCTTTTTATGTGTTTCTTTCCTATGTGCACACTCGGGGCTCCGAGAACGAATGAGGGAAAGTCTCACAATATGATACCGCCTGGTTTGGCCACCGGGGATAGCACAACCCTACCACGGGAGTTAAACATGGTATATGTTTTTGGAAACGTTGATGAGATGTTACAGTTATTTGTGCCAAAGTATTTTGGTATAAAAAGTTGGTTTTGTGTATACTTTATGAAAAATAAAGGTTCGCTCAGTTTTTGGTTGGATTATAAGTTTTGGAGTTGTTTCCTTTGAATAAAAGTTTTTTTTTTTTCTGTTATACGCTTAAGAGTTTTATTAAAAATGCTCATGATTTACATACTAGCATAGGTGTTTTGCTTACTGAGTTGTGGATGAACTCACCCCCTTATCTATATACATTTCAGATAAAGTGGAGGTCTCGACTGAGGACCAAGGTTAATATGTTGGGACCAGGATAAGCGGTTACCTTTTGGTTGAAGTGAAGACGACATTTATTGTTTTGTTGTTACGTTATTTAGCATGAATAGATCCAAATGTTAGTAGGATATTTTTATGGGGAGTTTGTGGACCCTATGTGATAGCATTATTTTGTTTAATGTATGAACTTTGTAGATATTTAGGATTTGATTGTTTTAAAATTTGGAGATGAGGAATTATTTGTGGATTATTGATAAAATATTTTTAGATAGTATTTGTAGATGAAAACAGGTCAAATTAAACAGGTTGATTTTCAGGACTCCCTACGAGTACGGGGTGTCACATGTTGTTTGTGCAAAGTTATCATGACAAAATTGATTAAATTGTACTGTGAAAGCAAGAATTTGTGATTACCATTTACGAGCAGTTTTCTTGTCACTATTAATGGAACTAAAAGCATAGAAAAATTTTATATGCTTTTCATTCAATTGTAAACAAGGTCAAGCTATAAAATACAAAATGTCAGTACATGAATTTTGCATTAATAATTGTCTCACACACACATATATCACCTATTTTAAAAACAATTTTAATAATAAAATAGAAGCATTAGCCATGGAGGCATGTAGGGTTACTATAGGCCGTGAATGTGATATACCTGAGGGGACCATCGAGATTGGCTAGAACCCTCTAAGACCATAAGTAAAAAAATGTCGCCCAAGAACAACGTACCCCAAAGGTACTACCCACTTCACAGGCCACAAGGTTACTCATGATCTTCCTAGGATTCAATTATAATCGCAAAACTTTAAAACACCTATCCAAAAATATTCGTTGTTCGGCTACATCCATAGCATATATTAAACTTTTTTTGGACACTAGTTGAGGATATCTATTATGGTTATTTTTTCTTTTCACTTTATATATATGCACATTGAATGGGGTGTACGAATGATGATGACAAGATAATGTTTGAAATGGACATGAATTTTAACCCAAGCCATTATACCATTAGCATAAGTAATGCCTATTAAAGATCTTGATAAATAAAGTTACAAGTGTTGTAGTAGTTGCAAATAACTTTTCTAGTTATATAGCGAATGACTGCTTTGACTCGCATTGTTAGCTAGCTAATTTAACATTAATATAATGTACTTCATATCACTACAATAAATAAAAATTTTTGCTGCGTTTTGTTTAGTTGAGAGTTAAATTTTGTCGCAAATAGTAGTATTTGTTGCGTATTCTAGCTGCAAGTAGTCGATTTGCTGCGAGAAATTAGGTATTTGTGGCAAGAAATTAGGCTTATTGTCATGCCCAAATAGTTGCGGTTAACTCGCGGTCTTCAAAATGCGGCAAATGACTTTTTGCCACGATTTTGAGCCTTTTGTGGCGACTTTGAGACTTTTTGCGGCGATTTTGAAGTTTTTTATGGTGACTTATCAAACGCCGTAAAAAATCTTATGTGTTATAGTGTATTATATATGTATTTTGGGGCTAAGAATGTCTTTTGAAATTGAACGTGAATAGTATGGTATTCTCTTGTAATAAACCCATAGAATCTTCTTTAATTTCTAGCTAAAGCAAAATATTGTTTTACGAGTTTATGGACAAAGTGGCCGGAGAGTATAAACGCTTTATTCAAATTAGATGTTCCGCATGCCCATATCTCAATACGTCTATTCTAGCCGGCCCAAATCAAATTGGTTATTTAATCGTCAGCTATAATGGGATAAAACCACATCTAGGGCTTTTAAGATGGCCAAGATATATCATTACAAAAAAAACAAATATTTGTGACTAATTAATTACAACTAACAAGATTATTTGCGATAAAAAAAAATACTGATTTTGCTGCAAATAATCCTATAAGTTGCAATTAATTATTCACAAATACCCCTATTTTTTGGTAGTGTAATCTATGTAAGTACTGAGATGGTTAATAGTTCTCCCCTACAACATGATTGTGCGCTAGCTATTAGGAGAAACTTAGATGAAAAGTTGTTAGGGTGACGATCATTCTCCAGTAGTCAGGTTAAGTCTCCTTCAAACTACATTAGAGAGGGGTTTGTTTTTTAACTCGTATAATTGCATTGGATATTGTGGTTCAGATCGAAGATCCTAATAATAATGTTTGATGTTAAAATATTTACCAAATTAGGATGGGCTAGGCATGATGTCAATCTGTAATCAATAGGAATGCAATTTAATACCTTTTTAATAGAGTTATGAAAAACATGCGAATATAGAACACTTCAACGTTTTGTGCCATGACAGGATAGCACCATGGTTCGGATCATGTGCGTATGTACTGGTGTTGACGACCTATATTCTAGGTGTGTGCAAGTGTGCACTCGCGTCTCTTGTTGGCTTGTCGTTAAGAAATGCATGGGAGGAGCTCCTTTGGCATGCATGGGGAGCTCACCATGAGGGTAGATGTGAGAGCTCACATAAACAAGGAATTTATACTACAAGAAAAATGACCAGATATAAACAATCTGATGTATCTAAAAGGAGCAAATTGATTATTTCTATTGACCCTTTTGGATTCATCAGATTGATTATATCTAACCATTTTTCTTGTAGTGAATTATCATGCACGCCAAAAAAGCAAGCTCGGCATGCAAGCATTGTGCTCACACTAAAAAAAAAGAGTATGACTGACAAATTATTAGCAGCGAATATGACTAATTACGGTGAAAATAGACTTATTTTAGTAGGAAATAGTTATTTTGATAAGAACTAGCTGGTCACGAATAAATAGTTTTCTTATAGATAGGTAGAAATTTGAAATAATAATGAAATGAGACAAACATGAAGAGATAGATGAGAGGACTTGGCTCTTAATTTCTTCTAATAGTCTTCGGGGTCATGCGACCATTTTTCAAAGAGGAACAACTCAATCTCACAGAAGACGTTAACCATTAATGATGTTGACTTTCAAACCGGCCAAAATTCAGTGGAAATGAGATGATCGAATCTTGGTGAGTGTTGAACTACCGTTAATAAGACAAAATGAATGATGTTGTAAAAAATGTGAGACTCTAATCCTTCGGTTGTTTGGCATTGAAGCCTGCATACATAGTTTAGAAGAGAAATTCGCTATATATGAATAATCGAATATGTGCAAAATACAATGTAGTCTTGACTTTTCCTATGTTACAGTTTAAATAAGTCAGTTATTTTAAATCAATGATTTTAATGACATAACAGAATGTGACCGGATGAGAATATATATTACACAATTCATATACGTGCCAGGTTATTAATTAATAATTCTCCATTTGTTGCAGTACGCAATTTATTTTCTACACTTCTTGACAAACAACTCATTGCACGTTTGATCGTTGATTGACAATTCATATGATATTCAAGCAATTTATGTGACTTATTTATAGTTCTTTTTTTCCAAGTGATTAGGAATTTAGGAGGGAAATGTAGATTTGAGTTAATTGGGAAAGTAGCCCATACTAAACTTTCAGTGCGAGCTAGGTCTTAACTATATACATATATATATATATATTCTTTATAAGTAGCTAGGTGTTAACTATATATAAAATTAATTGCCTTTCAACTAGTTTCAGGCATTTATAATCTTTCCTCCCTAAACAAGATGGCATGCTTCTTGTTCGTACTAACTCTAATTATCATCTAATTTACATACACAGGAAACAAAACAAGGCATTTGCATACACATAATTATCATCTAGTTTCATTTCATTTCATTTATTATAACAAAACAAGAACAACTTGGTGCAGGGAAACAAAACACGATTAATACTTGGAACGCGGCCGACTATATGAGGTATGAGCCACTACACAAGGCTTTAAAAAGTGGTGATTGGAATCCTGCAAAAGAATTCCTTAATCTCCATCCCAATTCAAAGAGCGCAAAAATTACTAGTTTGGGCAAGACTGCTCTTCATGTGTCTGTTGCAACAGGACGCGTCCATATAGTGGAAGTGTCATGCCCGGCCCAAGGCCTTTCAGCCAGCCCATGACCCGGCCCAGCCCCAGCCCCAGAAAACGGCGTCGTTTTCGCTCCAGGTAATTAAACCCCCCCGCCCCCTTTTCTTCCTTCTTTCTTTCTTTTCCTTTCTTTCTTCTCTTTTCCTTCTCTTTCCCCTGGGCGACGGTTTCCCTCTGTTGCAGTTACCACTCCCAGCGCCCATCTCCCCCACGTTTCTCGGCAGTTCCGATTTCTAGAAGGCCCAACGGAAGTTTATTTCTCCCCCTCTCATCTTTCGGCATTTGCAACTTGATTGTGGGTCTCCTCTCTTGCGCCGAACTCCCCTGTTTCCGTTCACCTCTTGTTTTCGCCGGTAAGTCCATCCCGATCTCTCTCTCTCTTTTTCTCTTGCAACTATTTACTATCCTTGTAAGGTAGAATTATTGATAGTTAACCGTTGGTTTCAGCCAAGCATAGGGGAGGCAGGATTTCATTTCCATCCGGCCACTGTCTGCGTGTTTTGCCGCCCCATTTAGTGTGTTTTTGCCGTTTGAGGTATGGTTATGGGTTTTCCTCTTGGATGCTCACCTCGGGTGAAATAGTTTAGATTTTTTTCTTCAATTTCTGCGTCTCTCCGAGAGGTTTATTTTTGGTGGTGTTTTTCTGGGTTCAATTTCCGTTTGTTGCCGAAAGTGCACGGCTGTTGTTGGAAGGTTAGGGAGGTTAGCGAATTTTATTTATGATGTTTGGATTTGATAATTTTATGGAATATTTTCTCCAACTTCCGAATCCATTTTCGAAGTGATTTTGGTGGATGTTCAAGGGTTAGTTGTCTAAATTTTCTTTTGCTGTTTGGTGCTGCCGATGGGTTGGTTAGGATGTTTTGTGTGATGTAAATGGTTGGGTTTGGTAGTTTTGAACGTATGAGAGACTATACAATTTTTTTGGGTTGACTTTATCAGAGGGATGCCTGAAATGATATATTTTTTTAGTATGGAGTGCGCTGGTTTTGCGGGTCGTAGTGGCTGGTTGCTTGGGCTTGATATGCTAGAAATTATGAATTTAGATAGGCATTGTAGTTAACTTATAATTTATGATTTTAGGCCTTGGGAGTGGTCATTAATATAAAGGGAATTATTTTCATGTATAGGTGACGAAACTCTTAGCGTTGAGACTCAAAGTTTTGATTTTTTCGCTACAGCAGTCAGGTAAGCGGGGTTCGTATGCTCGGTTTTATACCAAAAGGGGACTGAGGTTGACTTTTAAAAATTTGTGTTTTTGTTGGTTACGAAATGAAAACTTGAGAAAAACCAACCTCAGTCGATTGTTTGCTTTATTCATTAAGCTTATATAAAAGAAGGAAAAATATTTCAGGCATGCATTGTGTATACATGAGCTGCTTTTTATCGTGTTATTTTCTGAAATGTGGAAAGAACATTTTTTGTCTATCTGAGAAAAATTATGCCTTGATTGTGCTGACTATGTTTTATTTACATAAGCTTTATTCTGAAAATAGTTTGGATTTATGTGTCTTTAATAACTCTGAAAATCTTAGGCATAGTATTCTGGTTAGTATTTGACTTTATCTCTGCTTGGCTCTGCTCTGCTCTGTAATTGCTCTGTTTGGATTTGGTACTAATTTCCTATCTCTGAGTGCACCCACTTTGGAAACAAAGTGGTTTATTGTGGGCTTTCCTATGTGCACACTCGGGGCTCCGAGAACGAATAAAGGAAAGTTCCACCTCTGTCTTTGCCTGGTTTGGCCACCGGGATTTGCACAACCCTACCACGGGGGTTAAACATGGTCCTTGCTTTGTGAGATGCTCCGTTTGATATAGTGAAAATACTCAGTTTTGTTATGCCAAAGTACTTTATGATTTAAATTGTCTTAAAAATCATTTGTTTCTTTTATGCATAATTTTGTTTTGTTCCGTACTTTATTTCTTGGTAAATGCTCATGTTTACACGCTTGTATAGGTTCTTCGCTTACTGAGTTGTGGAAAAACTCACCCCTCTTATCTCATATATTTTTTTTCAGATGATCTGGATGTTCCATCAGAGGACCAAGAGTAGAGTCTTGACCAAGTTTTAAGCTGTTAGGGCCACAGGCTAGATGGGAGAAAAAAAAAATTTATTTATTTATTATTTGGTTTGTAGTTTCATTGGATTTATGGAATGTTAGTTATTCTTTATCGTTAAGCTTTTTGGGAGAATGTGAACCCTCTCAGTTATGATTTATTCATATTATTTTATTTATGACTTGGTGGACACTGTTATATGGATTGGTTCGTGAAAAATATTTTTATTTTGAATATGGTCGGAGACCTATTATTATTTGTAGTTGAGGATGGAATATACCAAACAGGTGGAGCTTCGTGACCCCCTACGAGTACGGGGTGTAATAGCCCTAAAAATCTCCATCTTGATTTAATTAACTAATTAAGGATTAATACACAAGATTAGTGGTAATTGGTGAAAGAACAAAATAGGCTTTGAAGAAATGGGCTTAGGAATGAGACCTTTGGAGAATGGATCAAGTGAATGGGCCAAGAGAGCCATGGTGAGTCCAAAAGCCCATAGAATGAGCCCATGGCCCATCAAGCCCATAGTTGAGACACTTGTCAATGGGAGAAAAATCCTAGAAAATTATTCAAACCCTTGTAGGAAAATCTTATTTGGTGAAGTTTGACTAGTAGTTGGATGCATGCCATGTAGGATTGAGTGTAGGATCTAAGGGAATGATTTTCCTACCATGGTATCTTGGAGGTACAAAATACCATCCCTTGACTTGCCAAGTGAGGTCATGATGTGTAGGGAAGTTACAAGTGGCATGAGGAGAAGCTTGGATGAAGGGAGCTTGGAGTTTCGGTGGAGGCCAATCCGTGGGGTTCAATGGGGAATCTCATGGGGTATGGCCATCTACAAGTGATAGGACAAAGAGGAAGAGTGTGTAAGTGGATGAAGTACATGTGTAAGAAGGTATGGTGATGTGAAGAGAGGTATGGTGTATGTGTAGGTGATTGAAATGACAAAACTAGGAAGAGAAGCAAAGGGAGTTTCGGTGGAGCTAGCTTGGCCGGTCATGCCTTGCTCAAATTCCAAAAAGCATGGCTTTGGAATCACTTGGATGGACACATGAGGGGATAGGAGAATGATGATTGAGTGAAAAACAAGAAAATGGAGGCTAGAGGCACCAAGAAGCCGCCGGCCATAGGAAAGAAAAGAGAAAGGATAATCATCTAGGTATGGCCAAGATTTGATTTTGGAGTGGCCTAGAGTTGTCAATCAACCCATCTATCTGTAGCCATGCCTAAACATGATGAGAAGAGTACCAAGGACCCTAGGGAAGGGAGCTGGCCGTGTGACCCCTTAGGCAAAACCCCTTGAGCTCAAATCACTTAGACACATGCAAACACTCTCACTTCCTCTCTACCTCTCGGCCAAACTCACCCTAGCCATTCCTACTTTTGTTTCTTCTCTTGTCACCACATATTTTGAAGAATCCTATAGTAGGAAAGCCAAAAAGCAAGAGTGTGAAGGTGATCAATTCATTGGAGAAGGTTAGTGATTAAATCTATACAAGATTAGGAAGAACACACACACACATGTAGCACTTTGTTATGGTTGGAAGGAAATAAGGTTTTCTTTGAGTTTATGTTCATGACTAGACTAATGGGAGATTTTATATGTGTAATTTCAGATTTAAGCTAAAGCCTAGTAGGAGTGTTGTAAGTATACTCCCACTTTTTCCTTAACAAGTCTTATATATAGTGAAGTGATCATGTTTGTTGGATTAATGGTTGCCATTGCCATGTTTGAGTTGGAATGATTTTTCTTGCTTATGATATGAATATTCTTGGATAAATTCATGTGATGGAATAAGATTAAAATGTGAGTAGAAATGATGAATCAAGTGTTAGTTACAAAAAGAAGGGAAAAAGCATGATTATTTGATGAAATGATGAAGATGATGCATGAAGGATTTTAGTGTTAAATATTAAATTGTGGTGTTGCTAAGGTAAAGATTTTATTTGAGGAACTAGTGATGGAATTGATTTATTCAAGGAGTATGTTGTTGTAAGAAAATGAAAAATGGACATGAGAATAAATTATTTGATTGATATGGATGGAAATGATATATATATTTGCATATGGAAGGAATGATCACTTGTGTATGATGTATAGAAATGTTTATTTGGAAATTGATGATATTTAAGGTTGAGATTGGAAGATTAATATTATATTGTGTTGTGGTGATTTTGTTTAGTTGAACTCATAGAAGAAATTTTTAGGAAAGGAAGTTTGAATAGACTAAGGGGAGGAATTCCCTAAGCTGAAAAGGTGAATGGAGGAAATAGGAATAATTAAGTTTGATGTGAAATGGTTGCTTGGGAAACTTTAGAGTTTCGGTTACCCCTTGCTAAGAAGGGTACTTAATTCAATTGGATACTTTAAAATTTATTGGAGGGAATTTGAAGTCAAATGATGAAGAAAAACCCTAGAAACTCTCTAGGAGAATTCGGCCATGATGGGTTGGAGATGGGCCCAATACCCCACTTCAATCCTAGGCCCATTTTTGGGTATAGAATATAATGACTAAGTAGGAAAATTATGAAATTGTCCCAAAGGAGGAAGAAGGAAAATGAAATGTGAATGCACTCGAGCCTGTCTCGGGTTCTTGCATGAAAGTAAGTAAGCATGCATGTCCCATGCATAAGTCATGAAAAGAAAGTTTTTAAAGTCAAGCATGTTTTTAAGAAAAAGAAAAGAAAAGGATGGAATTTTTGAAAGAAAAGGAAGAAGTAAAGTTTTATAAGAACCCCAAAGGCTGGGACGGGGAAGTGCCCCAGTGGAACTCCCTGTCCACTCAGGAGTGTCTAAAGTCGAGTGGTAGCCCCTGGGTCGACGAAGAACAGTCGGCGGACCGTGTATGGCACCAAAAGGTGGCCGGAGCGCGGTAGCACCTAACGCTGGTGGGTGCCCAAGACGGATAAGGTGTAAGGACCTACCGTTTTAAAGTTATATGACGCTCACTTTAGGGTGATGCGGTAACCAGCAGAGAGCACGCGGTGCTAGGGGAACCGTGTTGTGTCTCATACATGTGAAAGAAAAAGTCATGACAAGAAGGGCTTTCGAGCCATAAGAAAGATCTGTATATGATAAGTGGCGCCTAAGAAAGAAAGAAAGATACGAAATGTTTTAAAGAAACGTTGTGAAAAGTAACGATGATATGAAAAGAAGTTTGAAAGAAGAAGTCTGCATGAAAGTTTTATGAAAAGAAGTCTGAAAGAAGTATGCCTGTTTAAAGAGTTTTCATGAGCATGTGCATGAGTCAGTCATTCATTGCATGTGCATTAGCTAAGAATGTTTTGTTCACTTATCTGTATATCTGATATGTTCTGGTTTAAGTGTTAGTGTACTTGCTGAGATTTCTCCCGAAATCTCACCCCTCTTTTATTATCTTTACTATCGCTCCCTTGGGAACGATAGAAGTTATTGCAGGACAGGATGGATCCTCGGATTACGACTCTAGAGAGGATGGGTCGGACCCTCATGGGCCCGACTAAGGCTGAGACTGCCGGGCCAGTGACCCTAGACCTGTTGGGTCAGTGGGCGGCAGAGTCGCTTCCTATGGCGACTTACTTTTTTGACGACTTATGCCCTACGGGGTGCTGTATGGTGCTGGGAGTTGACGGGCTCCTCCACATGGGACGCCTGTTTACGTCATCCTCTGGGATGATGTGTGACGTAGGTCCAGGACTGAGTCTGGACAGCCTTCGTTACGGCCCGGACTATAAGAAGATAAAAGAAGAACCCGCCTATTAGTATGGTTGGCGGAGGGAGGAGTGGATCAGCAGCACCTTTATTTTGTATACACCGATGTACTTTTGGAAGGAAAAATCTTCCCGCTGTTTTGGGAAGTACTTTTGTATAAAACTGTTTACATTGGTGACTTTATTCTGATATATGTATATGTGCTTGTGATGTTTAATTTGGGTTTTATTTTGTTAACCATGTGATGTGCGACAAGCGTAACGTTTTGTCGTTTATTTATGGCTTGACCTTTTTCCGCTGCGATATATAAAAAAAAAAAAAATGAGGCTCTCATAAGTAAAGACGAGGGATGACTTCCTTGTGACGTTCGTCCCCGGCGTCGCATTTTGCGTACGAACCCAAGCGCAAGCTGGGGCGCCGACACGGGGCGTTACAGTTGGTATCAGAGCGCCAAGGTTTAAGATTCTGCAGACTTATGCAATAAGGTTTTAGGAATTTGAGGTTCTAGAAATTGCCAACTTTAGGAATTATTTGAGGTGTAGAATTATATAGGCTTGTGAGCTAATTTCATATTGTTGGAGAGTTAAGGGTTATATATTTATGTCTTTTATTTTTGGTATCATGTGATCTTGTTGTGGTAGGTACCTCTTTTGTTTGGGGAGTATTATATACTTTGTTTTGACTACTAAGTTTACCTGTAGATGTTTATATATATATATTTTTTTTTTAGCTAGTTGGTTATATGTTTTAGTGAACGATGTGTTTAATAGTCCAAGTGTTCTCAGGATGCCACCTCGACGTGAGCGAAGTGTGTCGGACTTGAATGCGGCCAGAAATGAAAGGGAAGCAAATCCAAGAGCTTCTGAAGTACTTCGAGCAGCAGCGCATCAGCTGATTGACGATCTCGCACAAAATTCATCTGGCCGTCACCGCACCACAAGTGAAAGGGGTTGCACTGTGGAAGATTTCAACAAGTTGCATCCCACGTCTTTTGATGGAAGAGGCGACCCGATACTGGCAGAGGATTGGGTACAGGATATTGAGGAGATATTTCGAGTCTTGCCTTGCACGGATGAGCAAAAGGTGGCGTTTGCTACATACAAGCTGACCGGGGAGGCGAAAAGGTGGTGGATCTCTGAAAGGACTATTAGGGAAGCTGAAAAGAAGGAAATAAAAAGTTGGTCGCTGTTCAAGGAAGTTTTCCTAGAGCGTTTCTTCCCAGTCTCAGTTAAGGAAGATAAAGCTATGGAATTTGCCACCTTAGTTCAGGGAGCGATGTCAGTACATCAATATGCAGCAAAATTTACCGAGCTGGCACGTTTTGCGGCATATCTGATTCCAGATGAAGAGAAGAAGTGTCACAAATTTGAACAAGGGCTGAACGAGAAGCTTTTTGAGCGAGTAGTGGGCTTCCAAGTAAAAAAATTCACAGAATTGGTGAATAAGGCTACAGTGTTTGAAAGAAGCCTTCAAAGAAGTACAATTTTATCTGATCAAAGGAAGAGATCTACCTCATCTGGATACCATGCAAGCGTCAATCAAGGATCATGGAAGAAGAAAAATGAAGGGGGTAGCTCAAGCAATAGACCAGGCCAGAGTAACCGGCAGCCCTACCAGTGTAAGACATGTAACCAAGTGCATTCTGGAGAATGCAGAAGAGAGGCAAGACTATGTTTCCGTTGTGGCAAGTCAGGACACTACATCAGGAATTGCCCTCTACAACCGGACAACAATAACGCGAGCATGTTGCCCTCCCAAAGAAATGAAGTTACAGGACGAGGTAACAATCAGCGTCCTACTGCACCTGCTCGAGTCTTTGCATTGACACCAGGAGAGGCTGAAGGCAGGGATGATGTGATCACAGGTATTTTCTGTTTCCTCGTTTCTTCTAGGATTAACTTGGTTTTCAATGCGGATCTTTAATGGAAGGAGTATGTGTTATATTTTTTTTTATTTTGTGATCACAGGCATTCTTCCATTGTTTTCTAATGATGCTACTGTGTTATTTGATTCTGGGGCAACGCATTCGTTTATTTCTTTGAATTATGCTAAGTTTTGCACTTGGGAAGGTGAAAGGTTGGAGTATAGCATAGTAGTCGCGACACCGACAGGAAATTCAGTATCTTGTCATAAAATCCTCCGTGGCTGCCCCATAACTGTTGAAGGAAGATTAATGCCAGCTGACCTTATAATTTTTGATATGTTTGGATTCGATGTAATTTTGGGGATGAACTGGTTGGCTTCATACCAGGCCAGTATTGACTGCTTCAAAAAGGAAGTAACCTTCAAGCCTCCTGAGGGAGGTGGAATTCGATTTGTGGGGTCGAAAGTGCGATCACATCCATCAGTCATATCAACAGTTCAGGTTGGAAAATTATTGCGAGATGAGTGTCAAGGATTTTTGGCTTGTGTGATAGATGCACCAAAGGAAGAGTTGAGTTTAGAAGAGATTCCTATTGTGAGAGATTACCCAAAAGTGTTTCCTGAAGACTTGTCCGGGTTACCACCCGACCAAGAAGTAGAATTTGCGATTGAGATTACTCCCGGCACGGCACCGTTGTCCAAGGCTCCTTATAGAATGGCGCCATCAGAGCTCATCGAACTCAAAGAGCAGTTGCAAGACTTATTGGACAAGGGTTTTATCCGACCCAGCGTGTCCCCTTGGGGTGCGCCAGTTTTATTTGTTAAAAAGAAAGACGGGACAATGAGAATATGCATCGACTATAGGGAACTCAACCGAGTAACTATCAAGAACAGATATCCCTTACCCCGTATAGAGGACCTCTTTGATCAACTACAGGGTGCACATGTTTTCTCTAAGATTGACCTTCGGTTAGGGTACCACCAATTGAAGATCAAGGCAGAAGACGTATCTAAGACCGCTTTCAGAACCAGATACGGTCACTATGAGTTTTTGGTCATGCCTTTCGGCTTGACTAATGCTCCTGCGGTATTCATGGATTTAATGAATAGAGTATTTCATGAATTCCTGGATAAATTTGTGGTCGTCTTCATTGATGACATCTTGATCTATTCTAAAAGTAAGGAGGAGCATGAGGAACACTTGAGGCTAGTACTCGGAACACTTAGGGAGGAAAGGTTGTTTGCTAAACTAAAGAAATGTGAGTTCTGGCTGGATTCAGTTATATTTTTGGGGCATGTGGTTTCAAAAGAAGGTATTTCAGTAGACCCAGGGAAAGTAGAAGCAGTAGTTAACTGGCTGGCATCGAAGAATGTTCGTGAGGTTAGGAGTTTCTTGGGATTGGCGGGATACTATCGTCGATTCATTGAGGGTTTCTCCAAAATAGCAGTTCCTCTCACCGCTCTTACCAGGAAGAATAACAAGTTTGAGTGGACAGAAAAATGTGAAGAAAGTTTTCAGACCTTGAAACAAAGACTTGTGACCGCCCCAGTTTTAACAGTTCCCACTGCAAGAGGTGGTTTTGTGGTGTATAGTGATGCTTCAAGATTGGGTTTGGGGTGCGTATTAATGCAACACGGAAAGGTTATAGCTTACGCTTCTCGACAACTGAAAACTTATGAACAAAACTACCCCACACATGATCTAGAGTTGGCAGCGGTAGTATTCGCACTCAAGATTTGGAGGCATTATCTCTATGGGGAAAAGTGAGAAATTTACACAGATCATAAAAGTTTGAAATATTTTTTCACCCAGAAAGAATTAAACATGAGACAGAGGAGATGGCTCGAGTTAATAAAGGATTATGACTGTACTATAAATTACCACCCAGGCAAAGCGAATGTTGTGGCTGACGCCTTAAGTAGGAAATCTTTGAGTTCAACAATGGCAACCCTTACCACCCAGCCCCAGTTGTTAATGGACTTAGAGAGGGCCGGTATTGAGGTTAGCACTACTGATACAAGCACTTTCGTGGCCAGTTTAATAGTGCAACCAGATTTGTTAGAGAGAATTAAAGTAGCTCAGAAAGTGGATTCAGCGTTGACAAAGCTAGTTGAAGAAGTTAAAAATGGGGACAAGGCTGATTTTAGCATTTCTGAGGATGGAGTTTTAAGGTTTAGAGACAGATTGTGCGTGCCGGCAGATGATTCATTGAAGAAATTAATTCTTGAGGAGGCACACCGCTCTTTATACACAGTCCATCCGGGGAGTACCAAGATGTATCGGGACTTGAGAGAGTCTTTTTGGTGGAACGGTAAGAAGAGAGAAATTGCTAAATTCGTAGAACAATGCCTAACATGTCAACAGGTGAAAGCAGAGCATCAGAGACCAGCAGGATTGTTACAGCCATTGCAGATTCCAGAATGGAAGTGGGAGCATATATCCATGGATTTTGTGACAGGTCTACCAAGGGCTGTAAACGGACAAGATGCAATATGGGTAGTCGTAGATCGCTTAACGAAGACTGCACGTTTTGTGCCCATTAAAGTTTCTTATAAATTTGAGAAACTAACTGAACTGTATATACAAGAGATGGTGAGATTGCATGGGGTACCAGTGTCTATTGTGTCAGATAGAGACCCTCGTTTCACTTCTAGATTCTGGAGAAGTTTACAAGAGGCAATGGGTACTAAGTTAAACTTCAGTACGGCTTATCACCCTCAGACAGATGGGCAATCGGAAAGGACTATTCAGATTTTAGAAGATATGTTGAGGGCATGTGTGATGGACTTTAAAGGAACTTGGATACGACACTTACCATTGGTGGAATTTGCTTATAATAACAGTTTCCAGACTAGTATTGGGATGGCACCGTATGAGGCTTTGTATGGCAGAAGGTGTAGGTCCCCTTTATATTGGGATGAGGTTGGTGAAAGAAAAATACTGGGACCAGAGATCATTCAGAAAACCACAGAAAAGATTGACATCATTAGAGCTAGAATTAAAGCGGCTCAGGGTCGACAAAAGAGCTATGCTGATAACTGACGTCGTCCACTAGAGTTTGAGGTTGGAAATGAAGTATTCTTGAAAATAGCACCAATGAAAGGGGTTATGAGATTTGGAAGTAAGGGCAAGTTAAGCCCTAGATATATTGGACCCTTTGAGATTCTTGAGCGAATTGGACCTTTGGCATATAAGTTAGCACTTCCTCCGAATCTTGCGGGAGTGCATAACGTATTTCATGTGTCCATGCTAAGAAAGTATATTCCCGATCCAACTCATATCATTCATTATGAACCGCTGCAGATTCAGGAAGACATGACATATATTGAAGAACCAGTGCGGATCTTGGAAAAGAAAGCACACATGCTGCGGAATCGTAGCATTCCCATGGTGAAGATTTTATGGAGTAATCATACAAGCAGTGAAGCTTCCTGGGAACTCGAGGAGGAAACGCGAGAGAAATACCCACACCTCTTCAATGAAGATTTTGAGCTCTTGTAGTAATTTCCGAGGACGGAAATTGTTTAAGGGGGAGAGGATGTCATGCCCGGCCTAAGGCCTTTCAGCCAGCCCATGACCCGGCCCAGCCCCAGCCCCAGAAAACGGCGTCGTTTTCGCCCCAGGTAATTAAACCCCCCCGCCCCCTTTTCTTCCTTCTTTCTTTCTTTTCCTTTCTTTCTTCTCTTTTCCTTCTCTTTCCCCTGGGCGACGGTTTCCCTCTGTTGCAGTTACCACTCCCAGCGCCCATCTCCCCCACGTTTCTCGGCAGTTCCGATTTCTAGAAGGCCCAACGAAAGTTTATTTCTCCCCCTCTCATCTTTCGGCATTTGCAGCTTGATTGTGGGTCTCCTCTCTTGCGCCGAACTCCCCTGTTTCCGTTCACCTCTTGTTTTCGCCGGTAGGTCCATCCCGATCTCTCTTTCTCTTTTTCTCTTGCAACTATTTACTATCCTTGTAAGGTAGAATTATTGATAGTTAACCGTTGGTTTCAGCCGAGCATAGGGGAGGCAGGATTTCATTTCCATCCGGCCACTGTCCACGTGTTTTGCCGCCCCATTTAGTGTGTTTTTGCCGTTTGAGGTATGGTTATGGGTTTTCCTCTTGGATGCTCACCTCGGGTGAAATAGTTTAGATTTTTTTCTTCAATTTCTGGGTCTCTCCGAGAGGTTTATTTTTGGTGGTGTTTTTCTGGGTTCAATTTCCGTTTGTTGCCGAGAGTGCACGGCTGTTGTTGGAAGGTTAGGGAGGTTAGCGAATTTTATTTATGATGTTTGGATTTGATAATTTTATGGAATATTTTCTCCAACTTCCGAATCCATTTTCGAAGTGATTTTGGTGGATGTTCAAGGGTTAGTTGTCTAAATTTTCTTTTGCTGTTTGGTGCTGCCGATGGGTTGGTTAGGATGTTTTGTGTGATGTAAATGGTTGGGTTTGGTAGTTTTGAACGTATGGGAGACTATACAATTTTTTTAGGTTGACTTTATCAGAGGGATGCCTGAAATGATATATTTTTTTAGTATGGAGTGCGCTGGTTTTGCGGGTCGTAGTGGCTGGTTGCTTGGGCTTGATATGCTAGAAATTATGAATTTAGATAGGCATTGTAGTTAACTTATAATTTATGATTTTAGGCCTTGGGAGTGGTCATTAATATAAAGGGAATTATTTTCATGTATAGGTGACGAAACTCTTAGCGTTGAGACTCAAAGTTTTAATTTTTTCGCTACAGCAGTCAGGTAAGCGGGGTTCGTATGCTCGGTTTTATACCAAAAGGGGACTGAGGTTGACTTTTAAAAATTTGTGTTTTTGTTGGTTACGAAATGAAAACTTGAGAAAAACCAACCTCAGTCGATTGTTTGCTTTATTCATTAAGCTTATATAAAAGAAGGAAAAATATTTCAGGCATGCATTGTAACACCCACAACCTTGAGGAGCCAGATTTTTCATCCGACATAGTTTTAATGTATGATCTTTATTATTTATTTATTTTAACTGTTTGTTTATTTCCAGCGGTTCCTCTGATTTGCACATTCCATTTTTATAAATTTCCTTCCTTTTCCATTGACGTTAGCCTCACATTTTCCTTCTGTACTCGGATTTTTTTTGCCCTTTTTCCGTTTGCTTCTTTTAACTCACAGTGGCCGCATCCCATAGAATCAGGCATCCCGGTAGCGATCCCAACCTCTTCCGCGATCACGGCCCTCACCTTCACATCACCATGCACGTATCTTCTCCCACTATTTTTGGCAACCGATCAATATCTTTGTAGATAGGTATTTTTGGTGCATCAATTTCCTTCCCAGCAAAGTCTGCCCCTATATATATATATCTATAGTTGTAGTTACCCCTCATGCATAGGAAAAACCTTCTGCAGCCGCTAACCTCACACGGGAACACAACCTTGCGTAGCCACCATTAACATCCTCCCCGCACTGCCCAGTGCAACCCATAGCAGCCCCTTTCTTCACGCACAAAAACCCCCGTCGTGCATTCTAGGCACTGCCCCAGCCGTGCCCCACTCTTAGCCTCGCCGATCATCCCCTGTTTTTGTTCCCCGAAAACAGAGCACTCTGCATTATCTTCGCCAACCACTGCAAATTACACCCGTGACCACCACCGAAACTCGTACATGTGCCCCTGTTTTAAACCACCCGAAACAGAGCTTCCAAGCCAGGCATATCAAGTGGTCCTCGCCGCACGTTCCGCCGCAAAACACCTCACTCTCACTGCTTAGAGAGTAACTTCGGGTACCTTCCACCACCCCAAGCCGCCGCTCCTTTTTCGTAAGTTCACGCCGTGCCCACAACCTCCTCTGCAATACCTCTCCGGTTGGTGAGTCTCTATCCCACGAGTCTTCGCTTTAATCAATCCCTTTTATTTTCAGTTGACCTCAAGGTTTACGGTAGTCGTTCTAAGCTACTAAAATAACCTGCATATGTTTTATTAAACCTAGTGTTGTTCTACAAAAATCTTAATTCTACATTTCGGATTCATTTAGTTTTGAGCGTTTGTAAAATTGTTTTGAAACTAAATGTTTTGGATTGGGTTCGAGTTCTATTTTAAATTGTTATTTTTGATTTCGAACTCTATATTATTTCGGATACATCTTTAAAATTGTTTGAGCCTTGTAATATTTTATTAAGTGAAGATCGAGGTATTGAAGAAATTTACTATAAGGTTTGAGAGAAGTTTAGCGAATTCTAGTATTTTGAGGAGAATTGTTATTCGGGATATCGAGGATGTTTAGATGTTAAGGAAAAATATTGGATTTTTATATCTCAGGGTCTATTTTGGAAGTTTGTAATCATTTAGAAGTTTACGGAAATTATGTGATTATTTTATAGGTGGCGACTAATTTTTGTTCAGCCGTGTGGAGATAAATTTTGAGAAGCTAAGAAATTCAGGTAAGCGGGGTTCCTATACTAGACTTTACATTAAAAATATGAACTGGGTTTTATTTTGAAAAATATGCATGTTTTAGTTACGAAAAGAAATTTTGAAATCACCTCAGTTTTGTTTCGCATATGCATCAGAAATCGTATAAGAATAAAATATTTTCTGGCATGAACTGGTGTAGACATGAGCTATTTTTGTTGCATTCTATTTTTCGAACTGAAAAAGAGCGAATATGAAAATTTCTGTATAAATGATAATTATGATCTGATTCTGTTCTTGTTTTGGAAAAATTCTGTACTCGGGTATGATATGATATGATTTCTGAAACCTCTGGCATGACATTCTGGTTCTGTTTCGCTTTGTTTAGTCCTGGGTTGGTACCAACTATTCTGTTTCCGGTGCACCCACTTTGGCTGCAAAGTGGTTTTCTGCGTGGTCTTTCCTGTGTGCACACTCGGGTTTCCGAGAATAATAAGGGGGAGATTCACATTCTGTTTCTGCTCGGTTGGCCGCCGAGGTTTGCACAACCCTACCACGGGGGTTAAACATGGTATTTATATTTTGATAAGACGTATCAGTTATGCTATGCCAAAAGGATTTTTTTCTTTTCTCTGTTTCCGTTTATATTAAACTTTCGCTCTGATTTTTGATAATGTAATCTGCTTCCGCATGTTTCTGAAAAGTAAGAAATATTTTATTCTGCATTCTGAATTTTGGTAAATGCTCATGTTTGCACACTAGTATATGTTCTTTGCTTACTGAGTTGTGGATAACTCACCCCCCTCCTCTAATTACATTTTTCAGATAGTTGAGATGATTCAGTGCATTATCAGCAAGGGTAGCCATTACTAGAGAGGCTTGGTGATCATAGGAGAATAAGTGCTCGTGGATACATTTTTTTAGTCTTAGTAAATATTTATCTTCATTGATATTTCTAGTATGTCAAGTTTTGGATTGTTGCAAGTATTTGAAGTCATTTGATTTTATTAAAGTTTATGTTTAGTTTCTTGGAGAGTTTCATAAATATTTGTTAATTAATTATGGAGTGTCCTTTTTATATTAGTTGGTTATTGGAGAATTTGGAATATATGAATTGGTGTTTTGGGATGATTTGAGAAAAATGACCTAACTCTCTGGACCTTCGGGACCGAGGCGTTACATGCATTGTGTAGACATGAGCTGCTTTTTATCGTGTTATTTTCTGAAATGTGGAAAGAACATTTTTTGTCTATCTGAGAAAAATTATGCCTTGATTGTGTTGACTATGTTTTATTTACATAAGCTTTATTCTGAAAATAGTTTGGATTTATGTGTCTTTAATAACTCTGAAAATCTTTGGCATAGTATTCTGGTTAGTATTTGACTTTATCTCTGCTTGGCTCTGCTCTGCTCTGTAATTGCTCTGTTTGGATTTGGTACCAATTTCCTATCTCTGAGTGCACCCACTTTGAAAACAAAGTGGTTTATTGTGGGCTTTTCTATGTGCACACTCGGGGCTCCGAGAACGAATAAGGAAAAGTTTCACCTCTGTCTCTGCCTGGTTTGGCCACCGGGATTTGCACAACCCTACCACGGGGGTTAAACATGGTCCTTGCTTTGTGAGATGCTCCGTTTGATATAGTGAAAATACTCAGTTTTGTTATGCCAAAGTACTTTATGATTTAAATTGTCTTGAAAATCATTTGTTTCTTTTATGCATAATTTTGTTTTGTTCCGTACTTTATTTCTTGGTAAATGCTCATGTTTACACGCTTGTATAGGTTCTTCGCTTACTGAGTTGTGGAAAAACTCACCCCTCTTATCTCATATATTTTTTTTCAGATGATCTCGATGTTCCATCAGAGGACCAAGAGTAGAGTCTTGACCAAGTTTTAAGCTGTTAGGGCCACAGGCTAGATGAGAGAAAAAAAAATTTATTTATTTATTATTTGGGTTCTAGTTTCATTGGATTTATGGAATGTTAGTTATTCTTTATCGTTAAGCTTTTTGGGAGAATGTGAACCCTCTCAGTTATGATTTATTCATATTCTTTTATTTATGACTTGGTGGACACTGTTATATGGATTGGTTCGTGAAAAATATTTTTATTTTGAATATGGTCGGAGACCTATTATTATTTGAAGTTGAGGATGGAATATACCAAACAGGTGGAGCTTCGTGACCCCCTACGAGTACGGGGCGTTACAGGAAGCGTTGGTGGATCAACTGTCGGAAGATGACTTAGAAGTACAAGACAATTTTGGTGACACAGCTCTAATGGAGACAACATACACTGGAAAGTATAAGATGGCGGAGTGCATGCTTAAAAAGAACAAAAATTTGGTCAGCATCGGAAAAGCGGGCGCCGGTGGCCAAATTCTTCCGGTTGTTGAGGCTATTTCAAATGGATATATAAAAATGGCTCGCTATCTTTATTCTCTCACTCCGCTGGAAGATCTAATTCCAGAAAAGGGATGGAGTGGTTCATCACTTTGTACCCAAGCTATATATACCAGAGCTTTAGGTACGTACGTAACAACTTGATCTTCATCAAATTAACTATATATATATATATATATATATATCTTCTAGGTCTTTTTTTTTGTAATTATTAATTGTTTGATGTACATGTACGGGTACAACACAACGTACAGATATTGCTTTGGATCTAATCCGGCGCTGTCCACGTTTGGCTCTTACTCCGGACAGAGAGAACGTCAGCCCTTTACACGCCTTGGCATCTATAAGAGATGCATTCCCAACTAGTGGATGTCGTCTCGTGTTTTGGAAACGATGGATCTCCTCTTGTGAGAATACACCAGCTCTTCCTTCTGTTATTTTTTTCCCCTCTTTTCTTTTTTGTTTTCATTTGATTACCATGAACACAACTATGCTTTTTTTTTTTTTGAAAAATCTCAAAAAGTTTCATTGCATTTAAATCAAGAGTCTATGACAGACTATGCTATCTCGATACGAAGATAACTTCTCTAGGACCCTCCTCGATTCAAACTAATTTATCAACAAAATGTAGAGCTAATTTGGCCATAACATGCATGTGCTGCATGGTTTCCACTTCTAGCTAGGAGTGAATTGAATCTGTCTTCTATCCATCGAACGAAAGAACAGCTTTGAATCTTCAATCTTCTGGCAATACCAAGCCCAATTAATCTCTTTGCACTTCAATTCCTTCATCATAGCTAGTGCATCCCCTTCAAAAATTACTTGTTCCAATCCAAGTTCCACTGCCAGTTCTGTTGCCTCTTCCAAAACCAATATTTCAGCCAAGAAAGCACTACGAACAAACTGTCGAGACCAACATGCAGTAGCTATAATATCCCCTCTGATTTCTGATCACAATTTCCGCTCCTATGACTTCGTTTTTGTAATGCTCCGTATCCGGAAGGGTTGGAGAATTACTACATGTCTATCGTAAACCTGTATCCAAAGCACAATTAACATCTTCCATGATTTTCTACAACAATAAACAATTACACATTTCTAAATTCACACATAGTAATCTCCATATAATTATCATTACAATAACATCATAATCAAAGGGTTGACAATCTCCCAATTGTCTCAAATTAATAAACTAAATACTCCTCAAGTACATCACAATATCTAATAGATCACATAAATACGTCTATTAACTGTTATTCCTTATCAGCTTAGCCTTGTTCACAAGTTCTAGTTTTGATTCTCAACTAAAACTTTTATATCATCTGAAAAATATTTAAAGATAGGAGGTGAGTTATCACAGTTCAATAAGTGGATGACATATACTAAAGTGCAAACATAAACATTTACATAATACGGTATGCAAAGCAAAACACAATTTTCAAACGTAACAGGACGATAGTTTTTAAATTATATAAAACATAAAATACTTTAACATAACAAAACTGATCATCATAAAGCAGAGATCATATTTAACCCCCCTGGTAGGGTTGTGCTAATCCTAACAACCAAACCAGGCAGAGAAAAAGATGAACATTTCCCTTAATCTTTCTCGGAATCCCGAGTATGCACACAAGAAAGTCACGTAATAACCACTTTGATTCCAAAGTGGGTGCGCTCAGAGACAGAGAAATTGATACCAACCCAAACAAAGTAGAGTAGAGACAGAGTCAGATATACAACCAGTATACTATGTCAAAAGTTCTCAGAGTCATGCTAAAATACCATAGTCTCAAAATATTTTCGGATCATTCTCACAAAAATAAGACAGAATTAGAAAATCCTTATAAATCAGTGCACAACTTTTCAGATTTTCAATATCGCTATTTTTCACATTTCAAGGACAGCATGATAAAATTAGGGCTCATATTTACACAATACATGTCAGAAAATATTTTCTCTCTTTCATATAGATTTCATGAGTAATGCAAATAACTGACCAATGTTGTTTTTTCAAAATCCTCATTTCATAACAAAACATGCAAAATTTTCAAAAGTCAATGTTGTCTAACAATTAGTGTAAAGCCAATCACAAGAATCCCGCTTACCTAACTCTTGCAACGTATTATCTATGTCTTGAACTCGACTTCTATTAACCTCGTCACCTATTCATAATAATAATATAGACTAAGTGTTAATAACCAACTATACAACTTCGATCTAAATAATTAAACCTATAATTTACCATATTTCAGCAAGCTAATGCAACTCTAACAACTAATTAATAACCTGGGCAGCTTACACTTCAACCCCGAAATAACCTTTATCAATTTCAAAGATCTTGTACATTCTCCGCATCAACATCAAACTCAAATCATCATTATAACAACCCCATTAAAGCAATCCAAGACTTTAAAAAAAAAAATCACCAACAACTCAACCAAACAGCAATATACATCAAACTCTTCTCCATTCAAAGCTCCACAAAATGTCCAAAACTTTTTAACTTTAATCAACACCCAACATGACTCACTACTATTTATTTCCAAAGCAAAATCCAGAAAATCATACATCATTCATCTAGCAAAAAAACAAAGTTATTAGGTAAAATACGAAGAAACATTATACCTACTATCGTTTGGAAAACAGTGAAATAAGAGAGTGAGGAATGTTGTCCAGATGTAAAATCTGCCATCTTATCCAACAATAACTCTAATCCTTTAGTTTTCGATTCCGAGAAAATCACACAATGGAAACACCAAAAATATACAAGTAGAAGAGAGAAAGTTACCTAAGCATTTAAAGATGTCAAACGACCACGGCGATTTAGTGTCAAGTCCTTAAAATACCCAAAATATATACTGGAAAAAAATCTGTTAAAATTCAAAGGAACCCACTTGGGGAATCTTAAAAATACCCTTGGGGATGGATGTGCATTGTGTAGTGATCTCTAAAAATAAAACCTTGTGAATGTAAAATGGAATGGTGGAGGCATTCGTGTGAGTGAAAATAGAGTGAAAGAAAAACAGTAATTTGAGACTCAAAGGAAAATGAGAGAAAAATGCTTACTGTCATCCGCTTAAGTCCCGCAAGAGATTAACGGCAACACTGACTCAAGGAGATTGACAATCAAAAATGAAATCTCTAAAATCTCATGGAAGAAAGAAAGACTCAGCATATTTGTTCTTATGGGGAACAAAAATAGAGTGTGAGAGAGAGTTCTCACCTGCAAACGACGTCATCTCCGGCAGCTGAAACTAAGGACCCAAAAACTATAGCAAGAGAAGCACGGGAAATTGAAGAACGTGCGAGAGGAAGAGTCTAATGAGAGTGAAATTTTTTAGAGTGAAGAAAAGGGATTGCAGTTGAGAAGTTTAAGAAAAATGGGAGTGAGATTGGAACAAGCAAAAATGAAAATCTGAGAGACAAAAAGGAAAAACCGTCGGCGGGTAGAAAAAAAAATGAAAGTGAAAGAGATGAATGATTACCTACAACGACGCCATCTGGAATCTTCAAAAATGTTTTTCCCTGCGTAGGCTTCACCTCAAACTAGTATAGACTTAGCCTTTGGGCAAGATATTATAGTCTTTAACATCTAAAGCTACATCATAATTGATCCTATACCAATTAACACTTGGAGGAGACCATCTCACTATGTTTCCACTACTGGTTTGCCCATCTGATTGCAACCTTTGACATTCTTAAGCTTGAATAAAACTATCCATCTCAACTCTTGCCCCTTGTCATATTGTATTAGGACTATCACAAATACCTTAGAAAGCCATCTTATTCCTCCTTAACTAAATTTGTCTAAAAACACATGCAGTTTCCTCCAAATTTGCTTTGTTAAGCTGCTGACATTCTCTCTTAGCAGTCTTCAGCCTCCCCACACTTAGCTTTTAGTAATGGACTGGATTTGTCAAACCAAAAATCTCAAGCTGCTATATAGCCCCATTGAACATGGCAACTTGTCTCCACCTCTTGTTTGCATATAGGACACAAGTCATTCTCAATGGTCATCCTTTGAAACAAAATGTCTTTTGTGCGAAGAGATTCCCCCACAGCTTTCCATAAAAATACCTTCGCCACTTTAAGAATTGTTCATTTGCATAACTTCTGCCACATTGTAGATTTGCAGTCCCTTTCTGAAACTCCTCACATTTTAGTCATCTGCAAATCACAAAGAAGGAAGTGAACTTAACTGAGAATCTCCCATCCCTGGACTAACCCCAAATAAGTTTGTCTTCAAATTTCATCTTACTAGCAGTTAGTCCCTTTATAACCCCCGCCTCTTCAAATTTAGAAATCCTATCAATCACGCCAATCCTCCATTTCCCCTATCATCTATCAACTCCTATACCTTAGGTTCCTGATTCAATACATTAAAAGGAGATTGAATCAAATAAGATATAGGAGTTGGAAGCAATTTATCCCCCAAAACTCTAACCTTTTCCTCATTCCTAATTCTCTACCTCAGACCTCACCAACACACATGCCTCCCATAAACTCTTCCAAATTAAAGAAGACCCTACACCTTCTTTGCCTTCAAAATATCACCATGCTTAAAGTACTTCTCAACACAAGACCCTTGCAACAAGACTGCATGGATTAATTAATAGCCTCCAAAACTGTTCAGCCAATATTACTTGATTAAAGTTATCCATATCCCTAAAACCCATCCCTCCCAACCCCTAAGGCAAGCCCAGATCAATCCATTTTCTTCAATGTATCTTCTCATTGTTAGCCAAGTGTCCCCACCAAAACCCTACTAGCAGTTGAGAGATTTCATTACACAACTACTTAGTCAGCTTAAAAACTAACTTTATAAATACTTCCTGTCTTGCTTGAGTTAGAAACTTGTTGTGCCAACTATTTATTCTTTTGCTGATTCTCTCTTTAAGACTTTTAAAAGCTATATACTTGGCCCTACCAGCCATAGCAGGAAAACCTAAATATTTCTTAGAAACACCACATTCTCAAGCTTGAATCAATCTAATCAAATCATTCTTGATAGACTCGATGGTATTTGAGCTAAAGATTAAAGAAGTCTTGTTCTCGTTCAATTGCTGACCAGAGGCCCTCTCATATATTGTTAATATTTCTTCTAAATTCTACCACTCACTCAACTTAGCCTTACAAAAAGTTATGCAACCAACGGCAAACATCAAATGACAGATAGTAGTTCCCCTCTACTCACTGCCACCCCCTTAACAACCCCTTTATCCTCAGCTTACTTAAGTAAAGAAGTTAGACCTTTTGCGCACAATGAAAATAAGTAAAGGGATAGGGGATCCCTTTGCCTCAAGCCTCTTGATGGTGAGAACTCCTCACTGTTTCTTCCATTAACTAGAAATGAATATTTAACAATTTTTACACAAGTCATGATAGACTGAATGCATTTAGTACTGAAACCCATTCTAACCATAATTGATTTCAATTAAGGTCATTCAACCCAATCATAAGCTTCCGACATATCTAATTTGACAGCCATAGTACCCCTTTTATCTTTAATTCTAAATTTCATCGTATGTAAGGCTTCATAGGCTATCATAATATTGTTTGAAATCAGTCTACCGAGAATAAAAGTACTTTGGTTTAAAGAGATTACCTTAGGCAACACCTTTTTCAATCTCTTTGCTACCTTTGCATTAATCTTGTACACCACGTTACATAAACTAATAGGCTTGAAATCAGCCACAAACATAGGATGTTTAGTTTTTGGAATCAACACTACATTTGTCTTATTGATCCCATCATCAAAACCATCCCCATTTAGGAATCCTATCACTACATCAACCACTATGCTCGCTACCACTTGCCAATTCTCTTGGAAGAAACATGGCCCAAAACTATTGGGTCTAGAATATTTTAAAGCATCCATTTGATTGTTAGTCAAGTCAACTTCTACTCTTGGAAATTTTTTGTCCAGCTCAATATTTCTAGCATCACTAAATTATTTTATAGTTTACTCAACCCTCTCTCAATATCAAAATTGGAAGGCATTATAAATGTAAAAATTCCCCCAAAGTGTTCAACAAAGGCCTGATGCACATCATTTTGTCCAAACTAGATTCTTGAGCACATCCTTAACCTCAGAAATTTAATTCCTTCTTTTTTTCTTTGTTGCACAACTATGAAAAAATTGTGTTACAATCCCCAGAATTGTACCGATTATGTTGGTCTAGAAGCAAAATAACTTCTTGCTACAACTCTCTAATTTTCTGATTATGCTCCCCCTATCATCCTTTCCGAGACTACTAATTGTTATGTTATTTGAGAGATTCTCTTCCATCCACTTGATTGTCATTTCCAGCTCCAAACAACAAACTCTCTACTACACCTCATAAGACCCCCTATACTTATGCATGAAGTTTCCCTCTACAGTTTTACTCCACACCTCCCCAATTACTTTTCTGCACTCAGCATCATATAACAAACCAGCTTCAAATTTAAAATGCATTTGAGTGTTTAAAAGCTCCCTGGCTCTTCTTCTAAAGGAAATGAGAAGGGGTTTGTGATCTTGAGATCTTGCCACTAACCCTTTTACTGAAACCCAATTACCCTTTTCCAATCACATATAATTCACAAGGACTCTATCCAATCTTAACTCAGTAAAACTACCATCAGAGTGACCATTATTCCAAGTAAAGGGATTCCCTATGCACCCCACATCCATAAAGCTATTTGTATCCACAACTTTTCTAACTCACCCCATTTGTGCCTCAGATCTATGCCTTCCCCCCACCTTCTCTATTTGTGATAAGACCTCATTAAAATTTTCCAAAACACACCATGGCACAGGACCTAGATTAATTCTAGAGATTAAATCTCAAGTCAAATATCTCTTACTTGTATCGAGATCACCATAAAAGCCTATCACAAATCTTTTAGAAAACTTCTCACTACCTTAAATCCACCCAATATTATGTTGTAGTGAATAATTATAAAATTCAAAGTCAACTCCCTTCCCCCATGATAAAGCCACTCCTCTCCACTCCTACTTACAGGATCCATTGTAATACACCCTTCAAAATCCAATTGACAATGAATGGCATCCATTTGGAATATACCGACAGTGTTTCCATCAGAAACACTATCTTGGAAGACTTATCATTTACCATCAAGTAAAGGTCCAAAAACGACCAGGGCTTCCTAAGCCTCCAGCAGTTCGAACTGAGAAGATTCATAATGCTCGGTGAGATTAGCTCATAGCATTCATCAATGGGAGTGAAACCTCCCCAAGAAAAGTGTCATCTAAACTCTTAACCCTCTTATTAGAACCCCCATCACTGTCCTCATGAACTTAAAGAAGCAAATCTCTATTTTTTCTAGCTTTCGAAGAGGAACACTAACCTTTACCAACCTGTAGATGAGCCCGATCCTTCCATCAGACTCTGATCACCGCCATATCTTGCATTTGATTCAGATGCTCTTCATGACTTGTTTTCTCACCCTGCAGCCCTTTCTGAATTCCCCTTTCCTCAATTGTCCCATTTCCCAAATGGTCTTTGTTACAAGCAAGTTAGTTGGAGTATGGGCCTGACCAGATCCCAACTTAGGCATGCAAATAACGAACTCTAAAACTTTCTAGCCCACCAAAGCCCATACATCACTCATCTCATGCACGTGCTTCGCCCCATCTAATTCCACCCTCCCAGGTTCCTTCCAACTGAATTCTAAATTCCCCCCTTCATCGTCACCCCAAATAAAACATGTCTCTGAATGGCTCAACACACTTGATTTCATGAGATTGACCTCAAATGACTCAAAGTTGAAGGACAAAGCGGTTCCTCCTTCTTTTTCTCTAACCTCCCCCATGATATCCCTACAAACATGTAACTTAGTAACCCTCTTCTCAACCTCTTTCAATGCCTTTCCCTTTCCACCATCTTCGTCATTTGTTGATGTCCCATTGGTAGATTCCTCCCAATCAATTGGGATGTTTAGGCCTTTGTGACCTCCATTACCGGTTGCCCTTAGCCAAGAACCAAATTAAGCATTCCCACTTCACTATCGTGCACAATTCGCCCATATGAAAAACATCTTTTTGGCAACTTTTTGTATTGAATGGGGATCCACATCCTATCCCCATTCCACTTAATCATTCGACCCTTTGCCACAAGCTTGCTGAGATTAATTTCCACCAGAATCCATAAGAAACAACCCCACCCAAATTCATCCTTAGGGACATCGATCTTGATGATAAACCCAATAGATCTCCCTACTTGCTCCCCTAAACTTTGATTCATACAAGTTACCGAGAAGTTAAGGAGTTGAATCCAAAAACTCTTAAATTCAAAAGACATCTCGTTGGGTTGCACATTGAGACTTGGTTATCAAATAGCCATGAACAACCTGCCAAAACACGATCTAGTTGAGAAAGTGATAACAAAAATGTTTTCCCTTATCCTTTTAAAAGAGAGTCTTTTCGATCCTCCAAGCTTTCATCATGGTAGCCCTAATCACCTCTAAACTCACACGGCTTTTTGCAAAAACCCTCCCCACCAAACTATTTCTTTCACAATTTTATAATTCCTCGTTCATCAACCTTTTCTACAGTGATCTCAATATATTCCTCATCCTGCAAGAGAAGATATTTCCAAGCTCTGTTAAGATCATCCATAATGTTGAGAAACCTAAACCTAGAACCACCTACAGTGGAGACACCCTCCTTTGACTAGACAAAGAGGACAGCCTTCACCTCTCATGTTTCACCAATGAGAGAGAGAACAAATTTAGCTTGGCGGCTAAAATGTTTTATTTGTTTAGCACAACTATGATCAATCATGAAATTTTAACCATTCATACAATTCGGAATACATGCAAGGTAGAATATCACCTTTTTTTTAGTACTAAAGTTTACTTAAAATTCTAAAATCCCACTTCTTCGATTTCTGCTACTTCAAGGTATATAAATATATATATATATATATATATATAGATCGGTATGTGATGTAGTACTCAAGCATTTCATACATTAATAATTTGGCGTAAGCTTTTCATAAGTACCAATTAATTTTTTGATATATCTGAAAGGTATACGCATTCAATTGACCAATGGTACGACTACCAATGAAGTTCATTTGATAATTCAAAAGGAAGAGGGACGCCAAAGTGATGCAATAAAAACTAATAGATCATCAGGTACGTATGTAGTTGAGCTAGGCTTTCACTTGCAATAAGGATCATATTTTGCACGTATAGCTTCATTTCTCTTATCTCAAGAGCACTTTTTCATTAAGGACTAGTTTGCTTCGTTAATAAGAGTACTTTCTTCTGATTGGTAGGGTGCTAAAGATATCTATTACTATCTATATATAATATAGCAATAACGTGCATGGAGACTCGAGGAATTACTCATGCAACGTCTACCCGACCTAACATTACTTAGTTCACCCAAGTTGTCGCCAAAACCTTTGCCATAACAAATGGATGTGGCAGTCAAGGGTTGTTCCCTTTATCAGAAGGTGACAAGAGAAAGGCATTTGAGGAATTATGTGTATTCAACCATGTAGATTACAATATGTAGAGGTCTCTATGCATAAACCTTGTACAGAATATGCGTGATACGAAACAGGAGTAAAATGGAAATAAATAATACAATTATGTTATTCTAGCTATCACGAGTAACAACATGTACAATTAGGAAGAAATATCTGAAGATTCTATTGAGTTGGACGTGTCCAGATCATTGTCCACCTTGCTTGCTAAGTTATATTGTATAAGAGATACATTTGGGTTAATATGCCCCCTTCAGTCCCCAGGGCTTCTTGCACAGTGAGACTCGTTCTTAATGTGAAAAACTTGTCAACCACTAAAGGTTTAGTGAATATGTCGGCGAGCTAATCTTTACTGCTACAGAAAGACACTATAAGTGTGATGACCCCAAAATAATCGTGTTTTATTTTATTTCATTATACACAAATGGCTTAGTGACTTAGGCAAATTAGTGGCTAAAGCCTTAAGAAGATGGACTTAGGGGTTTAAGGGCCTTAAGGCCATGGCAAGAGCTTTGGGCCTAAGTGGGGGAGAGACAAGCCCATAGGTCCATAAAAGGAAGCCCACTAGTCAACCCAAGCCCATTCTTGATGACACATGTCAAGTTAGGAAAGGTTTAGTAACTTGAGTCAAGACTAGTAGTTGAGAGAAGAAAATGCTAGTAGGTGAGCTAGTTGACTAGTTGTTTTGTTGAAGAAAGAAAAGAAAAGACATGAATAGAATCTTCCATCTTTTCCTATCTAGTGTGTGAGGCGTAGGATTTTGCCAAATAAGATCAACATATGATCCTACCATATCTAGTAAAATGATATGAAAAAGGACTTTAGAAGATTTGGAGATGAGAAAGGAATGGAGGGTTTTGGTGGGGAGGCTTGGCCGAAATAGCCTTAGGGCTTTTTCATCTAAACTTTTCTAAATCTAGAAGAAAGGACATGAAGGATTTGTGTAAGATTGGTGTAATATTGGATGAGACATGAGGTGTAAGAAGAAGTGACATGGGATGGGAGATGATGGAACAAAAAGTGGAAGGAAAAGGATGAGGGTTTCGGACATGCCTTAGCCGAATCCCCTCCCCCTTGTTTGACTTTCTTTTGCTACCAAATCTAGATGAGGATTTTTGTAAGAGTGACATGACAAGCTTGTGAGAGATGTGAGGTGATTGGTTGGTGGAAGAAGAATGTGACAAATAGGAAGGAGTGTGAGATGAAGAGAGGATTCCGATGGAGGATGGGGAACCCGAAACCCCTTTGGGTGTTTTCCCAAAAATGGATTCTCAAATTCATTTGAAGGACATGTGAGGTGATTGTTGGGGAGACAAGAGAGGATGTGAGGTGATGGAAAGGGGTTGGAACCCTAGAAGGAGTGGCCGGCCATGAGGAAAGAAAAAGGGGAGCAAATCTCCAAACCTAGGATGGGATAGATTAGGGTTGATGTGATCAAGTGATGGGAGTCACTCAAGGGTCTTTCAAGCCCATCACAAGTCACTCAAACATAGGGGAATGAGTGGCCTAGGAGCTAGAAAAGTGCCTTGGCCGAATGGCCTAATTCCCTCACCCTTTTGGCTTGCACGTTTTGGATACACACACACACATCTCTCCCTTTTTGCACCTCATGGTACCCTCCTCATTTCTCTCCACTTTGTTTCACTTCTTTTCACCACTTAGACATCTAAAAACTTCAAGCTAAGAAGGAGAAGGAGAAGGAGATAGTGTTTGTGGAAGAAGGAGAAACCTAGAAGAGATAAGTGACTTGGTTACTTTGAAATGAAACCTAGAAGCATGAAGGAGAACCTTATGTTCATACCTTTCAAAAAAGGAAACCTTTCTTTTGAAAATGATAAACTTTTAGCATGATCTAACTAAGTATTCCTTTTATTTTCAGAAGATATATAAGCTAGCTAGGAAGATTGGTAAGTATATCCTTACTTTACCTTTAGCATTTTTTGTATATTTTGGAGTGAATGTGCTTGAATGTGTGTATATGTTTGAATATGCTTGTATTGTTTGGTTACTTACTTAGAAATGCCATGATGAAAATTTGAGAGTAGAAATGTTATCTTGATTAGGATCCATGTGTAGAACCTATAATCTCATGGGTTAAAGAGTTATAAAATGATTGATGATCTTAGTGGTTTGATGAGGAAAAGCATGTAAGCATGAAGTTGTTAAGCTAGTTGAGTATTGGTGAATATGGATATAATATGCATATATGATATTTGGAGAAGCATCTTGATTTTTATTGTAAATATTGTGATATAGAGATGCCATGCTAGGATGAAAAATATATAAAGCATTGATGGAAAATAGTCATATTGATCTTGGAAGATATTGATGTTATTATTACTTGATGATTATAAAAATGCATGCTTGTGGAGTTATGTTTTTGGAGGAGTTCTTAAAGAGAAAATCTTGAAGTTTTAACTCCTTATTTACTTGACATTCATGTTTGGATATTTTGGAGAAGTAGAAGTATGTATATTGGGAGAATGACATATATGGATTTAATTTCACCTAGAGTATTCAAGTAGAACCCTAGTGAAAGGCTAAGAAAAGAAAACACAAAGCTTGAGGGCTATATAGGTTTCGGGTTTGACCCCTTAGTAGGCTAGGAAATTGTTTTAAATTTTGAACTAAGACTAGATGATGTTAGGAAGATCAAAAGAAGAAGAGAACCTCAATGGGAGACAAAGTAGGGTCTCGGTCCAAACCCTAGGGGTGGAGGTTGAGCACCCCACTTCCCCCTAATGCCTTTGTTTATGCGTTTCCACATGAGTATGAGTTTAGAGAATAAGGTTTCGAAAGAAAAATGACCAAATGTGTGGTACTCGGGTTCGCCTCGAGTTTTGCATTCACAAAGTCAAAAGTTGCATATCCCATGCATAAGCACAAAAACCTATGTTTAATTTATTTTGAGTAAATAAATTAAAGTTTTAGAAGAACCCCAAAGGCTGGGATGGGGAAGTGTCCCAGTGGAACTCTTTGTTCACTCAAGAGTGTTTAAATTAAGTGAAGACCTCTGGGTCGACGAAGAACAGTCGGCAGACCATGTATGGCTCCAAAAGGTGTCCAGAGCGTGGTCGCACCTAATGCTAGTTGGTGCCCTATAAGCGGTGCTGGCTTAGGCCTCACCATTTGATAAGGTTGTAGTTGCTCGAAGAGAAATCCTCGAGTGATGAATAGCACGAAAGGGCGCAAAACGTAATCACCTAGGTCGACTTGGTCGCCGGGTGTGACCGTAACTAACAGGGAGCACACGGTGCATAGGGAAATCGTGAGGTGTCCAAAATAAGAAGTCGTGACGAAAAGAAAAGGGCTTTCGGGCCATATATGATATGATATGATATAATAAGTGGCGCCTAGGATAAGAAAAGATGAAAAGTTTTTGAACAAAGTGTCTTTCGAAAGAATATGCATTAAAGAAGCTTTGCTATGCGATTTGAACAAGTATGTTTTGGAAATTGAGAAAAGGAAAAGAAAGATGAATTTTTTTGTCAAGAGCATGTGCATCAGTCTAAGCATAAGTCCCATATTAGTGCATACGTAAGAAATTTGTTTGTTTTTCACTTGACTATATGCCTAAAATGCTTTCGTTAAAGTATAGATGTACTTGCTGAGATTTCTCCCGAAATCTCACCCCACTCTTTATATCCCTACTATCCTTCCCTCTTGGGAACGATAGAAGTACTTGCAGGTGAGGATGGATAAGATAGGTACGACCCCGGTGATGACTCCTCGGACCCTCGAGGGTCCGATTGAGGCCGCCCTCAGGGGGTCGGTGACTCTTGACCGCCCGGGTCAGTGGGAGGTAGAGTCACTAAAGGTGACCATGTACAGTTCTGTCGGTCTATACCCTTCGGGGTGTTGTTTAGTACTAGGGGTTGACGAGTCCCTTCACTTGGGGCGTATTTTTGGAATGCCTTCTAGGGCGATATGTGAGGTAGGGCCTAGCCTGGATTTGGATCGGCTTCATTGGGGCCCGAACCTTAAGAAAGTGAAGAAAGAACCCGTCGGATGAACATATGGGCAATGTTAAGACCCATACTGTGTTTTGATGCCTTGTATTAATGATTTTGGTAAAGTCTTCCCGCATGTGGGAAGCACTATTTTGGTTTCTTGGACAAGTTATGTAATGATTAAATCCTGCCTTTGTTTAATATTATGTTTGGGATCCATAGTCTAACCATGTAATGTATGTTATAGAAGGCTTGGCCTTTTTATTCCGCTGCGATAATCTTTACTTGACGTTTTCAAAAAAAAAAAAAAACGTAAATGTATGATATGACGAAGGGTGAACTTTCTCGTGTTGTTCGTCCCCGACGCTTCTATCCACGTGCGATCCCAAGCGTGGGTTGGGGCGTCGACAGTGGTGGTATCAAAGCAGTTTAGTCTCTGGGTAACAACCACAAGTCCTAGGAAAGGAAATCACATGGTATAGGATTTAATCTCTTAGTGTTAGGCTTGGAATATTTTGGAAAACTGGTTGAAAGTGATGATAGTACTGTGAAGGTCAGAATAGAATACCGGAGTTTGGGTAACTCACGTGTAAATTCTGTGCTTTCCGGGGAAATATGGCCGGAGGAAAACGTCATGCTCCTACCCCAAGGATCAGGGCACCCCCTGAAGTAGATGATCAAGATGTCGGCAGTCCTACGAGGGGCGAGACTCCACGGATCACTCCCCCTAGAACCGAAGAAAGGGAAGCATGGAATACCCCGATGGACGGAGGACAAGCCATAGCTGAGGCGATCCGTCAAATGACAGAGTTAGTGAAAACTCAGATGGAACAAGACAAATGCCATCCACATACCGGCAGAGAAACGTCGGGCTGTACTTACGAAAAGTTCCTAGTCTACCGATATCCGAATTTCACGTGAACGGAAGGAGCTATGAAGGCGGATAGATGGATCATGGACCTTGAACGTACCTTCGAGATCAGCGGGTGTACTGAGACCCAGAAGATACAATATGCGGGACACCTGCTATAGGGAGAGTCTGGACTGTGGTGGGATACAAAAAGGAAACTGCTAAGGGAGGAACTGGGAGAGAATGTGAATCCCACCTGGGAACGCTTCAAGACGGAATTTGACGACCGCTTTTTCCCTGAATCCATCAAGCAGCAGAAGGCCATGGAATTCACCACATTAGGATAATGGGTCATGACGGTGAATCAATACGCCGCGAAATTCATGGAAATGGCGCGATTCGCTCCTCACTTGGTATCTACTAAGAAAATGCGAGTGAAGAAGTTCCAAGACGGGTTGCAGCCAAGAATCCGCAACCAATTAGCCTGCCTGCGAATTGAAAAGTTCCAGGAGCTAGTGAATGTAGTGACTATTGCTGAGGCAGAACAAAAAAGTTTGATTAACCAAGTACAAATGAACAGAAAGAGGAATTTCCCCTACTCCACTGGAAAAGACGCGGGCAAGAAAAGAGTTGCTTTTCCTACGGACAAAGGGAAAGGCAAAATGAGCGGGCCAGGAGTACCAGCATCCTCGCCGCCTTGCAGAACATGTGGAAGACCACATTCGGGCGAGTGTCGGGTGGCAACCGGAGCCTGTTTTTGATGTGGTCAGAAAGGCCATAGGATACGCGACTGTCCCCAGATGTTCGCTAGCGGGACTACGTTACCAGGAGAAAAGGCGAAGACCCCCATGAAAGCCAAAGTATATGCCCTTACCCCGGGAGAAGTGGACCTGGAAGACGAGGAGGCCATTAATGCAGGCATCATTACTGGTAAAAGACTCGACCTTGTCTTAATTTAAATTACGAAAAGGTTTTATTAGTTTATTGATAATAGAAAATTTTTATAGGAGATATCATTCTGAGGCGTAACATAGTGTATGCATTGTTTGATTCTGGAGCAACGAGATCCTTCGTCTCCTATAATTGCATGCAGAAGTGTAAGTTAGAAGTAGAACCCTTAGATCAGAAAGTACTGGTAACCCTCCCGAACGGAAGAACGATAGGTTGCCAGCGGATAGCAAGGAACTGTCCTTTAGAGATTGCTGGGATACGATTGGATGCCAACTTGATAGTTTTCCAACTGTTGGGATTGGACGTGATACTGGGGATGGACTGGCTATCCAAGCATTTCGCCAAGATTGACTGTCGCAGAAAAGAGATAACCTTTGAGCTGCCAGGAGAACCAGAGCTGCGTTATGTGGGAGAAACGGTTAGCTCGGTTCCTTCTATTGTGACGGTAAGAAGAGCAATCAAAAGTATGAAATGGGAGGCGAGAGCATTTTTGCTAATGTCCTCAAATGTAATAGAAGAATCGAAGAGTATTGAAGAAATCCCAGTGGTGCGAGATTTCCCTCGAATATTCTCGGAGGATTTGCCTGGACTACCTCCGGATCGCAAGGCAGAGTTTGCCATCGAATTGGAACCTGCTACAGCACCGGTCCATAAAGCACCATATAGAATGGCACCGACGGAACTCAAGGAATTGAAAGTGGAGATAGAGGAGTTACTAGCAAAGGGATTCATACGACCTAGTTCATCACCATGGGGAGCTCCAGTTTTGTTTGTAAAAAAGAAGGATGGGACAATGAGGATGTGTATCGACTATAGAGACCTCAACAAGGTCACTATCAAGAACAAGTATCTGTTACCACGGATAGACGATCTACTAGATCAATTACAAGGAGCGACGGTGTTTTCAAAGATTGATCTCAGATCAGGATACCATCAACTAAAAATCAAGGTGCTGGATGTACCCAAAACTGCCTTTCGAACTCGCTATGGACATTTCGAGTTCTTAGTTATGCCTTTCGGACTGACAAATGCTCAAGCAGCCTTCATGGACCTAATGAATAGGATTTTTCAACAGTATCTGGATAGTTTCATCGTGGTATTTATTGACGACATCTTAATATACTCTCGGAATGATGAAGAGCACCGAGAGCACCTAAAGACTGTACTGAGTACTCTGCAAGAACATCAGTTATATGCCAAGCTTAGTAAATGTGAGTTTTGGTTTTGAGAAGTTAAGTTTCTGGGTCATGTCATTTCCAGTGAAAGAGTGGCGGTGGACCCAGCAAAAATAGAAGCGGTGATGGAATGGCAGAGACCGACAAACGCTCATGAAATACGAAGCTTTCTTGGACTAGCAGGTTACTATAGGAGGTTCGTGAAAGGATTTTCTAAGCTATCTAGTCCTCTGACAGCGTTAACTAAGAAAAATGCCAAGTATGTCAAGAGCGATAAGTGTGAACGGAGTTTCCAAGAGCTTAAGAAAAGACTGACGTCGGCACCAGTACTATCTCTGCCAGAACCTCACAAACCGTATGTAATATTTAGCGATGCCTCGAAAATGGGTCTGGGATGTGTCCTGATGCAGGAGGGACGAGTAGTTGCCTACTCATCCCGACAGCTTAAGGATCATGAACGTAATTACCCTACACACGACCTGGAATTGGCAGCAGTAGTGTTCACACTAAAGATTTGGAGACACTACTTGTATGGGGAAATGTGTGAGATATATACCGACCACCAGAGTTTGAAGTACCTGTTCAGTCAGAAGAATCTGAATATGAGACAAAGGAGATGGGTTGAGACGATCAGTGATTTTCAGTGTGAAATCAAGTATCACCTGGGAAAAGCTAATGTGGTGGCTGATGCATTGAGTCGAAAGACGCAGATAGAAGAGTCACCAGTACTGACAGCTATGCGAGATATGCTGATTAAGGACCTACCCCAAGGGGTAATGATACTGGCGACACAGGAAATCGTATCCCTGACTGAAAATGAAATAAGAGAAGGGCAGGGAAAGGATGCTAAATTGGAAAATATTCGACAGAAACTGCTAGAAGGGCAGGGATCACCTCACTTCACGATAGCGGATGATGGGACACTGTGCTTTGAAAAGAGAACAATAATACCAGACGATCCGGAACTCAGGGAAAAACTTATGAGGGAGGCGCATTGCACCTCTTATACAGCTCACCCAGGAAGCACCAAGATGTACCAAGATTTGAAGAAGAAATTTTGGTGGGAAGTCATTAAAAAGGATGTGGCTACGTTTGTAGCCAAATGCTCGATATGCCAACTGGTTAAAGCCAAACATTAGAGTCTGGCTGGAATGTTACAACCCTTACCGATTCCAAAATGGAAATGGGAGGACGTATCTATGGACTTTGTAATGGGATTTCCAAGGATATCGGCAGAGAAGAATACAATCTGGGTAATAGTCGATAGATTGACTAAGAGTGCACATTTCTTGCCAATAGCCAATACGGATTCCATGAAAAAATTGGCACGAACATATGTGAAGGAAATAGTGCACCTGCACGGCGTGCCCAAAATGATTGTTTCGGATCGAGGCCCCAGATTCACATCCCGTTTCTAGCAAAGTCTACAAAAGATGATGGGATCGGATTTAAAGTTCAGCAGTGCCTATCACCCGCAAACCGATGGTCAAACGGAACGGACAATTCAGACCCTAGAAGACATGTTGCGAGCGTGCATACTAGATTCGCTCGATAACTGGGAAAGTCTTTTGCCTTTGGTAGAATTTGCCTACAATAATAGCTTTCAAGCTACTATCCAAATGGCACCCTATGAAGCTCTGTATGGCAAAAAATGCCGATCGCCTCTATACTGGGACAAAGTCGGCAAGAGTCGTGTATTAGGGCCTGAATACTTACAAGAAGTCCGAGCTCAAGTGGAACTGATACGTGCAAGAATGAAAACAGCGCAGAGCAAACAAAAGAGATACTCAGATCGGCGTCGGAGACCCTTGGAATTCGAAGTCGGTGATTGGGTATATATAAAGATTTCGCCCATGAAGGGAGTGACTTAATTTGGCAAGAAAGGAAAATTAAGTCCGCGGTACGTAGGCCCCTATGAGATTCTTGGGAAAGTTGGATTGGTGGCTTACCGTTTGGACTTACCCATGAGTTTACAAGGGGTTCACAATGTATTTCATGTATCCTCACTGAAGAAGAGTCTAAGTGGAGGACCGGGAATAGTTATGGACCCAGAAGGTATCGAACTACGTCCTAACCTGACTTACGAAGAATGGCCAACTCAAATTGAAGACTACAAAGAACAAGAATTGAGGAATCGAAAGATTTCGATAGTTAAAGTGTTATGGAATAACCCCGCTTTCCAATAAGCGACATGGGAACGCGAAAATCTAATGAGGGCTAAATACCCTCATTTGTTTGTAAACAATTGATATGTCTATAGCCCTTTTGTTTGAACTTTTTATGTCTTTTAGAAAGTGATGACAATGATATGTGTGTACTTGTATGAATGTATGAATGCTTTGTGATGATATTGTCTGTAATTGTCTGACTACTCCGTGAAACTACAGTAACTTATGAATTTGAATCAGGAAATGGCCCGAACTAGAAGAAACCCTCATATGTCTGTAGCCACCATAGCTCAAATGAGAGAAAGAAGGGAAAATAGGCAGAGAATAATGCGCAAAAGGCGCGAAAGGATGAGAGTACAAGGATTAGCGCGCTCAGAACAATACGAGCGGCACTGCACCCATGTTATGAGCGTAACTCGTAGAGGAGCACTCGTTCCTCATTGAGCGCTACCTCACGAAGAACGATAACCACCTAGGAGTTGGTTGAGAGCGGAGAGAAGACAATTACGTAGGATGATTCGGCGTGAGGCGAGTGAACCGAATTTTGAGCCTCTAAACTTTTCTGATAATTCCAAGGACCGCATTAGACTAAGAGAGGAAGGAGTGCCCCGAATAGAGACCGAGGAAGAGATCACTCGTAGGATAAACGAGCTGAGGGTGAACATGTACTATGACCCTGACGTGGATGCAGTGTTCTACCACTCCCAGAACTCTGTGACCGAGGAGGAAGACGTACCCACCTATTCTTCTTCGGAGGAATCTACCGCCACTAGCACAGGAGGTATATTTCTATATATGGGTATGCGAAAAAAAAACAAACGCACCCACTATTTATCTTCTTGTGCATGCCTTAGCTATTTCGAGGACGAAATCTTTTTTTTAGTGGGGGAGGATGTGACGACCCCAAAATTATCGTATTTTATTTTATTTGATTATACACAAATGGCTTAGTAACTTAGGCAAATTAGAGGCTAAAGCCTTAAGAAGATTGACTTAGGAGTTTAAGGGCCTTAAGGCCATGGCAAGAGCTTTGGGCCTAAGTGGGGGAGAGACAAGCCCATAGGTCCATGAAAGGAAGCCCACTAGTCAACCCAAGCCCATTCTTGATGACACATGTCAAGCTAGGAAATGTTTATAACTTGAGTCAAGACTAGTAGTTAAGAGAAGAAAATGCTAATAGGTGAGCTAGTTGACTAGTTATTTTGTTGAAGAAAGAAAAGAAAAGACATGAATAGAATCTTCCATCTTTTCCTGCCTAGATAAGTGTGTGAGGTGTAGGATTTTGCCAAATAAGATCAACATATGATCCTACCATATCTAGTAAAATGATGTGAAAAGGACTTGAGAAGATTTGGAGATGAGAAAGGAATCGAGGGTTTCGGTGGGAAGGCTTGGCCGAATAGCCTTAGGGCTTTTTCACCTAAACTTTTCCAAATCTAGAAGAAAGGACATGAAGGATTTGTGTAAGATTGGTGTAATATTGGATGAGACATGAGGTGTAAGAAGAAGTGACATGGGATGGGAATGATGGAACAAAAAGTGGAAGGAAAGGGATGAGGGTTTCGGACATGCCTTAGCCGAATCCCCTCCCCCCTTGTTTGACTTTCTTTTGCTACCAAATCTAGATGAGGATTTGTGTAAGAGTGACATGACAAGCTTGTGTGAGATGTGAGGTGATTGGTTGGTGGAAGAAGCATGAGACAAAATAGAAAGGAGTGTGAGTGAAGAGAGGATCCAGATGGAGGATGGGGAACTCGAAACCCCTTTCGGTGTTTTCCCAAAAATGGATTCTCAAATTCATTTGAAGGAAATGTGAGGGGATTGTTGGGGAGACAAGAGAGGATGTGAGGTGATGGAAAGGGGTTGGAACCCTAGAGGAGTGGCCGGCCATGAGGAAAGAAAAAGGGGAGCAAATCTCCAAACCTAGGATGGGATAGATTAGGGTTGATGTGATCAAGTGATGGAAGTCACTCAAGGGTCTTTCAAGCCCATCACAAGTCACGCAAACATAGGGGAATGAGTGGCCTAGGAGCTAGCAAAGTGCCTTGGCCGAATGGCCTAGTTCCCTCACCCTTTTGGCTTGCACGTTTCGGATACACACACACACATCTCTCCCTTTTTACACCTCACGGCACCCTCCTCATTTCTCTCCACTTTGTTTCACTTCTTTTCACCACTTAGACATCTAAAAACTTCAAGCTAAGAAGGAGAAGGAGATAGTGTTTGTGGAAGAAGGAGAAACCTAGAAGAGGTAAGTGACTTGGTTACTTTGAAATGAAACCTAGAAGCATGAAGGAGAACCTTATGTTCATACCTTTCAAATAAGGAAACCTTTCTTTTGAAAATGATAAACTTTTAGCATGATCTAACTAAGTATTCCTTTTATTTTCGGAAGATATATAAGCTAGCTAGAAAGATTGGTAAGTATATCCTTACTTTACCTTTAGCATTTTTTGTATATTTTAGAGTGAATGTACTTGAATGTGTGTATATGTTTGAATATGCTTGTATTGTTTGGTTACTTACTTAGAAATGCCATGATGAAAATTTGAGAGTAGAAATGTTATCTTGATTAGGATCCATGTGTAGAACCTATAATCTCATGGGTTAAAGAGTTATAAAATGATTGATGATCTTAGCGGTTTGATGAGGAAAAGCATGTAAGCATGAAGTCGTTAAGCTAGTTGAGTATTGGTGAATATGGATATATGCATATATGATATTTGGAGAAGCATCTTGATTTTTATTGTAAATATTGTGCATATAGAGATGCCATGCTAGGATGAAAAATTTATAAAGCATTGATGGAAAATAGTCATATTAATCTTGGAAGATATTGATGTTATTATTGCTTGATGATTATAAAAATGCATGCTTGTGGAGTTATGTTTTTGGAGGAATTCTTAAAGAGAAAATCTTGAAGTTTTAATTCCTTATTTACTTGACATTCATGTTTGGATATTTTGGAGAAGTAGAAGTATGTATATTGGGAGAATGACATGTATGGATTCGGCTTCACCTAGAGTATTCAAGTAGAACCGTAGTGAAAGTCTAAAAACAGAAAACACAAAGCTTGAGGGCTATATAGGTTTCGGTTTGACCCCTTAGTAGGCTAGGAAATTGTTTTAAATTTTGAACTAAGACTAGATGATGTTAGGAAGATCAAAGGAAGAAGAGAACCTCAATAGGAGACAAAGTAGGGTCTCAGTCCAAACCCTAGGGGTGGAGGCCGAGCACCCCACTTCCCCCTAATGCCTTTGTTTAGGCGTTTCCACATAAGTATGAGTTTAGAGAATAAGGTTTCGAAGGAAAAACGACCAAATGTGTGTACTCGGGTTCGCCTCCAGTTTTGCATTCACAAAGTCAAAAGTTGCATGTCCCATACATAAGCCCGAAAACCTATGTTTTGAGTAAAGTACGTTTTGAAAGAAATAAATTAAAGTTTTAGAAAAACACCAAAGGCTGGGACGGGGAAGTGTCCTAGTGGAACTCTCGGTTCACTCAAGAGTGTTTAAATTGAGTGAAGACCCCTGGGTCGACGAAGAACAGTCAACAGACCATGTATGGCTCCAAAAGGTGTCCGGAGCGTAGTCGCACCTAATGCTAGTCGGTGCCCTATAAGCGGTGCTGGCTTAGGCCTCGCCATCTGATAAGGTTTTAGTTGCTCGGAAAGAAATCCCCGAGTGATGAATAGCGCGAAGGGCGCGAGACGTAGTCACCCAGGTCAACTTGATCGCCGGGTGTGACGGTAACTAGCCGAGAGCACACGATGCATAGGGGAACCGTGAGGTGTCCAAAATAAGAAGTTATGACGAAAAGAAAAGGGCTTTCAGGCCATATATGACATGATATGATAAGTGGCGCCTAAGATAAGAAAAGACGAAAAGTTTCTGAACAAAGTGTCTTTCGAAAGAATATGCATTAAAGAAGCTTTGCTATGCGATTTGAACAAGTATGTTTTGGAAATTGAGAAAAGGAAACGAAAGATGAATTTTTTTGTCACGAGCATGTGCATCAGTCTAAGCATAAGTCCCATGTTAGTGCATACGTAAGAAATTTGTTTGTTTTTCACTTGACTATATGCCTAAATTGCTTTCGTTAAAGTATAGATGTACTTGCTGAGATTTCTCCCGAAATCTCACCCCACTCTTTATATCCCTACTATCCTTCCCTCTTGGGAACGATAGAAGTACTTGCAGGTGAGGATGAATCAGATGGGTACGACCCCAGTGATGACGCCTCAGACCCTCGAGGGTCCGATTGAGGCAGCCCTCAGGGGGCCGGTGACTCTTGACCGCCCGGGTCAGTGGGAGGTGGAGTCACTAAAGATGACCATGTACAGTTCTGTCGGTCTATACCCTTCGGGGTGTTGTTTAGTACTAGGGGGTGACGAGTCCCTTCACTTGGGGCATATTTTTGGAACGCCTTCTAGGGCGATATGTGAGATAGGGCCTAGCCTGGATTTGGATCGGCTTGGCTGGGGCCCGAACCTTAAGAAAGTGAAGAAGGAACTCGTCGAATGAACATATGGGCAATGTTAAGACCCATACTATGTTTTGATGCCCTGTATTAATGATTTTAGTAAAGTCTTCCCGCATGTGAGAAGCACTATTTTGGTTTCTTGGACAAGTTATGTAATGATTAAATCCTAGCTATGTTTAATATTATGTTTGGGATCCATAGTCTAACCTTGTGATGTATGTTATAGAAGGCTTGGCCTTTTTATTCCACTGCGATAATCTTTACTTGACGTTTTCAAAAAAAAAAAAAACGTAAATGTATGATATGACGAGGGGTGAACTTCCTCGTGTTGTTCGTCTCCGACGCTTCTATCCACGTGCGATCCCAAGCGTGGGTTGGGGCGTCGACAAAAGTGTTTGTGCAGCAACTCTATCTCTAACAAAATGGAAATCAATATCCAAATTTTTAGTTCTGGAGTGGTAGACGGGATTAGCTGTGAAGTTGTTGCACCCAAATTATCACACCATAGAATGTGTGGTTTGGGCAGAGACTTGTATTCGGCCTCAGTGCTTGACCTAGACATTGTGTGTTGCTTTCAGGAACTCCATGAAATATGGGGGCAGCCAAGAAAAATATAGAAACCCTCAGTGGATCGTTGATCATCTGGTCAAGCAACCCAGTCCGCATCCAAGTATGCATGTAGAGAAAAAATAGAATTATAGGAAAAGAAAAGACCATGGTTGATTGACTGTTTAAGTTATCTAAGGATGCACTTGGGTAAGCTTAGGATCATACATGAATTGGTAGACCTTGTTAACAGAGAATGAAATGTACGGTCTGGTTAATGATAAATATTGTAAGCTTCCTACGACACTTCGAAAAACAGTGACATTATCAAAGGATGGGGTGTCAAATTTTGAAAGTTTGCTGGATGCTTACATAGGAGAAGATATCGGGTTTGCTTCCAACATGTTGGTCTTCTTCAAAATGTCAGTAATGTAATTCATTTGTGAAAACAAAACACCATCAGAAGTATAATTCAACTCCAAACCAATGAAATATGATAATTCTCCTAAGTTAGTAACCGAAAAGGCTTGACCAAGATCATGGATCAAAGCATCAACAACAGCAGTAGAGGAAGAAGTAATTACCATGTCATCTACATAGACAAGAATGAAGATGCAAAGTCCTTGTTGATGAAGAATAAACAAAGATAAATCTCCTTGAGAAGCCAAAAAATCACGCATGAAGTGATTGCTTGAGGCCATAAATGGCTTTGTCGAGTTTGTAGACAAAATTGGGGCGATTGGGGTCAGCAAAACCAAGAGGTTGCCGCATGACTACCGTCTCATTGAGGTCTCCATGGAAGAAGTTATTTTTGATGTCGATCTGCCTTAAGGTCCAGCGATGAGAAATGGCAATGGACAGGACGAGGTAGATGGTGGATGGCTTGGCCACTGGGTTGAATGTTTATGTGTAATCGATGTTGGGTTGTTGGTGAAACCATTTCACAACCACTCGGCCTTCCTCCGTTCTATAGAACCATCAGCTTTTAACTTGGTCCTAAAGACCCACCTGCAACCAACCAAACTAGAGGCACAAGAGTTTGGAACAGGAGTCCAGGTGTTAGTTTTGACCAAAGCATCATACTCACAAGACATGGCTTGACGCCATTTAGGAAACTTGAAGGTTGTAGTGAAATTGGGTGGTTCATTAGGAACCGTGACGGTGGACACAAGGCAGCATCAAGACGGGTATGATATTGTGTCGTCAGTGAATTGGTGTGGACGTGAAGAATTTTTTTGAGAGCAAGTAATGATTTGAGAACGGGGAGGAAGAAGGGGATTTCAGGAAATACCAAAAGGACCATGAGATGACGAAGAGGAAGGATCGAGAGTGTTCCGGTTAGAAGATGGGGTATCAAGTTAGGCTGAAGAGTGAGATATTGGGCTTAGATTTGGTGGAGGTGGGTTAACTAGACAAGTAGAAGGAATGGTTGTATTTGAGTGAGATGCTGGGCCTGGGCCAAGGATAGAAGGTTGAAACAAAGGGAAGGAAGTGATGGATGGAGTGAGTTGGGATGGTGGAGATATGGGCTTGGAATTGGAAAATATTGTTTTAGCAAAAGTGACATCTCGAGAGATATAGAGCCAGTTATTTTTTAGGTCAAGACACTTATAACCTATTTGGGAAATGCTATAACCCAGAAAAATGCATGGGATGGATGGGTAATGGAGTTTGTGACAGTTGTAAGGTCTCAAATGTGGCCAAAATAGGCAACCAAAAATTTTGAGGAATTTATAATCAAGTGGCCTTTGGTTAACCATATAATAAAGAGAGTGCTTATGAAGAACTGGTGTGGGAAGTAAATTGATTAAATGGAATGTGGTTTGGAAAGTATCATCCCAAAAAGAAAGAGGGAGAGATGCTTAGGATAGAAGGGTGAGTCCAGTTTCTACTATTTAACAGTGTTTCAATTTGACAAGTTCATTTTGTTGGTAAGTATGGGGGACTGGAAAATCGATGGACAATGCCTTGATTTTTGCATAAGTTGGTTAAGAGGAGAAATTATCCACCAGCATTGGTTTCTATGGTTATGATTCTAGTATTGAATAATCTTTCAGCAAATTTAATAAATGATGTAAACTATTGCAATACTTCAGATTTTAATTTGATGGGAAATAGCCAAGCAAAGTGGGTAAAATGATCCATAACAGATAAGTAAAAATGAAATCCATTTCTAGAAGGTAAAGGAGCTAGGCCCCATTTATAGGCCCAAAGAATCTCAAGTGGACTTGTGATCCGTAAATTCCTAAAAGAAAAATGTAACTTGTGAGCCCTAGCCAATGGACAGTTGGCACAAGAAGATGCAATGTTGGGGAAAAAAGGCAAATGTTTGGAATGCACAACACGGGATACTAAATTCAGTGAAGGGTGGCCCAAGCATCTGTGCCATTGGTTGAGGAATACTCTTTCACCGAGATGAGCTGAAGGAGCAGAAGAAGACAGAGGCAAAGGGAACTAGTAAAGACCATCACATAGAGGGTCGTTGATAAGGAGGGTTCCCGTCACTTTTTCCCTAATCAAGAAATATGTGGAATAAAATTTGCAGAAACAAGAATTGTCAGCACAAAATTGACAAACAAAGATAAGATTTTTTTTGTAATTGAAGGTACATACAACAGATTAGACAAATTAAAAGAGGATGAATTATTTTGAAAGGAAGAATCACCAATATGACTGATCGACAAACCAGCTTCATTTTCGATGCAAATCTGCTCAGGTCCATTGTGAGGTTCTGATGAAATGTTTAGGTGAGAGAGATCGTTGGTAATATGGTGAGTGGCAGCAAAATCAAGGTACCAAGAGGAATCGGGGATGGATGCAGGGGAAGTATAGTTGGCCAAGAAAGATCTAGGGGGTTCAAAATGGTAAGCATGGTCGAAACAATAAGCATGTGGGTCTATTGGAATTGTTAGATGAGGAGTTTGTATTTTGGGAGGAACGACCTCTAGGTTGGGAGGAACAGGATCAACCTTTGTGAAAATGTGTTCCACGAGATGGAGCCTTGCCTCGTTGGTCACAGGTATTTCCAGAAGTGAAATTTTTAGAGGGTTCAAGGGTGTTGGTGGAGGTGCTTCGGGTTGAATGGGACATACGGCTCTCTTTGAGAGCAGCAAGTGATATAATTCATGGGAATTTATTGGGTCACTGTGTGTGGTGATAGAAGTGATGTGTGGTGATAGAAGTGACAAAATGCTCATAGGAAGGGCCAAGACCATTTAAGAGGTAGGTAATAAACTCCTTATCAAATAGAGGTGTATAAGTGGCTGAGAGAATATCAGATAGGAGGCAAACTGTATTGAAGTATTTAGAAATGGGTTGGTCACCTTGACTGAGGTTTGTGAGTTGGAATATGATCTGAAACTCTTTAGCTTGTGAGTGAGAGCTAAACATGGACTCGAGAACTATCCAAAGTTCCCTGTAAGTGGTAACAGAGGCTATATGGTCAAGGACAGATTCATATAGGGATGAAAAGAGAATACTGAGGATAAATTGATCTGTTATTCACCAAGAAAGGTAAGCTAGGTTTGGTTTTGGGGCTTCGGCTGAAGAGTTAGTGTAACGCCCTGATTTTTTGCTTCGATTAAAACGTAATTCGTAGCGTCCAGACAAGTAACACAAGGCTACTTATCCTACATAAACATAAGGAGTAGCATGCATGCATATAAGCTTACTAATTAAATGAAATGTGAAACACAGGAGAAAGAGGTATATCTCCAATATATATAAAGAGATCTAACTTTTGCATAAATAGATTACATGGCATAGTAAAACTAACCTTCATAACTTCATATTTTCAAAACCAAATTGTATCCAAAGCTTATATAATCCAGTTAGTTTTCTTAAAAAAAATAACATATCCCACCGCCGTCCGGTAATCTTACTATTCCACTTGATCACGTACATGAAAGATCATTTCATTCAGAGATGAGTATTTTGTAGGACTCTTAGGGTACCTCAGAATCTCCTGTGTTGTCCGAATCTCATTGCAATTTATCTAATCCTATACAACATCTATCATTCCATAAGAAATGATAGATAAAACTTAAAAGAGTAAGATTTCCAAGAAATCTCAGTAAGTATACAGTTAACTAAACAAGACATAAATAACATCAAAAATTATCATACATAGCAATGATCAAGGACATATAACTTATGAAAATGCTATATGAGACTTATGCATGTAAATGACCACTCTTCCCGTAAAACTTAAACCTTACTCGGACCCAGCACCTTATACTTAAAACTTATATTTTTTTCATCTTCTTTCTTAATCTTGTGAGTCTTACTTATTTATTATCCTTGATGGGTGTTACGTATCGCCATCCCCATCGGATTTTCATTAATATAATTCGCCAATCGTCCAGGTGTTACGTATCGCTGTCCCCGTCTTAACGAGTCTCATGTCAGTCTTTCAGGCATTACATATCGCCGTCTCCATCTTGACACGAAAAAGACTTAACATAGCGGGCGTTATGTATCGACGTCCCCGCTAGTCATGTCATACGGGCTTTATGTATCGTCATCCCCATCATGACACAAAACATACTTAGCACAGCGGGCGTTACGTATCGTCATCCTCGCTAGTCATATCAGTCATCCGGGCGTTACATATCGCCGTTCCTATCGGCACGTCAGTCGTACAGGCATTACATATCGTCATCCCTGTTATGACGTGACTAACTTATTAATCTTTTCACTTGTAAAGTTTATTAACGTATTTTTCTATAACATGCGTCGTGACTTATAACGACACATATATGTGACGAAATGCAACATACGCATAAACTTAGACTTATGACATGTATGTCTCATATCTTCATAATTCATATAACATATAAAAACATGTCACAAAAACATACCTCACATATACATGCACATACCTCACATAAATTTATAACGTTAAAACTTGACGAAAGATACATAAACAATTGAACAACATATTATAATATTATTAAACTAAGGCTGGCCGAATATCATAGGGGACTAAATCTTATTTATTTATTTATTTAGTTTATTCAACTCAAGCCCAAAATTCATATATTTAACATATCAGAATTCCTTTAGTCAATTTATGCATATTAAATTATTTTTCTTAATATTTATTCTATAATTCTTAGCAATAATAGATAGTTATCTTGTGTGAGCTTGACTGACACTACGTGAGATAGGGAGGGTGAAATAGAGGAGGTATTGGGAGTTGCAACAACTATGGTGGGAAGGTTAAATCAAGAGACTGTTAATCAACAACTCTGATACCATATCAGAAGGTGACAAGAGAAAGGCATTTGAGGAATTCTATGTATTCAACCATGAAGCTTACAGTCTACAGATGTCTTTATTTATAGACCTTGTATAGAGTATGCGCGATACACAAAAGGAGTAAAATGGAAATAAAAAAAATACAATTCTACCATTCTAGTTGTCACGAGTAACAACATGTACAATTAGGAAGAAATTCCTGAAAGTTCTGTCAAGTTGGGCATGTCCAGATTATCATCTACCTTGATTGCTGATTCATATTGTATAAGAGATACACTTGGGTTAATACCCCTCACGTAGCTAATTCCATTTTTATGTGTTCCACTTCATTTTTCGTATTTTGACGTTACAAGGCTTTCATGGCTTGGCCAACCTACATTAATCTTTGCTCCATATTAGCAAAGCATTGTTCTCTTGAATCTTGCAATACGAGTCTGTTGGGGATGACTTCTTGGGCTACCTATTCTACAGTTGGACCTTCGGCTCCACATGCCCCCACAGCCCATTCACCCAATAGTTAATATTCGAGGTGGCAGGACCTATTGGAGGGATTAACATGCCCATGATGCTTGATTATACTATAAATGCAACAAAGATTCTCATAGCATGATTATAGAAAATGGCTCGCATGTAAATGGTAACATTTGAAATCCAGGTATGCTCTTTCACAAAAGTAAACCTACAAACTAATGTGACACTAGAGCATGGGTAACACTAGAGCATTAATAAGGATTGGGGATGTGTATTACGAACCAATCAATGTAATGTGCAATAATTTTAATGTATGCCACAAGATAGGATGGCAGATTTTGGGTGATATCATCCATCAGAATGGGGAACACTAGAGTATTAACAATGATTGCAACAATGGAATGTTTGGGTTGTATGTTGAGCTCGGTTTATGAGTAGAAAGTTAGAAAATAGAGAGTTTGCTTGTATAACACTCCAAACTCGGATGGGTCAAAGAGCTACTTCTTGTCACTTAAAGTCATATCTCACCATACAGATATAAATGTCAACTTTTAAATATAAAAGTCAACAAAGCAAAACAAAATTGCTGGATAAAAGTCTCTCATAACCTAAGTACCCTCTTTGTCACATAATAGCCTTACCCATGCTTCATATTCTTCGACTTCAGTTGAAATACCCAAAATATCTCAAAATATTATCGAGATAAGAGGTGAGTTATTAATAACTCAATAAGAAGAAAACATATGGTGGTATGTGAGAAGGAGGAAAAAATAAAGCAAAGCAAAAAGAAAAATCTAAAGTTACTATGGGCTTGGATTAGGTTTCACTATGGGCCTAGGTGTTACGTCCCTCATCCTTCTAAAAACCTCATCCTTAAAATTTGCTAGTAGCTCAAGGGAAGTCTTCACACTTAACCGTCACATCCAATGCAAGCCTATTATAATCCTTGATCATTCTTTTCAAACCTAATTTTCTTGGATTTTAACTTTCTGATATTTTTGTTTGGTGCCTTAAATACATTCCAATTTAGGCACATAGTATTTTATACACTCTAGGTTCCAATTCAAGTCGTAAACCTTTACATTGGGCTTGATTAAAAGCCTATAAAAAAATTTCACCTAACTTTTTTTTCCCCACAAAGAAATAACTTAGCATAATGGCTTGTCAATTTTAGTAACCTACACAATCTCTGGATAATGGAAACATAAATTGTACCCAAAGATCAACTAGCTAGTTCTATTCTGATTTAAAATGATGTTAAGTAGTGCAACCAAAGTATTGAAAGTTCAACATAAGTTGGGACCCCAACCCCCACTAGCAGGCAACGTCCCAAAATCATGAAACACCCCATGACTCATTCCTAGTCCTTCTCATCTGCATTTCCGCCAGCAGCCTTCTTAGCAATGGACTTTTGGTTCCTTTACTTCACTCTTCCAGGTCAACCACGGCCAAATGGACTGACAAGTTAGAAATCAATGTGCTTCTATGAATCAACCCTCACCATGAATGATGGGATGTTTACAACTTGTCTCCCAACCCTTATATGCTTCTGCCTGATGAGCACTCGAGCATAGTGGATTTGTCATGCATGACTTGAAGACAAGTGTCTGAAGGCGACGCTCAAGGAAGTACTCCGCAATCAAGGCCAAGACTTAATCAAGCTTGTTCCAACTCTCATCCAAAAGCCCATAACGGTCCATCCTCCAAAGAAGAGCTTCGTCCTCAAGGACCCTCCTTGGATTCTTCTCATCAAGGGTCAAAAGCATCCTCCCGTTGTTACGAATACGGCTGAGAGCATATTGAACCCTCCCAAGCTCTCTCTTGCATTGCAGCCCAAACTCTCCCACAAGGTTCAACTCAGCATCCAAACACTCCTTCTCATATGGACAGTGAGGCTTCTTAAAGGTCTTCCCATAGTTACAATAGAACGAGATGTATGTGCACCATGGCTCTCTCTTGCTTGCTCCCTCCCTCGTTCTCTCTTTAGTAGCTATAACCCAACTTCTTAACCTAACATCATCTAAAATAGTACATAATAAAACTATTAACCTCATTTGCATAGTAAAATAAAACTCTCCAAAGTTTGTGGTCCTTAATATCACACTCAATTCACGAAGAAATCCATCTTAGCTCTAGATCCCCTAAATCTCTCACTCTTATAAAGCCTCAAACTTGAAATCTATAGCCTAGATATTTAAAACCTATGTGATCTCAAGTTGCAACTAAATTCCCAATCATCACTAAATCTACTCTCAAACCACCGTATTGCCAAAAACTACTCTTCCATTGCACACTCTGATAAGTTTGCAAAAATTTCTATACTAGATCCATAAATTTTTTGTCTACCAAATCCATTTTAGCACCTACCAAAACAACGATAATAAATATTTTTTTTTCTAACAAATCCATGCCCACTCTCTTACACTTCTAGAAAACCTCTTCCATTCTCAACTCCTATCAATAGCCATTATGCACACCAAATCAAGCCCATCGGGGTGGATAGTGTTGGGTAGTCATAACAAAATGGTCAAAAATCAAAGATGAAGCGGTGAGGTTGGGGCCTTCTCACATACTTCCTACAGTGAGAGAAAACTAATCTAACTATTGAAATCACATCTAGGCACAAATAGTGTTCTCCACTTAGTAAATATGGAAGGAAATTGACTTGCATGTAGAATAGAAGGATCATAACAATATAGCTTGGCTCAAGATTAATCCTTCTATTAGAAATTCATAAATATAGCTCGAACCATTTGTCAAAATGCTAACTTAGTTGCCAAAGAGATTCCATTATGTTGGACAAAATCTTGGTTGTTAGCTTACCTAGAAAGTAAATAAAATAAGGTATATAGGCAAAACTTGTTTTTTTTTTTCAAAGTCCAACTCAAAGAAGTTTTAAAAAATGTTAGGTTTTCATTCACATCAATTCTAAAAGAAACTTCAAGAAAGACTACTTAGAAACTTTTGAAAGAAAATGATTGTATCTTAATTGTTGAACCCAAGGTTTCAAGTTTCGTGTAATTATAAATTTACACATGGATTTTGATGATAACAAATGAATTCAAAGAATAAAGGAGTCTCAAGCTCAAGTTGTCCACACAATAGAATCAAGCACATCAAGAAACCAAGCATGAGCAAGAAGGGAACAAGTTCACATTAAAGTCATAGAGTAATGTTGTAAATCTCTTAAAAATTCGAAATTAGGATTAAGGCTCAAAATTAATATTTTATCATAAAGCATTAAAATATATTTTCCACATGTGCATGAATATTTTGAAAATTAAATTTGAAAATTTTGAAAGATGATTGATTGTCATCTTTCACATGTGCATGACATGATTAAAGGTTTGAACTTTGAAAATATTAAGATGATTGATTGTCATCTTTCACATGTGCATGTTTTATTTGAATATTTTCAAAAGTGATGGATGCTTTTCTTGACTTATGCAAAAGGTAGATGTCTTTGTTTGAAAATTTTGAAAAGTAAAGTGTGCTCCTTTTGTCATATGCAAAAAGTAAAAGATTCGGTTTGAAATTTTTGAAAAGTAAAGTGTGCTCCTTTTGTCACATGCAAAAAGTAAAAAGATTAGGTTTGAAATTTTTGAGAAGTGAATGATGATGTCTTCGACATGGGAATCTTTTCAAATTTGAAATTGAAGACTCATTTGCCTATAAATAGCATACTTGAGTTTTGTAAAAATCACACCAAGAGCTTACACATCTATTGTTAAGTTTTGCATCATTCTTTCAAAGCTCTCATTCTCTCTTTTCTAAGGTTTTGAGCCTTAATTCTTGTTCTTTTTTAGAGAGATATAGGTTGAGCTGTATTGTTTCTATCTCACTCATTGAGGAGTGTACTTTGATAGTCTACCCACTATCAACTCTTGTATTTGTAAGAAGGTGCGTATAACCCTTGTGTGTGTAGAAAGTGTTCTACACGGGAAATAGTTAAATCACCAAGTGTGAGGTGATTGGAAGTGTAGAAGGTGTTCTACACAGATTCTTTAGAGCGGTGCTGCTCAAAAGTGTAATAGGTTTCTATCTCCACCCAAAGGAGATTGACTAGTGAATTCGGGATCCTCAAGGGGTAACTTGAGGCGAGGACGTAGGCAGTGGGGCTGAACCTCGTAAAAATACTGAGTTTGCTTTCTCTTACCCTACTCTTTACATTTCTTACAGTTTTATATTCTGTTTATATTTTATATTGTGTATTTGATTAATAAGTGTTAATTTTTATAATATAACCCAATTCACCCCCCTCTTGTGTTAGTCATTTGGGCAACAATTGGTATCAGAGATAGAGCTCTGTTATAAGATTAACTATCTTTTGAGTTAAGATCTTATGGCTAACATTGTAGCTTCATTAGTGAAGGTCAATCTAGCAGTCGGCCTCCACTCTTTTGCGGAGACAATTACTCATTCTGGAAAGTTAGAATGAGAATATTCCTTCAGGCTCAAGGTCGAGAAATCTGGAAATGCATTGTAAATGGACCTTATATTCCAACAAAAGTGGTTGATGGAGTAAAGGTCAAAAAGGAAGAAGAAGAGTTTGATCGTGAAGACGATAGACTTTATACTTTGAATTTAACTGCTATGAATTTATTATATAATGCTCTCAATGGTAATGAGTTTAATAGAGTAATGACTTGCGCTACAGCAAAGGAAATTTGGGATAACTTGGAAGTTACTTATGAAGGAACTTCTCAAGTCAAGGAATCAAAAATTTATATTCTTACTCATGAATATGAAATGTTTAAGATGAATGATGATGAATCTATTTCTAGTATGCACACTCGTTTTACTAATATCATAAACAGCTTGACAGCTCTTGGTAAAGTTTATTCCAAAGTGGAGATAGTAAGAAAAATTCTCAACTCTCTACCAAAACGTTGGGAATCAAAAGTGACAGCGATTCTTGAAGCTAGAGACCTCAAGAAGCTCGAAGTGAATGAACTCATCGGATCACTTATCACCCATGAGTACACATTGAAAAGAGGAGAAGAAGAAGGAAAGCAAAAAAAGAGCTTGGCACTCAAAGCCGTTCCTCGTGAAAGTGAAAGCGAAGAAGATGAAGAAAGCGATGACGAAGAGATTGCAATGAACACAAGAAAATTTAAGAGATTCTTGAAAAATAAAGCTCCTCCAAGGAAACCTTTCAAAAAATCTTCCAACAAAGATACAGGTAAAAATGATTCATTAATTTGTTATAAATGTAAAAAGCCGGGACATATCAAGGCAGATTGTCCCCTATTAAAGAAAGATCGATACAAAGGCAAGAAAGCAATGAAAGCTACATGGGATGATGATTCAAGTAGTTCAGACAGCGACGCAAGCAATGAAAAATCCGTAAATCTTTGTCTTATGGCTAAAGATGATATTGAGGTAACAAATTTTCGAAAATATTGAAAATCCTTCTTATGAAGAATTACAAAATATTTTAGAAGAGATATATGAGGAATTTAAAAAATTGGGTATCAAGTATACCGCGTTGAAAAAGAAAAATTCTTCTTTAACAAATGAAATTGATGTTTTAAGAAAAGAAAATACAGTTTCAAAAGATGAAAATGATGAACTGAAAAAGAAAGTGTCTGATTTAGAAAAGATTGTTGAAAACTTTACAAATGGAAAAAGAAACTTTGAAAAACTTCTTGGTAGTCAAAGATGTGTTTTTGATAAGGTAGGTTTGGGATACATGCCAAAAGAAAAACTCAAACCCTATTTAAATTTCTTTAATAAACCGATTAAATCAAAATTAGATTTTCAAAATTATTTTCATAAAAATAGATTTTTCAAAGAAAAATATTATTACAATCACTCAAAATTTTCAAATATGTCATATGTTATTTGTAATTTTTGTAATAGAAATGGTCATAATTATCATGCTTGTTCTATTAGAAGAAAACATACAATGACTATTAGGGCCATATCGGTACCAAAGAATCTTGTTTCTTCTAATACTAATAAATAAAGAACCCAAAGAACTTGGGTACCAATAATTTTTTTTTTAATTGCTTTTGTAGGTATGCATGAAGTCTTCTACAGGTAAAAGTAAATGGTTTTTAGACAACGGATGCTCAAGATACGTGACATGAGACAAAACTAAATTCATTGACTTCACTTCTAAAGAAGAAGGATGCGTGATATTTGGAGACAATTCAAAAGAAAAGATCATGGAAATAGAAGGAAAGATCATCAAGACTTAGTACAAGATGCAATCAAACAGTAAAAACATGTGAAAGATCATCCAGTAGAACAAATTTTAGGAGAACCTTCACGAGGTGTAAGTACTTGATCATCTCTTAAAAATATTTGTAATCACACTGTTTTTCTATCTCAAATTAAACCCAAAATATTGAAGAAGCACTTCTTGATGAATCTTGGATTCTAGCTATGCAAGAAGAGCTTAATCAATTTGAAAGAAATGATGTTTGGACACTTGTTCCTAGACCCAAAAATCATACTATTATTGGAACAAAATAGGTTTTTAGAAATAAGAAAGATGAGTATAAAATCATCACTAGAAACAAGGCTCGACTTGTAGCCCAATGTTTCAATCAAGAGGAAGGAATCGATTATGATGAGACATATGCACCAGTCGCAAGATTAGAAGCTATTCGAATGCTACTTGCATATGCTTGTTATAAAGATTTCAAACTTTTTCAAATGGATGTTAAAAATGTTTTCTTAAATAGTTTTTTTATTGAAAAAGATTTTTCAAGAGGAAAGATCGATATAACTATTTTCATCAAATATGAATAGAATGATATTCTTCTAGTTCAAATTTATGTAGATGATATAATATTTGGTGCTACTAATGAAAATATGCGTCAAGATTTTGCTAAGAATATGCAGGAAGAATTTGAAATGAGCATGATGGAAGAACTTAATTTCTTTCTCGGATTGCAAATCAAGCAAGCAAAAAGTGGAACATTTATTAATCAGTCAAAATATATTAAAGAGTTACTCAAAATTTGAAATGGAATGTGCGAAGGTAATTGGAACATCAATGAGTCCAACCACTAAACTTGATAAAGATGAAAGCGGTAAGCCAGTTGACTCAAAGGTATATCGAGGTATGATTGGTAGTTTATTATATTTGATAACTAGTAGACCTGATATTATGTTCAGTGTATGTTTATGTGCACGTTTTCAATCATTTCCAAAACAATCTCATTTGATTGCAGTCAAGCGGATTTTTAGATATTTTGCCAGTACCATTGACTTAGAGTTATGGTATCCTTAACACACTTCTTTCGATCTTATTAGTTATTCAGGTACCGATTATACTGGTTGCAAAGATGATCGAAAAAGTTTTAGTAGAACATGTCATTTCTTAGGTCATGCACTTGTTTCATGATTTAGTAAAAAGAAAATTCGGTTGCATTATCTATTACTGAGGCAGAGTATGTTGCTGTAGGCAATTGTTGTACTCAAGTTCTTTACATAAAACAACAACTTGAAGATTTTAAACTTATGTACAATCACATTCCAATCAAATGTGATGATACAAGTGCTATAAATTTTTCAAAGAATCCAATACAACATTCTCAGACCAAACATATTGAAATTAGATATCATTTTCTTAGAGATCATGTGCAGAAGGGCGATATTGTATTAGAATTCACTAGTACACATGATCAATTGGCAGAAATTTTCACAACCCCTACCAGAAGATAAACTATGCATAATTAGAAAAAAAATAGGAATTATGCATGCCATGAATATCTGCTAGATATTTTTATTCCATTATCTCAAATGACTTACAGAAACTTGAGACGTTTAGCCTCATCATTCAAATGCATTTGCTCCTCATAAATCATCATACCATCCTTGTCTAAAGGATTAGGCAATCGAAATGCAGAGGCAAGTAAGGATTTTAAATCCTTATTCTGTTGTTTTAAGTCTACTATTTTTTTGTTAGACTCTTGAACAAGTCGTTGAAGAATATCGATCTTCTCATTAAGCTTCTCTATCTCGCGGGTTTTGGACTGCAACCGAGCGGAAAAAGCAACAATGGAAGATGAGTATCGAGTCCCGAGACCCACAAGCTCGTAAATGGCATCATGATCTGATTTATTAGCCAAATCAGTGTTTTGCTGCTTCATGGCACCTACGACAGATGCAGAAATAGATTGATCACGAGAAGCATTGAAGGAGAATTGATGAGCCATTAAGATTTTGTAAAGTGAGAATAAAGATGAACTACAACAATGAGAAGAAGATTTGATGCGCATTAGATAAAGCTAAAAATTGCTTTTATAAAGATGGAAATAAGTAGAAGACAAATTGTCATCTCTTCAAATCTTATTTAGTCAAGCTTACAAGATATGTCGGATGCATATTGTCAAAAGTTACCGAACTAAACTAACGAGATTAATTATAATTGTCCCTGTTTCTCTCATGAAACGCTGCCATTATCTGCTGATGTTGACTCTGTGCTTGAACTCTTACTCGTTCTGATTCCTCTATTTGAAGTTTCAAAACACGAGCTAATTCCGTCAAATCTTTATTTTCTTGTTTTAACCTCTTATTCTTTCTGCCTTTATTTGCAAGCTTTTGATGTAGAACAGATATTTGATTGTTAAGTCGATCAACCTCATCTGCCCTCGCTAGTAATCTCCGAGACATGGTCGTAACAGAGGCAGCATATTGAGCATTGAGAGTTCTTGATGCTGCAACAACCTCAGAATCAGTTCTATTTGAAAAATGCATCTCTACTTCTATCATGGTGTTGACAACCTCATGAGATAAAATGACTGGTTGAGACGGTTCCTGATTCAAATCCGGAAGATTATTAGACGAAATTTTCTCCGCCATTCTATCGTTTTGAATAAAAAGAAACTGGATCAATGAGTAGTGTGAAAATTTATTTGAGTATCCGACAGGTAAAAACGGTCTTTTAAACAACAACTTTCAAATCTCGATAATATTTAATTTTTCAACAATATCACGCGGATTTGAATCTGCTTTCGCACCGACTGCTAGAGCTAGGCCTCCAACCTTTGCAGATTTTGTCAGACACGCGTGGCTCCGCACCGAATTGCCAGAGTTAGACTTCTAACATTTGCAGGTTTTGTCGGACATGCATGGCTCCGCACCGCATTGCCAGAGCTAGGCCTACAGCTTTTGCTGTCTTTGTCAGACACGGATAATTTCAATTATTCAACTTCAAATCTCTGGAACATCTAATTCGTCAATAACATTAAGCGGATTTAAATCTTCTTCCGCACTGAGATGATAAAATTCGGCTTCAACCTTTGCAGGTTTTGTCGGGCACGGGTGGTTCCAACTTCTACTCTCTATCGCACCGTTTTATTTGGTTATTGCTTATTACGAGAAAAAATCTTACTGAAACCAATTATGGTTCCTTTTTAATGATGCCAAAAGGGGGAGAAGTCTTATACTAGTATTATACTACCCTGTTATATATGCTAGAATCATGTTTATATTTTTCTTGAAATACTAACGCATATTTTCAAGAGGAGCTTAAGTATTAATACAGATTTCAGGTTCTATTAAGTATTTGTCATCATCAAAAAGGCTGAGATTGTTGAACCCAAGGTTTCAAATTTCGTGTAATTATAAATTTACACATGGATTTTGATGATAACAAATGAATTCAAAGAATAAAGGAGTCTCAAGCTCAAGTTGTCCACACAATAGAATCAAGCATATCAAGGAACCAAGCATGAGCAAGAAGGGAATAAGTTCACATTAAAGTCATAGAGTAATGTTGTAAATCTCTTAAAAATTTGAAATTAGGATTAAGGCTCAAAATTAATATTTTATCATAAAGCATTAAAATATATTTTCCACATGTGCATGAATATTTTAAAAATTTTGAAATATGATTGATTGTCATCTTTCACATGTGCATGACATGATTAAAGGTTTAAATTTTGAAAATATTAAAATAATTGATTGTCATCTTTCACATGTGCATGTTTTATTTGAATATTTTCAAAAGTGATGGATGTTTTTCTTGACTTATGCAAAAGGTAGATGTCTTTGTTTGAAAATTTTGAAAAGTAAAGTGTGCTCCTTTTGTCATATGCAAAAAGTAAAAGATTAGGTTTAAAATTTTTTAAAAGTAAAGTGTGCTCCTTTTGTCACATGCAAAAAGTAAAAAGATTAGGTTTGAAATTTTTGAAAAGTGAATGATGAAGTCTTTGACATGGGAATCTTTTCAAATTTGAAATTGAAGACTCATTTACCTATAAATAGCTCACTTGAGTTTTGTAAAAATCACACCAAGAGCTTACACATCTATTGTTAAGTTTTGCATCATTCTTTCAAAGCTCTCATTCTCTCTTTTTTAAAGTTTTGAGCCTTAATTCTTGTTCTTTTTTAGAGAGATATAAGTTGAGCTGTATTGTTTCTATTTCACTCATTGAGGAGTGTACTTTGATAGTCTACCCACTATCAACTCTTGTATTTGAAAGAAGGTGCGTATAATCCTTGTGTGTGTAGAAGGTGTTCTATACGGGAAATAGTTAAATCACCAAGTGTGAGGTGATTGGAAGTGTAGAGGGTGTTCTACACGGATTCTTTGGGGCGGTGCTGCTCAAAAGTGTAATAGGTTTCTATCTCCACCCAAAGGAGATTGACTAGTGAATTCGGGATCCTCAAGGGGTAGCTTGAGGCGAGGACGTAGGCAGTGGGGCTGAACCTCATAAAAATACTAAGTTTACTTTCTCTTACCCTACTCTTTACATTTATTACAGTTTTATATTCTGTTTATATTTTATATTGTGTATTTGATTAATAAGTATTAATTTTTATAATATAACCCAATTCACCCCCCCTCTTGTGTTAGTCATTTGGGCAACATTAATAATAAATGAAGACATGCCATACCGACCACTTTGCTAGAAATTCATGAAAGGATTTGCTCAAGAAGTGTAATATGAGCATAAGGAGGTCTGAATATTGGGGAGGATCAACTTAAAACTAGTTAGGCAAAACCCAAGGGTAGTGATGATTAAAGCATTTGAATAGAAGAGAGTTGATTTTTTTTAAAGTCCTATACATGTCAATACACATGCAAGCGAACGTCTTTACGATGGAATATGGCACATCACAACTTAATCCAAGTTGACCCAAATGCATCAAAATATTTACGAGAAGTCGTGGTTTTATATTAAAGTCATGCATAAAATTTTTATGTAAAGCCATGCATTATATTCAATAAAGATTTATGCATAAAAATATTTATGAAAATTCATGATTTTATGTGAAGAAATATTTATTACAATATTTTATGAAAGAATATGATTTTATATAAAATTTATGATATGAAAAATATGCAAGTATCATTATGATGAAATAGGAATGATAAGATATGTAATAGCCTATGTTATGTTATGATATGAAGATGTAATCGGTGCAAAATTGCAAGTGCACAATATCGTAGTTTTATAGTAAAGTGATGAGAAGAGTATCATTCTCAGGGATTGGTAACTTACTTTTCACAAGTACCGAATGATACTTGTGACGCTCCCAATTTACGTCTAAGATTTAACGTAAACCGGAGTGTCATGATAAGTAACACTTGGCTACTCACCCCCGTACTTATCAAAATTTAATGCAAATCGCAACGAAAAAATTCAGAGAAAAAAAATTAATTTCTAGTGATCACATGGTAGCATTAAAATTACAATTATTCATATCATAACATCATCTCCTTACATGCCTAACCCAATTAGTTTTCTTATATACAAAATTACAAGATTTATCAAATATTTTCATAAGGCCACCTCGGCTCCTTCTTCCTTTACTGAAATTTCTTCCCGTATCCACACCGATCCTTACTACTATTAATTGGTCAAAATTAAGCAAAGTATTCCGAGAGCCCTTCAGGGTTCCTCCGAGTCTCTCAAGTAACTAGGGCCTTGTCCATGTCCATAATCAATCCTGCAGCGAAAATCAATTTTCAAAAGAAAAGAAACATACAAGAATGAGATTTCCAGGAAAATCTCAGTAAGTACACACGTAACTTAATAAAAGCATAGACATCATAAAATAATCATATACAAGCCTAACAACTAGAGTATGCATTTATGGCATGCTGTATGTGACTCATGCATGACTTGGACTTATAAAACTTGTATCATGCATGTACTTTTCATTCTTATCTTAAAATCCTTGTTCTTATAAGTCTTTACTAATATCCACTATTATTATCCGTAGGCCATGCCACTATTGTTACCCGTGGTTGGGCTATGCCACTATTGTTACCCATGGTTGGGTCATACCATTATTATTACCCATGGTTGGGCCATGCCATATCCTTTCTTATTTCTTAAATGCTTGATATAACTTGTGACAACACTTACATGACGACATGTAATGTAGATTTTTCTTAAAACAGACATCATGATTTATGATGACACGTAGAGACAAAATGTAATATACACATAAACTTAGACTTATGACATGCATATTGTATGTCCATATGAACTTTATAAACTGTGAGAACATTACACATCATATACACATGTATTTACGTCATATCAGTTCATAGAATCAATGCATACTATGATCAATTGGGTTATTATTTCAATCCCAATTTCATCCTTGATTAAGTCCTTATCTCTTAAAAGTTAAAACATAAAAGTTGTATATATTTTCTTAGCTTTCCATAACTTTTTGAATCACTCAAATCCGATATCAAATGAGCAAGTTATGGTCGTTTTACCAAAAAATATCAAATATCTCCCCGTATCTTGCTCGAGCCAGAAGTCAAGCGAGGGTCGAGCGAAGTCTCTGCTTAAATCTCGATTATGCCTCTTCAAGTCCAATTTTGACCTTTATAGAATTCTTATCTCTCAAAACTTAAAACACAAAAGTTGTATATTTCTATCTTATCTTTCCATAGCGTCTTGAATAATTCAATTTCGACATCACACTAATAAGTTATGACCAATTTATCATAGGATGTTAAATCTGTCAACATAACCCCTTTTAAATCCGAAAGTTACTAGGGTTGATCTATCATTTTTTTCCAAATCAAGACCTCATAATTTCATTAATCTTCTTCATATAACATCATAGAATATATTCCTAAGGTCTCATAATTTTCCAAGCATTTTATCATAGCAAAAATCACACCAAAACTCAATAGGCTTCAATTTAACACATAAACTAAATTTAAGCTCAAATAAATATCAAACATGATCTAATCACCAAATCACTTATTCTATGCCAACATTAAGTTAATATATACACTCACTATTTCTCCAATGCTTGTTAGAAATGATCAATCCAATCCTTGCAAGATTTCTCCTCAAGATCACTCACTTAGCTCACTTAGGATGTATATGGAGGTTAAGGAACTTGAGGAGAGTTTTCTTTGGTTTCCTTCAAAGGGATTATGTGCTATGCTTCCCAAAGAGAGTTAGAAGACTCTCAAATGTCTCTTTATAGGGGTGGTGGTCAACCCATATGAAGGAAACCATAGGCTTCTAGTTTGCATGGGATGAGGTGTCCCTCCTAAACCTTTTCCATGATTAAACTAAATCCCCAAAAAATCTTAGGCTTTGCAGCTGAAATTATCATCCAATGGTCAGTATTTGAGATATTTTTGCAGCCCATTTGATCAATTATTGAGGTAGAAGCTTATGGGATAAGGGATGAGATGGCATCTCACCTAACCATGCATGCATCACCCTTTCCAGCCTTCATCTAGTTATCCACACCCCTTAGCCTTCCCCTAACCCATTTAGTTACTTTCTAACCGCCTTAAGACTCTACTTAACAAGTTCTAGAAGGCCCATTCTTGATTTAGTTAGGATAGAATCCCATTTGGATCCATATTCTCCAACTCGAGTTCTGTTTAAGCTCAGTCCAGAGTTGTCCACTTGCTTCCGAAATAAGTCATTGATATTGTCCAAATATGCAAAAACTTTTAACATAAAAGTTTTATATCTATCTCGTAGGATTCTATACGAATTAAAATCACCTAATTTGGATCTCATATGAGTAACGTAGGCGCATTACACTAAAATTCGACAGTTTAATCTGAGAATGCCTATTCCGAGCACCAAGTGTTTGATCTTTGATTCTATCACTTCCTTTCGCATTTATACCCTAAATTTTGAGAATTCCACTTCTTCTAAGTTCAACTTGAATTTCTCTAGTTGATACCTTGAACCAAATCTCAAAGGTCCTTCCATAATAGTTTCTAGAATGCATAATTTCACCTATCCTTAGCTCAAAATTCTCATTTAAATCTCCAACTCTATTTTTGTAGAATATATTTATCCAATAAATTCCTCTAAAAAGAAATTCAAGTAAAAATTCATTTTGAGAAATTTCGGGCTATTACAATACTAATCTCGACTTTATTTAAAAAAGTCTCTAAGATTTTTATATTTGCTATTTGAAATAAAATCTATCCAAGGAAAATATTCAAAGGAAAAGAAAGCTATCTTTTTTTTTAAAATCAACCAAAAAAAGAACTTCTAAGAAATCGATTTCGTCTAATCCCTCTCTATGTTTTTCTCATCTAATTAATTGAATTTAGTTCTCTCTTTTTGTTAGCAAAATCTTCAAACTCATCCAAAGGCCTCTTTCGATAGTCAATTAAAAATATTCATGTTCATTATTTTACACAAGACTATGCAAAATAATCAAGCGAAAAAGCATTAAGGCTAACGATTTTAAGACTATATAGGTTCATATAAGTCTTTCAATATAAGGAAATCATTTGTATAGGGAATCTTTGCTCCGTGTTTTGAGGGACCTTTGCATTTTTTGATTTCAAACTTTGCCACCTAGGGTTTGACCATGGCGGCAGCGTCCGCCTCTCCTTCGCATGGGGAGGGGTCTTCTGGCGATGTTGGGGGTGATGGAGGGGCACTTTTGTTCGTTCAGATGCTCAAAGGAACGTCGATCTCATCGTCTTCTTCATATAAATTGTAAATGCGTTATCCTGTTAATGTAAATGGAGAGCCTTGGTTTATATTTACTGAACCTAAAACGACAAAACTAGCTAAAGATCTTCGGTTTGCTTTGGTGATGAAATTCATTTGGATGAGATCAACAATTATTTTCTAAAGTCCACGAATATCCAAACTCAAATATTATAGTCTGCAATACCTCGAACCCGGCACTGATACAAACTATAATGCCCAAACCAGTTGGGTCAAAGAATTACTTCTTGTCACTTAAAATCCTATCTTATCATACAGATATAAGCTCCACTAGTTTTCAATTACTCCTAGATCTCATTGTTTTAAACCAACTACTATAAAATAATTAATTAAGAATACCACAAAGTTTCAAAATTAACGTCAACTTTCCAAAATATCAAATCAACAGAGCAAAATGAAAATACTGAATGAAATCCTTGAATAACCTAAGTATATCATGTGCTTAATACACTATGCTCACATAGCCTTACCTGTGGGGCTCATCTTGGGAAAACCTTGCATGAATTAAGGTGGCAATTAAGTTCAAGTGTGCGGCTGTTTTAAAATAAAACTATAAGCAAACTATGTTGTGCCGAAGTGAAGTGTAAATTGGAAGTCATCTATCCTTGAAGTGTAAGGCTCGGCCCAAGAGATGCCTCCTAGCCCAATCGTGTTGCTTGCTATTTTTTTTTTTTCTTTTCTTTAAACATTAATTCCTATCTTGACCTACCTAAAGAAAAGTTAAAAAAAAAAAAAAGAATAAGATGTCAATAATGTGTTGTGCATGTAAAGAATTATTATCCAACTAAATCACAAGTTATAAATTTTAGCATAGATTATGCTATAAATCAATTTAAATCACAACTTGATTTATATCTATTTACCATTTTTCATCTAAAATCAATGATAATGTCATACAATAATCAAAATATATTGATTTTAAATGTATAAAATATGCAATAATTTAGCTCAATTATTAGACCAGGGGCTTCGTTCAATAGCTCCTCGCATCAAGAGATCATGCAAAACTATGTTGAATGGGCATTGGGAAGATGTACACGGTTGGTGGATAGGCACTGGATGTAGTGGAAATGCGTGGTACATGCATCATGCTTCCAAATAGGAATGTGCAATTTTACATCAAGTCAAAAATGCTCTACATCTAAAGAAAGACTTAATATATGTGTGACAGCTTGATGATAGCGGTTATGCAATAGATGTCCTAGAGAAGTGTGAAAGATCACTAAGGGTGCAATATTCTTGTTGCAAGAAATCTAATTCTTTGCATTTAACATCAAGATCTAGTGATGTACAAGGAAAAAAATAGTACAAAAACACAAGTTTGATCGCACAAAATATATGAGGAAGCCAAAGAGAGTCAACTTTGTTGTTTCTCGTGTAAGTTCTAGGAAGTTGTCTGACGTTGCCAAAATCAGTTCGAGACCAAATATTCCTACTGTAGTGGAAGTTGTGAATCACCTATTGAATGAGTTGACTAGGGGAAATGTATGTAAAATACTCAAGTCGGGCTTGACTTCAGTGTGTCTTCTGGCTTGAAGACAGTATCAGTGAACTATAGAGGTGGTAGGTTTCGGTAGAAACAGTGGAGGGTATGTGGAGAAACAGTCTCCAAGTGGGAGATTGTTGGGTTGTATGTGGAAGCTGGTTTGTGAGCAAAAATCGAGAAATAAAGAGTTTGCATGATTATCGCTCGACTTGGCACTCAAGCGACGCTCACTCGAGTCTTGTGCGATAGTGGGCTCGATCAAGACACAAACCTTAGTGTTCACTTGAGCAACGCTCTAAACACTGCTTGAGTCAATGTTCATTGATTGTTCACTCGAGGCGCACTTGACACGATACTCGAACGAAGAACCCAATTTTTGCTAATTAGGATTTCCATTGTTGTTTACTATAAATACATAATATTTGACTTATCGTGTATGATTTTCAACATATTTTTAAGAGAGAACAATAGTCATGTGAATGCATATTGTGTGAGAATAAAAGTTAGAGAATGAATTGAGATAGAGTGATTAATACTACAAGAAAACTGTTTATTTGTAAATAGTTATTTCTAGCAAAATGCTTATTTCTAACTAAAATCAGTCTGTTTTGATCGTAAATAATCATTTTTGTTGCAAATAATTGGTCGTAAAAATCGATTTTTCTTGTATGATTGTAATCTCCTTTGATTGATCAAATTATTGTAGCTTTGTGGACATAGACAAGTTGGCAAACCACGCCAATTATGTGTTGTGTCGTGTTTGTTTGATCATGTGCTTGTTTTCTTTGGTTGACATCATTAATGGGGGGGGTGTGTGTGTTTTGCACAACATGGAACATGTTGAAGAGACTCTCAAGAGGAAGCATGAAGGGTGGCTGACAAATAGGTTAGAACTCTAGATCAGGAATATACCATGAAAGCAAATAAAGTTAATTACAAAATAAGGTTTCACAAATTATGTGTTTGTTACCTACATTGCGTGAAGCGAATATGAGCAAATCTCATAGTATTTTAGAATTATATACTCGAACAATCTTCTAATGTGTGTATATGATTAAATCTCATTTCTACTTTGTAGTTCGAGCCCTGTTCCATCGACCATTTTCAAAACTTATTGAACTCTTGGGTACGTATGCAAGTTTCATTTGCCAAATTTATCAGATTTATTTAACCTTTTTATCCCTTTTTCTATGTATTAATATTTTATATGATTAAATTGTCAATTGTGATCTGTTGTTGGCAAAGATATCGAGCATTTATATGAAGTGAAGTTGGTCCATCAGCAATCCCTTCAACTTCTGCATCATATGTGCAATGAAATCTTAATTTCAGATGTGAAAAGAAGGTCTGATGGTAGTGTTTATGCTGCCATTTTTCGTTCAATTAAAGAAGGGGCTTTTGGGTTTGTTCACGACGTAGTGAAGGCGAATCCAGATCTTGTGTGGAGCAAATTAGATTGCAATTTTGGAAATATATTCTCGTATGCTGTCCTATGCCGCCAAGCTAAAATCTTTAGTCTTATATATGGACTAGATCTGAAGAACTTCTTCTTAAGTGATAGAGATAACTCCGGCAACAATATATTACATATGGCAGGGATGTCACCAGTTTCCACTGTGCTTAATAGCATACCAGGTGCAGCTTTACAAATGCAAAGAGAATTACAATGGTTTAAGGTCATCTTTCTTCACTTTCTATCATTTAATAAGACATCAATTCAACCAAATGGGGAATCTCATTGAAATTCCTAGAATTATATCTAGATATTCCTAGATTCCTCATTTGGTTGAATTGATTGGGTCATGAGTCCATGATTAGTCTTTGTCAGTTGGAAATTTCTATAAATCTAGGAGTTCCATCACACATAAATAGACTCAATATTTTTGGTAAGTAGGATTAGGTGTTTCTTTTGTTTGGTGTTTTCATTTTCTCCGGTTTTTTTTTTTTTTGGGTTATGGTTCTAGCTAGCTTTCAGTTTTGTTGTGGAAAATTAAAAGTCCCAATCAATTATTAAAAAGGTTAATGGAGTGAAGTTCAGGTCCTATATATTCAATTAGAGCAATATATTTATATAACTATATTATAATCTCCTTTAAACTAAGCCTTATGATAGTAGCATTTAAATAAAAAACTGAAACTCGTTATTTTAATCTCAGACTTTATATACCTTTCTTCAATTTAAAAAGAGTTAAAAAAAAGTTTGTAGGGATATCATTACTAGTCTTCTTTAGTTTTTCCTATTTCATTCACATACATGAACATATCCTACACTCTATGTTTCACAGAAAGTCATGATTTTATTTGAATCTAGTACGTAAATAAAGCTTGGCAACGAAGCTATTAAAGTTGATATTCACTTTCCGTTTATTAATTACATGATAAAGTCCTTTGGTTCGTGTCATTGATTGATATGTACTTCAATAAATATTTTGGTAAACTATCTTTAATTTGTGTTACATATGTAGGAGGTCGAGAGTATTGTCCATCCAAAGGTCAAGGAAGTTGTAAATAAAGATGGCATGCCTCCACAAGAGGTGTTTACAAAACACCACAAGGACTTGATGAAAAAGGGTGAAGTATGGATGAAGGATACTGCAACTTCTTGCACAGTAGTAGCCGCTCTAATTCTTACTATCATGTTTGCTGCAGCCTTTACTGTTCCAGGAGGCAACAATGATACGGGTCTGCCAATATTCTTCAATAAAAAATTGTTTAGACTCTTCATAATATCTGATTCTCTATCACTATTTTCCTCTGCATCTTCTTTATTGATGTTCTTGGGAATCCTCACATCACGTTATGTGGAAGAAGACTTCTATAAATCCTTGCCCAAAAAGATGATAATAGGACTTTCGACTCTTTTCTTCTCCATTGCAGCCATGATGGTAGCCTTTTCTGCAGGCATTTTACTTGTGCTACAGGAAGAATCGTGGACGGTTGTTCCGGTCATATCTTTGGCTAGTGTTCCTGTCACTCTCTTCGTATTGATGCAATTCCCCCTTCTTGTAGATATGTGCATTTCAACTTATGGACCTGGAATCTTTGATATGAAAATGAAACGATGGTTTTAATGTCTTTATCCAATATAACCTAAAGATGTTCAATCAGCCATTGACAAAATTGTCAATATTTATATATTTTCTTTTATCCATCAAGAAGAGATTGTTAATAACTGAATTTCAGCTGGGTTATGTTTATATAGTTTGTCATTTCTTTGCTTTTAGACCTATTACATTTCATCCTAAGGTCATGATGAGTACATAATATATTTTTAATGAGTTTTAAAAAGATTGATCAAAGAAGCTTCTCTCTCTTGACCCCCCCCTAAAAAACCTTAGGTTTTCTCCTTTCAACCGGTGGCGGCACAGGAGAGGGGAGCTCTGTCTCCCCCCTGCCCTCTCTCCTCCCTCTCCCTCACCCTCTCTCGCTCTCTCATCCCCTCCCCCTCTTCTCTTCTCTTCTCCCTCTTCTCTCTTTCTCCATTCCCCCTTTTATTTTCATGTTTTTGTGCTTTTTGTTCTCCTTTCGGTTGCAGCTGCCACTAAAGAGGGTGGTTTGGTTGCTTGGTTGACGAGGCGGAGAGGATGTTGGCGGCTCTGCTATGGTTTCCGATGGTTTCGATTCGAGTTTTCCCTAAGTGGTGCTCCTCATTTTGATCTGCCTTCGGCGTTCCAGAGTTTATATGCGCCTTACCATTAGACAACCATGGAGTTGATACGCAATATTGGGAGTGATCCAATGCCGAACGCAGTGGCGCGTGGGCCACACGCGCGAACTAACCAGATTGGACGAAAATCCACGCGCCTCCTCCAGGATCCTATTGGCCACCTTGCGTGATTTTTATGAGTTTGGGACTTTTGGCCCTCTCATTTTTCTCTAGCTGACACTCCCCAAGGGTGGCGTGTGATTGTCACACACCACCACAACCACTCTTTGTTGTGCTTTAAATTCCTCTAAGGTTGAAATGTGAATCCATATCTGTGTCCATACATAATCCATTTTTTCCATGTTTATTTTTGTTTTGTTATTTGTTTTAGTTGAATAAAAAATACAGTTAATCTCAAGAACTTTTAGTACATAAAGTGTCCGTAAATCCATCTTAGAATGGATGTGGACTTGTTAGTTTGTTTTGTTTGTTGTTATTTTGTCTTGGACAGAGTTAGCTGTCTCTCAGATAGTGATCTGGAAAGGTTTACAGTCTAGGCTAGATCATGTCGGTCGCGTTAGTGTATTGGGGAGTTACAGATGGTTGTCAGTTGGCTTGTACTTTAAGTTTCAAGTCTAGTTATAATGCTCGATATTAATGAATACAGATTGATTTTCTTTTAAAAAATATATATATGTTTGACCAGAGTAAAAATTAAAATCATACAAAACTAAGGGTCAAGACTCAAGGCCTGTAACGATAAAACAACTAACCAAATATAAAACTAAGGACCAAGGCTCGTAACAAGCAAATAACAAATTTATAAAATAGAAGAATGTAGACTACTCTAGTGATTAGATAGATAAATTCAAAGATAAATTTGCTAACCCAGACCGACGACTTGAAATCAAAGTTAAAGAATAATAAAAGATTCTAGAAGTTTAGAACAATAGAACCCGACGACTTGAAATCAACACAGAGATGAGGCAAGCTGAGAGATCAACGCGGCAACGCGAACGCCCACAAGGCTTCGACGTCGAGGGACTTGTTTCTTACGAAATCGTCAAATCGCTCAAATAGCCCAGGCCAATGAAGTGATTTGTAAGAAGAAATAACTCAAATAGTTCAAATAACTCACTGCTCGGCAACGTTGGGAAGAAGAAATAGCTCAGGAGCAAGTGCAACGTTAAAGTCAAATGTTTCTTTGGTAAGTGAATTATTTTATTTGAAGAAATAGGCTGATCTCAGGCTCAGAACAGGCTTGGGTTACTGGGTAGTCAAAATTTCCTAAGGCCCGGGAAATAGACTTATAGAGAATTTTTAAGGGTCCAGGGTACCGGTCCATAGCAGGGACGGAGTACAAGAGAACTGCAGCATCGTACCCATTGGAAGTCTGTTTCTAACACTTTTTATTCTTTATAGTATATAACAGATGAATCTAAACTTGTAGCGGGTAATTTCAGCATTGGGAGAGAGGCAAAATAAGGGAAGAATTTTGTAGGTATCAGAAAAATGATAGTATTTTATATATTAACTAAATTTTTCAAACAAATTTGAGGATTGAAGCCCCCAAAGATAAACGTAGTTCTGCCCCTATTCGAGCCTATTTACGGGGTGAACAGAAGTGTAATCAAGATTTAGTGTTTAGGAAGCGATTGATCAAGTGTGTAATACGTATGAGTATAAATAACGTGTATCTTTTGCATATGACTATATATAAATTTATAATAAAATTAGAGTGAGATTAGATGAGTATAATCAATTAATTTTGACAATCATATAAATTTATAATCAATTCGAAGTAACAATCAAGAAAATTAGCAATTAAAAAATGTTTCATAATTCACAAAAAATCCAACATCAACCAATCAACAATTCACCAAATCCATGGCTAACAAACAAAACTTGAATCAAGAAATCCGAAAAGATAAACATAAAATTTGAAGAAGAGAATAAATTAAACTTAATAGGCGATAATAACACAATTACACAGTGTTAAAAAAAATAACACAGCGGGTCACCTTTTTTCAATAAGCTAGCGAGACTTGCAATTGATAAACTTACGATATCTTTAATCTCTATAATTTTTAATAATACAGTTCCACATTGCTTACAAACAATTGAAAATATTCTCATATTCTTAACTATCAAATATCATCATCATTATTATGGATTAATTTATGATAACCAAAAAAAAAAATGAAAGAATTTAGTGGAATTTTTTGGGTAGTATTTTAATCTAATTAGATTTGCCCGTGCAAGAACTCTTATAATAAATACTAAAATGACAAAATTTTCAAACCTTTTAATGAAAAACATTCAAAAAATATCTTGAATTATAAAAGATTTGTGATTTCAAGTTTTCAACCAAATAATAGGAGCATTGAGCAGACCAGCAAATGAAGAAGAAGAATAAAGAGAAGAATAAATATTGGAGTTTTGGGAGATAATTTCATTAAAAATTTGGATATTAGTGAAATTAAAAATTAGAATGGAATTAAATAAATATTGTAATATAGAAGATAATTTGTGTAAAAATTCGGGGGGAGGGGATTTTCTTTTTTTAATAATAGAGGAAGTTTTTTATTATATATATATTTTTATATTTTTATATATTATATATTATATTATATAAAATTATATAATATAAATATATTATATATATTCTTTTTTTAAAAAAATTCTTAATTGTTATCCATGTACCTACCTATATTCCTATTCATTGAGACAGTTCTTTGCTTTTTTCTTTTGAAGAAAAGGACACTCAGTTTCATTCATTTATAACAAATCATGAATACAATGAGGAAAAGCTTCCATAGAGATGCGTTCTTCAGCTAGATCTAGAGCATTATGGGCCAGATAATGGGTTACTAAGTTAGCTATTCTAGGTACATGGGTAATGGCCCAACAGCTAAAATGTTCTAGTAATTTCCTGCAATCTCAGATTGCTAATCGCGTAGAACTCCAATTCTCCTTCTTGCTCTGGAGAGCTTTCACTATGAGTAGGACACCTTTCAAAGATTACGTCCGAGTTCAATCCCAGCTGAGTGTAGAATAACACTGCCTTTAAAGCTGCGATTGCTTCACCAAGAAAAGGATCTGAGAAGGAGTCCTTGGAGGTTGCAAAGTGGCAAGAACTAAGCCCTGGCAGTTTCGTACTATGATTCTGATGCCGATTCTGCAATTGAGTTCGTCTATTGCTGCATCCTAATTAATCTTGTAGTGATTGATTGGAGGTTTTTGCCACTAAGCAGGTATTGACTTTGAGATAATCTGCTTAGAGATCTTTTTTCCAATCTTGTACAATTTCTAGTCTGCTAGTCTATTTTTGACTTGTATCACCTGTTGTGGAGGAGAGAAAAGATCTTCGAAGACCACTTTGTTCGCTTTTACTAGAGGTTTTTGACGACGTGAGCTGCTTCCGCTATGGTGTCTTCTGATTCTGAATTGAAGATGGTCTCGAGGATGTCCATGAAAGGACCCTCTGTGGTTATGCACTTCTGCAACTTTCTGGAACAACTATTCCAAACATCTTGAGCTGCTACGCAAGACCAGAATGCATGAGTGGTTGTTTCGGGGTGTTGGAGGCAGAGGGGGCAATTTGGTATTAGTGATCCACTTTTTGAGGAGGTTGACCCGAGTAGGGAGGATGTCTTTCGCTACCATCAAAGTAGGACTCAAATTGAGTGAGACAATGTTTGTTTCCACAGGTTGGACCAAATAGTGGGGGGAGGAAAGGAATCTGATGCTTGGCCAGTCTTATTGGCATTTATGGAGCCTTGTAAGTGATATGCAGACTTAACGAAGGACTTCCTGTCTGAGGTGCATCTCCATGTGAGTTGTTCCTGACTGCCACATGGACTGATGTGAATTTGAGAGATGGTGGCTGCTTCTTCAGTAGAGAAAATATCTTCAATGAGGTTCCTCTTCCATTGGTTAGTGTCATGGTCGATCAACATAGATACTTTGGCATCCTCTTGCAGAATCGGTGAAAGAGTTTGGATCTTGAAAGAAGATGGGATGGGCACCCATTTGTCCCTCCAGATGTTAACAGAAATACCATTTGCCGATTTTCCAGAGAAGTCCTTCCCTGAGGAGAGGTCTCGCTGCAGTGAGACTTTAGGCTAGACAAACGAATCACCTTCTTTTAGTTTAGCATTTAGAAAATTTGATCATTTATAGCACTTAGCCTGTAGTACTTGGAACGCTAGGGAGGAGGGGAATTGTAGCAACCTCCATCCCTATTTAGTAGGAGAACTAAGTTGAAATCCTCGAAGTCTCTGAACCCGAACCCTCCCTGTTCTTTGGAGATGCCTAGTCCTTTCCAACTCATCCAATGAACTTTGGATCTTTGCTCCTTTTGTCCCTACCAAAAGGTTTACATAAGCCTATTGATGCTTTTAAGGATGGTCTTTGGGATTTTTAAAATTCCCATGTTATAAGTAGGAATGGCTTGGATCACCGCCTTAAGGAATATCTATTTTCTCACTTGTGAGAGAAAATTGGTTTTCTAATTACTCATATATGCTTTTATCATTTTTAAGATCGGGTTGAATGCTCTTGTTCTATGCCTTCCAACAAATGGAGGGCATCCAAGATATCTTTCAAAAGAACCTGTAGCCCGAATTCCCGCACTAGATAGGATAGCTTGTTGACACTCCACTTTGGTAGTTTTGCTGAACATGATTGACTTTTTTTCCAAGTTGAGTCTTTATCCCAAGGCAAGTTCATGAGCATTCAAAATACCATATAACCTACTTTATTTAGAAGGGAGAGCTTTACAAAAAACAAGACTATCGTCACCAAAAAATAAATGATTAACAAAGAGGGCATCTCGGCCTACAAGGAAAAGAGTAATTTTGCCATTTTGTTCAACTTTAATTAAAGCTTCACTAAGGCATTTAGAATATAAAATACAGAGATAGGGGGATAGGGGTCATCCCTATACATTGCATGATTAGATCAATAACTGAATTGTCAAACCCCATTCTTACCATTGCCGCTTGTAGGAAACCACATTCAACCCTGGCGTACGCCTTACTCATGTCAGGTTTGAGTAACATGTAACCATCTTTTTGCCTTTTGGTTTGCATGAAATAGAGTAGTTCATAGGCCACCAGTATATTAACAGAAATTAGGCGTCTCTGAAATGTAAGCACTTTGGGTGGGTGAAATCAATTGGGGGAGGATTGATTTTAGCTTATTTGCTATTACCTTTGGAATTAACTTATAAATATAGGCCTAAAATCAGCAACTAGCTAAGGGGATTGCTTCTTTAGGATAAGTGTGATAAAAGTCTGGTTTCTATCCCTGAAGTCAGCTCTTGGGTGAAGCATTTCGAGAACAGTATCTATCACATTTTTTTCCACTATTTGCCAATGATTTGGTAGAACAAGGCTTGTAATCTGTCAGGTCCTGGAGAGTCGAGAGAGTTCATGTCAGTTATCGCCATTTCCACTTCCTCTCTTGTGTAAAGTTGGTGAGATGAGTGTTCATTTCAAAGGAGACTGTTGGACTCATGTTTGCCAGGAACTCATCAATGTTTGCCAGTTGAGAGGAAATAAATAACAAGTTATAAAAATTATGGAATTATCTTCCTATTTCATTGGGTGAGTTTATCTTCTGTCCCATCTCAATCCATATTTTATTAATGGAGTTTCTCTACTTTCTTTGTGTAGTGCAATGGTGAAAATATTCTGTGATCCTATCACCTTCATGTAGTCAGCGCTGCTTAGCTCTATGTTTCCAAATAACATCCTCCTTTTCTAGCAAACTGTCCAACTTTCTTTGAATGGAGTTTATCTGATCAGTTAGGTGGCCATCATTCCTCTCTTGAAGAGAACTCAGGGTATCTCTTTTGAGTTAATAGTTTTTTGTTTGTTCTCTCTCTCAACTAAATACCACTCCTTTAGTTGGAATCTACACATTTCAATGCCTCTCCTAGTGATATCAGCCTTGGCACCTGATTGTAGGGAACCCTTCTAAGCTCTTTTGATAACCTCAATACATTTACTATTTTTTTACCATGCCGCCTCAAATCTAAAGACTTCTCTGGTTAAGATAAGATTGGCGTCGAACTCATTGCTTAGTACCACCAATTGGTTGTGGTCCGAACTCTAGACGAGTAGTACCTCAATAGAATTCATTGAGTAGAAATGGTGCCAGGCACAGTTAGTTAATGCCCTATCAAGACGTTATTTTGTAAAATCTTCTCCTTGCCTTTTATTGCACCATGTGAATTTAGGGCCTAAATAATCGAGGTCCCCTAAGTCACAATCAATTAGGGCACTCCTAAACTCTTCCATCTAGCATTGGGGTTTGAGAGATTGTCCTGTTTTCTCCCCTTGAGAGATAATCTCATTGAAATCTCCCAAGCACAATCAAGGGATATTATGTCCAAGATTAAAAGTTCTAAGGAGGCTCCAGCTCTCCTTTCTCTTGGTTGTTACTGGTTGACCATATAAAGCAGTAATGATCCCAAAATTTATAGCAAATTCAGGTCTGAATTTAATGAAATGCGACTATGTGAATAAGAATCTAGTTCTGCAAAGGTAGACTTAGACCACATGGTTGTTAAGCCTCCACTTCTCCCAACATAATCGACGATGAAACTATTATCAAACCCAAGCTTATTTTGGATGTATTCCATTTATCTTCTATGACATTTTGTTTCGATAAGGAACAGGAGGCTTGGGGATTTTTCTCTCACCAGAATATAGAGTTCTTGAACTGACCGAGGGTTTCCCAACCCTTGGCAGTTCTAGCATAGGGTCTTCATGGTGATTGACAGGGTTGTTGAACAGTCTCTGCCAATAATGCATGCTTAAATTTCTTTGAGCTGGTTGGGTTCTTGCTGATAGGACTAGCATTTCTTTCCTTCCTCCCTTCCCGATCACGATTTTTTTTGTGAATGTAAAAGAGATTTTGAAAAGTTGGCCAAGTTGCCCTTTGCCCTACACTTCCAATTAGAGGTAGGGGACCTTTTTGAAGACTTCCCAATTTTTAAAGGTAAAAGGGGAGAGGGGGAGTTGACCTGGGTGCAGAATTCTGTAGTAATCATGTCATGGTCCTTTTGTATTGGATTCGTAGTAGCCTTTGCAGGGTGTGTTTGGGCAAAGCAGGTCCTATCTCCATGCCCTTGCAAAGCCAACTTAAGGGAGCCCTCTAGGTGGGTGAAAGGATCCTCAAAAGGAGTTGTGAATCCCTCTCGAATATTCAAGCCTAGAATTATCTAACAATTTATCAGTAGGTCCTAAAGTTTTACCTAGTCTATAATCGGCGGACTCCCTGACATTTGGAGTTGACCTTAAGCCTTGTGAATCGTCTGGGGCACTGTGAATGTGGTTTTTTCCCAACCCTGGTCTGTCGGAAAACCTTTGCCAGCCATTGTCGGAGCCCCCTTCAATGTCTCTGCTATTGGATCGATTTTGAAAGCTATCTAGTTTCGTTGGTTGCCCTGTTGTTAGAGTTGGTATACTTCTCGTGTCCTGCCGTCTGAGCTAGAGCTTGGGCAGTTTGTTAGGTTGTACCGAATGGCACTACAAAGGAAGCTGAAGTTAGAGAGCTGTTCATACTTGAATGTGATCCATCGCTGGGAGCCCCCTAGGTTGAAGACATGACCTCTAGCAAGAGGTTTGAAAATTTCAATCAGGACCTTGACCCACAGGAAGCTCCCCTAAGCCCGGTCATTTTCATCCACGTCCACCAAGATAACTGAGCCTAAAGGCTCCTCGAGTCTATTTCCAATGGCTTTGTCGAGTCCCACAAATGGTACATTGTGAAACTAAACCCAAAATGGTTCTTAAGCAAAATGTAAATGTCGTAGAGCAACACTACCTTCAACTTCTTGTAAGCACACCAGATGTATGTTGAAAGACCATTAATGGCCTTGCATAACTCTAGACTTTTCCTAATTTTTTTTGTACTCAATAAGAAATTTGTTCTTACCGATATCTTTGATTGTATCTCTGCCCGTTAGCTTCCAGATTTTAGCCACAGAACTTTTGACAGCTCCTTTATTAATCTCTTTATCACTAACCACCAAAGCAACTGAACTAATTCCTGATTTGTTTTCAGAGATAAGATTGAAATGAGATAAGATAAGTTGAGATTAAAGTTAAAAGTTAAATAAAATATTGTTATAATATATTTTTTTAATATAATTTTTGTATTGGAATTTGAAAAGGTTAAATTATTTATATTATTTTATATTAAAATTTGAAAAATGTGTAATGATTAGATGAGATAAAATAAGATAAGATGAGGTGTGTTTTGTAAGCAAACTGGCCTAATTAACTGACTTCATTTGAGAGGAGTTCGTCCTCTTCAGTAAATGTGATTTCCTCTAGCTCTGTTTCCATGAGCTTGAGGCCTTCACATAAACCAGCTAGTTCGTCTTCCATATCCACACTTGAGAAAAGCGTATGAGACCTCTTCCGATCTGAAGATCTAAGAGACTTGCTTTATGTTCCCCAAGAAAATAAAGAAAGAAAACCTTCCAGAGAGACCCCCCTATGCCGTAATCAGGCGATTGAGACAATTGATTCCAAGTCAATACAAATACCAATGAGGTTTGTCCACAATTTCAAACAAAACCATCTTAACCGAGACATAATCCTACGTTATCTAAGGCACAATATGGCATGATTATCTTTGCACATATCAAACTCAATTTACACACTTTTATAAATCATTTCCCTCAGTAAAAAAGGCTTGCGAATGTTTGACCATAAGGTTGTATATATAGCACTTCCACAAACACTGTTAGGTAAAACAGACAAGTACAGTACTTGACATATCCAGAAAATTTTCACAAACCAATCTATGAATGTATGCTAACCAAATCTTTCAGTCTTGCACCTTACAGAACAAATTAAACCCTCTACCATTGTAACAAAAAACAAAAACTAACCACGGGTTTTTGCCATTAGAACATTTAGGCATCTCAACAATCAGTGGCAACAAATGCACATCCCAACGTTGCATTAATGTGTTTAGCCTCCCTCAAGAAACTAGAACACTTCTCAACCTAATATGCAAGGCATGAACTCTGAATCCTTATTCAACCTCTTTAGGGCTACACTGGCATCGTACTATTTGACAAGACAATTTGATGGCAGCTATTCCTATTGAAACACTTTTATCAGGGCACCCACACCAGTAATATATTACCATAGATCAAGTGACTGCATATATTGCTCGGATCCATGTGTGGCCAGTATTAAAACCATTCAATACCCACAATGGAGTTCCTATGGCAATGAACACTTATCATAAAACATGTTGGAACAATTCAATCAAAACATTCTATTAAAAAGACGCTACATGCATCAACAAGGAGGCTTCAGATGGCACTGACCATCATCACAAACTAATCAATACTAATATTATAAAAAATAATCAATGTTAACATATTCAAACAAACTAGCTATTTAGCAGACAACATAAGTTTAAAAACCACCAGCCTAGCTAAGAGGTGCAAGAGCTGCACTAGGCATCCACCCAGCCAAAGACATGCTAAAATACGGCGGAAACGGGGGGAAATATGCACCACCATACACTTCATATGAAATGGAATCTGCCGTGTCACAAATCAGTATTGCTACCTCCATCTGAGTTTACACATGCTATATGCAACATACAGGGTTTATTTAAACAATCCATAACAAATCCCACCCACGAGCAACATAAGCATGACAAATAATTCTTAGTGGACGGAAATACCAGAAACCTATCCATCAGTTTGTGTCCGAAGTAAAATGGCTTAAAATATGAAACTGGGAGTTTGGATCTGTGATCTCCTACAAAGATGGAATTTACTTCCCTTTCCTCAGTGCCCAATACCGCTGTGATTAATTATCGAGTGATCGTTGGAGCCTCCCATTTGATTCTCAATAAACCCAATTGACTTATCGAAAGAGTAATAAATTCTTTATTCAATCTTTTGGGGATAAAGACTGGTGGGATTCCTCGCCCCTAGTGTTTCTAATGTGTATGAAGAGGGGGATGGAATAAAGAAAAGGCAATCAACTCAATTACCGTGGGAGTTGGGAAAGGAAACACTGCCTATTTCAGGAATAAAAAACTAACTTCGAGGAGGTAGGTTTCTATCCCAGGCCTCGTTAAGGGTACTCTTTTATTAGGGGTTTTTATGCGTTCCCACATTGATTGTTAGGGGTTTTATGAGAAGTAAGAACAAATGAAGAGCACAATCCCACGTTGATAAGAAGCAAATGCATATAATACTTTATAAACTCTAAAACAAGAAAGAAACATTCGCCGGGCTTAGCAACGTGAGCCTGTAACCTGAGAAGGGGCATCGAAGTGATGGGGACGCTGGTCTAATCCAAGTGGTCGGATTCTGGTGGCTTGCTACTAGCCCGCCCGTTCCAAGCCAAGAGTTGGGCCATGTTGCTTTGGTGAAGGCCTGAGTGACGTGGTTACTAGAGTGGAGGGCACAGCGTGAGGTTGGTTCCATAGGGTCAACGACTACCTCTCACTCCTGGCAATGGAAGGATAACGGGCCGGTGCCATCTGGCTCCCAACAAAATCCATTCGATTGACCCCAGCAGGACCATCACTTTTTTCCTTCGTTTTAAGAAAATCTTGACATTCGTTATCGTTTCCTTTTCTGACATTCATTTCAGGCAGCCATGTTTTGTTTGCTTCTAAAATCACCAATATTTTGATGTTTCAAGACAAAGACTGAACAACGACAGAGTTCTAGAATTTCTTTCTGCATACTTTAATCTTTTGGTTATTAGCTATTGTACCTAATGGCCGCAATATGCACGATTTTCTTTCCTTAATCTAGAACTTATTGGAATATATTTAGGCATTTGGTTTGTATACGCCTGTGTTGAGTATGGCTTGTGAATACCCGCCTCAGCCCTGTCTCGCTCTACCCTCGCTCCAGCTCAGCTCGAGCGAGACTTCCAGACCACCTCAACCCGAGAGTTCGATCAACCCTCGCTCGACATCCAGCTCGAGCAAGAATCAGGCAGTGACTTCGCTCGACTGTCGCTCGACATCTCACTCGAGCGAAGTGCCACGAGTTGCCAGGTGTCCATTTGCTATTGAGCGAATTTGACCGAGAAGTCCTCGCTCGAGCGAGAGTAAGTTTTGCTCGAGCGAGATTGCATAATATAAATATTGCGAAGTCATTTCGCGCAACGAACGAACGCAGTAGCAGCAGCCCCTGTTTTTCCGCCGAAGAACAAAGCTCCCCTATTGATCATTTCTTCTCCATTTCTCTACTATATTGAGTGAAATTTGTGAGGATTGAGTGTATACACGTGAGGTGAGTGTTTCCTTTTGTAAGAATCTTCTGATTCTCTTTCTGTAACCTCCATTTGATCTAGTGAAGTTTTGAAACCAACCTCACAGTGGATGTAAGCTCATTTTGAGCTAAACCACTTAAATCGCTGTGTTCTTTGGTTGTTTACTGTTTTATTTCTCATTGTTGCATCCGCTGCAGTTTATTTCATATTCTTGTTGTCTGTTCATTGGTTTTTTCCCAACAAACTAGTATCAGAGTATTCAGGCTCTGTGAATATTTGAAGGGATGGCCACAGCAAGATTTGAAGTTGCTTATGGCGTCTGAAGATGAAGGCATTGTTGCGCCAGCATGGGTTATTCAAAGTTCTAGAGGAAAGGACGGCAGATTCTCCTGTACCGTCTAAGGATGATGAAGAAAAGGTACATAGTACTATTTTACTGTCATTGTCTAATGGAGTGTTGAGAGAGGTAGCGGAGGAGGAGACCGCTGAGGGTGTCTGGAACAAGCTTAAGAGCTTGTATATTAAGAAGTTTCTCACTAACCAGTTGTATTTAAAACAACAGTTGTATACGCTCAAAATGACTGAGGGTTCGTCAGTTACTGAACACCTAGATGAGTTTAACAAGATTGTTATGGATCTTAGAAATGTTGACATCAAACTTGATGATGAAGATCAAGCCTTAATTGTGTTGTGTTCATTACCTGCCTCATTTGAGAATTTTGTAAATTCTATGCTTTATGGAAGAGATACTATCTCCTTAGCAAATGTGAAGTCAGCTTTGAATTCGAAGAAGTTGAGGAGTAAGTATGATAAGGGTGGTGAAGCACAAGCCAGTGGTTTGTTTGTTAAAGATACCTCCGACAGAGGAAGATCCAGTGAGAAGGGTTCAGAGAAGGGCAGAGGAAAGTCCCGGGGGAAATCAAAGTTCAAGTCCAACAAGAAAAATGTATAATGCTATTACTGTTAGAAGTTTGGACACCACAAGAGTGAGTGTACGAAGCTGAAGAAGAAGGAGGAATCCACGAGTTCCTCTAATGCCGTCAGTGCTGCTGATGAATATGATGGCTCTGATGTGGTTCTTGCAATCAGTGATTCGAATAGTCGGTTCAGTGACAAGTGGGTTATGGACTCAGCTTGCACTTTCCATATGTGTCCCAGAAGGGACTGGTTCATGTCTTATGAACTAGTCAACAGTGGTTCTGTTTTGTTAGGGAACGACACAGTTTGCAAGATTGCGGGAATGGGTTCTGTGAAGATCAAGATGTTTGATGGGATAGTTAGGACATTGACTAATGTCCGGCACATTCCAGACTTGAAAAAAAATCTTATCTCCATTGGGGCCCTTGATTCTTTAGGTTTGAAGTACACGAGACAAGGTAGAGTTATGAAGGTCAGCAAAGGCTCCATGATTATTATGAAGGGAGACCTGAAAGATGGTCTCTATTTCCTCCAGGGCAGTACTGTCAACGGTGAAGCTGCAGTTTCAGTATCTGATCAGCCAGAGTCAGATGTTACTCGTCTATGGCACATGAGATTGGGTCATATGAGTGAGAAGGGGATGTCTATCCTCAGTAAGCAAGGGTTGTTAGGGAATTAGAATTTGGGCAAACTAGACCTGTGCGAGCACTGTGTATTTGGCAAGCAAAGTAGAGTTCAGTTTGCAACAGGGGTCCACAGAACAAAAGGTACAGTGGACTATATTCATTCCGACCTTTGGGGTCCGTCTTCAATTCCATCGAAAGGTGGAGCTAATTACTTGCTTACGTTTATTGATGATTACTCACGGAAAGTGTGGGTTTATTTTTTGAAACAGAAAAGTGATGTCTTCAAGAACTTCAAGCAGTGGAAAGTTCTGATAGAGAATCAGACCGGTAAGAAGGTTAAACGGCTTCGAACTGACATCGAGATGGAATTTTGCGACAGTGACTTTGATGAGTTCTGCAAGAATGAAGAAATTGTCAGACACCGTACAGTGAGGTACACTCCACACCAAAATGGAGTGGCTGAATGGATGAACCGAACCCTCCTAGAACGAGCACGTAGTATGCTCTGCAATGCCGGGCTGTCTAAGGACTTTTGGGCGAAAGTAGTCAATACAGCCTGTTTTCTGGTGAACCGCTCTCTAGCCACAACTATTAGGTTGAAGACACCTAATCAGGTATGGTCTGATGAACCTACTGATTATTTGAATTTGAAGATATTTGGTTGTTCTGCTTACTTTCATGTGAATGATGGTAAGCTAGAACCTAGGACAAAAAAGTGTATATTCATGGGATATGCTTCATGGGTGAAGGGATATAGATTGTGGTGTACTGATCCCAAGTCACCCAAGTTTGTGATAAGCAGAGATGTAGTATTTGATGAAAAATCTATGCTTAATCCGAGAAATCAGATTCCCATGTCTACAGGGAAGAATGTGGAATTGCAAGCTTCACTTGAGACACCATCTGAGATTCAGGATCATGCTATAGCTGATGAGCATGATTCTGAATCAGAGACTGAGACACCAGTTGAGGAGCAATACAGTATAGTTACTGGTAGATAGAGGAGGCAGATTAGACCATCTTAGAGATATGCTCATGCAGACATGGTTAGTTATGCACTCGCAACAAAAGAAGAAATTGTTAGGCAGGAGCTCTCCAGTTACTCAGAGGCTGTGAAGAGTACTGAGTCTACACAGTGGTGTTCAGCGATGACTAAAGAGATTGAGTCTCTTCACAAGAACCAAACCTGGGATTTAGTTAAGTTACTAGCGAAGACTAGAGTTGTGGGCTGCAAGTAGGTTTTCAAGAGAAAAGAGGGAATCCAGTCTGATGCAAGATACAAAACTCGTCTAGTTGCTAAAGGCTACAGTCAGAGAGAGGGGATCGACTTCAATAAAGTGTTCTCTCCAGTGGTAAAACACAGCTCAATCAGAGTTTTACTAGCCATCACGGCTTTGTATGATCTGGAGCTTCAGCAGCTTGATGTGAAGACAGCGTTCTTACATGGTGAGCTTGAAGAGACTATCTATATACGTCAGCCAGAAGGGTTCACAGTTGAAGGTAAAGAAGACGTGTATGCAGACTGAAGAGGTCTTTGTATGGGTTGAAGCAGTCGCCTAGGCAATGGTATAAACGTTTTGATTTGTTTATAAATGATCATGGTTATCTGAGAAGTAATTATGATTGTTGTGTGTATGATAAACAATTGCCTGATAGTCTTTCATTCACTTATTACTTTATGTTGATGACATGCTTATAGCTACTAAAAGCATGGTTGATGTTAATTTGATGAAAACTCAACTTAAAAACGAGTTTGAGATGAAAGATTTAGGTGATGCTAGGAAAATATTGGGGATGGAAATCTATAGGGATAGGAAAGCTGGGAAGTTATACTTGTCACAGAGAAAGCATATAGAGAAGGTTCTAGACAGGTTTGGAATGTCTAACTTCAAACCTATCAGCACGTCGCTGGCATTGCATTTTAAACTTTCAGCTTCCCTATCTCCCCAGACAGATGAGGAGGAACAATCTATGGCAAATGTTCCTTACTCTAATGCTGTAGATAGCATTATGTATGCCATGGTGTGTACCCGTCCAGATATTTCACAAACAGTGAGTGTGGTTAGCAGATATATGGCTAAACCTGGTAGAACTCACTGGCAGGCAATGAAATGGATTTTGAGGTACTTGAAGGGAACCTCGCATGTGGGCTTGATATTTGATAGAGATGTAGATCTCAGTTCTGTTGTTGTTGGTTTTGTTGATTCTGACTATGCTGGGGATTTAGACAAGAGAAGATCATTGACAGGTTATATTTTCACATTGTGTGGTTCTGCTATTAGTTGGAAAGCAACACTTCAATTAACTGTTGCTTTATCAACTATAGAGGCAGAATACATGGCAGCAGCTGAGGCTGTTAAGGAGGCCATTTGGGTGAAGGGGCTAATCAGTGACTTGGGTCTTCAGCAGATAGAGATGACAGTGTTTTGTGATAGCCAAAGTGTTATACATTTGACTAAAAATCAAATGTATCATGAGAGGACGAAGCACATTAATGTCAGGTATCATTTTATCAAAGAAGTAGTTGCAGATGGTACAGTTAGTATTCAGAAGATTGCTACTTCAAAGAATCCAGTAGATATAACGACCAAGTCAGTTGCAGTATACAAATTCAAATTTTGTTTGGACTTGATAGGGGTTCGGGATTTCCAGTTTCCGTAGGGAACTCAGATGGGGTTGGTTTTCAGATGCTGCATTTTTATTCTTGGGTTGATCTGGATTTTTTTTTTATGAGGCTTTATTTTAGGTATTCAAGCCAAGGTGGAGATTTGTTGAGTATGGCTTGTAAATACCTGCCTCAGCCCTGTCTTGCTCGACCCTCGCTCGAGCCGAGACTTCCAGACCACCTCAACCCGAGAGTTCGATCGACCCTCGCTCGACATCCAGTTCGAGCGAAGTGCCACGAGTTACCAGATGTCCGTTTGCTGTTGAGTTAATTTGACCTAGAAGTCCTCGCTCGAGCAAGAGTAAGTTTCGCTCGAGCGAGATTGCATAATATAAATATCGCAAAGTCATTTCGCCCGAACGGACGAACGCAGCAACAGCAGCCCCTGTTTTTCCGCCGAAGAACAGAGCTCTCCTATTGATCATTTCTTCTCCATTTCTCCACTATACTGAGTGAAATTTGTGAGGATTGAGTGTATACACGTGAGATGAGTGTTTCCTTTTGTAAGAATCTTCTGATTCTCTCTCTGTAACCTCCATTTGATCTAGTGAAGTTTTGAAACCAACCTCACAATGGATGTAAGCTCATTTTTAGCTGAACCGCTTAAATCGTTGTATTTTTTGGTTGTTTACTGTTTTATTTCTCATTGTTGCATCCGCTGCAGTTTATTTCATATTCTTGTTGTTTGTTCATTGGTCTTTTTCCCAACAAACTGTGTACTTAGACTTTGCTTATTTATATTTATATCATTGAAATTACTTTCTACTTATCAAAAATAATAATAATAATATTATTGGCATCTTGGGCGAAGCAAGATTGTAATACTGGGGAGCCTTTTTTGGGGATTGAAATAATCTATCGGCTTCGATTTGTTTAGAAGCAAAAATAACAAATTGCCAAATAAAAAGCCTAAGTCGGGAGTGTCCATTTCTCTCTGTTTATATTCTCCTCTCTGACCCTGATAATGTTATTATGTTCTTCACCTTATCCAATTAACATTATTATTATTGTTTTCACTTATAAGTTTTCTTTTCAATGGGGCAAAGATGAAGAGTGCATTTTAGATTTCTGTCACCTCTAGTATGAGAAGAGCCTTCAACAAGCTCTTCCTTGAGCAAAGATAGCAACTCTCTGAGACCCATATGCTACTACTTTCTTTGACCCATGTTAAAATCAAAATTTCAAATAAAAAATTATAACTTCATTATTAAAGGGAAAAAGGAAAGAAAGAAGAAGATACGTTCCAATATTGAGAAGGACAAAAAATTCATGTTATTTTTAATTGACACGAGATAAAATTCAAAGCACATTCACTCATAGCAAAGAAAAAAGAAGAATTATTTGTTGGGAGAAATCTAAACAGCGAAAATAATTATTTTTCACTTTGTATGAACCTGTTAGGAAGTAATTAAATAAAGAACAATATAAAACAAAATCACATACACACAGAGCCAATATTTTTACGTGAAAAACCTTTCAATGCAAAGGAAAAAATCACAGAACCTAATCCAGTTAAAGCTTTCACTATCAACAACGTTTGTGTACACAAATATTCTCTCTAGATAATACTAGAGGTACACAATCAACAGTGATCTCAAGAAAAACACTTTCTTGACAACCAAACAGTGTGATTAGGAGAGATCTCACCAAACATGCGTTACCGTTCATACCTCGAGCACCATAAATACTGCTCCAAATCTGATCTCCACCGTTCAGATTGTAGAGCCTTGAGTTATAAACGTTCCTGCAAAATTTCAGCTCAATTGGATCAGAGACGACTTAGATCGGAGCTTTTGATTAAAATTGGACGAATTCTTCTATTTTTGAGTGTCTCTTTCTCTCCCCTCTTTTCACACATTTTTTCCTCTTTTTTTTTACTCTCTCTAATCTGCCAACACAAAAAATCCTTAATTTAAGACTTTAGTAACATGGGTCTAAACCTTTCTCTCCATATGAACTTAATGATTTCACATGGGCCATCCCTCCAAATAGAAGGGAACCCACACAACACTACTCTTAAAGTATATGTATAAAATTTTGAGGAAAAGGATTCACTAAAGGTCGAGGAACACTCAATAAACTGTTTTTGTTCCAAAGATGTTGGAAGCCATGTCTATACAATTGCAAGGTAAGAAGGGCCCACTTTTTAAAGTTAGTGGCAAAAGTAAAAGCCAACAGTTTTGCCCAGAATATAGTGTTTTTCTTGAGTTTTTGTTATATATAACCCCTGCCCGGTGACTTCATCCTGGTCGGCATTGCCAAAAAAAAAACCCAATAATCTGGGAAGATTCATTTCATAAGCTAGCCACACTACAATATTCTAATGCACTTATTAAAAAAAGTATTTTATTCTAATGATGTACATGATTATCATATGCAGGGCAGAATGTCAGGAAACCGGCAAAGGATGGTCCCATAATCAAGAAACCAACAAAGATCCGCTCTCGTGCCCGAGCAAACAGAATGAAGGAGGCGGCGGCCAAGAGGAAGGGTCGCCACTCCGGATATGGTATATTTTCTATATAAAAGAGATTTTTAGTGTCTGTTTCTGTTGATGTGTCTTGATTGGCCTCCCTCCATTGATCATTTTGAAGCTGCGTCACTAGTTTTTTGTTTTTTACTCTTAGGTAAGCGCAAGGGTGTACCAGGGAGGCAAGGCTGCCAACCAAAATCTTCTGGATGAGGAGAATGCGTGTGCTTAGGCGTTTGCTCCGTAAGCACCTGGAATCAAAGAAATTGACAAGCACATGTACCATGACATATATGTACATGAAAGTGAAAGGTAATGTATTTAAAAACAAGTGGGTCCTCATGGAGAGTATTCATAAGTCAAAAGGCTGAAAAGGCAAGAGAGAAGACTCATTCTGATCGGTTTGAGGCCAAGCCTGCTAAGAACAAGGCAAGCAGGGAGAGAAGAACGGTTGGCACAGGTATGCCAAAGCTGCTTCAACGGCCTTGTTGGAAAATAGTTTTTTTTATTATTTTATTTTTGAAGAATGGACTAGGATGCCATCGAAAATTATGACCTTTTTCCCTGTAAACTGAAATTGTGTTTTTGCCCGTGCTTGAAAGCAAAGATTATAACACGCTTTCATGTACAGAATACATTTGTAATGCATACTTTCGATTGTTTGTACTTCTAGATATTTTGTTAGTGTGTTAGTTAACTGTCTTGAGTCATGACATACAGGGTCCTGGAGAGAGGGCACCACCAGTTGCTGCACCACAACTAGCAGAGTAAGAAAACTTCAGATTTTTTTAGCACTATTGTTTCTTAAAGATTGAAAAAAAAAAATGAGAGAGAGAGGGAGAGATTATGGTGCCAAAACTATAGACATGAGTTTTGGGTGGTCTTTTTTACCTTTTATAAATCGGTACCTGACCCTTGTTATAATGTTAATACTGTCCCCATGTGCTGATTGTTATTAATTTCTCCCAAATTTAACAGTCTAATGTATTGTTTTTTTTTCCCTTGTTACCGTATTAGTAGAAGTACAGTTATCTTTTACTTTTGCTTTTATGATGGTTGCCACTTGCCACAATTAACGTGAATAGTCGACGTTGTGGCGAGATACCTTGGTGTCTGCATGTTAATATATATTTACTTTCTTAGTCGGACACTTGAAGGAAACCACTAATTTCGTACGTTGGTATCTACCCTTTCCGGAATATATTTTATTAGAAAAACTAGATCAGAGTGCACAACAGAAACGATATTACCTTATAAGAAATATCTCAGATCTAATACAGTTATTTCATGGATTTTTCAATGTCGTCGTTCATCCAAAATCTCACATCAATAGTGGAATGCGCTACGTGTTAACACCAGAGTAACACTCATTAAGTTTCACAGCCTAGATGTCGAGACTAGAGAGAACCATTTGAGAGAGAACATTTATAATTTCTATACATTTTGCCCATCCAAGGGAAGAAAGGCTATATAAATAGCCTCTCTGAATGTAATATCCGGCTGGTCATTAAGGGCTAGTCATCAAGGCTCATAAAATGGCTTAAGAGCCACTTTTTAACCTCCAAAAGGAGGTAAAGGGGTGCACATTGTGGGTGCCCCTTTCTTACATCTCTCACTCACATATAGTGGGCTAAACCCCAGGTCTACATCTCTCAATATATTCTCAATATTGTTCATATTGACAAATAGCCGTGCGACTATCGAGTACAACTGTAAAAGAAAAAAATGGAAGCACTACATTAAATATCTCCAAAAGATTACTAGCATGGCAACATCTCTAAAAGTGTCTCGTTATGCCCCGACTTGTTTGGTCACATCAGACTAAGCATTCCTAATCCCTCTCGAGTCCAAATAACTCAGAACAATACTTAATCTCCATAAAACATAATGTACTCATAGCTATATTGCAACTTCCAAGAAGTAATATAACTTTCCGGCAATGAGTACACACCAATATTGATATGTTACCAAATAGTCTTTCCTTCACCCTCATGTCATTTAGTTTCAATCCAACCTCTTTTTCAATAATGCCTTTTTAGACCGCATCATTCATGGCCATAGATAAAATGCCAGAGTAGCAGACACGTCTAAAACATCAACATCGTGGCATAGTAAAAAATCACCTAAGGGCATAAATAAATTAAGGTCACCAATATGACCTACACGATTCACACGGTGAGAAAGCAGGAATTCATTCACTCATCTCTCATGTTGGTCGCAGAAGCACATGTAGTATAAAATACATGCTACGGTGCTTTAAATAATATAATAGTCTCTCTAAACGTAACTCCTGGCTGGCCATTAAAGGATGAGAACTGCTAAGTATAGTCCGAAAAGGCAGTCCTCGCGTACTCTCTTATTTGTCATTTGTCCATATCAACTTAGGTCAAATGACCAAATTGACCTCCCAAAACGACCAAATTCAAATATGGAATTCAAAAAAAGAATCCTTTTGCTGCTATCCAACCCTGAACAACCCAAATTTTTGTCTCCGCCACCCGTCGTGTTCATCTCCTTCAACTAATTTCTCCATAAAGGCACAAACCTCCTCGAGTCCTAGATCAGTTCTTCCTATCAATGTCGATTTCCTGAATGTGAGATCGGGACAAAGCTTTGGTTTCATTTCAAAAACCCCTGAAGTTCCATGATCATGTGCTCCAAATGTGTATTCAACATCATGATTGTCCAAAAATTAACAAGAAAATTTCACAATAGAAAGAGTAAAAATCTAGAACTGCTTAGGAATTGATGGAGTTAACAAATAAACATATCTACTACAGAATTTAAACCCCGCATTTACCATTTTTTGGCTTAAGATTTCATATCCTTGCAGTCTTTCAAAGCACTGTAATGGCTTGCAATTTTTTTCCTATAATGGCTAGCTATTGCTGGTCATTCCTTGTTTTCTCAATTAAATTGAGTTTGATTTCTTTAGACTAATTTCAAAGCATTGTTGACTCTTGTTTTTCTCAAAAAGTAAACAATGGAGAAGACATTTTAATTAAGAAGCTTAAAAAAAAAAAAAGAGCTCTACCAAAGTAATCTTCATATTTGTATCAATGGATTCGAGCATACCTATCTTAAAATTACACAAAATGCAAGTAATGGGTTTATTGTGGAAATGAAGAAACTAAAGTTTGAAAAACTGCAGAATTTGACCGTAGCCATGCAATGGAGAAATCCTTGAGGTACCTGCGATGGAGAAAGCAGGCCGAAGATCAAAGCTCTACTTAACTTGCAGAAATGGAATCGCCAGAACCTCGAAGGGGACGGAAACGGAATGGTCGGAAGCTCCGATAGCTCACACCCTGGTCGTTAGCCCTACAAGGGTTAGTCGTTGCCCACCATCGCCCACCACTGCCAGATTTCTCCATTGCATGCCCACTGCCAATTCCTACAAGCCAACACGAGAAGCCCTGAAATGAACCGTTTTCTGTGTTTAATAAAACGATCCATTTTGGCTACATTAGGAATGCACGTGCAAGCCTCTAGTTGTAACATGTAATAAAAGTTTCTCTTAAGAGCTAGCCATCAAGGCTCATGAAGTGGCTTAAGAGCCACTTCTTAACCTCCAAGAGGAGGTGAAGTGGTACATATATAGGTGCCCCTTTATTACATACGTTAAGTTACGAATGATGATTAATGGGCAGTCGAATGATTTTCGGGAAGCATTCGAGGTTCATTTGAGTGAGTGGATTCAGTATGCATGTCAAGGAGTTTTGAACACAAAATCACATTTGCTGTGAAAATGGTCTGTGCTATTTATACATTCAAACTATAATCCTTTCATTATCCCTTGTGATTTTAATAGATGCTTTCCTTCTAATAGATTGGATTATCTCTGTTTTAGAGAAAAAAAATTTGTTCAGTGCACTAACTAATTCAGTTTGTTATGAAAAAATTATACTTTTAGATCGATCATGGTACGGCGTTGTTACAAAATGTGCCTTTTTTATATAAGACGTATTGGGGTCCATCTAATTATATTCAGACTAGTTTAGTTATATAATTGAGATGAAAGTTGAATAAAATATAATTAGAAATTTAAGATATAATTTATTAGTATTATATTATTTTAAGATTTAAAAAAATTAAATTTTTTTTATATTTTATAAGAGAATTTGAAAAAATTATGAGATAAAATCATTTGTGTAAAGAACAGCAAAACTCAAAAAGTTGCTGGCCCATAATCAATCTTTTCTCACGCGGAGCCATGGAAGAATCCTAGCTGTGGTAGCCTCAACTAGCATTCATGTGGACACTAGGCATCCATGTACATATATTATGAAAATGTTAGGAACCCCGCTGTGGATTCCGTTTTCTCATCCGGTTTGACGTGAATCTTCTACGTTGGTCTCTTTAATTATATTTTCCCAAAAATCATTTTCTTCCAAAGCTTCGCATTCTCCTTCTCCTATTGATTATAAATCTCCCTTCCCAGGCCCATCGAGTTTGTCCATCTCCGATTGTCTCCCCTCCCCTCCATCTCCGACCGGCCTTAGACCCAACATCGTGTACAAAATTTTGGTCATCTAAGCTTTAGATGGCTTCGTTTTTTTTACGAGAAAGAAATTATCCAAGATTCACACATTAACTTCGGATAGAAAGAGATGGGCGTTGTAAGTAATTTCCGTTGTTTTTTTTTTTAGAAAAATAGGAATTTTTTTTTTTTTTTTTTACCGCTCTTACGACTTTAAAGTTAATATTGCTCACTCGCTCATGCGAGAAAACCCAAATTGGCTTTTCAGTTGCATTTAAAAAAAATATAGCCCTACAAGAATCAAGGATCTTAAAGAACTTCTGGAAAATTATAAAAATAAAAAAATATTTTTCGGTGTTGGAACTTACTGTTTTCACAAATGAAATATTCGAGGATTGAAGCCTTGAAATTGTAGAGGTAGTCACGAGTCCTGCTGTACATCAGCCTGTATTTTTTTCAACTCTACACACTTTTATTGATGTGGATTTATTTTATTTTTTATTTTTTTAATACCATACACTCAGCAATTCATAATACCCCTAGCATTTCTCCTCCCCGAGATCAATTTCGTCCACATCTTCATTTTTTTCTTTTTATTTTCCAAAATTACAGATTCACTTTAACCTTCCACTCCTACCATCTCTTCGTTTTGGTGTTAGTCTTCAGAAATCATAGAAGGAAAAAAAAAAATTCTTTTCATTTTTCCCAACATTTTCTCGACAACCAAACAACATCTAAATCTCTTCTAATGATTTTAAATAACATCTCAAGATATCTAATCATTGAACTCGAACCAGTTTTAGTCTTAATTTTTTTTTCATAACTTTCGTACAAGAAAAGAAAATTTTGGAAGATTCTTTTTGTTTTTTCCAACAGTTTCTTGGCAACCAAACATCTAATTTCTCGCAACCAAACACTAAGAGATCTAACGTTATGAGGCACATAACGTATAGAGAGGGGCTCGACGTACGAGAAGTAGTTCAAAACTACCAAGTAGTTTGAACTTTGACCTGATTTATGATTTTTCTCATCATTACTCGCATGACATTCATTCTCTTTCTCGCCCTCTCTTGAGCTTCATTTCCTGATATTTCTTATTGGATGCACACTTTTTGAAAGTATTCTTCCACAACTCAACAAGATCAGTTTCCAAGAAAATCATACCAAGAATTTCTCATGAATTTAGTCCTATCGATCATTTGAGAGTAGAAAATTTAGAAGATTTTTTTCTTTTCTTTTTCCAGCCAATACTTTCTCGACAACCAAACAACATCTAGGATCTCTTCTATTGACTTCGGCATGCATCAACAATATCAAATTTTATGATTTCGACAAGGAGATAAAGGAGAAGAAATGAAAGATGAGGGAGAGAAATACGAGGAGATGAGAGAAACAATGGAGAAAAAATGGCGATAGTTTTCTGACTCTCTCATTTTCGCGTGTGGGTGTTGCTTTCTATTATCTTCGAGCTGTTTTCAATGCAAAATCATAACATGGTGGTCAAACTGGATTTGTCATGTCACCGTGTGTAAAGTTAAAGGAAGAACGGGACTATGAATAAATTGATTCTTTGTGTCAATGTCCACTTCAGACGTGTAGCAAAAGAAATGAAGCATTTGCATTATTTCTTAAGATTTTTAGAGAAATTTTATTTGTAGTATTCGAAAAAATATATTATTTTCATAAAAATATGGTTATAATTTTAAAATATTTTAACGATAAAATTACTTAAATTTGCATGAAGAGTATCTAAATAAGAGAAATATATATAGCATTACTCAGATTTTTAATGAATATCCCAAATGTGTGCCAATTTCTCTAACTTGTTCGAGCTTATGAAACTGCCTTGGCACTATGACTTTGACTCAGCGAAAGCCTCGATTTTGGTGGAAGAAAACCAACCACAATTCGAGTTTGGAAATGCTAAAATAGTAACTATCTTTTGGTAGCAGCTCTAACTCCCTGCGCCACCATTCTCATTTTCCATTAAAACGGATGAATGAATGTTTTGGACATCATTATCGATAATGATGACTGGGAACCCACTAGGTGCAACTTGCAAACGCTATTGGCCACAAGTATATATAAAAAAAAAAACCCAGAATTCACTTTGCTTTGCTTTTTATATTTTTTGCCCCAACTACTTATATATTTGTCTTTTCCTCCTTTGAATTCCACGACCAGAATCTAGCACCCATATCCGGACCCTCTAGCAAAAAAATATGTAAGATTTTAAAACAATATTGATCTATTCTTTATGAAGTTGGACACCCATATTGATATGGTCCACCTAATACAAAAGTGTTTAACTCTCAGCCTTATATTTTAGTTCCTTCTTTGGAACCCAATTCATTTTTTTATTTTTAAAATACCGACCTAATAAATAAAAGAAATATTTGGATTAGCTCATGATAATGCACCTACTAATGCTCCAAATAGATGTCTTTGTTTGATTTTATTAAACTAAACTTGAAAGCATGTCAAAAGTGGGCGGGGATGATGCAACTCTCAGTATGCATCACCTGCCAGAATGTTCAAAATACCCCTTACTTTGTTGGCACACGGCTTGCCATTACCAAAGGTGTTCCATTAATTTGACCAACATAGTACTGTTGCCGTAAGCCTGAACAGGTATCCCTTTACGAAAGTACCCACGGGAATATGCAAGGTGGAGAAAACGAAAATGCTTAGTGCAGTATAAGCTGACGCATTAACCCTCTCAGACTCCAAGGTTGATCAAGAGGGCTTCTCCGCTTTCAGGCATATAACTTCTTTTGGTGAAGAATTCAGTGTTTTTTATTTTTTATTTTTCTCCCAAAGGCTTTCAAAGAAAAATGGCTATCTTTTATCATTACTGAATATCATTTTTCTGTTCTTCTTTTGGTGATTCTAGAGTTTTTAGTTGTTTTTGTTGTTTATTGGAGATTTGGTTTGGAGTTTTATCAAATAATTAAAGCAAGTTTTATATATATATATATATATATATGTATTGTGAAGCAGCTAGGTGATTATGGGTATGATTCGACTTTAGTTGCGATGGTACTATTTCCATCCTTTCTTGATGGGCTGACACGATCTGAATCAATCAAGAAAGGCAAGAAGTATGAGAATGATGTTGGAAGGGAAACTGCTAAAACATTAGCAAAGGAAGCCAAGAAGAATGAGTTGATATTGAGTTCTTCTGGCACCGTAGAGTCCAAAAAATCCAACAACTTTGCATCTGTATGCTCTAAAAGAGGGGCGAAGGGAATAAATCAGGACTGCTTAATTGTTTGGGAGGTATGTTCCTGCCTGTTTAATATTGAGATCTAGCTAATTCATTAACTTAGCATTTATGATTTCTTTAGTTTGTTCATTCTGATTTATAACTTGTGATCAATGCATGGCCTGGTTGTTAGGAGTTTGGATGTCAAGACGACATGATTTTTTGTGGGATTTTTGATGGGCATGGACCATGGGGACACCTTGTAGCCAAAAGGGTCAGGAAATCAGTGCCTACTTCTTTGCTGTGCAATTGGCAAGAATCTATATCTTTGACCTCACTGGAACTGGATCTTAAAACAGAAGTGGATAGAAATCTTCATCGGTTCAATATATGGAAGCAATCCTATTTAAAAACTTATGCTGCCGTTGACCAGGAGCTTAAGCATCATCCCCGAATCGATTCTTTTCGTAGTGGTACAACAGCTCTGACGATTGTTAAACAGGTGATTAAGAATTCTATGTTGGGTTCCATCAACCATCAAGCCTTAGCTTTTGCCTGTTTGATGGGTATTTTCGGTTTGCTAATTCAAGTAGAATTGTGTGATAAGATAAGTGACACCAAATACAGGTGGAAATACTCTATCTGTATCACGATCTGTTAGATTTATATGAGTATGTAGGGAAATAGGAATTGCCTTAATGCCTTTGACCCATGCAAGTCTGGGTTGTTTTGAGTAGTTTATATGTGGCTGTTGCATATATGTGAAATACTCATGTTGATAAGTAACATCAAGTATTGACCATCAATTGTGTTCAGGGCGAAAACCTTGTCATTTCAAACGTTGGAGATTCTAGGGCTGTCTTGGCAACTTCCGATGATGCTGGCCACTTGGTACCACTTCAGCTGAGCATTGACTTCAAGCCCAATTTACCTCGTTAGCTCTCTCTCTCTCTCTCTCTCTCTCTCTCTCAATATTGCTACAGATTTGGAACTTGTATCTATTTTGGTTACAGAGGAGGCAGAGCGAATATCAGAGTCCAAGGGACGAGTGTTTTGCTTAAAAGATGAACCTGGAGTGTACAGGATGTGGAAGCCTAATAGTCAGACAAGAGGACTAGCACTCTCAAGAGCTTTGGGTGATTACTGCCTAAAGGACTTTGGGCTTATTTCTGTGCCAGACGTGACACAGAGGAATATAACCAGCAGAGACAAATTTGTCATCTTGGCAACAGATGGGGTATGTCATTTTTCTTCATACTTTGTTCCAACTCTTTCTTAGATATTTTTTCTAATTGTATGTGATATATTTTTTCTTCTATCTTTCTTTCTTTCTTTCTCTTCTCAGATATGGGATGCTATTTCCAACCAAGAAGCTGTACAAATTGTCTCTTCAACACCTGATAGGAAAAAAGCAGCAAAAAGACTTGTGGAGTGCGCTGTCCGTGGATGGAAACATAAGAAGCGAGGCATTGCGATGGATGACATCTCAGCTATTTGCCTCTTCTTTCACAATCCATCCCCCCAACCAATCCCCGCTGTGTATGTCTCAAAATGATTGATTATTTTCATTGTCTAAGCTGTGATCATCAAAATTGTGGAACATCAATTAATCAGGTTGCCTGGGCCCTTGTCCTCCAAATATAATCCTTGTACTAAATCTGTCGACTGTCATGAATGCGCAGTTTGAACTGTCTATGGTGGTTCTGAATATGCTTACTTCTACCATTGGATATATAGCGAAGAAGCGTCATGATACCTGTAATAAAGTTTGAATATTTCATTATCGTGAAGCGTATTGAATGGAAAACACACTCAACAAGGGAAATTTTGAATATTGCATAGCAGTAAAGAAAACTAAATAAAGTTGAGAAAATAGAATAAGGTCGATTGTGAGGCTATTAAGATATCAATTTGTTATGATGGATCTTGTTGATGTTGTATTATGCGGCTTGGGCTCTTCGACAAAGGCCCAAATAATATGTTCAAGCAAAAGAGGTGAAGAGGGGATGTCGGGGGTCAGGGTTGGGGGTTGGCGACCACTCCAATAATGAAGTCAGTCGCGATTGAAGGTGAAAGAGAAATGGACAATGATAAAGAGTTGAAAGAAAAAGTAACCTCTGTTTTGAAGGAAGTGATGCTATTCATAGGTTCGTCCGAACTTTGATTGTTGGAGAGGAATGATGGAAACGTCTTGTCCGCCTGCTCGGTCATCATTCGTTTGGTGGCATCAGAGTGGGTAGCCTTTCCTTGTGCAGAGATATCGAAAGGGGTCAAGAGGGACGGATGTCTTATTCGAGCCATACTAGCCCCTTACTTTCTGTTATCGTGTGATCGAGATTTTCAGCTCGCGTTTAATGCGGCATGACTTTAACCTGCTTGATATTTAATGTGACATAGTATTCGCCCAATTCTCATTTAATGCAGTGCTCATACCCCGTTTCTATACCCGGTCTCCAATCTTTACTAGGTCAGGTGTTCGCTATTTAGTCGACCCAATTTTCCTGGTTACCTCTTGAGCGTATTCATGTCGAACTGGTGCTCATCCCATTTAGTCGACCCAATTTTCCTGTTCCTCTTTGGGCTTGGGACCTTGTTATTCAAAGGGGTCTCCCCTCACATATCCAATTCTCCATGTTAAGGACACGTCGCTCAAAACCACTCGCTATTGGCTAAAATTCAGTTTAGATACAAAAAGTGTTTAATCTAATTTAATCTTATTTTATTATTATAAATTTTTTAGGATTTTATATAAAATATAATAAAATAATTTAATTTTAAAATAATAATAATAATAATATAGTATTTTAATAATATTTTTTTTAATTTTTAATTTTTTCTTTTATCTCAATTTAGTATCCAAATGGCTAGTTTTTTAAAATATAACAATAAAATAATATAACTAACTTTTGAATAGACTATTCATATCAAATTTTCATATTGGATTATCCATTTATAAAGATACATAATAATGAGTAATTAATAATAATTATTTTTTACTTATTTATAATTATTAAATTAATTAATTTTATCATATTTGATTATTCTATCTATTATATGTTAATTAATTAATCAAATTTAATTAAATTATGAATTTTAAAAAATAATTAGTAATCATATTATATTTAAATTAAATTAGTAATCAATATTTAAAAAAAAATTCTACTTAATTCTCATTCAACTATATTTTTTTACTAATTTAGTTTTCTCTATCTAAGAACTATAGGAAAAGAAATTAAAGTAAGAAAGAAAAAAAATAAAAGAATAAAATAAAAATTTGACCGTTATCTTTGATTGGTCATATTTAACATTTAGTTTAGATTTACTATTTATAAAAGTTATATAAATTATTTGATTTTTGAACAATTTAATTTGGATTTAAAATGAGTTTTAATGTCTAAATTCTCATTAATTTTTACTTTTAACCAATTTAACGAAAATGCATTTTGAAGCTAAAAAGGCCAAATTCGATGAGGGAAAACAAGTTATTTGAAACCAATTCTTCTATTATTTATATGAAAAAAAGAGTTTAGGTCGATGGAAAATTATGAAATTTAATTTATATTACTGGTAGTGTTGGCCTGTTTTATTTTGGAATAAGTGTTGGTCTGTTTGAATATCATACGCTGATACTCTTTTTCTTTCATGTATTTCTTTACGCTTCAGTCTCGGACTCTCATGCTCGGTTCTCTTTCCCTCTCACTCCCCCCCATTCCTCCCCGACTCGCGCCTCGCTTGTGTCCCCACTCCTCAGCTCTCCCTCTTCTAATTACTCCTCTCCAATCCGGTCACAGACGAATTTTCCGGCGACGTTATTGGATCAACATGTCCTCCGACCACCGCCGGCTTAGTTCCCAGGCGAAGTACAGTGAACTCACTGACGAGTCCGATTTCGGTACCATCGTCTCCCCTGATGGCTTCATCTCCATCTGTGGCTTCGGTTCCCTTCTCTCCGGTACGCACAACCAAGTCACATTTTTCATCATCATCGTTCTTTCTATGTTTTTTAATTTTCTTTCTTTCGGACGGCCAATTTTTCTGTGCGAACCAGAGAGGAGTGCAAGGAGTACGTTCCAGGATCTGATCAATTTCAGAGTAGCAAAATTGACCGGCTTTCGGCGCGTATTCGCTCACGCGGCTCCGATTTTCTTCGAGCGTGGCATTGCCAAGCCAGAAACCAAGGTTCCTTCTGATAACATTTTTTATTATTATTTTCATTTATATAATCTGCTGGGAAAATTGAAGGATATATTAAGTTGAGGTTTTTGCGCCATTTTCAGTTTTCATTTCTTTTACTTCAATTTTGTCGAATTAGTAAATTTGGATGAAAATATAACGACCTCGTTGCTTGTTGCTCGTTAATTTTCCAGGAGATTTCTAGCTTGAGTGTCGAGCCTTGTGAAGAAGAAACACTAATAGTTACACTTTTCGAGATACAAAAATCAGAGGTATGTATATGTAGTGTATGGCTACAGCTGCTTTCTTGTGTTTGATCGGAAAATTGTTATGAACTACGAGTGAAAGGAGCTAAATTCTCTTCAAAGTTCAACTCAAAATGTTACTTTTTTAATGTTCAGATTCCGGCTTTCATCGAGAGGGAGCTCGAATTTCGGTTTCTAGCTGTGAGTTGCTATATTGTTATAAACATTGAAGTGGTCATATCAAGTTACGTCCAGGGATTGGCTTTCGGGTCTAATTGTAAATTTATCTGTTTCTCTTGCAGGTTCAGCCAACAACACTTGATGGGAAGCCATTTGATAATCTAGCGGTTAGTTTTTCTAATATGTCGGTTAAAAGTTACATAATAGTAATTTGGGTGGTAACCATAATAAATTTGAACTTGCTGGGACATTGATACAGGTGCTTTGTGCTCGGTCTAGTGATGAGGAATTTTTTCAAGGTCGATGCAAAGGTATTCCTTTTCAGGGTTTTAGTTATCATTAGTTTGAGAATATGATGGGTTGGTAACTTTGAGATAGGGGGTTATCTTTGGAGATTTATCGTGCAATTACCTGTCTACTTGGGTGCTTCATCTTTCAGATAAGAATCCACGGCTTCGTTTTGGCTTATTAGCCAGCTTCCAAGTAATATACTTGTAATTGTCATCTTAAATATTGCTAACGTTATTTCAGACACTGTAGGGATAGCGGCTATCCCTCATTTATGCTTCGAATGCTTGAAAAGATATTGTGTATGCTGCTATTGCTAGTTATCTGTTATCATATATCAGCTTGAGGACTTGGGAGGTCTCCCTTTGCATCCCTTGTATGTGGATGAATCTCATCTTTAGTTTTCAATATCCCTTCATTTTACATAGTGTTTTCACCCTTTTCATTGTAAACTCAGAAATGAAAATGAGTATCTTTGATGACAGTTATGCTAGTTATTTTCCAACAGGAAGCAAGGAGATCTATTTTCAGCACTATGGACGTTATAACATCGATAAGATTTGGCGAAATGATATTTTACCTTGCCGTGTTTATCTTAGACACTGGTAAGTGCTATATGAATCCATATTTGTTATGCATAATTCAAGATAAAAAAAAAAAATGTATTTCTATGAAGGAACTGACGAAACAGGACAGACAAGTAATCTAGTAGAAACACAATATTTGCCTGTAATCTTGTGGGCATAGCTGCAATGATATGTAGAAAAGTTTTCACTTGTACATATGGGAGCCTCTTTTTTACTCTTTAATATGTGTGTGTATACCTGCCATTCTCCATTGTTTGATTTGATGTCTTGATCAGACATGACACACACAGAGTGGCTTAGACAGCACAAACTTTTGCCTAATAACCATATATATATCAACCTCTTGGAGATGATTTGAAGTCACGTCTCTCTTTATATGATATATGAGGGCGGATAACTCATTTGTACCCAATGTGTTCTCCTGGCTTTACTCATCATATATATTTCCTACAAAGATGTTATTAAAGATAATGCGGCAGATACATTGTTTCTAACATATATGCTATGCTGCCCACATTGTACATAAACTGAAGCTGATGAAATGTTTCTGTAGTGTATTGGCAGCAAAGAACCTCAGCAATGTCGCCTATGACAACTTTCTGGATCACACTTTCCTTGCAGACCGTAAAACAACCATCCGTGAATACTTTGCAACAACGGGTTCAGGCATTATGGAAGAGGAGCCCCCAGAATCCCTCAAAACCCGCTATGGTGGTTGACGTTGAAGATCGTATCGCTGCTAAGAAGATTTGTAAACAATTGTTTCTATGCAATAAAGAGAAAAATTAAAAGTGCTGAGAAGAAGATCCGATGTACTTGCGCAACACCCACTTGAACCTCATTTATCTGCATGCTAATTTCAGGGAGAAAACGTATGAAGTCTTGTAATCGAAGCAGTAATTGTTCTCCTTTTCAGATTCATTTGAGATTTTTCTCAAACTCATAAACATGTGGTATTATCTATGCTAAGATTTTATGCTGTTTATTTATATTCTTGGAGAAAACACAGATTAAAAGAGGAAGACGAGGGATTCCCGAGAAGCAGTGGAAAAAGATAGCCTATTGGAATTTCTGGCCTTGGGTTTTTTTTTTTTTTCCTAATTTTTTTTTTAAATAAAATAAGCCCGCTGACATGGGGGTGCAAAGGGTTTGTGCCCCAACCGCAGAGCCCCATAAAATTACTCAAAAAATGAAGTACAGATTTATTTATGAGAAACATATATTGCTTGAAACGATTATGCACGGTAACTCACGGTTCAAAATTGACATCTTGAAGATATAAAATGGTATACGATAACAAAGGATTAGAGATTTAATTTATCTTATAAAGAAAATCCAAGTGGATGCGAAATGCCAACACATGATCATATTTCAAATTTAATTTGCATCCACGGGATCGCAAATTTATAAATTATATGATTTAATCTACATAAGGGTCAATATTGAGATCAACCAAGCGTCATGAAAATTTAATATAGGCAAAGAGCTGACCATATTGTTCTCATGATGAATCGCACAGTTATATAAGAACTACTAAAAGACACTTGGCATCATCAGTTCCTGCATAAGTTGAACTAAAAAGATAAGCAAAATGTTATCACCTAAGAAAGTTGTCCCTACATTTGTGCAATTCGCAGAAGGACAAGTCATTGTTGTTAATTGGACATAAATAAATAGGTAAGTTCTAATTTTACAGCAAAAAATGTAAATTGAAAATTGCTATTTTTCTGAGAAGTCCTGTCTGCTTTTAACTCGGTGGTTGACTATAGTCCCTATCAATTTACTCTACCCTCTCTATGAATTAGCCTCACGAGATGTGCAACAATCTTTCCATGGCTATTCATTTCATCTCCATCTCCCATGTGAGGAGCCTACTGAGACAGTTGCCGGGGCCTGAGCTGGCCTTCGAGCGATTCTCCTTCTCTACGATCTGGTCGACTTCCATAAATCTCCACTGAGATCATCTCCCTCAACCGTGCCCGCTCCCAGACTCCGGCTCAGCATGTACACTTTTGTGTGAACTAATGCAAACAGAAAGAAAGAGGATGGGAATTGGAGTCCCACATCGCGAAAGCTAAGAAGTGGAAGGCCCAGAGTATTTCTATAAATATGCAAGCCAGGCCTCCATTTTATAAATGACTCGTCCTGTCAGGGGTGAAAGGCGACACGTCAATGATCGTTTAGAGACGGCGGGTCGTGCCGACACCTAACATCACGAACACCTTATTTGAGGCGAGCAAGTTCCGCCCTACTTAGGTGGGCTTGCCCGTCAATTTTTGGAAGCCTAAGCCTCTTAATGGCTGGGCTCGCTAAGCCCATTTCAGCTAACGCATAAAATACTTTACCAACCAAATTTAAACTTACGTAATATGGAATCGTTTTGCCGTACGCTCAACTACCAAAGAAAAGATCATGACTAATCTCAAGAAAATGAAAAAACGTGAAACAGATAACTTATGCCTACTCCGAAACAGATGTTATCTTTATCTGGTAAGTCATTTGATGCGACATGGTGAAAGAAAGATAAATTAATAGCAATTTCCTTTGTAAATCCCTTCAAAATTACAAGTAACCTCAATCATCCCAATCAAAATGCCAAAACTGAAAACACAACCCTAGTTAGGATCCAGTTTTGGAGTTAGGAGGCACTTTTGGAGTCGGAGTTCGACTCCAAAAGTCAAAATTTCAAAACTAAATGAGCTCAATTAGATCCATTCCAAAAACTAAATGGGCCCAATTGAGCCTATTTTTAATCCAATTCCTCCAACTTTCAAATTTCACATATAAATTAGTCTCATACAAATTACAATGGTCTTAATTCCAAAATATTGCAAACATAAAAAATAGTCCAGACTGAATAAAAAGGAAGCGAGAACATATTAATTAAAATCATTAACTAGAACAAAAAAAAAAAAAATCCGCAGCAACAGAGTGATTTGTCGGTGGTTGATAAATTGGTTGGTCATATTTGAAATTAAGATAAAATCAAAAAACATTATTATCAATAAAATTAGATGAACCTAAATTGGAACATGCCGAAGGTAGTATTTAATTACCATTTATCACCAATAAAGATTAAAGGAGTCGGGGGTTTCCATATAAACTAGTAATTACTTCATAAGTCATAAGCAACTATGCTGGGTTTGATAATTATATCTGTAAAATTATAGATAGTATAAGTTAAATAGGTTTATGAAGTCATAAATAATAATTATTGAAATAATTATATAATTATATAAATTGTCTTTAATCATAAAAAAGTAAATAAGTTAATTTAATTTTACCTGACTCAAATCTACAGCTCTCGACTCGATTCCAATGCTATCTAGTCTAGAAGGCATATCATTGATCCAATTCTATATGCAAACGAGGGCCTCCACGATTGATGGTGACAATGAACTTTAGTAACATCCAACATTCGACCTTCAGTGTTAAGTGTCGACTTAGATGCAATCATAGTAATAAAAACAACTAGCACATTTTGAGTAATATGGGAGAGGGTCGGGTATTTGATGGAATTAGTAATCCACCAAATCAATATTTGAAATTTTTCACTATGTTCATTGACTTTTGCCATTAAATACCACTTAATCTCATTCGTACATTGCATCACATTTCTAGTCGAGCGTTCATAAAATGACTTCATAACGTTGAAGTCTCGGGCTCGATTGGGTGCATGGGCATAATGGCTATGGATATTGGAAGTAGGTCCCGAGTTCGAGCTCGAGCTCGAGTGTGAGATACATGTGCCTACTGAGGATGAAGCCTGACTAGTGATATTGTAGTGGGTGTATAAGTCACTCAGATCTGCTTTAAGCACTATAATAAACGTTGCAGCCTTTACTGTATCAAGGACTTCATTTGCCCACCATTCTGTCACCGTCAACTTCAATTGGAGGTTGATGATCAATGCTATGAACAGTAATCTATTTATCTTCTCCACTTACTCCTAATATTTATCATATTTCGTCTACATGCTCTTTACCATACCAAATAATAGTAAATTAAACGATATCGTTCCTATTTAATTAGAATAGAATCATTTTGAATTTTTTTTTTTTTAAATATAGATCGTTTTGCATATGTTTTTTAAAAAGTCAGAGTTCGAAGTCGGAAGTTGGAACTCTCATGGGCCTTAGTTCCGACTCCGAACCCTGACTTCTTTCGAATTTCGACTCCAATCAAAATCAGAACGGAAGTCGTCTAGAAGTCGGAATTTTTGAACTGCACTAATCCTAACAATCCTTTTATTATTTTATGTACATTAATAACACACCCTGTCAAGCAAAGGAGGATCTCATAAATTGATATCGCACAAGAAATAGTCTGATTCTTCAATGGCATCTAAGAGTTGTATATAAATAAGATGGAGAGTATACAATAGACGTAATCTCTTGACTATTAATTTATACATTTCATATTTCACATTTCACAACTACAATCTGCTTCATTTTCCAGTTCCCTGATTAACAATTTCCATCATCTTCTTATACATAGGCATAAAATGATCATTTATCATCGTTTTTGAAAGTCGTAGCTTACTATACAGTTCTCTTGGTGTCTCGTACATACCAACGTGTTCCTCGGTGTGCACACCATGCTCCATATTAGGAGTAACAGATGCAGGCACGGAAACCATATGCATGATTCTGCCAGGGGGATAGAAGCGGATACTCTCCGATACATCCAACGCTGAGATTGGCTTTTCGCCTTCCACTGCATCAGCCAGCATATTTTCCTCTTCAGTGATTTCTTTAGCTGCAGCCGCTTCTTCCTCCTGGGCTCTAACATCTGATTCATTCTCCTGCCTTTGAAGCTCTTTCTCCAGTTCATACCACAACTCACCTTCAGTGACGTCTTCCCCGGTGGATGCACTGGTGACTCTATCTATTGGAAGTAGCAGCTCTTCTTCGTCTGTATCATGTCCTGATTCATTGCTAGAAGAACTAGATTGCACTTTATTCTGAAGCGGGTCACTAGTCATCCCTTCAGTTGCAGCAGCGTCTGAACTTCTTTCAGAAACCAGAGCTGCTTTGGGCAGATCCTCTACTTCAGAATCCATAATTGGGCCCACATGACGGCGCCGTGCACCCATGCAAGACCATGATGATAGAGATGAGCGTGTTCTAACAACAGCTTGAGCAACATTCTGAGCACGCTTCATCACAACCTAAAATTTGCCAAGCAGAATTTTCTTTGATGGTAAAGAAATATTCAAACAAGAATTGAGAGACAAAGCTACAAGGCGTTATTACATCATATTTTTATCAAAATTTAGTTTTCCATGCGAAATGGGCACAATACATATGTACTCAAACTAGTTTCAAGCCCTTGTCGAGCAGATTTAGGGGAAAATATTACATTACCTGCGATGTATAAGAGAACTAACTTGTGCAATTTACCAGGTCGATCCCTAGGTTAAGTCTAGATCTTGAAAATGTAAAGGAGTAAATGTTGCTAGAACTTAACCAAGAAGTGGGAGCTAAAGCCTACCTGAGTGCTGCTAGATACTGGCTTCAGAAGTGCACCTGCACCAGCAACCCTGGCTTTGGTACTAGCTACAGATGGTAGACGAGATCCTAGAGCAGTTGCAGAGCGATAAACAACATTCAGAACCCTTGTGCGCTCAATCTGATCTCGCATATCATTTAACCAGGATGATGCTCTGACCTGAAACCAACAATCTAACTAAGGATTACCAAAGTTTCTACTGGATGAGACTTGAAATTTCACTGTTAATGTCAAGAATTCATTGTCTATCAGGCCATTTCCAACCTCAGAGCGAAGGTCATCAAGAGAAGCCGTTGAGAATGTTGGAACCAGATCAGAACCATTAATCACGGTAGTAATAAAGTGTTTGCCTGATTCAGCTAATTCCCATGTCATACAGGCAGCTGCAAAATGACAATTAAAATGCAAGCACTTTAGAAAAAGCACCTCATACTGAACCACAGGGTTTCAGAGGCAACAATGAAATGATACCTTATAGAGCATTTTAAACATTGTGAAAAAAGACGGTTTGAGTGGAATTTCATCATTATAAATACAAAATGCAGAAGATCCAATTTCCTTCAATCCTCCATTATTACGATCTTGTCTTCCTCTTTGAAAGAATTAATCTGCATATGCGATTCTGACAACTCTAAACAGGATTTTCATCACTAACGACCTCCATTTTTTTTTTTTATAGTAAGACACAAACATCCAGAGGGTATTGAAGCCACGAGCTCACTCTTCACCCTTTTCCCATGGAGGAACCATAGGAAGGAGGTGCCATTTGAGCTGCTACTCATTAGTATCATTAATGTCCTCCACATAATAATATTGCAGATTTTGAGACAAAGAAGTCATTCATGCTGTGAGTTTAAGAACATAACTTACTAAACAAAGTGATCTAAACAAAGTGATGCAACTAAATTTAACCCGGTTCCTCATCCCAAATAGATATCAAGGTTCCATGATAATGTCATATTACCTATTCCTAATGTAAGTGCACATTCTTCATCCTCGTATATTTTTTATAAGTACGTTCTTGATCCCCATATAAAGTTCACTTGACATAAATAAGCAATCATAGTATTGACTTTTTTTCTGTTTCTGTAAGTCCTATCAGAAACTTCTTGTTTTTTCTATAAGTACCATCTGCAAAATTGACTCATTGAAGGAACTGATAAACAAAACAAAATCCAGTAGCTAACTTTTAAATTCATTTGAGCTTGGAAGTAGGGCTGTACAAAATAACCGAAACCCGACCCGACCCGTTGTCCTGACTCGTTCCAACCCAAATACTCAACCCGCTTGCGTTAAAATAGGAAACGGGTAATTAGCCGTTACCGATTTCAAACATATTCTCTTCAGTGTTCACAAATTCATAAACGTTGCCTCTCTCTCTCTCTCAATGGATCTTATAAATCATCAATCCAAAAATCGGTGCCAATGGTCACAACTTCAATGTCGCGGCATCGATGATCTTGGCCTCCGGCGTGGTGTAGCTGGGATAAAGCTCTTCGTCCCTGTTGAAACCGCTATCGCCGATCTTTCAGCCACTATGAGGGTCTGTCGCGATGGGTTTGTCGCCGATCTTCCAACTACTAAAATCGTTCAAGCTTCGGTGAATAAGTTACGGAAGAGGATTGTTTCTTTGGCTTCCAGCCATAGGTTCCCGTTTGTTGATCTGGTACATTTTTTTTCGAAAGGATTGTTTTTCTGGTACTTGCAATTTGTTTCCTTAGTGATTTGCATCTGGATTGAGTGATTTGGGTTAGTGAAATCTCACCGGGAAATTAAAAATAAAAAAGAAGAAGAAGATGATGATGAGAGGAGGAAATCGGGCAATCGGTTAATCGGGTAACGGGCAATCAGTATGTGAAGCATTATCGAGTCAAGTTGGAACTTGGTGTTGTCGGGTCGGGTCGGTGTACAGCCCTACTTGGAAGTCCACATATTCTGACTTCTATGACAATAATCAACAAGTCCGACTTATTCATAGTCGTAGAAAGCCAGTTGCAAACATTATTAATCCCCCGTCTTTCTATGAAAATTTATGAAGTCCTTATAAAGCCCATAAAATAAAGTTATCCACTAATTGGTAGTAACAGAAAGAAAACATAAGCATCACACTTGGTGAGTACATGCCTGGGGCAAATGTGACACAAGTGCTTGAGGAGAATTCTTTCTGCTCTCGAAGAATATATGTCAAAAGTGCAGCAGTACCACCACCAAGCGAATGGCCAACAATCTGAATATGAAAAATTAAGTACAAATTTGTTTATAAGAAACATATATTGCGTCAACCAATTATGTACAGTAACTCACAGTTCAAAATTGGCATCTTGAAGATATGACATGGTATACAAAAACAAAGGATAAGAGATTTATATATCTTAAAAAGAAAATCCCAGTGGATGTGAAATGCTAGCACATCATATTTCAAATTTAATTTGTATCCACATGATCTCAAATTGTATGATTTGATCTACACAAGGGTCAATATTGAGATCAACCAATTCGTATGAAAATTTAGGGAAAGAACTGACCATATTGCTCTCATGATGAATCACACAGTTATAAAAGAACTATTAGAAGATACTTGGCATCATCAGTTCCTGTATATGTTGAACTAAAAGGATTATATTGTTACACCACAATATAAGCAAAATGTCATCACCTGAGCAAGTTCTAGTTACATTTGTGCTACTTGCAAAAGAACTTCATTGGTGTAATAGAAACCTCCTTAAATCACTAATATAGTCCACGTCACTGATACCGACTAATAACCAATGTGAGAATAAACACCAGTACGATTTCACAATCCACCCATCCAGTATAAAATTAACAAAACACCTTCACAACCAGGATGTCACATACAGACATGGAACAAGGAAGATCATATTGTGTTCTAAGTTAAACAATCCATAAAAAAGGATTAGCTCTGAAACAACCACATGCTTTCATTTGTTTGACAGAAAGATAAATAAACTTAACAGCGAAATTAGAAAAATGAAATAGTGACATGAAAATTAAAATAAGAAGAGAATAGTATTTACCTGAACACTGTAGTCGGGATATTCATCAAGAGCTTTGAGCAGGAAAGGAGTGCTAAGCTTTGCTATCCAACGAGCAGCAGCAACCATTCCGCAATGGGCATATCCTAAAACCAAATTGCTTATCCCACCATCATGTAAAACCGAGTGGTGGAAGGGGACCACTGCACCGGTTGCTGCTGTTAGTGTATCTTTAATGCTATGAGTACCACGAATCAACAGAAGGAAACATTTTGAATCTTTATCTTGTATAATTGTGAAAGCGGGCTTCAAAAGCTGCAATCATTGTTCTGGTAATTAAGGCAATACTCAAGTATGATTTTACTACTTATATGGAAAACAATAAGCATGTCTTTCTTGGCCATGCATATTACAGTTAGCATAAGAGAATTGGAACAACTACCTTGGGAGAAAGGTCTGAGTGTTTTTGTTGCAGAATTAATAGTTTTTTTGGATCCCAAATTGCATGAGCAATGGGTCTTACCTACAACTTAATATTTTCGCAAAATTTACCCCACATTGGAAGTCTTATTACTCATACGTGATCATCAGTAACTTCTTTATTCGGCATATAAATAGTTAAGTTCCAATTTTACAGAAAAAAATATATATGAAAAATGCTATTTTTCCAAAAAATCCTCTGCTTTTTAGCCCTTGGTTGCTTATAATTCCTATCAATTTATTCTACCCTCTCTATGAATAAGTCTCACGAGGTGCAACAATCCGTTCTATGACTATTCATTTCATCTCCCATGTGAGGAGCCTTATGAGACAGTTGCAGTCTGAATCGTCAAAGGGGAAGTAACTAGTCCCAGTTGCATAATTTTCTACGAAGCAACAAAAAAGGGACAAGATATGATAGAAATGAAACCCCCACACACCAAAAAAAAAAAAAAGGAGAGAGAGTAAAACCAAAACAAAGCATACTCTAGATAATAACGCACCTCTGCCTTGGGCTTGTGAAGGAGGACATCTTCCTGTGAGAAACCGGCAGACTCTAAAAACACCGGAAACTGCTTCTTTGAGAAGAGAATACAAAGGGTCAACAACCTAAGAAATTTATTCAATTCCACGACAATTTCCGGACCTTTAAGTTGAATACAATCACTACCAGCAAATATACTTGCAACTTGTAAGTTACCCTGCAAGCATAACGAGAATGAGCTCACAACACAAGCTTAACAGAGAACACTACTTCGAGAAGAACCATGTAATTCATAGGGAAAGACTCAAACCCTTCAGCCATATAGCTGTAGTTACAACAAGGCAAATGCTTTCAAATAAATAGAATAAAAAAGAAACACGATTTTATTCTCAAAATTTTTAAGTACCCCAGACCTGCCTCCTCATGAAATATTTAATCCCGAAAGCCAAGTCCCCAATTGGCCATTTGCCCAAAGTCTCGGAGTACGTAAAGCGCAGCGTCTCCGAAAGCGTGTTGATCGACTCGAACAGCGTGGCCGGGGCCTGAGCTGGCCTGCGAGCGATTCTCCTTCTACAGGATCTGGTCGACTTCGATAGATCTCTACTGCGATCATCTCCCTCAACCTTACCCGCTCCCAGCCTCCGGCTCAGCACGTAGTAAAGCAGAACCGCAGCTCCGGCGGCGGTCGCCATTCCCCCCGCCGCCATGAACAGACGAGAGAGATCAAAGAATCAAGCCGAAACCATTAGGTCTTAAATCATTAAATATAAACAATAAGCATTCTAGAGTAAAATATTCGTAGCTCCAAAGATAATGGAAAGAGAGAATTAAAAAAATCGAAATCTGAATGAATGAACGAATACGAGTTATGGTTTAAAGAAGAAGAGGACGACGACGGAGAAGAACATGAGATCCGGGACTAGGACGTAGCACAGAGTAACAGAGAATCTGAACGATATATCAAAGAAGAAATGAGCACAAATTTCCAAAAAAGTCCTGTCGTTTTGGCGAATTGACGCTTGAATCACCGTCAAAATCACGCGGCAATCGTAGAAAGAGTGGGGGTAGTTTTGAACGTTGAGTTGGCGAAATGAAAGCAATAATAAAAATGGAAATAAATAAATAAATATAGTTAGGGGGGAATAATAAGAGAGGGAAGTGTGCGCACGTTAAGGATGGAGTAAGGATATGGGAAAAATGAAATGGGGGAGAGTTGAGAGTAAAACGCAACGTTGGGGCATGTGGTGGTGGTGGTGGTGAAGATAGGGACAGGGGAGAGTTAGTTGGGCTCGCTGGATCCAACCCAAGAGTCAAATTGTAAATAATAATAATAAAATGAGTAGGTCCCGTCAAATAGCGTATTAGACCCCACTCTCGGCTAATGTCTTTGGGCCTGTTTAAGGATGTGTTATAAGAGTTTTAAAAAATGTTTGAATAATTTTAAAAAACTTGTAATTAAGAAATTAAATTGTTTGAATGTTGTATATTAAACTATTTTTTAATAATATCAAATCAATTGAAATTGTATTTGAAAAAAACATTATTTTGATTTTTTTTTTTACTTAAACGTTGTTTTCTGGATAATGTATAACATAATTTAAATTTTAGAAAGACTATCAATAAACAAAAATATCATATAACTTTTAGATAATTATAACTTTTTTAAACTTTTGAAGTGTATGATTATAATCTTTAAAAAACTAAATAATCGTCACCTTTATTTCATACAATACTTTAAATTTGTTTCAAAATAAATATAAACATATTTAAAAATGCTTTAAATTTATGATTATCAAATAATAAATTATTTTTTTTAATATTAGAATTTATTACTCAGACTATAAACTATAAATCTTAAAAATATAAATTATATTTTTTTTTATCATAATTCCAAATACGCATTTAGTATAATAAAACATAAAAAATCTGGTGGTCCATTATCTACCCTGCCAGTTTTAAAGCCCTTTGTAAGGATAATTACAAAGAGACAACCCAACTCCGTTTCTCTCTCCTTGCCCTAATTCCAAACACCTGATTTTAAAAATATTTTTGTTTAAAAAATTGATGGGATAATCAAATTATTAGGATTTCAAACTCTGGTTGTCCACTCCACTCAACTCCTCACGCCAATCTATCCCCCATTCAATTTCTAATCAACTTTCTATTGGTACCTAACTTTCAGATTGTTTCCATGCATCATCATTTTCGGTATATACACCAATAATCATACCTCTATTTTTCTTTTTTTTTTTTAATCTTAACATTAATGATTTGTATTGAGATTATTTTCAAGGTCTCTCACCCTTCGCCTCCATATTTTATTTGCATGGATACATACATTTTGCCCTTTCAATTTGTGAAAGGTTTTCCATTTTTTACAAAAAGAATAATTGCTGGGTGGTCAGGCTTAGAATGCCTCATAAATTGCCCACAAATAATAAAACGCCACGTATGCATTAGAATAAAATCTGGTTTACACCTCGATGCAGCAAATCAGATCGAGTTCTTTACTTGGGCTCTCGTTAATACATTGTGTCTTTTTTTTTTAAAATATATTTTTTTAACATTTAAAAAAATTACAATATTATTAAAAAATTACACAATAACGAAGTAATAAAAATCAAAAATCAAAAACGAGCCACCAGTAGAATACCTATCATTTTCCTTATAATTTTAAGCAACCCTTAACCCCTCAAAATCTTTAAAAATCCAACCTTAAGCTTGTTCATTCAAGTTGAATTTTACTTAATCCAATTTTAAAATTATGATTATGTTTTAATAATCTTGACATTTTATTTAAGAAAGCTTAAAAAAATTCTGAATTCAAAGCAATAATTCTTAAATTCAAAATCCGCATTAAATATCCATATCCGGCCTTCTTCATCCTAAAAAGGTGTGCATAACTCTAATAAACTGCAAAAAAAGTTCACAAATCCCTTGAAAGTTTTATTATTAAATATATAAAGACTTTTTCTTTTAAAAAAAAAAGAATACTAACTCAAAAATTTTGACCTCAACAAGCTTATGAAAGTCAAAAGGTGTATTTTTTTCAAAACCCACCTTTAAACAAAGGAATTTTCTCTTTTATTTTATTCTCGTCTCTATAATCATAATTTTGAATGAAAATATTGAGTTTTATTTTTTACTAGAAAGAAAAAAAAATCATAGCCTGTAACTCATTGTCTTTTACAACCATGATACGTCTCAGCAATTTTATTTTGATGAACATGCTATTATGGCAGGTTCCATAGATCAAGCACAAGTCAACAAAGCAGATTCTTAGGCTCAATTCATGCGAATATTCTCACCTAGAATCATGCTGTTATCTTTGTAATAATTGTAGATATTCGGTATAGCAAGAGACTAGCATAACAGTTGTATATCTCCTAAGTTAGACAACTGAAAATTCCCTTAAACTAGTCATACATGTTTGTATAAATTAGTATTTGATACATCAATACAATTTGAGGAAAATTTCCATTGAATCATATTTTGTGTTTTTTATTTTTCTATATGGTATCAAGAGAGCAAATCTCTAATGAGTCTACATGTCTTCTTTCGCAAACACTCAACCTCCCTCTCCAACCGAAACCCTATTGGTTGCTCTAAAACATTACATCACAATCAATGAGAAATTAACCCCTCCACATTCCCCATAATAATTCAAAGCACTTCTAATTGGATATAACTTGTTGGATTATGTCATTGAAAATTCAGTATGTCCATCCCCCGATGGCACTCCAATTTCAACCTTACAAAAATCCATTGGGTTTAGTAAGACAAACTTATCCTCAATGCCATTCTCGCCTCAACCTCCACCACAATTACTCATTTTATAATTATGGCTAAAGCATCCTATAGGGCTTGGAAAAAGTTGAATCACACGTAAAGGAAGAAATTACCTTGGTTCACCACAAAAATCATTTGATTTCGAACTATCTTCATGCTATAAAAGCTGATGAGATAACACTCATTGATCACCCCATATTTGATGATGACCTAATCCTTTACATTTTTCATGGTTTAGGTTTTAATTTTAGGAAAATTGCTGCGCCAATTTGTGTGAGGGAAAAATTATTGGCCTTTGGGAGGTCCATGACCTTCTGGTCGGGCACGACAATTACCTACAGCGACTGGAGAAGGCTACTCAACAACTTGTTGTCTTAGCAAAATATTACCGCAACAGAAGAAACACCTCCAAAGGAGGCTATTATATGAGGAGCTCATCTAAAGCATTTAAGCCGTCGAAGAATCAGGCCCAAGCCCGTGCTCCTACATGGCCAAACAAGGATGCAAGGCGTCCCAATAACAACTCGGGCCGGCCTAACTCAAACCAAAAGAGATATTAGTTTAAAGCCAGTTTTGTGACTAGATTGGACACATGGCCAAGTCCTATCCCCAATTGAATTCAAATGAAGTCATTGCCAACTACTCTTCCACTTCAAGTGCAAAGGACACTAAATGGCTCATCGATTTCGCTGCATCTCATAATATTACCAGTGATCTCACAAATTTATTAATTAATTCAAAAATATAATGACATTGATGAAGTTGTGATTGGTGATAGTTCAGATTTGGTTGTCACACACATTGTTTCCTTAACCTTAAAATCACCCAAATTTTATTTATTCTTATTTTGAGTGCTATACTTTGCATTCCAAGTCTTCGCAAAAATCTCATATATGTTCATCATTTTACCTCTTAAAATAATGTGGTTATTGAATTTCATCACTCTTATTTTCTTGTGAAGGACAAGATATCAGGGGTGATCCTACTAAGAAGTGCATGTGATAATGGTGTCTACATCTTTTTGGAATCACTGGTGGCACCTTCCTCAAACTTAGTTGGTTATGTGCACGAAAGTAGGGGTGCTCCCTGCATTTACGAATGCAGGGGCACCCCTAATCCGTCCCCCATTTGGGCAGGGGTGGAATTTTTCCATCACTTCCCGTCCCCCGTATGCAGGGGTGAGATCCCCCACTCCACCGACAGGGGATAAATTTTGGGGGGCATCCATCCGCCCCCTTATCCAAGACTGGGCATGTGTTTCTGGGTCCCAAGTGGCCTAGAAGCACTGCATTTTTAAAATTTTTTTGAACTTTTTGGGCCTAGGATTTAGAAATTTAAAATAAATTATAGACATTAAAATTAAAAATTATATAAATAGCACAATTACAAAAATAACTGAAAAAAATATCAAAGTATCAAATTAGCCAAAGTAATAGATTCTCATCCTCCTAGCCCATGGCCCCCTAAGTCCTAATATTTTACAAATTAAAATAATTTACAAACATCAAAATATTAAAATGTTTCTCAAATAAGAAAAAAATGACTAAAATAAATTAATAAAGTTTAACAAATGGAGTTGATGAGATCAAAAAGATTGAAGTGTCGGCCTTTGACTTTGAGAAAGTTGGAAGTTGGCACACGCTAGGTGATGAGATGAGATCATAAAAGCTGAAAAAGATAAACAATTTGAAATTAGAAATACAAAATTAGAAAGATAAAAATAAAAATTGAAATGATAAAATATTAAAAATGATAATTTAAAATCTAACTAAAATTATAACTAACCAAGATGAGATGGAGGACATTTTCTTTGGCCCATGGGGGAAGTCAAAATGTAATGGAATTGGATATCGTGTAAACTATGGACGAAACGACTACAACGATTGAATTTGACATTAAGAAATAAGAATTACTAAACTTTAATATAAATCATAGTAATCAAATAAATTAAAAATCAACGATATTTAATATTTAACAGACTTGACCTGTGAAGTAGTCTTCTCCTTAACATCCGCATAATCAAGAACATTTGGAACGTGAATGATAGTCCCCTTATCCAATTTTGTGAGCAAATCAAGACCTCTACAATGGTAGGAGATAACGAACTCTGGAATAGGTCCAATACATGCTTTCCAGTGCTAAAAGTGGACTCAAATACTACGGTGCTAATTAGGATAGCCAAAATACTACGTGCTATCTCAATAAGGATGAGGTACTTTACCGTATTGACCTTCCACCATACTAATATATCAAAATCTTCTGCATATGGTTCCAAGCCCGCTACCAAATATTGGTCTGCATCTGACTTCGCCTTAATAAGTTGAGAGCTTAGTTGGAGGTTTTCAACCATGTTTAGGACCCAAATGACCTTACGCTTGTTGGCTGCCGAGGAATTTGGCGAAGGCGCTGCACTAGGAGTAGGGATGAGTGCACTACTACACTTAATCAATGTAAACTCATCAAATAATTTTATGATAGTCTCTTTAACAATCCTCGCAATCTGAGTAGCTTTTGTTGGCCCAAATGTTACTCACAACCCATACTTCATGCCATCAAGCTTTAATTTAGGGGTCAAGAGCACTAGTTAAATATAAAAGCACATTTTGCTTACTCATATCTCACCAATATTTTTCATATTTCACCCTTATGGCCACTCTCATCTCTTGTATATTACAAATTTATTGAGAGAAGTCATGCACTGTAGGGTACAAAGTATTAGAGATGCTTAACGTCACCTCATAGACAATGCATAAGCATTCAACAAAAATTAAAATCACAGCCCAATCATTTTTAGTTGGATGTCCCAATCCCCCATAGTCATCAAAATACCTCACATATTGGATGTCCTCATCAACCATTAATTTGAAAGCTTTTATATAATCTTGGGCTGCCTCCAACATCATAAATGTTGAGTTCCATCTTGTTGGCATATCCGTACAAAGGCCCCTCTTGGTTGTTACGCCCGTATTCTTTACAAAAATTTTAAAATTTTCAAATCTAGGGGGAGAAGACCTCACAAACTTCACTGACATTCTAAGTCTTACAATTGAGTCATCAACATCTTTCAATCCATCGGAAACAACCAAATTGAGAATACAGGCGGCACACCTCACATGCAAATGATTACCCCCCATGATTAATCTATTTGGCTCTTTGAGATTGGGTTTTAAAGAGGCCAATGCGACATCATTAGAGCTTTCATTATCAATTGTAATATCAAGAACTCTTGCCAAACCTCACTCCATGATTGAGGCCTCCAGTGCCCTCCCAATTGTCTCATCTTTATGATCGGTGACTTGACAAAATTTCAAAATCTTCTTGTGCAATTTCTAATCAGAAGTAATGTAGTGTATGGTCAAAGACATATAATTTTAATTCTGGATGGATGTCCAAGTGTCGATAGTGAAACAAACAACTATACTTGCCAAAGTCTCCATTAATGAATCCTTCTCTTTTTGGTATGTTTTTTTAACATCTTTTGCCACATTGTAACGAGAATGAATATTGAACCTACTTTCCAAATAATGAGAATATGCTTGAAACCCCTCACCGTCAACAACATGGAACAGCATCTCATCTATGATGACCATTCTTGCTATGTGTCTCCTACATTCCTCCAAATCATATTTGATATACTCCTTCAAAGTAGCACCCCCACTACTACTATCAGCCATTTTTTAGTCCAATTTCTAGCCTAGATTGGTTCTTTTGTTGCAATGATTTTAATATAGGAATTTTTTTTGCACTTCCAAGTGTACTTGCAATTGGGGGGTACCATGTCTCATATAGTGGCATCCATACAATTTACCACACTGCATATATTTAACCTGAGAGTTATCAGGATCGCCACTCTCTACTTTATCAAAATGAGACCAAAAAAAGAAATTGGCTTTTTAAAAGTGGGCTTGGGGGCGGGATAAGGAGTGGGGGCCATGGGAAAGTCGGTCCCGGTGGGGGCAGGACTAGGGTTGGTGGGGACTACGAGGTTAGGAGTAGGGTTCTCATCGTCAGATACGTCAATATTGATGGGTGCATTGGTAAGGTATGGTATGAGTCGCTAAAACCCGATAGAGTAGTTGACATTCTTCACAAACAATTTTAAGTCAAGAAACTGAAAGAGAAACAGCCAACAACCAAATTTCAACAGTAGAATATATATATATATATATATATATCAATTACATTGGGTTTCATTTCAACAAATACTTTTATAAATTAATTATCTAAAAATTGTGAAAATAATTGTAAATTATTTTATAAAAAAATATCTAACATCTAACTGTTAACACATAATTATTAATTATGTAAGTAATTGTAAAAATAATTGTAATACTATATAGTATATATAGGATCTATCCAGTGTTCGCATATTTCACTCTAATTTCATATTTGCCTCTTTACAGTTTTACTTAGGGTTCCAAATTAGGGCTTGAACCCTAAATTAGTTTAGGCCCTTAGGGTTTCGGATTGGAACCCTACATTAATTTAGGGTTTCAATCCGAAAAAAGATTAATAAATGACATAATCTAATATCAAGCAATCAAACAAAGATTTAAACATATGCACACAGTAAAATCCATAGCACACAGTAATCAAATTCCCATCCTCCATCTCCATTTCATCCCAACCAACCTCCAATCTCTATAACTCAACTCAACAAACTTCAAAAATTAATAATAAAGAAAAAAAACAAAGAAATGAGAGTGTGGGTTTCGGAATTACTTGTGAGTTGTGAGAGGTTGAGATCTTGAGGACTCGAAATGGCGATGAGAAACTGAGGACAAAGTGCGACGGGATATGGTAGGTGACAAAGTCGCGAAGGGGGGGAGAGGGGTTCTAAGCAAAACCTAAAATCGTGAGAGGAGAGGGGCGGGGGGCGGGGGGGGGGGGAATTTCTTGAGACTCAATCAGGAATGAAATTTGAGAAGGGGGGTTATTTACCCCAGATCAAAACGCACCGTTTTGGTTTGGGGTAAATTAAAAAAACTAGAGGAACTAGGGTGATTTTTTTATATCATATAATATATAATATAATATAATTAATAGCTATATTTTAAAATATATATTAATGGGGAGCACCCCCCATCCGCCCCCCGCCGCTACACTGCCCCCAGTGCAGTGTAGGGGGCCCTGCACCCCATCGTACGGGGCAGTGATCTGCCCGCCCAGGTGGGGGTGGGGCGGTCGGTGCGGATGGGTGGGGGACGGATCCCCTGCCTCCCAGCCCTACACAAAAGGACCTCAATTGATGAATGGCACAAGCATCTTGGACATCTGTCCTCCAAAATTGTTCATAGTTTTTCACTTCCAATCACATGAAATAAACAGTGTCTTTTATGTACCTCATGTCCAATCAATAAAGCACAATAACAACCATTTCGTTCCACTAGTCTCTCGAGTAAGGCTCTCCTTAAATTAATTTATATTGATGTTTGGGCCCATTGTGTTGGTCTTGATGACTGTCATTATTATCTTGTTTTTATTGACCATCACACAATACATGTGGTTTTACCCAATGGCAACAAAATCAAGTGTGTCTACCATTTTTTTGCAATACAACAATCTTGTTGAAAATCATTTTCAATGCAAAATCAAAGCTTTATACCTGGATATTGGGGTGAATTTGAGAGCCTAATTTTTTTTTTTAATATCAACATGGTATAAGTCATTACACCACAACTCTTCACACACCCCCAATAAATTAGCATTTCTAAATCACCTTACCAAGCCCTTTTTGGACAACGGCCCAATTACCTCAAATTAAAAAAAAATGGTTGTTTGTGATATACTCTCACCAAGCCTTATAACAAAAACAAGATGGAGCCTAAGTCCGTATCATGTGTCTTTCTGGGTTACTCATTAACTCAAAATGCCTACAAATGCTTGGATCCAACTATACAACGTTTTTGTCTTTCACGGCATGTTCTTTTTTATAAGGCTCAAAGCCCACTTTCAGAAACCCATTCACTCCATTCCCTAACAAACACATCTTTGTCTCTCGAATAGGTTCCAAGTTTTGCTTCTGCACACGCGCCGCCAATGACGCAAATTTTGGCACTAGTGCTTTCGGAGGATGATTATACCACCACTGCATCTCAAGGTAATCTTAGTATCTCTCTTTTTCGATAGGGAGTCCACTTGGGACGTTGCTCAATCTTCAGGCGCTATCCCTTCGGGGGTGGAAGAGGTCAAAGAAGAAGCATCTTCGACAGTTATAGGATCATTTCGAACATGGGGAGTGTCTTAACTTGTGAATGAGGGATCATCGAGAATTGAGTGAAGACTCACATTAGAGCATCCACATTGGTCTCATCTTTTTTTATCATCAAAAGTTGATAGAAATTACACTTTTGCACACATATCTAAAAAATTTTATCACATTTGATCAAATATGACAAAAAGAAAGTGTAATGGCATAAATGTGCTTTTTCCTTAACTTTTGAATAGTAAATCATCAAATTCATCATATTTGATCAAATATGACAAATTTTTTTTGATATGTGTGTAAAAATGTACTTTTTATTAACTTTTGATGATAAAAAAAGATGAGACCAATGTGGATGCTCTTAGATTCTAAACAAACCCCCATGAATGAAGAGGGTATGGACACCCACTCATTTGTATGATCTAAAAGACCCAAGGAGGACTCAGGATAACAAGAGGCATTGAGTTCTGCAGTGGTAGAAGGGGAGTTGGCCCCCTTACCATAGACTAGAATGAGCAACCATTATCTATTCAACGAGCTTCTTAAATATGGTTGAACCTCAGCATGGGTAGCCTCCACTTGGGCTAGAGTTTTCTCAAAAGAAGGCATCAATCACGAGGCACTAGGTGGTGAAAGATCTGGAAGGAAAGAGAGCTGGCCTCTCGTCCTCCTTCCTTGACATGGTGGCTTGGTGGGAGGAATCGACCAAGCCTCACACAAGCCCCGAGACCTCAGGGCGGACCTTTGGCGCCTCGGGCATGGAAGAACTTCGAAACGAGCCCTCAAGCCAAACGAAGAAGAACCGTCTCCCCCTCCCCCTCCAAGAACTCCCAATTAGACCCAAAAATGAAAAAGAACCTTCTCCACCAATTCTTAAGGGAGGAATGACTTTTTCTCCAGCTGAACAAAGAAATTTTTAGGCACTCAGCATTGGAAGCTGCAAATGGTCCTATCCGAACGATTTGTACGATAGAATAATAGGAACTCCCCCAGCTGTCATGACAGAAAATTGTTCTAAGTCTCTCAACACAATTCAAAAAACAACATAGCTGGTGATCCTTATCCTCCAACCATTCAGATTCACTTGGGTAGGAGCCAAACTAGAAAGTCAAGAATCTTCCTCATCGAGCGAGGAAAAGGCAGCCTTAGGCCACTGCCTTAGGCCATTGGAGATCACTAGATAGAGGTAGATGCGAGTCGCCAAGCCACCACTATCCGTAGTGGGCACTCCCTTGGAAAGTTGTAAGGCAATCTCCGGTGGAATATTGAAGGTCAACCATATGAAATCAAAGTCTGCTTCGAAGACTCTCAACAAATGTATATTTGATAGAAACTAACATTGTAGTAGAGAAAGGGAAGAAGTTGCAGAGGGGACGGAAATAATCCAAGAAAGGAGATTGTAGAAGAAGAGCAAGGACGTGATTGAAATGAGAAAATGAAGGGAAGACGAGCTTATATAAGCATGAAAGAAGGGCATGACTTAATGGCGACGTAGGAAGAAGGGTGGACACCACGCGACCCCCAGGCGAATGCCCACCATGGGCCAATGAGCTTCCTTAGATGTAGGCAGGTGAAGTGCAAGCTGCTAGATCCGTGTGGACCGGTCTTTGTAATACCCCCTGGATTTTCGAAGAGTCCAACTAGTGCGAATAACGCCTGAAAAGGTATTAACAGAAGGAGAAACTGTTATAGGGTAAAGTGGGCTAGGATAGCTTGAGATGCCAACTAACCCAACCTAGCAAGAATGGGGGGAACCCCCAAGCCTCAAGCCGGCCAAAAACCCAATTCCTACCATACCCATATGATAGGAATTTGTAGGGTATTATGTGGGAAGAATCTTGAGCCGAGATGAAGTCAGACTCACCATACCCGTATGCTAGGAATTTGTGGGGGTATTGTGTGGAGGAAATCCCGAGTCTCTTGAACCTAACCCTAGTCAGCCCATTAGCAGAGCCCCAAAGCCTAAAGCCTATACCACTACCTGAGGGCTAGCACAAATGGCCCATCAGGAATGCTAAGCACATACAAGGCATGGGAATTAGCAATTGTATAGAGTTAGTCTATGTAGGCTGCCCAAACAATCGAGTGCCAAAAACAAAGCAGTCTCGAACAGTACGACCATGTCAAGGGAAGCCATGCCGTATTAAATAGAAGACACGCCACATTTAATGCTTGGTCAGAAAAGCACAACACAAAATGGCAAAAGGGTCTACTTCCTGACAGGAGATTGGTGAAGGCAATCAACCTGGAGTACAGATAACATCTCCAATCCTTTTGTCAGAAGACCCCATCACAAGTATAAATAAACCCCCACACCTTGTAGGGGGCTCTGATATCTTAGTCTCTGATTTTCTATTACTTGAACTCTCGTATATCATCTATACTGACTTTGGCATTAGAGGAACCACGATTTTCCAAATCAGGCTTCTCATGTATGAGCACATAGAAAGACGATAGAGAACTTGTGATACGACATTGTCTAGACCTACAGAACATGACATGAACAAATATCTAGCTATGTTCATTAGTGATAGATATTAAATTGTAGAGTAAATTAAAAATTACTTTATAATTGGCAACTAAATTACAAACTTGATAGTTGAGAAATCATGGTACATGAAAAGGGAATCCTTAAGGGGTAGTTTGAGGCATAAATGTAGGCAGTGGGACTGAATCTCGTTAAAATACTGAGTTTGCTTCTTCTTGTCCTTACTCTTTATATTTCCTACTGCTTCGTATTTTGTTTATATTTTATATTGTGTATTTGATTTATAAGTGTTAATTTTCTAATATTATCCAATTCACCCCCCTCTTGTATTAGTCATCTGTGCAACAATTGGTATCAAAACAAGGACTCTGTTATAAGATTAATTATCTGTTGAGTTAAGATCATATGGCTAACATTATAGTTACATTCGCTGAAAGTCAATCTAGTAGTCGGCCTCCACTATTTATTGGAGATAATTATACTTTTGGAAAGCTAAAATGAGAATATGTCTTCAGTCTGAAGGTCAAAAAATCTGGAAATACATTTTAAATGGGCTTTATATTCCAACAAAAATTGTTGATGGAGTAAAGGTTAACAAGAAAAAGAAGAGTTTGATAGTGAAAAAGATAGATTTTATACAGTGAATGTAATGACTATGAATTTTCTGTATAATGCTCTCAATGGTAATGAATTTAACAGAATAATGACTTGCAGGACAGTAAAAAAAATCTAGGACAATTTAGAAGTAACTTATGAAAGAATTTCGCAAGTCAAAACATCAAAAATTTATATTCTTACGCATGAATATGAAATGTTTGAAATGAATGATGATAAATCTATTTCTTCTATGTATACTTGTTTCACTAATATTATAAATAACTTGATAGCTCTTGGTAAAGTTTATTCCAGTTTGGAGATAGTAAAAAAAATTCTTAATTCTCTGCCAAAACTTTGGGAATAAAAAATGATGGCGATTCTTGAAGTTAGGGATCTTAAAAAATTCGAAGTAAATGAACTCATTGAGTCACTTATTACTCATGAGTACATATTGAAAAGATGAGAAGAAGAATGAAAGCAAAGAAAGAGCTAGGTACTCAAAGTTGTTCCCTATGAAAGTGAAAGTGATGAAAATGAAGAAATCGATAACAAAGATGAAGAAATTGCAATGATCACAAGAGTATTTAAGAGGTTCTTAAAAAATAACGCTCCTTCAAGGAAATCTTTCAAAAAGTCTTCTTAACAAAGATACAGGAAAAAATGATTCATTAATTTTTTATAAATATAAAAAGTCTGGACATATCAAAGCAGATTGTCTCCTGTTAAAGAAAAATCGATGCAAATGTAAGAAAACAATGAAAACTACATAAAATGATGATTCAAATAACTCAAACAGCGATACAAGTAATGAAAAATATGCAAATCTTTATTTTATGACTAAATATGATCTTAAGGTAACAAATTTTGAAAATATTAAAAATCCTTCTTATAAAGAATTGCAAAATATTTTAGAAGAGGTATATGAATAACTTGAAAAATTGGGTATCAAGTATACCGTTTTGAAAAGGAAAAATTCTTCATTAACAAATGAAATTGATACTTTAATAAAAGAAAATATAGTTTCAAAAGATGAAAATAATGAACTGAAAAAGAAAGTGGCTGATTTAAAAAAGATTGTTGAAAACGTTACAAATGGAAAAAGAAACTTTGAAAAACTTATTGGTAGTCAAAGATGTGTTTTTGATAAGGTAGGCTTGAGATATATGTCAAAAGAAAAACTCAAATCCTATAAAAATTTCTTTGATAAACCGACTAAATCAAAATCAGATTTTCAAAATTCTTTTCATAAAAATAAATTTTTTAAAGAAAATTATTATTACAATCACTCAAGTTTTTCAAATATGTCACATGTTATTTATAATTTTTGCAATAGACATGGTCATAACTATCATGCTTATCCTATTAGAAGAAAACATACAATAACTATTAGAGTCATATGAGTACTAAAGAATCTTGTTTCTTCTAATACTAATAAATAAAGGATCCAAAGAACTTGGGTACTAAAAAAAACTATTTTAAATGCTTTTGTAGGTATGCATGAAGTCCTCCATAGGTAAAAAAGTAAATGATTTTTAGACAACAGATGCTCAAGACGCATAACAAGAGACAAAACCAAATTCATTGACTTTACTTCTAAAGAAGAAGGACACGTGACATTTGGAAACAATTCAAAAATAAAGATAATGGGAATAAGTAAAGTTGGTAAGAAATCTTTTCTCATAATTGAAAATGTTCTACTTGTTGATGGTTTAAAGTATAATTTTTTGAGTATAAGTAAATTATGTAATAAAGGATTTACAATTACTTTCAAAAAAGATAAGTGCATTATTTTGAATAATCATGATGCTAATGCTTATTTTCTTGCTCTTATAAACAATAATGTTTATACAATCGAATTTGAAGAAATTGTCTCACAAGATGCTATTTGTTTATCAGTTCAACATGAAAATAGTTGATTATGGCACAGAAGGTTAGGTCATGTAAACATGGAACTTATTTTCAAACTTGCAAAAAATGATATTGTGAGAGGTTTGTCAAAAATGAACTTTTTTAAGGACAAAATCTGTGATGCATGTCAGTTTGGTAAATAAATAAAAACTTCTTTCAAAACTAAGAAATATATTTTCACTACTAGACCATTGCAACTAATATACATGGACCTTTTTAGACCAAACAGAGTTGCGAGTCTGGGAGAAAAATATTATGCATTTGTTATTGTTGATGATTTCTCTAGATATACTTGGGTCATATTTCTCGCTTATAAAGATGAGGTACATAATATTTTTACCAAGTTATACAAGAAAATTTAAAATGAAAAGAGTTATACTATTTCAAATATCCGAAATGACAAGGAAAAAAAGTTTGTCAATAAAGATATTGAATCTTTTTGTGATGAAAATGATTTTCTGCATAATTTCTCTACTTCTCAAACTCCTCAACAAAATGGGATAGTAGAGAAGAAGAATAGACCCCTTCAAGAAATGACAAGAACAATGCTTAATGAAAATAATTTACCTCGTTATTTTTGGGCCGAAACGATAAGTACTACATGTAATGTTATAAATAGAGTTATGTTAAGGTCTAAATTCGATAAAATCTCTTATGAGCTTTGGAATGAGAAAAAGCCTAACATTAGTTACTTTCATGAATTTAGTTGCAAATGTTTTATTTTCAATGATAGGGATAATTTGATACAAAATCTGATAAAGATATCTTTTTTGGATATTCAACAAATAGTAAAACTTATAGAGTATTCAATGAAAAGATTTTCACTATACAAGAATTTATGTATGTAGTATTTGATCAATCTAACTCTCTACTCTCCAAAAAATCTATTGATGAAGAATCAGAAAGTACAAATAACACAAATAGTCTCAATCTCAACAAAGAGAATACAATGAAAGAAGTCAAATATAGAGATATCACGAAAGATCATCAAGACTTGGTACAAGATGTAACCAAACAGTAAAAACATGTGAAAGATCATCCAATGAAACAAATTATAAGAGAACCTTCACGAGGTGTAAGTACTCGATCATCTCTTAGAAATATTTGCAATCACACTGCTTTTTTTTTAATCTCAAGTTGAACCCAAAAATATTGATGAAGCACTTATTGATGAATCATTGATTCTAATTATGCAAGAAGAGCTAAATCAATTTGAAAGAAATGATATTTGGACACTTGTTCCTAGACCCAAAAATTATACTGTTATTGAAACAAAATGGGTTTTTATAAATAAGAAAGATGAGTCTGGAATCATCACTAGAAACAAGGCTCGACTTGTAGCCCAAGACTTCAACCAAGAGGAAAGAATTGATTATGATGAGACGTATGCACCTGTCGCAAGATTAGAAGTTATTCGAATGTTACTTGCATATGTATATTATAAAAATTTCAAACTTTTTCAAATGAATGTTAAAAGTGCTTTCTTAAATGGTTTTATAAATGAAGAGGTTCATATTGAACAACCTCCAGATTTTAAAAATCATATCTCTGCTAATCATATTTTTAAGCTCACGAAAACATTATATGGACTCAGACAAACTTCTAGAGTTTGGTATGAGAGGTTTAGTAGTTTTTTTATTGAAAAAGATTTTTCAAGAGGAAAGATTGATATAACTCTTTTTATTAAATATGAACAAGATGATATTATTCTAATTCAAATTTATGTGGATGATATAATATTTGGTGTTACTAATAAAAATATGTGCCAAGATTTTGTTAAGAGTATGCAGAAAAAATTTAAAATGAGCATGATGGAAAAATTTAATTTCTTTCTTAAATTGCAAACCAAGTAAGAAAAAAGTGAAACATTCATTAATCAGTCAAAATATATCAAAGAGTTATTCAAAATTTTTGAAATGGAATGTGCGAAGGTAATTTGAATACCAATGAGTCCAACCACCAAACTTGATAAAGATGAAAGTGGTAAGTCAATTGACTCAAAAGTATATCGAGATATGATTGGTAGTTTATTATATATGACAGTTAGTAGACCTGATATTATGTTCAGTGTATATTTATATGTACGTTTTCAATTATCTCCAAATCAAACTCATTTGATTGCAGTCAAACGTATTCTTAGCTATCTTGCCGGTACTATTGACCTAGGGTTATGGTATCCTAAGCACACTTCTTTCGATCTTATCAATTATTCAGATACAGATTATGCTGGTTGCAAAGTTGATCGAAAAAGTACTAGTAGAACATGTCATTTTTTAGGTCATGCACTTGTTTCATGGTTTAGTAAAAAGTAAAATTTTGTTGCATTATCAACTGCTGAGGCAGAATATGTTGCTGCAAGCAGTTGTTATACTCAAGTTCTTTACATGAAGCAACAACTTGAGAATTTTAAACTTATGTACAATCATATTCCTATTAAATGTGATAATACTAATGCTATAAATTTTTCAAAGAACCCTATACAACATTCTAGAATTAAACATATTGAAATTAAATATTATTTTCTTAGAAATCATGTGCAGAAGGGCGATATTGTATTAGAACTCACAAGCACACATGATTAATTGACAGACATTTTCATAAAATTTCTACCAGAAGATAGACTATGCATGATTAGAAGAGAAATAAAAATGATGAATGTCATAAATATTTGTTGAATATTTTTATTCTATTATCTCAAATTACTTACAAAAACTTGAGACTTCTAGCCTCATAATTCAAATGCATTTACTCTTCATAAATCAAAATGTCATCATTGTCTAAAAGATTAGGCAATTGAAATGAAGAGGTAAGGAAGATTTTTAAATCCTTATTCTGTTACTTTAACTCTATTGTTTTTCTATTTTACTCATAAACAAATTGTTGAAGTACAGAGACCGTTTCGCTAAGTTTCTGAATTTTGCGAGTTTTGAATTGCAATCGAGTGGAAAAAGCAACAATGGATGATGAGTATCAGATTTCGAGACTCACAAACTCATAAATGTCGTCATGATTTGATTTACTAACCAAATCAGTCTCGTGTTGCTTCATGGCACCTATGACAGATGTAGAAATAGATTGTGACTGAGGTGAATAATACCTCATATCTTGATCACGAGAAGTACTGAAAGGAAATTGATGAGCCATTGAAAATTTGTAGAATGAGAATGCAGGCGAATTGCAAAGATGAGAAGAAGATTTGATGTGAAATAGATAAAACTAAGGGTTGCTCTTATAAAGACAGACATAAGAATAAGACAAACTATTATCTTTTCAAATCTTACTTAGTCAAGCTTACAAGATATACTGGATGCATATTGTCAAAAGTTACTTAGCTAAGCCAGCGAGAGATTAATTACGATTGTTCCTATTTTTCTCGTAAACTCTGAAATGCTGTTATTATCTATTGATATTGACTTTGTGTTTGAGCTCTCACTCGTTCCAACTCCCCTATTCGTAGTTTCAGAATATGAGCTAATTCCGTCAAATCCTTGTTTTCTTTCTTTAACTTTTTATTCTTTCTATCTTTATTTGCAAACTTTTGATGCAGTACAGATATTTGATTGTTAAATCGATCAACCTTATTTGTCATCGCCAATAATTTTCGAAATATGGTCGTAACAAAGGCAGCATATTGAGCACTGAGAGTTCTTGATCTTGCAACAACCTCATAATCATTCATACTAGAAAAATATATTTTTGCTTCTATCATGATATTGACAGCCTTAGGAGACAAAATGACTGGTTGAGACGGTTCTTGGTTCAAATCCAAAAGATTACTAGAAAAAATTTTCTCAGTCATTCTATCAACAGAAACTGGATCAATGAGAAATGTAAGATTTTTTTTTGAGTATCCAATGGGTGAAAAGTGTCATTTAAATAACAACTTAAAGCTTTCAAATCTCGGTAATATCTCATTTGTCAACAACATCAAGCGGATTTCAAATCTCTGCACTAAGACGATAGAGTTAAGTCTCAACCTTTGCAATTTTTGTCGGATACGGGTGGTTCCAATTATTCAACTCTCTATAGTTTCTACTAACGCACCGTTTTATTTGTTTATTGGTTATTGTGAGAAGAAATCTTACTGAAACCAATTGTGGTTCCTTTTTAATAATGCCAAAAGGGAGAGAAGTCTTATTCTAGTATTATACTACCCTGTTATATATGCTAAAATCATGTTTATATTTATTTGAAAAACTAACGCATATTTTTAGGGAGAGTTTAAGTATTATTGCAGGTCGCAAATTTCTACTAAGTATTTGTCATCATCAAAAAGGGGGAGATTGTTGAACCCAAGGTTTCAAATCTTGTATTTACATATAGATTTTGATGATAACAAATAATATTTAAGACTCAAGCTCAAGTTGTCTATGCATGAAGGGAGCTAAGCACATCAAGAAATCAAGCATAAGTGAAAAGAAAAACAAGTTTACAAATGAAGCTCATAGAGTAATTTTGTACATCTCTTGATAAAATTTGAAACTATATTAAGACTTAAAATTAATCTTTTCTTAAAAAGTATCAAATTTCTTTTTTCACATGTGTATGACATCATCAAAATATTTAAATTCAAAAATTATATTTTACATGTGCATGACATATACAACGACTTTATCAAAAGGTTTAAATTCGAAAATTATATTTTATATGTGCATGACATATGCAATGACATCATCAAAAATTTAGATTTTGAATTTGGAAAATGATTAAGTGTCATCTTTTGACATGTGCATGTGTTGTTTGAATATTTTGAAATATGAATGATGTTGTCTTGAAAATAGATGCTTTTATTTGAATATTTAAAAATATAAATGATGTTTTCAAATTTGCTAAGATTTGAATTGAAAATTCATTTGCCTATAAATAGCTCATTTAAGTTTTGCAAAATTACAACAACAAGAGCTTACATATCAATTGCAAAGCTTTACATTATTCTTTCAAAGCTCTCATTCTTTCTTTTCTAAATTTTGTACCATAATCCTTGTTCATTTTGAGAAAGATATAGGTTGTGCTATATTGTTCTTATTTCACTCATTGAAGAGTGTATTCTGATAATGTACCCACTATCAGCTTTTATATCAATAAGAGGGTGCATATAATCATTGTGTGTGTAAAATGTATTCTACATAGGGAATAATTGAATAACTAAGTGTGAGGTGATTGCAAGTGTAGAGGGTATTTTACACGGATTCTTTGTAGCGGTGTTTCTCAAATGTGTAATAGGTTTCTATCTCCATATGAAAGAGATTAATAATAAATTTGGGAATCCTCAAGGGGTAGTTTGAGGCGAGGACATAGGCAGTGGGGCTAAATTTTGTTAAAATATTGAGTTTGCTTCTTCTTGCCCTTAATCTTTATATTTTCTTCTGTTTCGTATTTTGTTTATATTTTATATTGTGTATTTGATTTATAAGTGTTAATTTTTTAATATAACCCAATTTACCCTCCTCTTGTGTTAGTCATCTGGGTAACATATGTTGTACTTTCCACTTAGGTAGATTGTTCAAAACCCCTTTCATATCTTCCACCATTTGTCCATACCATTCCCAATTTTCCTTGCCACTATGGAAAATATTAACAATAATTAATGCATCACCTTCAAAAATAAATTCCTCAAAGTGAAGCTCTGTACATAGCTGCATAGCTCTCCACAATGCAAAGAGCTCAGCTACTACTGGACTACAGTAGCCCTCCCTCGAGTTACACAGAGAAACTACCCCCTTTCTATCCCTAATCATAATCCCCATTCCTACTTTCCTCTCCTGCTTATTCAAGCTTGCATCCAAATTAACTTTTACATACTGACCAATAGGAGCTTTCCATCTTCCAATATTCCTTATCCCATCATTTGATGCTCCTCCTTCAGTAGGAGCTTTCACCCGAACCTGTGCATTTTGAAAATCCTTTGGGAGCCTTAACAGCTTGCTCAACAATAGCACTAGGATCTTTAAACTTCTTTTCAAACAGGAACGCATTTCTTCTAAACCACACACCCCTCATTATAACCGCCACAACTTCAAAATCTTCTTTTGGAACCTATTCGAAAAGTCTTGCCCATAAATCATGAAACTGCACTTCATAACTTGACCATTTCTGTACTGGACTTTTTTTTTTCAGCCTAAACATCCATGGTACCTCTACAACTCCATAACACATGAGTCACAGTTTCCCCCTCAGATTTACAAATAAGTCAGCTAGCATCTTCCACCACTCTCCTCTTCCTTAAATTGCTTCTGGTAGGTAGGCAATTATTTAAAGCTTTCCAAAGAAACACTTTAACAACACCAGGTACATTTAACTTCCATAACAGCTTCCAATCAAAGCAATTTTCTTCTAAGTACTCCCCTTTCTCCCTTTTTTTCTTACACATCTGTAAATGATACCCACTTTTCACACTATATAGCCCATCCTTAGTGTACCCCCAAATGAGTTTATCAGGTAAACCAGAATGGCTAATAGGTAAACTGCATACAGTCAAGGCTTCATTCTCCATCAACACCTCCTTCACAAACTCCACCTTCTATTCTCCTCTACTCTCATCAATAAACTCACTCACTTTTGTATTTTTATCAAGAATAGCAACAGGAGACTGAATTCTATGTGTCAACAAAGTAGGAATCCACTTGTCCCCCCAGATTCTTATATTCAATCCTATACCTACCCTCCAAACCAGACTTGAGTTCAACAATTCCAAAGAACCCCATAAACTCTTCCATATTAATGATGGTCTATGGCCCAATTTGGCATGAAGTACATCTGAATGTCTAAAATATTTTTCTTTAAGGATCTTTGCTGCAAGTGACTGAGGATTGGTAAATACCCTCCAACATTGTTTAGCTAAGAGAGCATTATTGAAACTCTTAAGCTCTCGAAACCCCAACCCTCCCTCAGTCTTAGACCTTTCCATTTTTTCCAACTTTTCCACTGGATTCTTCTTTCATTCTCCATAAACCCCACCAGAACTTAGCCATGACAGTTGCAATTTCCTTACACAATCTACTTGGAAGTCTGAAAACATTCATGGAATAACTAGGCACAGCTTGAATAACAGCTTTAATAAGGACTTATATACCTGTAGGGGACAAAAACTTGTTCTTCCATTTATTAACCTTCTGCCACACCCTATCTTTTATTACCCTAAATGAGTTATATTTAGATTTCCCAATCAAAATTGGTAAACCTAAATATTTCTCACGGTTTGTAATCAGTCTTGCCCCCAACTCCTTAAGAACCTTTACATTTCTCATAGCATTAGGACTGAAAAATACAATAGTCTTCAGCTTGTTTAAGCTCTGTCCCAATGCCCTTTCATACTGCTCTAAGATGGTCATAATCTTCATCCATTCACCCCAACTAGCCTTACCAAAAAAGAAGCAATCATTTGCAAAAAGCAGATGTGTCACTCTTGTACCTCCTCTAGCCACAACAACACGTTTTAACTCACTTTGTTCTTTAGCTTTATTCAACATAGCACTCAAGCCTTTGGCACATAAGAGAAAGAGGTATGGAGATAGTGGATCTCATTGCCTCAAACCCCTAGTTGGAATGATCCTCTTTCCAGGGCCGCCATTTATCAACACTGCATAAGTCACTGTGGACATATGTACATTCCATAATAAGAGATACCCATTTTTCACAAAATTTTAACTTCCTCATGACTTCTCTAACAAAAGACTACTCAACTTTGTCATATGCCTTAGAGATGTCCAAATTCATCAACATACTTCCAACCCTATCCTTTTGACTGGTTTGCATAGAATGTGATATCTCATAAGCATTAACTATGTTATCAGTTATGAGTCTTTGGGAAACAAATGCACTTTGATTCTTTGAAATAACCTCTCCTAACACCCTTTTCAATCTATTAGCAAGGGTTTTATCAATGATTTTAACATTACATTGCATAAAGCAATTGGTCTAAACTCATTTATTGCTTTTGGATCTTTAACTTTTGGAATAAGGGCCACAAAAATATAGTTGAAACCAGCACTCATCTTTCCTTCCCTCAGAAACTTCAGAGCAGCTTTACAGACATCCTCTCTCACAATTCCCCAAAAGTTTTGATAAAAACAAGCCCTATAACCATCTAGTCTTTGAGACTTCAAGGGACCCATCATATTCAAAACTGCCTTCACCTCTTCCTGCGTAAAATCCTACTGCAAGAAGTTGTTCATCTCTTCTGTGACTCTTCCCTTTACTACATTTAGACAAGTCTCAATGACACAGCTCTGAGGGACAGCAAAAGTATAAACTTCATCAAATTGTTCTCTAAAAGCTTCATCCATTCCAACAAAATCTCTCTAGACTGACCTCGAATCCATCACAGAAAGAATCTGGTTTTTCCTCCTCCTTTAACTAGCACAAGCATGAAAAAACTTTGTGTTTTTATCACCCATGATGTACCAATCCCTCTTTGCCCTTTGCTTTCACTTTAAATCTTCTTGCTCAAGCAATAATCCCACATTTTCTTGAAGAAATCTGATCTCACTCACATCTTGTGGTCTTTCATTCTCTTGCAACACTTTCAGCTTTTTTGTCAAACATTCAATATCTTTTCCACTATCTCAATCCTTGTTTCTAAAACACTTCACTAAATCCACCCTGCAAACCTCCAACAAACTAGACACTCTCTTTAAAGGATCATACGATCGACCCCTATTCATCCATCCATGCCTCACAAGCTCTTCACATTCCTTATCGTTAAACCAACCAACTTCAAATCTAAATGGGAAACTTCTTCTAACTTGCCTTTCTCCTCCTACCTGCATAGATATGTAGATGATTTGAGCATTTCCTTGTAAGCCCCTCCACTTTCACTTCCTTAAAAATTTCCCTCCATTGGCAGTTAGCCACACATCTATCAAGTCTCTCTTTAGTAAAAGTGTTATCACTATGCCTATTACTCCATGTATAAAATCCACTTTGACATCCCAAATTCGACAGGTTGTTTCTTTCCAAAGCTTCTCTGAATTGTACCATCTGCCTTTCACTCCTTTAGTTACCTCCCAACTTTTCAGCTTGGATCAAGATTTCATTAAAATCCCTTGCTATACACCAAGCTTCCTAGTTAGATGGCCTAATTTTGGTTAGAAGTTCCCATGACATAACTCTCCTCCTCACCTCAAGATGTCTATAAAATCCAGTAAAGATCCAATCCGGCATCTCCCCCTTCTTTTTAATCAACAGATTGATATGCCATTGAGAGTAATGCAATAATTTGACATCATCTTCCTCTTTCCAAAAAATAGCTAAGCCTCCACTCTTCCCCCTTGAGCTCACAGCAAAACAACCATCCATCTTCAACCTCCCCTTTAAACTCTCCACCTTACCTCCTTTCACCTTAGTTTCTATTAAGAAAACTAGTTTGGGTTGCTTATTTCTCACCAAAAGGTGAAGATCATGAATTGTCTAAGGGTTCCCAAGCCCTCGACAATTCCAACATATGAAATTCATAATGTCGAGTGGGGCTGTTGAATAGCCACCACCTCACAAAGATCAAGTTCAGGCTCTGCACCTTCAATCAACTAAAGTTTCTTCCTTCCCACATTCAACATATCCAAGTCCTCATCAATTGATGAATGCTTAGAACTGGAATTAGGAGTACTTACCCTGCTTAGTTGACTCTTTCTCCTTGCTATTCTCTTCCAACATCTCCTCTTCTCAGTAGGTGTCTCCCTCATAGAAAATTCTTCATCATCAGTTTGAGACTCATCATGAAGTTGCACTGACAATTCATTAGTATCCTTGAAGCATACTACTGCAGAACACTCCTTATCTTGCTCCACAAACTCCTTCAATTCCTGTACCTTCATAGACAGGTCTTCCTTTACAGTTCTAGATTCAGAGACATCGCCTCATTCTTTCTCAAGAATTACAACAAGTGGTTCACCTCCTATCTGCTTCCCCTTCTCACACTTTCCATCACCAACATCCTCCTCAGATCTTTGCTTATTCTTCTCATTTTGAGAGCTTTTCTTACTATTCACCATAATTGCCCTCAGCCAGACACCATATTGATCTTTATTTGCATCATCCCTAGCCAAGCACCCTTCCTTTCCATGCACTATACATCCACACGTGAAGCACATTCTCGAAAGCATTTCATATTGAAAAGGTATCCAGATCTGGCCCCCTTCCACATCCACAGTTCTTCCACGAGCCAGAGGAGCCTTCAGATTACACTCGATGCATACTCGCAAACATCCCCCCAAGCAGAACCATCCTCCTTCACATCCACTTCAATAACCTTCCCACTCAATCAACCAATTTACTCTCCCTTTCGTTTGTTCATGTATCCGAGTGGTAGATTAAGCATTTGGATCCAAAGCTTTTCATACTCAAAGTTCAATAAATTTGTCTAGATCTCTCCATCGTAATTCTTCGATACAAACAAATTATTATCGAACAGCCAAGGGTATCCCTACAACACTCTCACTTTACCTCTTGAGCACACAAAGGTGATTACGAAAACATTCGTGCCAATTTTTTCAAAATCCAACGGTATACCTTCCTTCCAGATCTTTTGCATTATGGATTTTACTACTTTCTTTCCAATTCTCCTCGACGAACATACTTTCCCTACGATACTCCTCTCCCCCCTCCTTCGCACATCTTCCTCTCCCTCCCTTTCAGCACAATCGGAGTATTCTCATTTTCGTTAAGCCTCAATCTACTCCAAACCTCCTCAATTTCCTCCATGACACCTTATCTGTCCACCATAGTGAATAGTGACTCCACCGTTTTTCTCTCACAAGCGCAAAAAAAAAAAAAAAACAGACTTTCCACTCTATTTTTAAATTGCCCATAGACGGTTAGAGAGAAGACTATGACTTAACTAATTACTTAACTAATTTTTTATTCCATTGGTTAGTCTATAAAATATTAAAAATACAATTAAAATTTATAAAATTTAAGATAAAAATAAAATTCCCCAATTTCGTTCAGGTTGCATTTCTGGATTCACAAAGTGAAAATGAAACTTGAGTTGAGGGACATGGAAGCATGACCCTAGGCCCTCAGGCCCCTCCAACCCTATCCACCTATTCCTCTGGAAGTAGTCCATGACTCCATATACAAACGAAAGCTAAATTTCATAAACAAGCAGCCGCTGCCGGTCAATCTCGAAACCAAAGCTCCAATAGCGAAAGCCATTGGCATTGCCTATAGCTCATGTGCCTCTGGCTTCTCTAGGCCTTAACTTTAACTTTATTATGCCGGGAGAGACTAGAGAGAATGGAAAGCATCGGTTCATGAGATCCACATTTGCTCAATAATTGCATCGGGAACACCCACCTAGACTCCTCTAAATTCCAAGTTACCGGTCCACAAATACCAAATGCAGCCATTAACACCAACTAATATCTACCAAATGTAATAACAGCTTTTTAGTTCACGCAGTCTGACATATGGGCCAAATCCAGTTATTCTATTTGGTGTACCGTTCACATTATTTATATATATAATAAAATTTTATTTATTAAATTTAAATTTTAAATTTTATCTTTTAAATGAAATCATACTAATATTAAAATTTTAAATTAACAATACTCGAGTAAATATTCACTTCAAATATGCGAAATTCAAATTCAAGTTGTTGTTAACCAAAAAAAAGAAAAAGAAAAACTTGTTCTGTAAAAATTGACCATAGAGTTAATTAAGCAGAGGCTTTTTTATGTTTCCACCGATGGTAGGGTCCTTTTAGATTTTATTTTACACCTACTGTGGATCACTTTTTCATGCAGTGATTAAAAAAAAACAACTGGGCATTATATTGTGTGGGCCACACTCACCTACTGAACGCTCCATGTTCACGTGTAATTTCACTTTGGAATTCAATATGATTACCTGTTTTGAAATCCATGACTATTCTTTCTCTAATCCTTTACTGTCTCAAACTCTCCGATCCCTCTTTCTTCATTCTTTACATGCTCTCTCTAATGGGATTTTTCTCTATTTTGCTTACGATATATTAGTTTACACTATAGTCTGTAAACGCATCATTTGTTACAGAATTCATTTTAATTATAAAAGAAATCAAAATATCGACATTATAATGATTTGTTAGTTGTATCCATAACGTGTTAGTAAGTGATTGTTTTTCTTAAGTAGTCATCCATCATAATTGCAAACATAACAAATGAGTATTAAATAATTTCTGAATAATAGTGAATTAATATGAAGTGATCTGAAATCATATCACTAACCAAATATAGTACATATTTTTTTAATAACAAACCCAATTTTTATAATAAACCAATAGAAACTGTATTTGCAGATTCAAGATATGCAACACTTACTTTAGAAATGGATAAATCTAAAATTCATATAAAAATATAGTTTTTTTTTTTTTAATGATGAATCCCAACTTTTTTTTTTCTTTTCAAAAATAATACATACATTGGGATTGCATATATATATATATATATATATATATATATTGAATCAATTCCTAAAAAAAAAAAAATCTGTAATTCAAAGCATTTTGGTTAAAGTTAAACCAAATGACCGGCCCTATTCCTTCTTGGGTGATGCCACGTGGCATGATTAACGTTAAACTCTCCTAGGTCCGCTTCTTTCTTCCCACCAACTGATCCACTTTCAAAAATCTCCTTCCGGAAACCTTGCTCTTTTTTCTTAACCGCTCCAACTCGTAATCAAATTATAAATCACTTCCCTCTTTCTTTCTTAAGACCAAACGAGACGCACACAAACAAAAGCCATTAATCTTTACAGCCCATTACACATTTCCTCCTCTTCCTATTCCTCTTCCAGAGTTTTACTCTCTTCCCTTCGAAATGGGCAGAGTGGGTAAAGAATCCGATCTCAAATCCCATTTAGTCACAGAAATTTGCTCTATTTCAACTCGTCCAGTTTCTTGCACTCACAGACATGGTCGCAGCCCGTTTAAATCGCATTTGATCGATTGGTATCTCGTTCTTGGAGTAGGTTTATGGGGTGCTCATTATCTCAAGCCTTTCAAGCAGTCTTTGTCACAGAGCTTTTCGCATTTGATCTAATTTGTTTGTTAATGGGATTCTATAGGTGGAAGAAAATGAAAAGACAGACGTTATTCGGAAGCGATACCATAAGCTTGGTGGGTTCTGTTTATGGACGCCCTTTTCTTTCTTTTTCCAATACCCATTTTCATTTTCTTGTTTTGGTGAGAATCGTTTGTTGTGCAGCTTTGCAACTCCATCCAGATAAGAACAAGCATCCCAAGTCTGAAATTGCTTTCAAGCTTGTCTCAGAGGTTAGATTGATTCTTTCCATTTTTTCAATCTTGAGAAAATTTACATGTTAAAGTTTGAAATAGAAAACCAAACACGAAAACGTATATGCAGGCATATACATGTCTCTCTGATGGTGCAAAGAGAAGAGCATTCGACTTGGAAAGATGTAAAAACTTTTGCTTTGAGTGCAAGACAAATCCATATTCGATCTACAGCAGTCGTAGAAACTGCAATGGCTCAGGAAATTTTTGGAATCTTACAAGCCAACCAAGGCCTAACAAAATTTTGCAAGGTCTGAAAGACATTAGAGAAAGATTCAAAGAGGAGGCCAAGGTAATAGAGAAGTATATGAGAGCTAACGCAACATCAAGGAAAGAATCCCCACTATTCACTCCATCGGAATCTTTATTCCCAAGCAACAAAAGGACCCAGAAAGAATCTCCAATATTCAATCCATCGGACTACAATGTCCAAGGATACCCTCATCTTAGGACCAGAATTTGCAGGCAACCAGGGAGCTATTGGTACTTACAGACAAGGAGTCGTGTGAATTATGAAGGGGGAAGAAGCAGACGGTTTGACACTCCAATTTTTGAAGTCAGGTCGGAAAGGGCAATGCTTAGAAGCAAATCAGCTTGTGCACGTTCCTGATCTTTAGCCTAACAGGTGTAATATTGCGCTGCATTGACAAAGACAATGTGATGGACTTGTTGTCTCTAGGAGATTTTTCAGTTTCTGTTCTGAATTTTCATAGTGCCAAAGTTTTGTCTGAAAAACTTTTGATGTAAATATTTTAGGAAATAATTGAACATCAGGATCCAACACTTTTTCAATATCAAAGGGATAAAACATAAGGATTAGGTTTTCCTTCAATTTTTTGACCCAACACACTTCTGCTTATGCCAATGTACAGGTACTTTTGCTGCTTTTTATGTTGTTATCAGTGGTAGTTTTCTCAAAAAAAAAAATTATACTGTGTGGAGAATTCCAACAGATGATTCACTTTTTTTTTTTTTTTTTTTTTTTTTTGTAAAAAAGAGTTAGAGCCCCATGTCTAAGAGTGAGAATCTCCACTTACAGCCTGCATGCCTGACAAACAAGTAGTCAAGACAGTTGTATGATGGGTTTAGAATTTAGAAAGTGCCGCTTATTACATAGAGAACCAACATCTGAATTTTCTTTTTCAGGGAAGTGATTTTCCCAACATATAGAAGTTTCAGCATTTCTAATCTTCAGAAAAATGAACAGATCTGCCAAGGAACAAGCATTGAACCTCATAAAATACCTCATATATGACTTCTTTTCCATAATTTGATCTCAAGTAGTTCTCCTGCACTCTTGATACATATATCAACTCGACCCTACAAACATTCCAGCATCCAATTTTCCCCCACTCAAAGTTAATCTTTGATTAGTTTAAGCTAACTTTAGATTTACATTATTGGACCTTCAAAAATTTCAATGGTGAAGATTATATTGATGAAGCGGCGGTATAGGTTATTTCTCAACTTAAATGAAAGAAGTTATCAAATTGGTGCATAAAAATGTAAAAAGAAAATGAAAATCTATTAAAGAACCAAGTAGTAAAGTAAAACACCTCAGCAAGACCACTACCCGACCAACAGCTCTTGCCTTTAAGAAAGGGTCCTTTCTTCCTCCCTCAACTAGGTGAAGACCATGACCTAGTGAGGGGATGGTCAACAGATACCAATAATGTTCAACAGACAAAAGTTTAGGTGTAGATCCTCTCTAAGTGACATTCAACAAGCATTGACAAAATTAGAAACATTATGGATAAACACACTAGCTGCGTTTTGGGTTATGGGGAGATCTCAAATGATCTGTGTCGATATGTGAATAGTAATATTTTATCGATTTTATTAAGATGTATTTGAAAGTATAAAATAGGTTGATATATGTATTTGGTAGGTTGATATATGATTAATTTTTTTTATGGAAAGTTAAAAAAATAGATTGTCTCGTCAATGATTGGTCTTAAAGTGAATTGTGAATTTGACGTCCAATTTTATGTATACATTTTTTTCCTTTAATAATAAGAAGATCTACACCATATATCTACGGTAAATAAGTCAAGCGACAATAAGTGATGATTAATTGATTAAGTGGACACAAAAAAGGTCATGATGGACCACATTCAAATAAATGCTGAGTAGACCGTCCACATTTTTTAATCATTCAATCTTAGACTACATACGAAACTAAGCACCAAAATATTGTTAGCAGTTTGGAGAAGAATAACAACGTTATCCAAAATAAGCTCCTTCACAACCTTTAATCAGGAGATTTTAAACTCCATATTGGAAAGTGTGTTGCAGTATATATCAGGACAACTATTCGCGAAAAGATTGAAATAATACACAACGTTTGTTATTAGCTTTGTATCATTAAACTATTATACAATGGGAAAGCTGCTTCAAGTCATTCTACGGTAGCTACAAGTCGTTCGGGCAAAGGATAGCTTTTCATTTATTCTTTTGTTTATTTACATTTTGTATTATTATTTTATTCTTAATAATTATTATTATAATTAGCTGATTGTCTATTTTTGACATATGGTTCTATTAGTTTCTTAGGACTAAGTGCCTATATGAGAATTCTTTGTATCATGCTTATTCATTCAATAATATACAATATAGAATTCTTCAGACTCTCATGCAATGCTCTCTATAACCTAGCTTCTTCTTTTTTCTTCTTTTTGCATTGTTACACAGTATCACGAGCCTGAAAGCCAATCTTCATGGAGGATCCTCTGGAAAGTTTTGGCGATTTATCTTCAACCCACGTTGAAAACTCTCTGATCATTTAAACCCAAACCCAAACACACCTCGTACCATCATTATGGCCCGATATTTGAACCTGAGTGATCTCGATAACCCTTTTCGGCTAAATAACGACGACAATCTTGTTGTGATTCTAGTTACCGATTTGCTCACAACTAAGAATTACGCCACTTGGTTGCATGCTATGCCACAAGTACTCCGTGACAAGAACAAATTAGGGTTCACCATCGGAGCCATTCCCCAACCAACTGATCTTGTAGATCCTCTCCTTGAGCTCTGGGAGCATTGCAACGACATGGTAGTGTCATGGATCCAAAACTCGTTCAATCCCTCCATCAAGTCCAGCATTGTGCTTGTCGACGATGTGCATGACATTTGGCTTGATCTTCAAGACCGCTTCTCCCAACAGAATGACCCTCGCATTCTCCAGCTTAAAAAAACCCTAGTCAGCCTTCTTCAAAACACTGATTTTGTAAGTTTCTATTATGGTAAGCTTAAAACTCTTTAGGATGAGTTTTCAATTTATGATCTAATTCCTGTCTACAATGTAGAACCATGAAAACCCTTTTAGACAGATACTAACATGACTGTGTTTTTCAATTTCTTATGGGTCTATATGATACCTATTCAAATGTCTGTGACCAAATCATTCTCTTCGGCCCCTTACCACCAATGACCAATGTTTTTTCCCCTTATCCATCAATATGAACGCCAACACCAGCTCGTTTCCCGTACCCCATCTCCTTATTCCATGGCCTTAGCCATCAAAAAACCCTTTATTCTTTCTGCCAAAGAACCACATCAGTCTAGACCCCCCCTCCTCTCCTCTAAGAAGGAAGGTGCCTATTGCGCTCATTGTAAGATCTCTAGTCACTCTTTTGAGACCTATTTTAAAGTTGGCAATGCAGAGGCCCCTATGTGTTCTTACTGCAATTTATCTGGCCACACCATGGAGGAGTGTTACAAGTTAAATGGCTATTCATTGGATCATTATTCTTCAACAAAAACCATAACTCTACTTATTTTGCTACACAACCTACATTGTCTCATACTTCTAATCTTGAGGAGGTTAGTGATGGAAGAATGGGTTTAACTCGAACTCAGTATCAGCAATTACTAGCTTTACCTCAGCCAAGGGAGCCTTCCACTACTATTCATCCTTCTACTCGTCCCATTTAGTCCTATCTCACCTCTACTGACCTGCTTAACTCACATCCCAATCTCTATGATATATCTCTATGTCTCTCTACATGCACACACACCCCATTTCACTCCACTAATATTCCTTGGATAATTGATACATGTGACGCCCCTAATTTACGTCTGGGATTTAACGTAAATTAAGGTGTCTGGATAAGTAACACTTGGCTACTCACCCTCGTACTTAACAAAAATAAAATGCATATATCACTTAATTCGCAGCGGATCAGGTTTTAGATATAAAACTTTCTCAAGATCACATGGAAATTATACTTATAACATTCATATCATTCATTAATAACTTAATATTGTACTTTTACATACACAAGGCCCACATTGTAGCATGTTAACAACAAACTATATTACATTCATCCAAAAGACTTTCCTTCACCTTACTCTTTTTCCTTCTTAACCTCGGGGAATTCTTTCCCATAGAGAAACCTATCCATACTAACACTAAAGTCTTGCTGGAGTAGTTGTCCCTGTGGAGTTACACAAACTCCAAATATGGACAACGAGCCATCAAGTCCTAAGGTTAAACAGCATCCTGTATGTCGCCTCTCCTCAGCAAAAGTGGATGCGTCAAGGCTCCAAACTCCGATAGGTTGATTACTGATAGGAGATCCGAAGGAAACAAAAGAAATGTCCATATAAGGACTATAGTCGGAGAGTCCCTCAAGACTCCCCGAAGTCTCCTGCCTCGTCGGGGCTGTCCCCTTGCTGGTCATCAAATCCTGTATAAAGTTGATATGTACAAAAATATATAGAGCCACAAAAGAGTGAGATTTCATTTGAAATCTCAGTAAGTACATAAACAGCTTAAAGGAAACAGGGAAAAAGCAACTATAATATTATCACCACTGATGACTAGGGAAATTTACCCTAAGATACGCCTCATAAGACCACTGTCTAACTGGTACTTTTCTTACTCAACCGAAAACATAATCTTATACTGAATTACACCGTTTTCTTAAAAGTTCTTATTCTTTCTTATCACTGATGGGAGTTACGTCTCGCCGTCCCCATCACATACACTCATCAATCATCCGAGCGTTATGTCTCGCCGTCTCCGTCTTGACACAGATCATATACCTATATTACTGCGGGCGTTACGTATCGTCGTCCCCGCTATTCAGATTAATTTCGCGGGCGTTACGTCTCGCCGTCCCAGCTATTCTGATCAATCTCACGGGTGTTACGTATCACCGTCCCCGTGAAGACCATATATTCTTATAACACGACAGGCGTTACGCATCGCCGTCCTTGTCGGCACGTCCGTCATCTGGGCATTACGTCTTGCCGTCCCCATCACGACGTGACTAACTTATTCTTGTACTTCGTTTTCTTTTTAGTGGTTCCTCTCTTATTCATATGAGTTTCTCACTCATAACCCTTTCCATTTGGAAAACCCTGAGTCTAAACAAAATAGAGTATCTCGCTCGAGCGGAATGTCGAGCAAGTATCAAGCGAAGTCTCGGGTTGGAACTCACTCAAATAGAGTATCGAGTGAAACTCTAGCGAGGGGTCATATTTTGCCTTCGCTCGACTCACATGTCGAGCAAGGATCGAGCGAGATCACGGCTCTAGAAGTTTTTCTACTCAAAACATGCCAATCTTTTTACTATACTCTATTTGGCTTCTTAAAAACTTAAATCTATGTTCTTACAATTATAATGAATATTTTTACAAAACAAGTTAAAACCAACCTTACTCATATGTCACTTTGTCACTTAATCATGTTCTTAAGAGTTCAATGCTAGTAAACATAGTTCAATCACTTCAATAAACCATTTCTATGCTTAAGTTAAGCTAGAATATGGACTTACAAATTCTTCAAAGTTCAAGAGAATGGATCCAACCAATTTCTTGCAAGCTTTCTTCCAAACTCACTCACTTAGCTCACAAATGAACTCTTTAAGGGTTTTGGGAGGGTTTTCTGGTATATCTTCCAAAGGGGAATGTGTTCTCTCCTTCTAAAGGAGCTTAGAAAGCTCCTTTATAGGGTGGTGGTCGACCAACATGAGGGAGAGAAAAGGAAAAATACCCTAAGGTGCACTAGTTGCCAGATTTGCATGGATGATGAGGTGTCTATCTAAGCAAATCTCATGATGAGGATTAAGCCTCCCAAATCCTAGACTTTGTAGCTGGATTAGTCATCCAATGGCTCACATTTGAGATATTTTGGCTGCCCATTTTGATCCATGGCTGAGAAGTGAGCTAAAGGGATAAGAGGTGAGGTGGCATTTCACCTAACCATGCATGCACCTCTCATCTCCAGCCCTCTCCTTGTGTCACATGCCCCTCTCCAGATTTTTCCACCCATTTGGTTACTTCCTAACTCCCTTAAGTCTCCATTTAATAAGTTCTAGAAGGCCACTTCTTAGTTTAGTTAAGGTAGAGCCAAATTTGATCCACTTAGTCACCTATCAACTAGATTTTGTTTCCCCTTATGTTTCCATCACACTAACTAATCACTTGGCTTCCAAATCAACTTTCCCTCCATTTCCAACTATCCCTACACATGTCCTAATCCCAGAGAATCTCAAAACCAATTGCCTAATTCGTTACATGCCCCAAATTAGTTCAATTCATCCAACTCGGGTTCCATTTAAGCCCATTCCAGAGCTACCTACTTGATTCCCAAATAAGTTATTGATCCCTTCCGAATCTCAGAAAACTTAAAACATATAAGTTTTAGATATATCTTTCAAGGTTCTATAAAAATTAGAATCACCTCATTTGGACCTCATATGAATAATTTATGCCCATTTCACTAAAACTCGACAGATAAATCCGAGAATGCATAATTCCCAATACCAAGTGTTATCTCACATTCCTCAATTAAATCTCCCACTCTAATTTCCTAGTAAATAAATACATCAAATAGATTTCCTTAAAATAATATCCATAAAATAATTTACCTTAGAAAAATTTGGGCTATTACAATACAGGTGTAACAGATCACATGATCTGCTGCAACTTATTGCTCACCAATGTCACTGCTCATGTTGCTTACTTTGTTAAAATACCCAATGGTATTGAACCTGTCACTCATATTGGCACTGTCACTCTATCTATTTGTCTACACGAGGTTTTATGCATACTATCTTTCCATTTTAATTTAATTTCTATAAAGAGACTGTCCACGTCTCTCACAGTTGTCTAGTTTTTTTTTTTTTTTTTTTTTGTCTAATTGTTGCCTTATCCATAATCTTTTATTTTGGACAATGATTGGAAATAGTGAAGTCAGGAATGTCCTCTATCATTTCTTGAAAATTGTAGTCTCTCCTTCTACTCTAGCCAACACACTTTCACACTTTTCCACTGTAAAATTTAATGGTTCAGCTTCTGTTCTACACAATACTGATGTTATTGACCTATGACATTGTCACCTAGGTCATCCTTCATCTCTATGTTTGAGTTTGATTATAGGTTCCATTGTAAAGAAAGTGTTTCATTTATTAATACAAAGCCTTATTGCATTTGTCCTTTGGCTAAGTCTCATCATTTACCTTTCTCTCACAGCCAACATAAGACTTCTAGAGCTTTTGAAATGATAAATTGTGACCTATGGGGACCTTGCTCAATTGCTGCATGTGATGGTTCCAAATCTTTCTGCAATAGTTGATGATTTCACTAGAAGCACTTGACTGTACCTTCTCCACAATAAATCAGAAACTAGAAAATACATTACCTTTTTTTTCTAATTTGGTTGAAAATCAATTTGAGTTCAAAATTAAAATTTTAAGAAGTAACAATGGTGGTAAATTTCAAATGACAGTTTTATTTATTTTTTAACAATAAAGGCATTATACATCAAAAAGTTGTATTGTCAACCCCAACAAATGGTATTGTGAAAGGAAACACCAATACTTACTTAATATGGCTAGAGCACTAAATATACAAGTTGGTCTCCTCATTGAATATTGGAATGACTATTTGTTAATAGCCGCATATCTAATTAATATGACCCCTAGTCCCCTTCTTCAAAACAAAACTCCATATGAACTTTTAAACTCAAAACCCACATATGCACACATGAAAGTTTTTGGAACCCTTTGTTTTGCAACTTCACTTCTTCATGGTAGAAAAAGTTTGATCCCCGAGGTCACATGTGATTTTTTTTTATATCTCTTTAGTTAGTATCAAGGGATATAAACTCCTTGATCTTGAAAAAAAAACCACATTCATCTCTCAGGATGTTGTTTTTCATTAATCAATATTTCCATTTCACTCCTTATCTTCAAGCACATCCATTCCATCTCATACCGAATTTGTTTTTACCCTTTACCAGATTTTCTTGATTTTTCAACTTCCATCCCCAACTCTAATCCCCTTTCATCAACTCTTAATTCTGGACAACCCTTTTCACCCAATTTTTCTCCAGAACATCTAGCCACAAATTCTCCCTTTCCCCTACAACCATTGTCCCCATATTTCCCATTAATACCACTACATCTTCCCATCCTAACTCACCCCTTCACAGGTCAAAAAGAGTGAGAAGAGCTCCTCAGTATCCACAAGAATTTCATTGTCAATAGGCATCCCTTCCTACTTCTCCACCATTGATGTCTAAGCTGGAAGTTGCTCCCCCTTGTTACAATTATTCTTTAGCAAACTTTCTCACATACCAAAATTCTCTCATAATTTTACTGGTTTTTCCACTTCGATTTCTTGAGTTTTTGAGCCACAAACATATAAGAAAGCAGTGAAAGACCTTGGCTGGTGTCAAGCTATGAATTATGAGCTACAAGTCTTAGAACAAAACCATACTTGGCTCATCACGAATCTACCCCTTGAAAAGAAGCAATCGGTCGACTCAAATATGTGTACAAAGCAAAGTTCAATTATGATGGAGTTGTTGAGCGACTGAAAGCTAGGCTTGTCGCTAAGGGATTCACACAATAAGAAGGTATAGACTACACATAAATCTTTTCTCTAGTTTCTAAACTAGTCACAGTTCAAGTCTTACTCTCGATGGCAACAGTACAAGGTTGGTTTCTCCACCAATTTGATGTCAACAACGCATTTCTCCACGGTAATTTGAAAGAAGAGATTTATATGCATAAGCCACCTGACTACAACAAAAGAGGACCTTACCAAGTGTATAAATTGTTTAAGAGTCTTTATTACCTTAAGCAGGCCTCAAGATTATAGTATTCAAAGTTTTCATCCTCTCTTATAGCTTTTGGTTTTCAACAATATAAAGTTGATTGTAACATTTTCACTAAATTGGATAGCACTTCATTTACTGCATTACTAGTCTATGTTGAGGATATTATTATGGCTGGAAATTGTTCAACCTCCATTGCTTCTCTCAAAACCTTCCTCAACACTCATTTCAAGATTAAGGACTTTGGGTCCTTATGTTATTTCTCGTGTTGATGGTTGCCAGCTCAAAAAAATGTATTCACCTATGCCGAAGAAAACATGCTTTGGATATTTTAGCCGACTTGGGTACACTTGGAAGCAAGGATCTAAAATTACCGCTTGATTAGAATTTCAAAATCAGCAAAACTTTTAGTGTCCCTCTTCTTGATCCAAGCTCTTATCGTAGACTCATGGGATGATTATTGTACGTAACAATTACTAGATTAGACATATGCTTTGATGTCTAGCTTTTGAGTCAATTTATGGATCACCTCACATTTACACATTTGGCCACTGCACACAAGACACTAAGATATATCAACGTTGCCCTAGGACAAGGAATTTTGCTATCTTATACAACTCAAGGCATTTTATGACTCTGATTGGATCTCATGCCCTGACACTCTTTGCTCAGTCACCAGTTATTGCATCTTCCTTGGTAGCTCATTTGTTTCGTGGAAAACAAAGAAACAGTCCATGATTTCTCATTTTTTGGATGAAGCCAAGTATTGTTCCATGGTTTTTACTTGTTGTGAGTTCACTTAGTTGAGGTATTTGCTCACTGATCTATGGATTTCCCACCCTCAAGCTGTTTTGCTTTACTATGACAACTAAGCAGTTTTACACATAGCTGCAAATCTTATCTTTCATGAAAGAACAAAATACATCGAATTAGATTGTCACCTAATCAGAGACAAGATTCAAGAGGCAGCATTACCACATCCCATGTTACTTCTCATAGTCAACTACCTTCTTTTCTCCTTTAGTCACATTTATCCAAGATGAGAATAATGAATCTCTATTCTCCATCTTGCAGGAGGCTACTACACAATGAGAAAGCTACTACAAGTTGTTCTACAGAAGCTACAAGTCGTTTGGGCAACTGATAGCTTTTCATTATTCTTCTGTTTATTTGCATTTTGTATTATTCTTTTATTCCGGGTAAATATTATTGTAATTGACTGATTGTCTATTTTTGGCATGTGGTTCTGTTAATTTGCTAGGATTGAGTGCTTATATGAGGATTCTTTGTATTGTGCTTATTCATTCAGTAATATACAGTACAAAATTTTCCAGACTCTCGTACACTGCTATCTGCAATCTAACTTCTTCTTATCTTCCTTTTGCATTCTTACATTAATAGTTGAGAAAATTGCAGACAATTAATTAGCACTTGGAAAAGTCAATTGTGGAAAGTGAAGTTTCCCACAAAAATTTGGCAAATAATGATTTTGGTTACAATTAAAATGTCACAAATACCATTTTTTCTTGTAGTGTGTTTCATGTTAAAATATTTAACAAATAAATGATGTTCACTATAACTTTAGTATTCCTTGCGTGCTTTCCCTTTATGGCTCTCAAACTATGAAAACATGTTATGATTCTGTGATTGAATCCTGGAAATATAATATTACAGTTAACAATAAAAACAAATCTTATATCCTCTATTGAGTGATTGGATTTTCTACTATAACCTAAGTCATTACAAATTAAAAGAATTATGAAGAAATGTTAGCATCTCTATCTATAACTTGGACCACATGATCACTCTTGATAATCCAATTATTTGGAAGAAAATTCAAGAACAACCAGCTAACAAAAAAAAAAGTTGGCCAAAAATTAGTAATGCATACCAATTGATCAGATGGCCATGTGGTCATGGTGAAGAAAAGAAGTGATCACATGCACGTGGAGGCCTGAGGGAAGGATAAATCTTGCCACGTATTAGGGTTGCATATAAAGAAGACTACTAAAGTCTAAACATGAGACTGCTTGAGATCGGGTTAGTCAAATTCAATTTTGGCGAGCACAAAATAATAATAGAGAATTAAATGATCTAATTCGATTGTACAAAACTCAGTTCGACTCTTATAAACTCAAATAAGTTTCTTTAGTATTTATACATATTATTCTTATGTCTAGACTGCAGGTTACATTCAAGGGATGAGGCACGCATATATCCTAGAGGGGCGATGCTACCTTATAAACATATTCATTCATACATGGAACCGTTATATTGATCGAAGGAACCATATGCAAGGTAGCTATAAATTGTAATAATATGATTCTAATCTCTCTCGCATTTTTTTAAGCAAACATAATATATATAACATAAAATGGATACAAGGATATATAAAGTTTAGTAAGGTGAGAGTCTCTAATAATCATCCCAATACGACAAACACACAACAAACATAAAAAAAAAAAGATAAAAGAGTAAAAAGATGGTTTTAAAGTTACAAGTGTGACTCCCATCAAAGGGATGCCGCAAAAAGCAGTTTCAAGATAGTCTGAGAACTAGACTATAAAATTGCGACTAAAAAATGCAGCGGGGGGCGGTGGGCTACATTCTATTGACCAAAGGTAGCTAAAGGAGATTCTCAAGCCCACTTAAATTTGATCCCGGATTATGAAAATCGGTAAGATAGGAAAGCCAGAATCGCCGGCGAAAGACTCAAGGCAGCGTTGGCGCATGTACACCACACGCCACTAAAGGAGGAGACCTAGCGGCCAAATTAGGGTGATCCGAGGTAGCAAAACCCGCCGGGGACGGGTGTAGACGTTGCTCTACGTGTACACCACAGTCAGGGCCGCGCATGTGCCGCACGCGTCCATTGGAACCGCAAAGTCTCTCCATAGACTTGAAGATCAGCGGTTGAAGGAGTTAGGGAGGAGGCGTGTATGGGTCAAAGAGAACCGGTAGGCAATAGATTGGCGAGAAACAACTTCGGAGGAGAAAACGTTAAGAAAACTGATGGAAATAGACTATAAACACGACGGAAAACTATTGAAAAATAAAAGGGAGAGGGGATGGGGGTCGCTAGGACTCTTGAGGTTTTGTTCTGTCGAAAAATCGCCGAAAAAGAGATGGAGTCTTGGAGTTTTGTTTTGTTGAAAATCGTCGAAGAGATAAACTCTAAGCTTGGTCAACACTTTTGTTTACTGCCGAAAAGCTTTAACCTAATCTCTCTCTCATGAAATCGATTTCATGTTTTTTTTTGTGCCAAAGAAAAGTAGTTCAAAGCACAAGATTAAGGTGATGTAAGGAGTGGTACAATCGCTTGAAGGCGATCCTACGAATAGAGAACACAACAAAAAAAAAGGAAGAAAATGTCCAAGCTAGATTACAGTCCAAAACTACTTTGTGTGAAGTGTATTTTTATTGTTCAAATTGTTGACATCTTTTGATATCTGTGGGGAATATTTAGGCATCGATAAGTTATATAAATAAGGTGAGATGAGAATTTTATGAATAATAGTGAAATAGTTTATGAATGTTAATGAATGACTTGAATTAAGATGCTTTATGAAATTTTAAAAATTGTGAGAGAAAAAGTTAAATAAAAATATAATAAAATTAAAATATTGTTATAATATTATTTTTAATTTAAAATTCAAAAAAGTTGAATTATTTTTTATATTTTATTTAAAAGTTTGAAAAAATTGTAATGATTAAATAATGAATAGATGAAAAAATTAAAAAATTAAATATTTATATGAGATGAGATAAAATTAATATATATTGTGACATCCTCAATCTATGCTTAGGATTTTAACGTAAATTGAAGAATGAGAGTAAGTAACACTAGACTACTTACCCCCATATGTATCGAAAGCATAATACATGCATATAAACTTACTATCAAGTGCAATGAAATTTGCAGCGGTAAAACGTCTAAATAAAAATTTCATAAACTAAGCTAACGATCACATGGTAAAACTATAACCACAAGGGAAATGCTATTCTTCCCTTTATAATATATCCCGTTTGCATCCTATTTTGGGATTTTTTTTTCAGTTTTTTTGTTTACATGATTTTAAAGTAGGTGTTTTAAAATAATATTGTGATTTTTTTTATATTTTAAAAAAATCATGTAAAATAAATATAACGGGCTTTTGATAGGGATAAGTAGCACTTCCCATAACCACAAACATAGCATAATATTTATATCATAACCCAGTTAGTTTTCTGAGATATTCTCATATACATATTTTATCAAAATATCACTTTAGAGCCTCCTTAGCTCCTTTTTAATCTCTGAAAATTTATTCCCGTATTGAAATTTATCCATACCAATATTTACATCTTTTTGGAGGTGTTCCCCGTACTGGATTTTTATACACTCTACATACAGACAATGAACCACCTAAGTCCAACACCAAGCAACACCCAACACATTGACGTTCCATAGATGAGGCAGATGCATACTGACTCAGAATTTTCGTTAATTAATCAGGTACGAGAGAGTCAAAACAGTCAAAAAACGGGAAGTCAGTGGCTCCTTAGGGCTTCGCTAAGTTCCCTGAGTCGTAGGGGCTTTCCCCTTTTCTGCCATGTGGTCTTGCAATAATATTCAACATTTTTCAAAAAGAGACAAAATGTACAAAAATGTGATTTTCAATATAACAGTTAACAAAATAAGGCATAAACAAAATAAGATAACATACATGGCAATAATTAAAGGCATATATAACTTATGAAATGCTTCATAAGACCTATGCATAATTGATGTACACCTTTTCTATACTAACTTATATCTTATGTGGACCTATCACCTTATACTTAAAACTTATATTTCTTTTATTTTCTTTCTTAATCTTGTGGGTCTTACTTATTTCTTAACCTCGATAGGCGTTACATATCATCATCCCCACCAGGTTTTTTTAGCATTACGCGTCAGCTTGGCCATACATATAACTCGTCAGTCGTTCGGGCATTATGTGTCGTCGTCCCTGTCATAACGAGTCTCGTGTCAGTCTTCCGGGCGTTACGTATCGCCGACCCTGTCATGACATGGAAAATACTTAACATAACGGGCGTTACATATCGTCGTCCCCACTTGTCATATCAATTGTCCTGGCGTTACGTATCATCGTCTCCGTCATAACACAACTCTTAATTTATCAAATTATGTCAGTCGTCTGGGCGTTACATATCGCCGTCCCCATCAGCACGTCAGTCATATAGGCATTACGTATCGTCGTCCTTGTCATAACGTGACTTTAGTCTTATCATGTTTTTATAAAATTTTTTTATCATATTTTCTTTAATATCAACGTCATGATTTATGATGCTACATATGTGACAAAATGCAACATGACCATAACCTTAGACTTTTAACATGCATATATAATATCCTTATGAACTTTATAACATGTATAAACATATCACATTAATATGCGTTATGTGTAAATACATACATTTACGTCACATCATCTCGTAACGTCAAAACATAACAAATAATACTTAAATAATTAAACAAAATAATAAAATATTATAAGATCATGGCTCGCCGAACCTTATATGTGACATCCCCAATTTTCGTTCATAAATCAACGCAAATTGAAGTGTCAGGGTAAGTAACGCTAGGCTACTTACCCCCGTACTTATTGTAAATCAATGCATGCACTTAGACTTACTAGCACATGCAATACAAATCACAATAAAAAAGTTCTAAATAAAATTAAATTTTAGAGATCACGTGGTGACACAAACCTTAATATTCGTATCGTGTATTTATAAAATAACATTGTATCCTTACATGCATAACCCAGTTAGTTTTCTCAGTCCTCAAACTATATACAAACTTATTAAAATATCATCTTAGGGCCGCCTAGGCTCTTTCTTCACTTCGGGAAACTGGCTGTCATGCCGACGCCGGTCCCTACTACTATCAACTAATTCAAAATTTCTATGGAGAGAGAGTACTCCGGGGATCCCCTCAGAGTTTCTCTGGGTCTCTCGAGCAACTGGGACCTAGCCCATGGCTGTCATCATACCCTGCAGCGAAATTTAAATTCCAAAAAGAAAAGAAACATACAAGAATGAGATTCTCATAAAAATCTCAGTAAGTACACACTTAACTTAATAAAAGCATAGACATTATAATATAATCACATACAAGTCAGACAACTAGAATGTGCATTTATGTCATGCTTTATGTGACTCATGCATGACTTAGGCTTATCTTTTATGTAGACTTACTCTTACAAACTTATTTCATGCATGAACTTTTTATTATTATCTTAAAATTCTTGTTCTTATACGTATTTACTTATATCTATTATTATTATCCGTGTTCGGGCCATGCCACTATTATTATTCGTAGTTGGGCCATATCACTATTATTACCCGTGGTCGGGCCATACCACTATTATTACCCGTGGTTGGACCATATCCAGTATTGTTACCCCTAGTTGGGCCGTATCCAGTATTATTACCTCTAGTTGGGACATATCCATATTCTGAATCTCGACAGGCATTACGTATCGCCGTCCCTGTCGGCACGTCAGTCATACGGGCGTTACGTATCGCCGTCTCCGTCATGACGTGACTGACTTACTAATCTTTCCACTTATAAAGTTTTTCTTAACATATTTTCTTATAACAGATATCATGACTTATGACGACACTTATATGTTACAAAATGCAACGTAACATAACCTTAAACTTATGACATGCATATTTCATGTCCTTATAAACCTTATAACATAAGAGAATATTTCATAATAGCATACATCATATGTATATACATTTACGTCACAACAATTCATAACGTCAAAACATAACGAATAATACTTAACAATTAAATAAATTATTAAAATATCCATACATCAAGGCTAACCGAACCCTATGGATAATCAAACCTCATTTTCTTCTTATTCAAATCAAGCTAAAATCCACGTATACAACTTGTCAAATTTTCCTTAGCTTTCATAAATAAACTCAAGCTTAAACTATATTGTTTTCTTGGTTAAATCTGCAATAATTTCTTGTATGATGATTCTTGAAGTTTTTCAAATAAACTAAAGTTTCTAAACTAATCATAATTATTAAAATATCATTCAAATAATTATAAATCAAGTCACTAAGAATTTTGTAAGAAATTCACCAATAAAATCAATGCTTACTATGATAAACTCAGATCTGCCACTTCAATCACAGTTTCATCCTTGATTAAGTCCTTATATCTTAAAACTCATAATATAAAAGTTGTATATATTTTTCTTAGATTTCCATATCCGGTTGAATCATTCAAATCCGACATCAAACTAACAAATTATGTTCGATTTACAAAAAGATGTCGAATCTGCCAATAATACCCCTATTAAGCCCGAAATTTTCTAGAGTTGGTTTCTCATTTTTTTTTCCAAATCAAGACCTCATATTTTTATATAATCCTATTAATATAACATCATAGAATATATTTATAAGGTTTCATAATTTTTCTAACATTTTTAAATAGTAAAAACTACTCCAAAATCCAATATGTTTCAACTTAACACATAAACAAAGATTAAACTCAAATAAATATCAAACATAATCCAATCACCAAACAATTTATTATATGCCAATATTAAGTTAATATATACACTTTAAAATTTTCTCCAAGCTTGAATTGATTTTTAGGATAGGTTTCGCACCACTTCTCCTCCAATGGCCTCAATTAGTTCTCTTTTGATACTTAGGTGATGTAAGAGGATTTTTGAGTATTTTTCTTGGCTTTTTTTCACCATGGCTGACTGGTATCTCTAAAGGGGAAAGAATAGGAGTTCATTCATCTATTTATAGACATGATGCGCGTTGGAGGCAAGAGGTTTAGGGGGAAATTGTTGAACCCGTCTGTTGCAGCCTCCCTTAGCTTATTGGGTGATGTGTCCCATAGATTTATGGTTTCATAATCACCCCTAAACCTTAGACTTGGTGAGTCATATTTCCATCCAAAGGTAAGTTTTTGAGCTACCTAAAAATCTCCTTGATCAAAGGCTCAAGTAATTCCAACACATGTAAGATAAAGACAAGATAGCATGATGGTATTTTCCAATGGGGTATTATCCGGCCACTTCCATCCCAAATAAGTCCTTTATCCAATTATATCCTTCAAACACTCTAAACATGAAATTTTTAAATAATCCTATTAAGATTTTATAGGATTTTAAATCACCTTATTTCGAGATCATATGAGAGAGATATTCTTAATTTACCGAAATACGTCGAAACTTACGCGATATCCGAGTTCACCATTTGTTTCCTTTTGTTTCTTGCCAACCAAGGTTTCTAGATGACTTATCTCCATTTGCCACATGTCTCACCACATTTTTTCAAATCAAATAAATGGAAGGAACCAATCAAATTTAAGCACCTAGAGTGACGTGGTGGTACACTTTGTTTTCGAGTTCCAGTTTTCGTCCAATCCAGATCAGTCTATTTCCAGTCTAAATAAGTCATTGATCTAGTCAGAATCTTCAAAAACCAAAAACATAAAAGTTTTATATATGCCTCTTAAGATTCTATAAGAATTATAATTAACTCATTTGGACCACATATGAGAAAGTTATGTTCCTTACACAAAAACTCGACGGACCAGCCCAAAACTTATTTTGGCACACCAAGTGTTTGATGTTTTGTTCTATCATTTCCTTTTGAATTTTTCCCTCAAATTTCAAAAATTTGCCTCTTCCTAATCCCAAATATAATCTCTCTAGTTAATCCCTTATTAAAAATTCTCAAAGATTTAACTATAATTTATCCTAGAATGCATAATTAAATCCATTTCTTGGCTCAAAATTATTATCCAATTCTCAAGTTTTATTTTTATTGAAGATTATATTCCAAAAGCTCCTTAAAATATAATTATAAATTCTAAAAATAAATATTTTAGCCTAAGGGAAAAATGGGCTATTACATTATATAAATTCAAACCTTATTTTTCTTTTATTAAAACAAAGCCAAACTCTTCATTTACAAAATACCAAAATTTTCCTTAGCTTCTAGAAACAAATTCAAACTTAACTATACTGTTTTTCTAATTATTTCTTCAATAATTTCCAATAGGGTAATACTTGAAATTTTTTCAAGTAATCTAGAATTTCTAAATTCATCATAATTATTAAAATATCATCCAACTAAATTAAAAAAACCAATTGGATAAAAATTAGAACAAAAAAATCATCAAAAGCCCCTTTAAAGCCGAAATACACTAGGGTTATTTTCTCATTTTTTTTGTTAAATCGAAACCTCTGATTTTCACATAAACTTCTTCATATATCTAAATAGAGCATATTTTTAAGTTCTTACAATTTTTCTTAGCATTTTTATATAAAAAAAATTAATCCAAAATTTAATAGATTTCGTTTCAACACATAGGCAAAATTTAAGTTCAAATAAGTAATAAACATGATATAATCATCAAATCACTTATTCTATGTCAAAATTAAGTTAAATTGTGTACTTAAAAATTTCTCCAAGCTTAGATTGACAGTTGAACAAGCATTTGAAAATTTCTCTTTCAATATGCTCAAAATACTCTCTTTTGATATTTAGGAAGTGAAGTGATTGAAGGAAGGGTTTTTGGTTACTTTTTCCCTTGGTATGGCCGTGTATTTTTCAAAAGGGAAGAAGTGAAGAGATTCTTCATATATATATATATATATATATATATACACACACAAGAGACGTTGCTCAAGACCAAAAGAAAAGCAAAACCTTTGAAGTATCCAGTTACTACTCCAAAACCTATGTACACTTATCTATCTCACTTAGCCCCCCATCATTACCTCTAATTTTAGGCTTAGTAAGTTCTAATCCTCATCCAATGGTCATGCCTAAGCCACTTATAATTTTATTTTGATCAATGATCTATGAAATTTCATCATATAAAAAGAAAATGCAACAAAATCTAGAAAATCCACCAAGAAACTGGATCCGGCCATCTACTCCTTCCAAGTGTCCTCCAATTCTCCTAACGGTTTCACCCCATTTAACCACATGTCCGTTACACCTATTCAAATGTCCAGAAACTTGAAAAAGCCAATTAGATTTCGCTCCATGTCTAAGGCGGTGGAGATAATCCAAATCGGTGTATATTTCCACCCTTGTCAGGCCCGTTTACTTCTTGCCCCAATAAGTCCTTGATCCAATTCGATTCTTTAAAACTTTAAACATAAAGGTTTTGGATCATTCTCTTAGTGATTTATATAATTTTGAATCACCTAATTTCGAGATCAAATGAGAGATATTCTTATTTACCGAAACATGTCAAAACTACCCGAGAACATTCAATCTGAGCTCACCATTTGTTTCCTTTTGATTTAGGTGCTTGGTTGACAAGAAAGCTATCCCATAGCTCATCTAGTGCCACTTGACCCTACACTTGACATGATACCATATGTGATGGAAAGATATTTCACAATGAAGTCCATGCAAAGTCAGTTACTAACTCAAAGTCGGTGGTTCTCACCCAACTCGGTTACATCGACTTCAATCCCAGTTTTATATATGATCCAGTCCTTATATCTTAAAACTCAAAACATAAAAATTATATATCTTTTTCTTAGATTTTCAAATAATCTTGTATCATCTCAGTCTGAAATAAAATGAGAAAGTTATGTCTAGATTACTAAAAGACGTTGAAACTGTTTAAAATTGCCTAATCCGAAAATATTATGTGGTATATTCCTTGTTTATACCGCTTGACTTCCTTTGTAAATTCCTTCAATTTCTATACAATATTTTCTTGAATATTCATTATCATATCTTCTCACCATACTTAGTGTCTCCAATGGTTTTTTCTCTAATACATATAAACTTAACACCAATAAAAGATTTATAGGAAATATATATTTTTTCAAAAAGTGTTTAAGGTTTATTAAAATAATCTTAAAGAATCATAATTGTACTAAATATGAAATTTAAAAAGATACTGAAAAATCTGGATTATCACACACACACACACACACACATATATATATATGGGGGATCCTGTTAGGTAAAGATTGATTGTACCATATAGGTAGTTTTCTAGCCGCCACTATAAGAAAAATAGATATTTTTGACACTTGAATTGTAATCAAAATGATTTTTTACGACGAAAATAGACTTTGATTGGTTTATTTTATTATATTCAATAAACCAAGATTGTATTATTATTTTAATTGGTTGGTCTATTTTATTTTTGCTTGCTTTATTTGTTCTAATGTTTCTCTGGCTTTCTTTGCTACACTTCACGGAGAGCAATAAAAGCTTCCTCAATCCAGTGTCATTAGTTTGCTTTTGGAATTCTGATGTTTAAAAACTCTCATCCTAATAGTCTAGTCATTAGTAAACAATTTACTTCTTTTTTTGTGCTTATTTTTTTTCCCTTGGTGATCCTCTCCATTTTTTAAGTTCTTTAATCTCTTATTCAATTTTCTGATAGAGTATTGATAGTGATTTGAAATGAATGCGAGTTTCATGGGTATATGCATCATAACCTTATCTAAACTATTGGGGGTGAAGATGAGATTCAAACGTTTCCCGTTAGGATTTTTCTGATCGAAAGCATCTATTCTGTAGTTTAAGCTCTACAAAGTCAGGTTTGTGCAGTTTGGACATCGCATATCTGAACACCTACGATAGGCGAACCATCCGCTACCCAGACCCTCTCACCAAGGTCAATGACACCATCAAGCTCGACTTGGAGAGCAACAAGATTACTGGCTTCATCAAGTTTGACGTGGGGAATGTGGTCATAGTGATTGGTGGAAGGAATAGGGCCGTTTTGGTGTAATAAAGAGCAGAGATCTTGCTTAGCATTTTTATTACGAAATATAATTGGTTTGATGTATCATGGATTAAACTAATATTAGAAAAGCAGGAATAGCATTTATTAAAAAAAAGTAAATAAATTTCGACTACTTCAAGAAAAAAAAAAGTAGAAAAATATCAATTCTATAAAACAATAGCGACATCTACATCCCTGCACTGGCATAATTATTTGGCATCAAAATTTCAAATGCTTTTCGCCAGCATTAACTATTTGTAGCACTTAATACATGTTTTTGCGGCGACTTAGTGTCGCCGCAAAGCCCTTTTTCCTAGTGATTTGAAGTTGAGCCGGCAATTATTTTTCCTGACTCAACTATTGCCGCGCCAAACTGGTGACGCCAACTAAATGGGAAAAGAGTATTTGCGGTGAAATAGAGACATTTTGTGGCGAATTAGTGTCACCGCAAATTGCGGTATATCTTGTAGTGTTGGTTGATTATTCTAGTTTTTGGGTATATTTTATAGACTTTGGTCTCTTTTTTATTTCTGGATATATTTTAAAGACTTTGGTTTGTTTATGGTTTTTTTTTTTTTTTTTGGCCTGGATTTTGGGTTTTTGAATACTTGAACACCTAGGTATTTATTTTGTAATGACGGTTTTTTTTGTTATAAATGAGAGTTATCAAAAAAAATTAGGGTATCGTCATTTTCTTAAAGAAAGAAAGAAATAAATAAATAAATCAAGATTTTTGACTTAGATTATTTATAAATTATTATTATTTTATTTTTATTATTATATACTAATTAATATTAAAATGAAAAAATTAATATGAACAATAATGTAATGAAGATAATGTTTTATTTTTTAAATAATATTATATAAAAAAAATACTATTAATATTAAATCAAAGAAGATTACAAAAAAAATCCTAAGTTATTAATTTGTTCCACAAAAGTTTGTAAATAAAAATCTTCAATGAGAGAATTGATAAGGTATTAATATTTCATTATTATTATTATTATTATTATTATTATTATTATTATTATTATATTCTAATTAATACTAAAATAACAGAAAGTTAATGGAATAGTGTGAAATTCAAACACAAATTCAGGCTATAACTTGTTTTTAGTAGAATAGATAGTCTTTTTTTCTTTATTTGAATCATAGAATAGATAGTCTTAGAGAGAGAGAGTAAAAGAAAATAATAGAGAGGGAGAGTGTGTGTCATGCATATATAAACAAATAAGATAAGAGAAAAAAAAAGTAATTTTGTCCATCAAAGAAGAATGCAATATTCATTTTGGATTGATGCTTTTTTTTATGGGTCACACAACAATGCCCATCGATAAGGCCATTTCATATTTTTTATGTATTTTTTTAAAATCTTGTTAGATTAGTGAGGGCGGTATGCTTTTTAACTATTATTTAATGTTTCATGTTAAAATATTTAACAAATTAATGATGTTAATGATGTTCTCTATGACTTTAGTATTCCTTGCGCGCTTTCCCTTTATGGCTTCTTAAACTACCAAAACATATTATGATTTTGTGATTGAATCCTAGAAATATAATATTACAATTAACAATAAAAACAAATCTTATATCCTCTATTGAGTGATCGATCGATTGGATTTTCTACCATAACTTGAGTCATTACAAAAGAGTACTGAAAAAAATGTCAGCATCTCTAGCTATAACTTCGGCGACATCACTCTTCACAATCCAATTATTTGGAAGAAAATCCAAGAGCAGTTAAAGAAAAAAAAGCCTGAAGTTACTAACACATACCAACTGATCCGACCATGTGGTGAAGAAGAGAAGTCAGCTAGGGCTGCATATATATAAAGAAGACTACTAAATAGATTGCTTGAGATCGGTTTAGTAAAATTCAATTTTGGCAAACACAAAATAATAATAGAGAATTAAACCATCTAATTCATACAAAACTCAATTTGACTGGTCTTTTAAACTCAAATAAGTGTTTTTTAGTATGATCTTTCTATCTCCGCATAGCCAGCTCAAAGGGGTTAGGCAATAAAGCTACCATTTAAGACCCCCAAATATGAGTAGGCTCCATCCCACAAAGAAAAAAAATATCATAAAAAATAGAGAAAAGCTGGGGGGGTCGGTCCGCATAGCCGGCTCAAAGGGGTTATTTAAAACTGATGAATATTCAAACAATGTAAATCTCTTGGGACCAAGAAAAAAATAATTAATTTCAAATATGTAGTTCTTGTTAAATTATATAGTTATGAATTGAACAATTAAAAACAGTATAAACATTGTCTATGTATGATATTTCTAGAGCTTAGAGATTCATGAGCACTCTTTAAATATTACTTGAGTGTACATGAAGTTTTCCGAAAGAAAATATTGGTGTGATAATTTGGAATGGATGGTAAAGTACTCTTTAAATATTACTTGTGTGCACATGAAGCATTCTGAAAGAAAATGCTGGTGTGACAATTTGGAATGGATGGTAAAGTATGTGAATGCATAAATAAGTATTTATATCTATAAACAAATGTGCATAAAAATAGAAAAAATTTGAGAATGGAGACCAAAAAAACATACTAATAAAGAAACGTCAATGTACGGCAAGAAGTTTTCCTTCTTGTGAATGCATAAATAAGTATTTATATAAAACCACAAAAACATACCAGCAAAGAATCGTTAGCGCATGGAAAGAACATACTAGCAAATAAGACCACAAAAACATATTAGCAAAAAAGGGCCAACGCATGGCAAGAAATTTTGCTTTCTCTCTTGCAGCCTAACTCAAAGCACTGTGTAAAAAAGTCTAAAGCACAAAAACAAATAAGAAATAAACAAATACATAAATAAAATACTTGTTTCATTTAGTTCTCAGCTTTAAAAAAGTCTCAAACCACAAAAATATATATATGAAAAAACAAATGCATAAGTAAAAAAAAGTCTCAAACCACAAAAAATAATAATATATATATATATATAAATAAACAAATGCATAAGTAAAAACTGATAAATCTTTTTACTTAATATAGAAACTCACCCTCTAGACATAGCATTCAACAAAACAAAATACTTGTTTCATTTAGTTCTTAGCTCTAAAAAAGTCTCCAACCACAAAAATATATAAAATATAAAAAGAAAGCATAAGTAAAAAAAGTGTCCAACCACAAAAAATAAATAAACAAACAAATGTATGAGTAAAAACTGATAATTTTTTTACTTAATACAGAAACTCACCTTACAATCATAACATTCAACAAAAAATATAAACAAATCATGGATAAGTAAAAAAGAGAATCTAGACCAGCGTTGTCTCAAACGTCCACTGCAATAGACGACAAATGTTTAGGTGATGTTGCATCTATCCATGTACATACCGGTGAAACAAAAAATAAACATACTGATTTTGAACAAAATTTGCAACAAATAAATATTTATCACAAAAATATGAAGACCACAAATGCATAAATAAATATTTATGACCCAAAAATAAACAAATGCATAAACCAAAAAAAAAAAAAAGAGAATGAAGACCATAAAAACATACAGTAAAGAGATTTTCCTTTGTCTCTTCTAGCGCTATCTCAAACCACTGCAATAGACGGTAAAGAAATTTTCTTTTCTCTCTCGCACCCTCAAAGAACTTCTTTCTCACACCCTCAAAGCACGGCAACTAATAAGCCAAAACCAGAAATATCACTCTGCCTTCCAACGCTCCCATCAACAAGCCAAAACATCATCTCGGCTGACAATATCACACCACAAACAATAAATGCAACCAGATGAACGAGATTCAACTAAGTGAAATCAAAATCATTACAACGAACTAAATTACGAGAATGAACTTAGTTGAAAAAAAAATAGAGAGAAACAGTGTGTAGAGAGCGCTGGTCTTGAAACTGTGCGTTTGCTAATTTAACACTTTAAGTGATATAAATGAAACGGTATGTAGAGAGAAAAACGAACTATTTATGGCATCCAAAACGGTGCATTTTACACGGTTTCTCCAAAAATGAACCGTTTATAGCATCCAGATCGGTTAGAGGCCATGGGTTTTGGGGTACCCATTTCGTGTTGGAATTGTGTGCGACTGAGGGAGGGGCTGCCATGGGCATTCCATGGTGGAAGTTTGTTTGCCAAACCATGGGGGACGGGCCGGACGTGGCGGTGAGACTCAGTAGCCGTGCTTACGGCGCCATATCGAGGAACCCATATCCTACCCATTTCGGGTTAGACTCGCGTGTGGCTGAAGGAGGGGCTGCCAAGGGCATTCGATGACAGGAGGTTGTTCGCCAGACCATGGGGGAGGTGCTTCAGGTGGCGGTGGCCGTCACTATGGCACTGTATGGAGAGGCGATACGAAAGAACCCATATGATATCCATTTCGGGTTGGATTTGGGTGTGCTTGAGGGAGCGGTTGCGATGAACATTTAACGGTCGAAAGTTCTTCGCTGGACCATGAGGGAGGTGTCGGAGGTGGCGGTGAGATGCGGTGGCTAGCAGTGACGGGTAGCTATAGATAGCAATGTGCGTGGCCGAGGGGCATACATGGAATAGACGAGACTTTTCTGTGCAGTTGAAGGGGTAAATTCGGATTATAAATGTTAAATAATTATTACTGTTCATCACTATTAAATTTAAGATAGACACTTATTAAATGTAAAGATATATGAGAATATGCTATATATATATATATATATATATATGAGAGTATGCTATATACCATCATGAAATGTACAAATAAGTTAATACAAACATTTTAAAAAAAATAGAGTTTATTATTAAAAAATTATTTTTTTCAAGCGACTTATATATTTATTATATTGTGCAAATATAAATATCATTTATATATATATGCACATTAGTCAAGAGACGTACGGATGTGTGTCTATATATATAAATGCTAAATCCATACATGCATGCATGGGAGATCCCGATTGGAGATCCTGATAGTGGATTTTTATTTTTCAATTTTATTTTTATATTCAGTGAACATTAACGATGCAATTTTTTAATAATGTTGTAATTTTTTTTTAAAAAATATTTAAAATATTAAATAATATATAAAAAAATAAAAAAGTAAAATAAAATTTTTCATTATCAAAATTTCAATCGAAATTCCCATGTGTGATTGTAGAGTAGTATTATATGGTAAGGTTACATGCAACAATAATGCAGTTTGCACTGTTTGCATGAGTACTGTTGTGTTAAAGAGATTGGAAATTGAACAGTACTATATATGTGGTGATTTATATAGTGCCAAATCTAATTATTTAGGTACCCTTCCCCTTCAACGTCAAATCTTCGCCGCAAAATAAATGCTTTTTTGAGTTCCTTGTATATATTATTGTGATATTAATTGAAAAAGACAAAAGCTGGCCATTAATGGTGAACTCCACAGGGATGATTATAATGTAGCCCACAATTTTATTAAGGATGCAGGTTTAAGTCTCTCTGAGGAAAGAATGAGTTTAGATGGTTTTTCTCATTGTATTCATCCTATGAAATTATAATTAAATGAGAATTTTTTCTCTTAAAAAAAAAATGGTGAATATCAACAGTAGAACGCCAAGAAACCAGCCCCTGCATTAATCATGCATTTGTCTGCGTTATCATTATTTTCCATACCCAAGACTACATGATCATGATGCATGCACCTATTTATATATATATATATCTATCTTAATCTTACAATCCTTGGCCATTACCAACCATGCATAAAGCTGGACCCATGCACGAGCCAAACCTCTTTGTAGTTAAGTAACATATTAACGCCCACAACATGTGGCCAGCTTTATGCATGGGTTAATATGTTAAGTAACATGTTACTTAACTACAAAGAGGTTTGGCTTGTGCATGGGTCCAGCTTTATGCATGGTTGGTAATGGCCAAGGATTATAAGATTCAGATATATATATATATATATATATATAAGGTGCATCATCATGATCATGTGGTCTTGGGTACGGAAAATAATGATAACGCAGACAAAATATGCAGGGGCTGGTTTCTTGGCGTTCTACTGTTGATCTTCACCATTAATGGCCTACCCTGCACATGGTACTCGTACTCCTCACAGGATCAGGGTAATTTGGTTTGCTGCCATGCATGGATTTTTCTAACCCTAGTAGGAATTATGATCTGTCATTTAGCTAGCTGATCTGTATCATGTTAATTAGCCTATATTATATATAATATTCTTCTTTGGCTACAACTACCGTAAGAAAAATAGATTTTTTTGATTATTTAATTGTAACGAAATGACTATTTGTAATCAATTTTAACTGTAAATAATCATTTAGTTGTAATTAAATAGTCACAAATAAGTAATTTTTTTATAGCGAAGATGCAAACATGCATGTTAATTTGTTTAGACTTGGAGCATGCAATTGATGATCTTATTACTTTTCATCGTTAATTTTATTATCTTATAACTGATCTATAGACTTATATATATATATATATATATATCATTTGATATTGCGCGGACCATATATATATATATATATATATATATATATCATGCATGTATGTATATATGCAAATTATATACTAGCTAGCAAGACAACTACTAGAAGGAAATTAAGCGTCATATTCAGACTGCAGCAGCTAGCTAGAATGCTTAAACGATAGGCACATGTATAAAGATAGATATATATATATATATATATATATATATATTCTTTGGCAAAAAGAGAGTGATCACATGTTCAATAATCCCTGCCTAAATTTATTAATAACACTCACATTGAGTGGAGGAAAACCGTGATAATAAATCATAAGGTCTAGGGGCTTATAAATATTCAAACAACCATATCCCCAGAAATACAATGACCATAAAGTATAAACCATCTGCATTCCAACGCTTAATTCGTATCCTTCGTAGGGTGGGTTTTGGTTTTTCGTAGAGTATATATAATCGAAATTGGTCTAGTCAAAACTATTGAAGAAACTAGTTCACACTAGATTACTTACTAGTCATTTCAAAGTTAAAATAATAATATAATGTTATATATTTTATTAATTCTTTAATATTTATTGTATTTTACAATAATGCAGAAGAAAAATATAATTCTTCACAAATTCACAACAGTACAACAAATACACACAATAAATAGATTATTTTTAATATTTATTGTTAATTATTTAAAAATAAAATATGAAATGATGGATGATCAGTACTGATCATGAGTACCTCTCTAAATGTTGAGAGGAATTTAGTAATGCTGTAACTCAAAATTTAAAATGGATGTTTTTAATGAGTCCAACAATTCCAGTCATTTTAGCAAATTAAAATTTTCTATAATTTAGAGTTGACTGACATTTAATTAGCCTTTTGCATGTGGCATAAATTTTATTTAGAAAATTAATCCTTGTTGTAATTCTCATATATCACATTATATTGCACTAATTTTAATTTTTTTTCTATAACTAATATGTAATGTATGAATAATAAATAAAACAACTTAATTAATTTAATAAGAATAAAATAAAATAAAATAAAAAATATTATAATGTGTGAAATGTATTATAATATAGGATAATGAATAACATTTCCCTTAACTATGCATCATCTATAAAAAATACATACTCAAAATCATGCATAAAAGTACAAAATTTTACTGTGCACTTTTAATTAGAGGAGTGCTGAATGCAAGTTCAGTTTGTGCGTACACCACTCACATTAACGGTATTTTCATTATTCATGTGAGTAGTGTGCGCTCAAATCGGGCTTGCACCAGATTTTTCTTTTAATTATTTTGTTAAAACTTTCATGAGCTACTTCTCCTAAAGTAAAGTTGCTTCATGTTAACATGTTTATAACTTATAAGTGTGCCAGTACAAAATTAGGTGGTTCAGAGACATCCTTGAAGAAACATCAAAAGCTTATTATATTCTTCACAAATTTTCATTCTTGTAAGCATGCATTTACTTCTGGTCTCAGGAATCATAATGTTCTGGGGCCTATATCATTCTTGTTGAATTTGAGATTTAAAATGCTTTTTTTTTTTTAAACACAATTAATAAAATCTTTATATAGTATAATCTGATTTTGTAAATAAATTTTAAATTCTAAATATTATAACTCAAATTTTGTCATTACATAATTAACGGTGCGCTTCATATATCAGCTCATAAAATAACTCTTATCAATTTGACAAGTTGTTTTTAAAAAAAAAAAAAAAAAAACTCATAATAAATCAGTGGGGGTTGGGGTTTGCAACTCATGGCCATCATCTTTTGTGGGGAAAGATTTCGCACTCGAAAGGACGTAAGTTACAACAGAAGTTTCCAATTTTATATGGCTAAACACATTTTTAAAAGAATAAGATTAGATATAAGTTTTAAATAAACAAATTTTATACAAACTTTTTATAAAATTTAATATTGATAGTAAATAATTTTTTTTATCCTTTTTAAAAAAAAAAAGATTAATTTATTTATTTAAAAAAATTACACATAACTTATCTGTTTAACATGATTTGTCATTTCTCCATCTTAAAATGTCTGTATTTTTTTTTTATTGATTTTACATAATAATGGTGTCAATTGTCATGCGTGTGGTCTGTTATGTTCTGTCAAAGTGAAGGAGACCAGGCTGGCATCCTTTGACATGATTGAGGTGGGTCTCCCCTCTCCTCTGTCCATCCACATGCTGTCTCAATGCCCCCATGCACTCACTCCCCTACTCTCACTTATTTTTATTCCCTTTATTTCTCCATCGCCACAGGTTTCACGCACTCTCCCCTACCACCCACCAAAACCCATCCACGATTCATAATAAGTGGCAAACGCCTCCCCTCCCCCCATGCCACATCCGTGCAATCTAGTGTCAATTTATCGAACGCGTTCTCTCATTTTGTCCTTGCACTGATCAATTCTCAACAAATGTAAGCAAACAATCCCACACCGATACTTAATTGTTAAATTCTTTGGCGCGCTCTCTCTCTCTCTCTCTCTCTGACAGAGGCCATTCCAAAACAATTCGGTCGGCGATACCCGTTATTAATCATATTAAAATGGAGAATAATTACCAATCTAGTGGATATTAATATTATTATATTTCTCCTTGCTACCTTTGCTGAGCTTATTTTTGCTTGATTGCATGGCGACAGGCAAGCAAGCTGTCATCTAATTTTTTGATTAGTGTTCCATACTCAACCAGATTATATAAAAATTAATTTATAAATTAACTTAATTATATATATATTATATTATATTTATTTTATATTAAAAATAATTTTATAATATGAAATAATATATCAAATTACATCCATTTTTAAATTTACTTTTTATATAATACCGTTAAAATATTTGTAAAAAAATTTTGGTACTACAATTGTTTTGCTTGCCATATATAAGCATTAGTCTCTCCTGTCTTGTACATAATTAATAAGGACACATACTTGCAGAGAGCTCCCCTGTTTTTGTGGGTGGTTCCTCTTCTGCTTCTCCAATTCGCTGCTCTCTTTTTTCTCTCTGTTTCTCTGCTTCTGTTCTTTTCTCTTTGGTCACTGGCTGCTGCTGAGGCTTTTGTCCCATGAAGATCCTAGTAAGTAGTACGTTTCTTCTTTCTAGGTTTGATTTATTTTTTCCTTTACTATTTTCCTTCTTCCAAAACTGGAATTCGGAACTTGATTGTTCAAGTTTATCTTTATTGGTGGTGGCCGTTGCAGATGTTTCGATCTAATATTGCTGTTTTTTTTTTTTTTCCCTTAAAAAGATGATCTTTGATATTAAATATATTTTATAACCACGGTTTTCATGATCTTGCAAACTTATCGATTCAGATGTTTTCTAGTCGAAGAATAAGTTTTACTCGTTAGCGAACTTCTCAAAGTATGAATTTATTCAAAATTGGATAGTTTATGTTTCTTCAATTTAGAAACGCTGATTATGTTTCTTTGTCATATACTCAAAGTGACGATACAATGGGCGGTACATTCTAGCTGCGTGGTGTATTCTTGTGTTATGTGTGGGTTTTATGTGAATAGGTCATTCACTTTGGAGTTTTACCTTTTATCCTTTCATATAACAGATTTAGATATTGTTTGAAATCCAATAACGGTGTTGAGTTTATTTGTGTTTGACCTGTGTCCTTTGGATCGAATTCTTGGTTTTTCGTTTGTTGGTAATTTGGTACACCTCTTTTTTTTTTTTTTTTTTTCATTTACTTTCCGAATTAGTTACTAGAAATTATAAATTTGTACCTCTAGAAAGTCTTCCGAGTATCAGTTTCTGGCCACTTTATTTGTTCTTCCTGCCTTTCAGGTGGCACTGCTCTTGCTGCTGGCACTTAGCAATGCTGTCAAAACCAATGGAGAAAAGAGTGATGGACAGTGTGATAATTATAAGCTGACATTGGAGCCAAGACCACATAGTGTGTCTATCTTGGAGTTTGGTGCTGTGGGAGATGGTATAACATTGAATACCTTAGCCTTCCGGAATGCCATTTTCTATCTCAAGTCCTTTGCTGATAAAGGTGGTGCTCAGCTCTATGTCCCGCCGGGAAGGTGGCTTACAGGAAGCTTCAATCTTACCAGCCACCTTACACTCTTCTTGGAAAAAGGTGCTGTCATTCTTGGATCTCAGGTAAGTTTATTTCCTTTGCCTTTCTCCACATTTTGTAAACTATTGCAATTTATTGGTTTCTAAACTTGTTTGAAGTCATAGTGTAGGATATACTTCTAGCAAAATAGTAGTTTCTGTTAGCCTTGGATTTTCACACACACTGTCATTTGTTAAGGACTCATCGCATTGGGAAGTTGTTGAACCCTTACCATCATACGGTAGGGGGGTGGATGTTCCCGGAAGAAGATATCGAAGCTTGATAAATGGATATATGCTACTTGATGTGGTGATTACAGGTATACATAACTTGAAGTTTCGCGTTTTGACATTGTTTTCTCTGTAATTTGTGCCACATTTACACGGCCATGTTTACTGCGCTAGGTGATAATGGAACCATTGATGGTCAGGGCTCAGTTTGGTGGGATTGGTATAGTTATCATTCTTTGAACTACAGCCGCCCTCATCTGGTGGAGTTTGTGGCTTCTGAATATGTAGTAGTTTCAAATCTTACTTTCTTGAATGCCCCTGCATATAACATTCATTCAGTCTATTGCAGGTAAGCTTTACATCCCAAGTGACTGGTATGCTCTTTTTCTAAAATTTAAGTCAATTTCCTAACATTTGAAGGGATTGGATTTACATGTCATTGGGTTCAATGCAGTAATGTGCATGTTCAGAATGTCTCTATCTCTGCTCCCCCTGATTCCCCCTACACAGTTGGTGTAGTGCCAGGTCAGTAATGATATTTGACTCGCCACTTTTTGGTTCCCAGTGGGAAAAAAAAAAAAAAAAAAATTCTTAGCTATAAATAAGGCTTAATCTCCAATCGAGAGCCTTTCTTCATATCTGCTCATCTGGCCTTCTCTATATCATTATTTATATAAAACAATTGTTTAGAACTTTTTATTGAACTTAGTTTTGCAAAGACCCAGGGCGATGGCATTTTGTTTCCTCTCTGGATTGCTTGGGTCTTGTATTTTTTTCTTTTTTACTTGGGTCGTGTTATACATGCCTACTTGTCGTAGAAATATTTTACTTGGATCTTTTGTCAAGCATATTATCAAAGAAATCACACACTTTAATTGTATGTTCTGTTACGATATGTGAGAATGGGTACTTGTTTGAAGTGTGGTTCTGGGGTTTAACAAGGCTCGCTGAACATTTCTGAAATAATAATGCTACTCATCATCCTAATTCTCAAATGGATGATGAATATATTTTCTCTTTCTGAAATTACACCTAACAGTTAAAATCTACTTACTCATTTAGTTGATTAGCAAATCCCTCTGTCCCTCTATCTCTCTCTGATATGCATTTCAGGCTTCTCTTTTTTTGTCTTGGAATGATTACATGAGGCGAAAGTCATTCAGACATGTTAATATTGTGTTGTGCTTTCAGATTCCTCCGATAATGTGTGCATAGAGGATTGCATCATCGATATGGGCTATGATGCCATTGCCCTCAAGAGTGGTTGGGACGAGTATGGTATTGCTTATGGAAGACCCACCACTAATGTACACATCAGAAGGGTCCACCTAAAATCGTATTCGGGTTCTTCCCTTGCTTTTGGTAGTGAGATGTCTGGTGGCATTTCTGATGTGCATGTTGAGCAGGTCCATCTATACAACTCATTTGGCGGGATTGAGTTTAGAACCATCAAGGGCAGAGGTGGTTACATTAAGAGAATCATTATATCAGATGTTGAAATGGCAAACATCTTCTTGGCATTTGGTGCCACTGGTCAGTGTGGGTCCCATCCAGACAACAACTATGATCCTAATGCTCTCCCAGTTTTTGATCACATCACCTTGCAGGATGTGATTGGCACAAACATCACAATTGCCGGAAGCTTTACAGGGATACAAGAATCTCCTTTTACTTCTATCTGTCTATTTAATGTCTCCTTCTCAATTAGTTCTGGATCCCCCACTTCTTGGGTATGTTCCAATGTCTTCGGCTTTTCGGAGTCCGTGTTCCCTAAACCTTGCCCTGACCTTCAGAGCTCATATCCAAATTCTTCCTCAGCTTGCCTGTCCCTCCTTCATTTAAATGGAGAAGTTGCAGTCTTATGATACCATTCCTCCATACTACAATTATACTTTTCAGCACCACTTTACAATGAGGACAAAAAACAGATATTCTCCTACCTTTTACCATTTCAAATTAGGCCACATTCTTTCCAATAAGAAACATGTTCACACCATTTTCTTCGTATCCTATATTTGCATTTTTGTATGTTGAGATGTGCAGCTTATTTGTACAGATTCATTTCTTCATTCATGTGTAAGGAAATTTTTGATAGTAATGGTGCATAGGTACAGTGATGTTGGTAGTATTGCAGTGCAATTTCATTGTAAACGTTTCTTTGATGTGGACTGGAGTTGCATGCCATAGAGATGCTACATATGAAATGAAATTTCAAGAGGAGCCATATGATTTGAATAGAGAGGGTTTGGACTATCAAAACAAAGATATAATGGATGAGTTTATTAGTTTTTACTACTTTTCCCTTTTTATTCATTTATTAATATTTTTTAGCCATTGATTTTTCCCCCTCCTGACTGTTTCAATATGTGAATATGCATAAATGTTTTTGGTCGTATGTATAAGAGTATGGGAGAAAGGGATATAAACAAACATTTTCTTATGTCAAGTTTTCTTTTTTATTTTTGTAGGAAGAAAGGGACTGGCTTTATAATTTCATCCAACTCACCAAGCTTTCTTCCCTTTGTTTTGAGTTAAGAACAGTATTATATATTTGCATGACTGTTGTCTTAGAATCTCCAACCTGCCCTGATATTTTGAAGTACTCAATTCCAAAACCTACAATTTGCTTTAACTTCTAAGTTACCAGTTACATTCACAGGATGGAAAATGGTTAAGTTTTTCATTTATTGTCACAAATTCGGCATAAACCTACCTTGCAAGATCCTGAGATTTTTGATATTAGATGAAACCAAATTGTGAAGATCATCACCAACTTAAACAGGGAAAATGCAAATGCAAACAAATACTAATGTGAAGCTACCAATTAGGATTGTAGACACTCGTCTATGTGCCACATCTATCAGGTCTTCATCTCGATAGCAAGATATTGATACCAAACAAAGTGTCCGCATAAATAAGAGGAGACCATAGTCATAACTCGCCTTCATTTGAGGGAAAAACCATATGAATGTCATCACCCTAGCTGAAAATCATCCCCAATTACACCAAATTTAGGTATAATTCCACAAAAGTTTAAAATTTGATACACTATTAACTTGTTAGAAAGGAGGAATCGAATGGAAATAATTTTAGAAGCATATTCTGTTGAGAAGCTTCTAATTATGTTAAAAACTCTTGAACTTGAGTGCCATCGAGGTTGACAATTTGAAGCCTTCCGTCGTGTTGGTTACCACACGCACCCAGTCAGTGTCCTCCTAGGATGCCGATCTATTAGTCACGATAGAATCGATCGGAGCGGCACGTGTTACGCCTCGCACAGTGGAGGTTTTGCTCTCCATGCACCGCCATCGGAGTGGTTTTTCGGTTGCCATGCGCAAGCGAGGCCAAAGGGTCTAGGGCAATTGGCATTTTGCTTATGTCCGTCCTCTACCCTCCAGAGGAGGTGCATGGTCCCCACGTGCCACTGACAACAGCAGTATCCTGTGGTGTTTTTAAATTCATTCAAGGTTGAAAATTGGACCATTGGGTTCTGATTTTCCAGTTAATTTTAGTTTATGTCTGTTATTTAGTATTCATAAAAACTAAAAAAATTGTCTCTAAGACCTCTAGTCCATGGAGTGTTTTCCCAAGGCTTTTTGTTCGATGAAATTTTACCCTATCTCGTCTTAGAACGAGATGAGTTTTGTTTTGGTTATGTTGTTAATTCTGTCTTGAATAGAGTTGGGCTATCTCTTAGACGGTGGTCTTGAGATGTTTACAGTCAGGGTTAGACTATGTCAGTCACTTTTAGTATACTAGGGAGCTACAGATCGTCATTTAGTTAGTTTGTAATGTATTTTTTAAATCTAGTTGTAATGCTCGTTGATTAATGAATGCAATTTGCTTTCTTTTAAAAAAAGAAGAAGCATATTTTGTTTGAGTTTCTTATCAATGAGGAAGACTAAGAGCCCAAGGAGTATGGGCTGAACTTTGTCCCCAAAACAACTTGCAAGGTAATAGGAACCGAAACCACAAGCCCCAGCTATGAATATCGCCAATCCTTTGTTTAAACATCTTCCATGTGTTGCTTCTATATTATGGAATATAAAAAAAAAAAAAATTGTTGATATCCATTAGTCTTTCAAACAATTCAAATAGACAGTTATTAGTTAGCTGAAAAGGAAAAAAAAAAAAAAGGAAAAATTGACTCCCAAGATCGTTCACCCACTACCCATAAGAGAGAGGGAAGGAGTAAAGAGATAAAGGAGATCCGTAAGTGGGGGGAGGGAAGTGTTTTTAAAACAAAACCTAAAGACCAAATAATGCCGTTTTATTTAAAAAAATCTTATTATTTTATATATATATATATATATATATATATTGAGTTAGAGCATTCATAGTAGATTAGCTATTATTTAGCCAAATTTTGACTAGAAAGTTTATTTTTACAAATTTTAACCAGTCACTTTTTACTCCACCAACTAAATGCCTCAACAACTATATCACTATTATTTTAAAATATTAGTTTTAACCTTTTCATTTATTTTAATTCCAATTATAATTAAAGTATTTATTCATTTTTAAAACATACACATTAGTTTTCTAATATCCATATTATTTCTAACGGATGTAATTTTCTAATGTTCTTTTTTATACAATGCTCATATTCTTTATATTGATATATTTTTCCAATGATTATATATTCAAAACAGATATATTTTTTCCTGCAGTATTTTAGCCAACGGCTATATTTCTCTAACTGATATATTTTTTTAGTAACTATATTTCTCCAACGATTATATTTTTTCAAACGATTATATTTTTTAACAGTTATATTTTTCTACTATAAAACACAACATTTCTTCAACAATTTCATTAACTTCAACTCAAGTGTTTATATGAAACATTTTCTTTTCATTTTCTCTCAATGGATCGTTCGCTTTTAATGACTCAATTTAGATTCTGATGAAGAACTTGAAATAGCAACACAATTTGTTTCGAAAGAAGAATGATCAAGCTCATATGATTCTACACAATCACGTAAATCCATTAGGCACAATTGATTGTAAGCCCACCAAAATTTTTATAACGACTATTTTGCTGATCCTCCAATCTATCTTCACAAATACTTTCAAAAGAGATTTCAAATGGGTCATTCACTATTTTTTCGTATCCAAATTGCGGTGGAAGCTCATGAACCTTGTTTTGTCCAAAGAAAAGATTGTACTGGAAGGATTGCCCATTGATTATACGTATTGGAAGGGGAAGAGCTGCCCAACTACTTTACATGGTATGTACTTTGGTAATATTCATGAACTGACAAATATTTTAGAAGCAGTGGCTTCTTACGATCTATGAATTTGGCATGCTTTTTTTGGATTATCGGGATCTCATAATAATATAAAAGTTCTTGATAGATCATTTATATTTTCTAACATTGCTCAATACAATCCGATATTCAAAACATCAAGTAAATGTTACTCCATAATTCTAAAATAGCCAAAAAACCACAAATAAAAAGAAATCCACGAAACACATGATAGCTAGTTTTTCTTAGCATGCATGCAAGTATTTCTATTTGCTGTTGAAGATAATATTTTTGTAGTATTGGAGCCATGATGCTTGTCTTCATCATTATAATTATTTCCTCTTCTTTCTTTTCTTCACTAGGTACTTTCTCATGCTCAAGTAACAATGTCTCTTTTTGAAGACACACTTCCTCTTGCCTAGTCTATACTTCCTTTGGCCTAGTCCTCACTTCTTATTGCCTAAGACTCACTTTCTCTTGCTTAAGACACAACATTTTAACGTCATGATTACGTGCTTTATATATATATATATATATATTTACTATTTCTATCTTCTTTCATCTAATTTAGTACCACAAAAGAATCCAAGTCCATCATTTCTTTCTCTTTTCTACTTTACGACCTATTGATCTATCTAACTTTGAAGATGCTACATGAAAATCCTTATCTTCATCCAAGTTCACTGAATTTGATGTTGAACCAGTTGACTTGATTTTTCTTCGGCTTCACTATTTCCATATGTTACATCCACTTTGGATGGAATCTTAATATGCACCAACAATGATCGAAGTGAAAATTTTTCCTTTCTAATTCTATGTACATGACCTTTACCTTACCAATCTACATGTATAAAGCACCATGAAACTCAGTATCAAACTCATTTTATTTATTTTTTGATTAGTAAAAGATACGTACTATTAATAAAGAGAAAGGCAAAGTCTGTGTACGCAGGAAGTATACAAATAGACGCCTAGTTACATTCTAAGACATGTAAAGAAAGACAAGAAGTCATGAACATTATTTCTGTTAAGTACATTAGTTGAAAACCACAAAAGTAAAGCGTGAACAAAAAACTTTTGCAGCTCTGCCATTGTGCGCTCCTTATCTTCAAAACACCGATCATTCCATTTCAACCAAATGCACCACATGAGGCACAACGGAATCATCTTCCATGCTGCTGCCACTTGAGGGCAACCTTGTAGTTTCTTCCAACACCCTAACAAATCAACGACTCTTGCTGGCATGACCCAATGAACATCCACCCTACGGAAAATCTCATTCCACAATCCCCTTGCCACCTCACAGTGCAAAAGAAGATCAACTGATTCACCATTCTTCTTGCACATGTAACATCAATCCATTATTATGCATCCACTCCTCCTCAAGTTATCCATGGTTAGCATCTTCCCAAGGGTAGCAGTCCACACAAAAAAAGCAACTTTTGTAGAAACCCTGGACTTCCAAATACTCTTCCAAGGGAAAGGTGCATTATCGTGTGTAATCAGGATTTTGTAGTAGGCCTTAATTGTGCATTTTTTCTGATCATTAGATCGCCATTGCATTCTATCTCTTTGTGTTGAGGGCCTTCCCATATAGTATAATAAGCTGAGAAATTCTGAGACGATGGATACTTCCCAATCGTGAAAATCTCTAATAAAAGAGATGTTCCACTAATAAGAGCCATTTGAGCAAATCCGTAAGTCAGCCACAGACGCCTCCTTATTAGCTGCAATATGATAGAGAATTGGGAAAGCTCTATCCAAAGCATGCTCCCCACACCATACATCCCGCCAAAAACTGACTCTAGTACCCTCGCCAACTATAAAACGGGTATGTTTCTCAAAGCAAGGCCATTCCCTCCGTATGAACTTTCATACACTCGCACCATAACTCCTTCTCACTTCTTTCGAACACCACCCTTCCCAAGCACTACCATGTTTAGTATCAATAATTGCTTTCCACCATGACTCCCCCTCCAAGTGATATCTCTATAACTATTTTTCCAATAAAGCCTTATTGAACAATTTCAAGTTGCACACTCCCAAACCCCCATTAACCTTTAAAGAGTAAACTGTGTTCCAATTGACTAGATGAAATTTATGTTCCTCACCTAGGCCCCCCCATAAGAATGCTCGGGATAATTTTTCAATCCTCTTCACCACTCCTGCAGGTATAGGAAACAAAGATAAAAAATACGTTGGGAGATTAGTCAAAGTGCTCTTGATGAGAGTGAGGCGACCTCCTTTTGATAAGTACATTTGCTTCCAACTGGCCAATTTTGTCTTAATCTTCTCTACTACTCCATCTCAGATGGTTGTAGCCTTAAATGTTGCTCCCAAACATAGTCCCAAATATTTCATTGGTAAATAGGACACCTTGCAATCCAAAAGACTTGCTAGGTGGTTTATGTTTGCCACCACACCCACCGCCACCATCTCGGACTTTCCTAGGTTCACCTTCAACCCCGACATTGCCTCGAAGCAAAGGAGTAAAGCTCTGAGCTTTTGAATCTAATTAGCATCCGCATCACAAAAGAGGAGAGTGTCATCTGCAAATAATAAATGTGAGATAATAGGGCCACTAGCATTGCCCACCTGAAAGTCAAATAAACAGCCTCCCTCAGCAACTGCCTGCACCATCTTCCTGAGTACCTCCATAACAATAATAAACAAAAGAGGAGATAAAGGATCTCCTTGTCTCAAGCCCTGGAAACTATCAAAAAAGTCAGCAGGTGTGCCATTTACTAGAACCAAAAAACGAACAGTGGACACACAATGTCGAATCCAAGCTATCCACCTATCCCCAAAACCACACCTCCCAAGCAAGCAAAAAAAAAAGTCCTAGTTTACATGATCATAAGCCTTCTTCATGTCAAGCTTACATAAAATCCCTAGCACACCCTCCCTCATTCTATTGTCAAGGCACTCATTAGCGATGAGAACCGAATCAAGAATTTCTCCTTGAAAGAAAAGCATTTTGGGGTTTAGAGATGATACGCTCCAACACCAGGCAAAGACGATTAGCAAGCACCTTTGAGATGATCTTATAAACACTACTCACTAGGCTGATAGGTCGAAATTCCTCAATAGACGTAGTCCCATGTTTCTTAGGGATGAGAGCAATGACGGTCAAGTTGAGGCTTTTTTCAAACTTCTGAAAGGAATGGAATTCACTAAAAACCTGCACCACCCCACCCTTCACAATGTCCCAACATGTTTGGAAAAAATCCATCGTAAAACCATTTGGACTCGGTGCCTTATCCTTGGCCATACCATAGATGACCTTATAAATTTCATCCTCTTCAAATGGTCTCTCCAAATAGTTCACACTGTGCAAGTCGATGGTCTCAAAATTTAGGTTATCCAGCGTTGGCCTCCAACAAACTGATTCTGTGAGGAGATTCTTATAGTAATTAACAATATGATTTTCCAATTCTGGAGGGGAGGAGAACACCTGATCAGCTGAATGAAGAATCTTAATGGCATTGGTGCGGCGATGTGAGTTGGCCACTTTATAGAAGAACTTTGTGCATTTGTCCCATTCTTTCAACCACAAGGCCCTTGATTTTTGTTGCCATGATGTCTCTTCCGCCAACAAAACCCTTTCCAAGTTTGCCACGACTGTATTCTTTCTCAAAGTTACCTCTTCCAAGTGGTCACTCAAAGATTCCTTGTTCTCTAACTCCTGCAATTTCTCCAAGAGTTTGATCTTCTGGTTATCAAGGTGGCCAAAAACTTCCAGGTTCCACTTCTTGAGATCATGTTTTAAAGCCTTTAGCTTGCCTGCAAGAATGAAACTAGGAGAACCTGTAAACTGGTATGATGTCCACCAAGCACGCACCATATCTACAAACCCATCTACTGTTAACCACATGTTTTCAAACTTAAAATAACGGCGCCCCCTGTGAAGTCCTCCACAATCAAGATAAATAGTAAAATGATTCGAGTCAACACGTGGTAGCCGTTTCTGGCAAACATCTGGATAATGAGCTTTCCACAAAGGGGAAACTAGGAATCTGTCCAACCTCGACCAACTCCTACCATTTGACCACGTAAACTCCCCCCCCCAGTAAGGGGGAGATCCATGAGATCAAGATCAAATATAAACTCTGAGAATTCTTCCATAGCCACTGGATTACGATGAAGCCCCACCCTTTCACTAGGAAAATGAGTGGTGTTAAAATCACCACTCATACACCAAGGCACTTCCTATAAGGAGAACAAGCCTGCCAGCTCCTCCCAAAGCCTCCTCCTCTCTCTAACCACATTGCAAACGCCCACTCTCATCCATCTATCACGTTTTTGAAATGAATAGCAACCGAGTAGTCTCCAATGCATTCCTCAATCACCTCCACTACTCTCTTATCCCACATAAGTAATACTCCACCTGAGGCCCCCAATGAAGCCAAGTAGGCCTAGCCTACATATGAACATCCCCATAGACTACAGACAAAGAGTCTATCAATGACCCTCATCTTAGTTTATTAAAAACTCACCACATCCCCTTTCCACAATCACAATAAAGATTTAATATGGAGGCGTTTATTGCGATCATTGAGCCTCCACACGTTCCATGAAATAATCTTAGGCTTCATGTAAGTAAAGAGTACCCTTCCTTCTCCCTTTGCCAACACTCCCATCCTTCGCATCATAGTTAATGGTGTAGGTAAGTTTTTTGAGTTCTCGACCACGTTTTGTGGCTGACTTCAATCGCCCTTCCTCAATAGATACAAGCAGGGCCTAGAATTGTTCTTCATATCTCCCACAAGTCAGCCCAATCAAGTCTTGAATTGCCACCGCCTGTTTGAAGGCCCAATCCGATGGGCCATTTTTCATGTTGTGCCTTGAGGGGATTATGCGAAGTGGGGTTATCTCAATAGCCTCCCCCATTGGGTATTCAGTATCGCATAAAGCTAGCTGCATATCCCCATTAGAAACCATCTTTGAAGCCAGCAAATGAGGAACTACGGGACTATCACAGCCACTTCTGAAACCAGAATAGGGGTAGAGACCCTAGAGGAATCATCCTTCCTCCCCTACGCCCCTACCTCCCTGGACAACTCTGTCGAAAAGGTGAATATCGGCCCCTCAGAAATAATCGGCATCTCTGATGCTACAAGGATGGGTTCAGCATGACTCACCACCGGAACTGCCTCTGATGACCCACAGACTATCTCACCCAAAACATTTGATGAGAACACCGACGTCGAAATAGGTCCGACGTTGCAAAGTGACTCGGTTTCTACTTCTCGATGACTTTTCGGTATTGATACCGGCACCCAAACCATCGTCAAAGTATCCAGGACTGGTGACAAGATCCTCTGACTCTTCGCCGACAATGAAGGCTACATCGGAATCACCTGGGCCCTCACCGACGTTGAGCAATCCCCTTCTTCAACTACGTTAGCATAATGCAAAATTATTAGCATGTTAAAAAAAAAAAGCTTAAAAGGTGGAAAACAAAGCTTAAAAGGTGGAAAATATACCTTAGTTTGCTCATTAAAATCGCTTGGATGCATTCCTTCAATTTGTGCCAAGTAACCACAAAACTATTTACTGATTACTGAATCGTTGACCACCGATTCATTAGAAACGTGTAAACTTTATTAGACTCAAGTTTCCTGTTTTGTTCATAATATTGATGAATGTTTTTCCATAATAGGGTATACTTTTGATCTTTTCCTTGCATTGCATCTAAAGAAATTTCAAGCCATCCTTCCATAAGTATCAAATTTTCCTCCTTACTAAAATTATTAACTCGTTACGATTTTCGTCCATTCGGTTCAACCTCAATAGCCTCAATTCGGGTTGGAGAGAATTGTTGTGCATTAACCTCATTTGTCGCACCCACCAAAAAGTCATTGTCATTGAGAAGATTTGTAAAGTAGGCATCACAATAAGCATATGTATCCATTCCTAACAAGCGATGTGAGGATTTCAAATAGGCTTCATTTTGATAAACTAGTGACAATATTTTTTCATAAACAGAGATTTGTAGTTTCTTAAAGAGAACCATGGGCACAACATTTTCATCATAATACCCTATTTCGATTTCATAGCATTCGTATAAAAATAAAATTCTGACATATATTAATATGATCTTAATTTCACTACATCTTGCAAAATAAAAGCCATAGAAAACTCTAGGACCCAGAAAAATAGAATGGTCCCACTGTTTATGATAGAATAATGAATCAAGGTCCCCAGTAGGACAACTTTAAATTCTTAATCATCATCATAATTTGATCCTATGATAAAAATTCCAAGTTTGTTCATACAGTTACCACCCAGAGAAGAAGAAACTCCTATGTGAAATCCATGAGGCTGCCGAGTGAATTAAACTTGGATTCGCCTGAGTGTGTCCATGAGAAGGCAGTGGAGTACTTTGAACAATTCTTGGCACAGGAAAACAGAGGACCTTTACTAAGCTTGGAACATATCATTAGGCCTGTGATTCTTCCTAATGAGGTTAGTTCTTTATATGCTCTTCCTTCATAATGTGAGGTGCGTGAGGCTTTCTCCTCTATTGCGGTGGATAGTAGCCTGGGTTTGGATGTGCTTTCTATCTAGCATATTGGCAGATTATTAAAGAGGACGTTATGCATGAAGTTAAGGAATTCTATCAAGGTAAAGAGTTACCGAGATTCTACACCTCTTCTTTCATTGTTCTTATTCCCAAGGTGAAATAGTCGGCTAGTTTTGACAAGTTCAGCAAATTAGCTTTTATAATGTTATTTACAAGGTTTTTGCTAAAACTCTTGTGAATTGTTTGGCTTTAGTTCTTGAGAAAATTGTCTCTCTTAAGCAAGGGGCGTTTGTGAAGGGTAGAAGCATTTTTCATAATATAGCCTTTATTCAAGAAATGACTCATTCTTTGCATAAGAGGTCTCGAGGCAGGAATGTGATGGTTAGAATTGATATGAGCAAGGCTTATGACAGGATAGATTGGAGGTTCCTGTTGCATGTCCTTCAAGGTTTTGGTTGTCCAGAAAATTCTTGCAAGTTGGGTTATAATTGTGTTGTAACCCCTTGGTTTTCTATTATGATGAATGACACTTTTAAGTGATTTTTTAAATCTAAAAGGGGACTTTGCTAGGGAGATCCATTATCTTTATATCTTTTTATTATCATGTAAGAAGTGTTGACTGGTTGATTAATAAGAAGGTGGATGAGAGAAAGATTGGGTTATATACTCATCCTATTAATGCTCCTTCTGTTTCACATCTTTTTTATATTGATGATGGTGTCGTGTTTGCTAATACTTCTAAAGGTTCTATTCAGAGCTTGTTGGAAGTCATTAAATGGTATGAGCTATGGTTAGGGCAGTTTGTTAATTATGAAAAGTCGACCATGTATTTCTCTAAACACTTGCCTATGAGTTGGACTAGAGAAATTTTGGATAAAATGGGTTTCTTTGAAGGTAAATTTCCATTCCTTATCTTGGTGTGACTATTGTTGATGGTCGACTCAAAATTTCTCACTTTGAATCGTTATTAGTGAGGGTCTCTAAAAAACTGGAAGGTTGGAAAAATAGATTGTTATCATGAGGTAGAAGATTGATTTTGTTGAAGCATGTCCTATTTAGTATGCCAATTCATCTTCTATCCGTTCTTAAAATGCCAAAAGCTGTGATTAAATGGCTTCATTCTTTATTTGGCTCTTTTTTTTAGGGTGATCAAGGAGAGGTCGACAAGAGAAAATGGAGGTCTTGGAAGAAATTATGTGCACCGGTTGAGGAGGGTGGCATAGGTGTGTGTGATATTGGTGATGTTCAAAATACCATGTTTATAAAATTTGGTTGGCATTTGTTAACCCAGGACAGTTTATGGGCCAGATTCTTTTGGGCTAAATATATAAAATAGGGTCATATTGTTCTGAACACGGGAAATAGAACTGGTTCTATTTTTTTGAAGAAAGTTGTGGAGCAAATCCCGAGTTTGTTGCAGCATTAAAGATGGAAAATTTGAGAAGGTAATATTCCTCTATGGTATGATAGATTTTTGGGAGAGAATGCTCTTTTTGAAAATGTGGATAGTGTTAGGGAACCTGATATCCAAGTGAAGGACTTGATGGTTAAAGATGGCAGGGATGTGGATAGATTGCAGAATTTGCTTGGACCTCAGTTGGCTGATGAGATTATGGAATCAATGGGTAGATTGAAGGATGCCAAAGATGTTCTTCTTTGGATACCAGATAAGAATGGATCACTTTACACTAAATCGGCTTGGGACATAATTCGGGTGAGATCATAGGACTTCTCACGGGCAAGATGGGTTTGGAATAAGTGGCTTCCTACGAAAATAGTTACTTGCATGAGAATGGCATATTTCAATTGTTTATCTGTGGATGAGCAAGTCTGGAAGCTAGGGATACCAATGGTCTCTAGCTGCAACTCTTGTGATGAGAAGGAGGAAGACCTGGAACATGTATTAAACATGGGTGAATTTGCTCAAGAAGTGTGGTGAATGGTCTCCTTCGAGATTGGTATTCCTTTTGATTTCCAATTGAGTTGGCTTGCTCATGTTCATTCTTATTTCTCTCGGCCTTCTAGGAGTTCGCAACACGGGATTGTTTTGGGTTTAATTCCTTCAATTGTTGTTTGGAGGTTATGGCATCGTCGATGTTTAGCCCGTATAGATAATAACTTGGAAAATTTAAATGCCATATGGAATTCTATTAAGTATTGGTCCGGTGTCTTTCAGAGATGAATAAAAGAGTTTTATCCCATTTAGATATTCCTATGGTATGGTGAAGTCGAAGTTTAAAGATGTTTAGGTGGTCAAGTGGTCTGCACCTTTAGCTATTTGGTTCAAGTTGAATTTGGACGGGACCTCTCTTGGTAACCTAGGTCCGCGTGGTGGTGGTGGGGCTCTCAGAGACTGCACAGGTCAATTAATCTTTGCTTTCTCTAGTTTCTTTGGGAATTGCTCCAATAATAAAGTGGAGTTAAGAGTGGTGGTAGAAGGGTTGACATGGTGTAAATATTTGGGTCATTTGAGTATTGATATTGAGTGTGACTATATGGTAGTAGTTAATTGGATTTTGAAGAGATCTGTATAGTTTGGTATCTCTGTGATTTTTGTGATGAACTAATGATTTTACAAAATGTTTTTGATTATTCTATTAACCATTGTTTTAGAGAGCGTAATAAAATGTTTGATTTTTTAGCACGAAGAGGTGCTGCTAGGGAGAATAAATTGTACAGAGGAACTGATCAGTTAACTCATGAAATAGAGGGCTGTATAGACTGGAGAAAATGGGTTTAGCTTCTATTTTGGTGTCTGGTTATTTTTTGCAGTATAGGCCTGTTCGGATTGATTTTTCTAGTATACCCTTGGGCTATTAGCCTTTTTTTTTTTTTGCTGTTTTCTCTTTCGGGTTGGGTTGCTTTTAAGGTTGAATTTTTGTTGTTGTTTTTCGGATTTTGGTTGGTTTAGATGCTCAAGATGATTTATTAGTTTTATTTGTAAATCTTGAGTGTCTTGATCGTTGTTCTACGGTATTCTTCCGCCATAAGTGAGAGTTTTTAAATAAGGGATAGGAATCCAATTCCCTATCTGTATCAAGGATTCAATGGATTTAAAAGGAATAATGGTATTATTTCAAAGAAGAGAAAAATTGATCGCATGGAGCACGGTTGAATTAAAAAAAAAAAAGTAAAACACAAAAAAAAAAAAATGACGAAAATGACGGAAATGAGAAGAGATTAATTGCAAACATTTCATATGCTCAGTTTGGTGTTTGATGAACGCATTACAAAAATGAGAAGAGAACATAGCTTCAACAATCGTTGAATTAGGAAAAAAAAACTCCAAAAAGTTTGGGCCAATTAGTCAGTAATTTCATTGAGCACAAAGTGTAGTAGCCAAGACAGACTCCTTAGATACTTCATCTCCGCATTTTTATTCTTAGCAACCAAACACAAGATCTCCAAACAATCAAAAAAAGAAAAGTAAAACTTGAAGAGAGCAAATCGACACTCATACAAATACAACCTGAATGGATAGATACGAGCAAGAGGTGTCATTAGCCTCCTGAGCATAGAACCGAAAGATAAAATAGGAAATTAGGGGAAGAACCCTTACCCATCATATGAGAATCCCAAAGAAAAAAACCCAAAAATAGAGAAGAAGAATGGAGTTCGGAGTGGCTTACGGTGGGAGTCCGACGGCGTGACGAGGTTCGACGATTGCAGTTGCTAGAGCTCGATTGCTATCATTCGATCGATATCATTTGGGGTTTGTTCGACTGCTACCCTTGGTAGCAAGCCTTGAGGCATCTACTTCAGCAGAAGATAGTCACCCCTGAGTAGCAAAAATTCCTTGTCAAGTTGCTAGGCTTTGAGTATGACATAGTCTATCAACCGGGCAAGGAAAACAAGGTGGCTGATGCCTTAAGCCGAAGGGAAAGCAGCCAACTACTTGTGAGAGCTGTTGATGATGAGGGGACATCAAGCTGGGCATTAAGTGGGGCTGAATGGAGAGTATGAGACAAGATCAGAGAGGCTACCAAGTTGGATGTGAGGGCTATTGAGATCGTTGAGCTTTGGCCCTGACCAAGGCCAGGGCATTGATCAGCAAGGCCCTGGCCAAGGCCAGGGAGTTGAGCGGCATGCCAGCCTGCATAAGCACGCTGGGTAATCGCATGGTCAATTCTGGAGGTGTGCATGTGCGCGTTGCGTTGATGCCCAGGCCATGCATGCGCATTATGCTTGTGCGCAGCCCATGCATGTACGCTGCGCACGCACACTAGGCATGCGTGTAGGTTGGTCGTGTGGCTATGTTGGTGGTGACACCTTCAAGACACTGGCACTGGCTAGTCTCTAGTGTCTAGTGTCTGGTGATCCACTTTTTTTTTTTTTTTTTTAATAAGAGAAACACTACTTATTTTGAAATTATTTTTTGAATTTATCTTTTAAAATCATTTTTCTAAATTTTTTTTACTTTGTAATTAAAAAAATATTTTTTAACAACAAGTTAATTTTTTTTCATTTTAAAGAAATATTTAAAAATATCAAAATAAATTAAAAAAACTTGACTTGACTTATTCGAGAGATTTTCAGATTACATTTCACCGCTCTTTCTATAAAGGCTTGCACAAGTATTGTGACTAGGGGTGTAAATGGTCCAGTCCGGTTCGGTCTGATCCGAAAATTTGTGTATCGATTTCATTCGATTCAAAAATTCTCTCACTCTAGACCGGACCGAACAAGAGTTCGGTCCATACCGATCCGGTCTAATTCGGTCCCGGAGCGGTCCAGTCCAGGGGTGCCCCATATGATTTAATGAGTTAAATTTAATCTAAAATTCTATAATAATCAAATATTTTTTTGGTCCAAATTTAACTACTATAAATTATAAAATATTAATATTATAAGAGTATATATTATATATTAATATGTTAGTATATATTATTTATTAAGTATGTTAGTAAATTATAACTAATAACACTATTACATTAGTAGATTATATATTTATATGTTAGTAAATAGTGATAAATTAGTAATAATATATTAAATAATAATAATACAGTTATTACTTATAAGTTATTACTAATATTCTATATAAATATATTATAATTTATATTTTTATACAATAATTAGTCAACTAAATAATTATAATATGTTAATATTATAAGATTATATATTATATGTTAATATATATTAATATATTAATTTATATTAATATTAATATTTTAATTTATATACTATTTTTATATATACATATATATATATATATGTGGGGTTCGGTCCAGTCCGATCCGATATAGGAGGAGAAATCTTTTAAACCGGACCGGACCGAAATTAATCAGTCAATGTAAAATTAATCAGTTCATTCGGTCCGGTCCACCAGTCCAATTCGATTTTTTTACCGTCCTAATTGTGACTTATAGAAATCATTTCTCATATGTTCTGTTCTAATATTAGAGCCTTCATTACTTACAGTTTATTGCGTTGATTTTAAAAACTTCGTTTGGTCATAAAACAATTACAGCATTAGACCGTGCAAATACGGAGGATGCCTTCCTTCCTATTCCGAAGATTTATTCTCATGAAAAAAAGAAAACATATACAGTTATGATTGTTGAGCCTGATGAGGTAACGGCTTATTCGAGTGGCAGTAACAGTCAAGCCAAGCTTGAAGAGAGGGAAGGTATGTCTAATATACTTTCCGGAATCTTATAACATTTTATATTTTTGCCTTATAATAGTCTCTCATATGGTTTTTAAATTGAGTTTTAATTTATCAGTTTGGGGGCGAGGACATTCTTTTAATGACTCAAGTACTTGTTCTTCTGATAATTTGAAAATTTCTCGTCCACTAGGTTAAATTTGAGTACAGGGACTGGTTTTGAATCGTATCCTCTAGTAAATCATCCACACAAAATATCTTTTGGATAGAAAAAAGCTCGCCTCTTACATGGGGTGAGTGGAGGAAAGGATGTATGCAGACAAAAGGGAGTAGTAGCCACCAGACAAAAGCATGGCCATTGAAATGGGTTTGGGTTTTCCATTGCGCGATCTCTCACAATCTATGACTATTGGTAACGAGCCTTTAGTGTTTCACAGCCTGAGGTTGTATGTGGTTTTGCCATATTGGGTGGGTTGTGGAAGTAATGCCAATCGATGCATGTTTGCACAAGGGTTCAATGTGGAATTTTCTATATGCTTCACAGGTTAGGATGTAAATCATGAAGTTTAACTTTCTTAAGTGAAAATTTCTCTATGTTTCAGCATAATCTACTCGATGTGGTAAAATTAGGATTAGTGTGATTTCAACTGAACTTCTGGCAATGGCCTTGGACCAAGTGGCCTTTGTCCAAAATATTGGTTTCCTCTAGTGGCATATGTGATATGTCTTTCTATTTCGGCCTGTCACCGTTATATGCTTTTGGTTACCAACTTTTTCTTTTAGAAGAGTAAAAGAAAGTTTTTTAATGGTGCTCCTGCTTGGCCCCATATGCCTGCTGGTTTGTGCAGATGACATGCATTACGTAGAAGTGGACAATGAAGCATTTTGCATGAAGGACATGCTGAGATCATTAGGGATATTTAGTAGTGGCGATGACCTAATATTAGACTGTACAGTTGATTTTGCAACATTCAAGGGTGTTAATCTTGAAGCTGAAATGCCACCGAAGAAGGTTTGTTTGATTTTTGTTGTTTTTTTAATCAAGTCAGAAACTTAATATTATTGTCTCCCCACTCAACAACATATACTCCTTATCCCCTATAAACAAAGGGGAAAGCATCAGCCATCGTTATTTACTCTTTATATGTTTCCTCTACCAGATACGGGCATCTGTTCTATCTATGGACCCTGGCAGCATACAAGTTACTGGAAGTGTTGGTGGCCAAGTGGCAATCTAGGTTAGTCCTTTCTCTTCTATTGATGGTGTTGTGATATACATTTTTAATGGGTTTTATGTAGAAATATTTTAACCAATAACCATATAATTTCTGAAGCATCTTCTTTGTATTCTACCGAGCCAACTCATCATTTATTTTATTTTTATTTGATCTTATTGATCTATCCCAACGTTTAACGTACTGAAAAGGCCTTTCATTGTATTGTCTTTATTACCACAATTAATCTTCTTGATTTTTTGATATTAAGATCTAAAATAAAAAAATGTTTGAAGATCAAAGGTTTCTACCATTTATGAACACTAATTCAATTGAGAGAAAAAAAGAAGACTTTTCATCTTATAGTGATTATCAATACCCATTACTTCTCTCTTTGGCATTCCTGCCACTTAACTCTTCTATCACTTTATTATTACTTTTCCAGTAATAAAATAAAAGACTATTCATCTTATCGTAGCATTGACTCTTCATTACCTATCTGTTTGGTTTCTTCACCTCTAAACTCTTCTAGTTTGAACTTTTTGTATTCTCACCAGGTAATTTTGATATTTATTGAGATTAAAATTGCCCTTCCTCCAGATGATAAGAATATTCTTGTGTCTTAACAGGACATGCAGTGGAAAGTATGCCCTTCCATGGATATATGATATACTTTTGAATCACAGTCATCATGTTATGTCTCAGGAATCGGCAAACCAGATGCTCAACTCCTTATACAACGTAAAATGCTTTGAATTTCTTCCTAGTGTCTTGGAGCTTCTGGCTGCGATGTGGAGGATGATTCCTTTGTGTCTACTGTGGTGTCTTTGGTTGGAAAGAAATAAGAGATGCTTCAACAACAAGGAAAGGACCATGGGGGAAATTTGGGATTTTTTTGTATCTTCTTTGGTACAATGGCTTTCTGCAATTGTACTAAAGGGCGGGGATGTCCATGAGTTTTTGACTTCTTTTCATTTCAATAGAATGTAACTAGGTTTCTCTTTTGTATACTTCTTGTGTACATGGGCTTTACCTAGTTACATTCAATCAATAAAAGTTATTACTTATAAAAAAAAAAGTTTCTTGGAGTTTAATTTTATAATATGAAATAGTGGGTCAGTCATGTTTATCTGAGTTCAATCTTTTGCTTGTGGTAATATTATAGACATTTCATTATATAACTAGATATGTCTTCATCAACACTTTTGTCGTAAAAGTTAAACTTGATGGATGATTGCAGAAGGGGAAGATTATACGGTGTTAGAAAGGCCTAAGGATAAGAATTTTTTCGTAATTAATGACTACTCTGATTAGGATTTTTTTTTTATAAGACTCTAATTAGGATATTTGATATGCCATAAGATTCATAAAAATCATTTCTATAACTTCACTGAATGGGAATGAAGGTAAAAATGTGGGGTCATTGATTAATAGGCGACCACACTCTGGATCTGATTGTTTATGTCTTAATGTGGGGGAGTAAAAATATCTTTCCTGAAGCAAGCTTTCATCTAAAATTGTCATACACTGCATGACATGTTTAAATCATGTTTTTCTTCATACAGATTACTAAACCCTGAGGTGCTGTCATCCAACCTTTATTACAATTATCGGGTTGTTTGCAACTTGTGAAGGCACAGGTTTTTAACTTCACATCCTCTCATTTATGCATTATCTTATGAATTTGTTGGTTTTTTGAGTTCACCTTTCACTCTTTTTACAGACTCACCGGGCTTCACAGAACAAAACTCAGGTTTCGGCATAGCCAAATAAATGAAAGCGAAGATGAGGATGAAGAAGTTGATGAAATTATTTATGGAGAAGAAGATGATGAATCCGAATTAAGTAGTGATGACAATAGCTATCCATTGTACCATATGAGGTAAATATGTTTTAAGAACAATTAGATTTTATTTTTCCTGTAATCTAGAAGTCTATATAATTAGGACGTAGACAGCTTGGAAGAGATAATTATGTGAGCATCCATCAATACCGTGAGCTTTGTTTGACATTTTCAAGGCTTGGTAAGGTACTTGGAGTTTGATCTTAAGGTTTTAGTCGTATGCTTGGAGCAAAGGTCATAATCCTCATGTAGGCAAGGCCGCTGAAGTCTATGGATGAGACAGTAAGGGTGTCCTTTCTAGCAGTTTCATGTTGATCAAGACAGAGAGGCTTGACACATGGTGCAGGATGTACATCAGTTTGGACCAGGTTGTTTACCAATGGTGCCAAATTAATTGACTTCTAACCTTTCTGTGGTCAGGCTGTTTCTCACCCTGTGTTATTGACTACAGCTTTGTTTCCTTCTAGTTTTCCTCCTTGCTCATGGGGAGGGAATTCGGTTTTGTCCAGACTTGTCCATCAAGTGTTCTTTTTTCTTTTTAATTTTTTCCTGTAATGTTGAGTGAGGCACAGTTTTGTAGCCTAGTTTTGTTTTATTTATAAAAGGCCAAGCAATTTTGCAAGAAAAGAAATCTAATCTCATCTTCTTTGAGCCTTTATTCCTCTGCTTCTGTTTATTTATTCATTCCTTTTAATGTATCAGGTGCATACTTGGGTGTCAATTAGGTTAGGACTGCAGTATGGGTACTTAATAAGGAGAGACTAACATTAGGCTTGTGTAAGATGTTGTACAAGAGCCCAATTTGTGTGATGGGAAGTTAATTATATAACAGGGGCAATTATTTTCGTCAAATTTCTCTCTGATATTGTACTTGCTATTATGCTGTCTTCCTATTCCTCACCCATCTTTTGCATTACTTGACAACAAAAATATTTCCATCGTTTAATTTTTAATTTAAAGTTTCTTAGACTCTAAACATGTCTGATTCAAATGTAGGAATGGGCATCCTGTTATTTGTGTAGAGGGAATGCTAATTAGATCTAATTGGCGTCTGCATTACATACCTGTGGAAGCTTAAGTAAAAGGTATTTTTTTTTCCCATTTTGACATGGACAACAACCTTTAGCCTTTTAGGTATTGAGATTAATACTTCTGCTTTAATTTTAAAAAGCACATTGACTAGATTCAACAATATGTTCAGTGGAGGGTGGAAAGAACGGTAAAAAGTTAGATGGCTTATTGATATTGGCAGGACAGATTATTGCCAGCATCTTCTCTGATAGTATCATTAGCAGAGTTAATTAGGGCAAATAGATGGAAGAAAAGAACACACACATGTTAAAACTCAGCTTGGGGTTCTTTTCTTTGGAAGTCATAATTTGCCGGTTTTTCTCACTGGGGAAGAAAAAAAAATCCCAGTTCAGTACTGCATATGTTTTGAGATAGTATAAACTAAAGAAAATGATTATTATTATTCAAAAAACGGAAAGCTGACAAATCCAAAATAAAATAAAATAATAATAATAATAAGAGAAAAAAGTAAGGCTGAGAAGTTTAGTTCCAGAATATATTAACTTTATCGGATTCATTGAGAAGAAATGAATACCAGGCAGTACTTGCTAGCCTCTCATACCAGGCAGTACTTGCTAGCCTCTCAGAACTGGAATCCAGGAATAGTACTCCTCCACACAAAAGCTTAGAATCTAATTCTTTCCTCAACATTTTCACATGCTTATTAGAAAACATTACCGTTCCACTGTATTTTATTATTTTTCTAATAGTTCACCATCAACTTTCTCTCCGAGTCTCCCTAGGAGGAAAAGAACTCCCGTTCATACTGGCTTTCATCCCTTCTACATTATCCTACAAGCATTTGGATTTTCATCACTAAACATTGATGCGATATTTCCATTGCCATTATTGCCATTTTGGTAGTCTTCAGCGTAGCAGTCCATCCTACTGTAATTTATGTGTCGTGGTGGTGAGCCGACATACTCATATTCAGTGACATATGGTGATGGCTTGTATGTGTTATAGCTATGTGTAACATGCACGGGTTGAGGGGGCTCTTGTTGCAATCCTTGGCCATTTTGGTACTTGTGCCATTGCCCACCATATCTGTGACTGTAATTATATCTGTAGCCATAGTCAGGTGGATGGTGGTATATCACATGAACCTCTCCAACATCTTTGGGTCCAGAGGGTTTGTATGTTGGCTGGCTTGTGTTATTGTCTGGAGCCATAGGTGGTGGTGGTGGTGGTGTAGTGTCTGCTGGTGGATTTTCAGGCGGTGCAGGTGGATCTTTTGGTGGCTCTGTTGGTGGGGACACTTCGGCTGGTGGAGCTTCGGGTGGGGGAGGGGTCGGCGCATCAGGGGCTGGTACACCACCCTCCTGAGGTGCCTGTTCTGTTGGTGGAACAGGGGGCTCTGTTGGTACTGTGTGAGAATAAATAGTAGCAATTTTCCTTGTCTTCTTAATGGCTTTCACAATCCTTTCTGGATCTGCCCACCCTATTATTGTTAATTTCTGCTGAGGGAAGTCAATGTTGAGATCATATATACCTGTAGAAAATAGGCGTTAGCTTGAAAACTAGGAGGTGAACAAATGTTTTTTAGACCACTAGATGTTACCAGAGGAAAATTCTGAAGACTAATAATTCAGGCACTTTCTTGTTATCAGTTGTTGCCTACCATTAATGCCATGTAGTGCTTTCTTTATCTTTTGAACACACCCATTACAGTCCATCCGGACCTGTATCTCAGTGACTCGAGGTTTCTGCATTTGGCAAATAGACTAATTGGTTAGAACAATATCTCTTGTTTTGCATGAAAAAGGAAACTACATGTTGCATAAAATGATGTAGTGAAGTGGGTTTCAGAGACATACCTCTAGCTCTGGAAACATGAGCAATGGGAAGGATAGAGGAACCAAGAGGTGTGTGTGCTCTGAATGGGAATGAATGGAGGAAAGTGAGAATGAAGAATCAATAGGTGGCATTTATTTGTACATGGTGAAGGAATACTTGGAAAAGCAAAAGGTGTGGGACATGTTACGAATCTCTTTGAGGGATGGAAAGAAAGATGGGTATGATTAGGCTGTAGAAAGGGGTCGGTGTTTTTTTATGGACCTTCAAATGAGCAGAAAGGAATTTACTTTTGGGATCGATGGACACCTACAATTGTGGGACGTCAGTGATGCAGGCCAGGATATCCAAAACCGACTATGCAAAAGAAAATTAAATTATAAAGCGAGAGCTGATGATAGATGATGTTGCATGCATGCTTCAGGGGTCGAAATATATCAAATCAAAAGCTGCTTTCTAGGTTTTGGATATCCACCATCAGGGAATCCTTTTGTCACAAGAAACCGTTGTAAATGAAATAACAAAATTGTAGTTCATCTTTTTGAGTTGGAAGGCACAAACCTCTTCCATTTTTGTCGAAAAGATCGATCAATGTTGACTCCAGAAAATGTTTTGTTGTTAGTTTTATTAATACCTCCGGGATCGATTTATTTCAGATGCAACCTTAACCAGCTATATATCCAAACACTAATGGCTGTTTTTCTGAGAATCATGTGTGTGGGCTTATTTTGGTGACATGCTTTGAGTCTCCATTATTACAAAAAATCCCTTAACTATTAATGTCAACAGCAAAAGAAAATTATGAAAATAATGGAAAGACATTAATGTCTAAAATTGGGTAATCCTGACTTATCAAGAACCAAAAATCCTATTAAATTTGAAGAGCAGTAGAAAAGGAAGTCATCATGATTTCTGAGGTTTGCATCGAATCTAACTGCATCTACGAGCAAGCCTTGTCCACCCCTGATTCTATTCTTATGCTAAATAAAGGAACCCGTTCTTGAGATTGGTTGAAGTTATGAAGTTTAAGTGATGCCATGGAAAGTAAGTTTTGACGTGGAAACTATTGAGCCAGTTGGTGGAATTTTTTGTGGCATAATCTGTGAGGATCTTTCCAGCTTGTTCGTTTTTTATTTGTAGATATTTTAGATCCATTCCTAACTTTATACTTAAATGCCACGCACCCTGCTAAATGCACTGTTAGTTAATGCCTAATGTTGTTGCTGGTTAATTAGAAAGGCAGTGGAACTTCTGCTTAAACAAGTCAACCCCGCTTGGTCATTACTGCAAGAATTGGAGATTCCTTCCTCCAATTAATTACTTACGCTCGCAGGCTTCAATATTTGCATGAGTCTCTATAGGTTTGAGCATAGGGCAAAGGTATACTGTACGCGATTTTTCATGCACTTACAGATTGGTGACTTCAATATGGTGGTTGGCTTTTTAAGGAGTAGTTTAGATTGCGAAATGAGATGAGATGAAAAAGAAATTGTGCAAACAGGCCCTAGAAGTTACATGTGTACACAGGAGCATGCGTACCATATTTAAACTACAAATTGTGCACACACAAGGGATGTGGGTTGTGGAAATTTGGCTTCTGAAAAGTTGTGCAGAGTGTCACCGATTTCATGGCATCAATTATTTAAGTTGAGGTTTCTTGAGGTGTTGGGAAAGAATATTGACATATTTCAAGACAATTACTTTGCCAAGCCTTGTGATTGGCGATAATAAGCCTACATGCCTAGCCTTAGCTTCTTTATATCTCAAAAGAGTAAAACAAAGTCATAGCGATTGGACCTCTGGTCTGCCTTAGCATGTACAGTTTTCCCAAACGATCAAAGTGAAAGGAGAGATTAGTGGGCGGGAGCTTTATGTGAAAACATGGTCCATGCTCAAAAGAGCAAATGAAAATGACCTGCTTTTGAGTTTTACTGGGCTTGGATTACAGGGAATATACAGGCTGGCTGTGCATGACGTTGAATGAATTCCCATTCTTGTTTTGTTATGGTAGCAAAGCATCTCAAGGAAAAAGATTTGACTTGTACTGTGTTTGGGTTTTATTTTGCGTTAAAGAGTTCGCGAATGATCACCTTATCGTTAATATTCGACTCAAATCTATCGAGTTCAATTCTTGGATTACATCATGTTATCTCAACATCTCAAACATATAATAGTCAAAATTTGAACAGATTTCAACATAATGCCCAAGGTTATCATTTTTGTGTTGACTTTCGTGACCTCTCAAGAGTTGGACATGATGCATACTCATCAACCATTGCTCAAAGGTCCATAGGATAAATATATAAAAAGCAATAATATTTGGAAGATACGACTAATTATGGGTCGGACTTGTATTAATTCAAGGGACGGCAGATGAGATAGCAGAGTGTTGTCTTATATGATAGAGCTGTCTGTATTATACTTCAAAAGTCTCGCCTCCGAACATTATTTGAGCACAAAGCAATGGAGCATACACTACTAGTCGACCCCATCACCAGATGAGAAAGAGTGAGGTGCACCAACACTTTACCTTTTGTAACCTCAAAACTATGTGATTCTGATCTGATATATACACACACACAATCATCAATGTCCAACTCACTCCACTATTTTTCTTGATTCTAAATCACAGATTGAAGATGATTACTGGGATCATCGTTGATGAGCACGCATCCCCAGTCGATGTCGAGAGGCTATGGAAGGCAAGCATTCGAGACATGCGGAACCTCATGCCCAGGCTTCTTCCCCAGCTCGTATCAAGCATTGTCATTCTTGAAGGAGATGGTGGAGCTGGCACCATTATGCAGCATAACTTAAAAAACGGTTCTTATTTTGAAGAATGAAGCTTATTAATTTATAGTTATTACACTAATCTCGTTCGATTATGCTAACCAGATGTATGTGCTGGTGTTTTGTTTGACGTGATCACGTGCAGCTGTTAAAGAATTTGGGTTTGTTAAGGATCGCATCGAAGTAATAGACCATGAAAACCACATATTTAAGTACTCTGTCATTGAAGGTGGTCTGTTGGTCTAAAATTGAAGTCTTTCACTGCTGCGATTACCTTCAGTTCTACGAAAGAAGGAGGTTGCTTGGCCAAGGTAAAAATCGAGTACGAGTCATTGGAAGACGGCAGCTTGCTGTCTGAAGAAGATGTTACAAGCATAAAGAAAGGGAATTTGGCGATGATGAAGGCCGTCGAGGAGTACCTTCTGGCAGATCCGAATGCTTATGTATGAAATATATCTATGAACAAAATGGCTTCTACAGAGAGGCTCTGATGACTACGTAATTCTTATTCTAGTATTTTGTTTATGAAAAAAAAGTATCTTATAAAAACGTTATATTGCAAAACAAACGAAAATCAAAATTTAAACTATTTAGAGGGTTATGTATAAGAGAGAAAAGAAATGCTAAGAGATCAATGCCCTTTGATAGAGTGTTCTCTTCCATTTATAGGATACGAAAAGATTGAAGATCAGAAGTATCTTTAATCTGGCAAGAAGGTTTGGAGCTGTATTTCAAACGTTCTACTGCAAGTGCGGAGTACAAACAAGAACAAGAGAAGAACTTTATAATCTGTAGTATTATTTTTCTTTACGAAAAGCACTTTCTGTCTCAACAAATCTCGTTTGCATATACATGCCCTTTTTCTCAATGACTTAAAGGGTCATATACTAATAATAATAATAAAAAAAAAAAAAAAAAAAACCAACAAATATTTGGTATCACGTATGGAGCTGAAATATTATTATACTAGAGAACTGAGTGATATGTTTGAGAGTCCCAAACTAGGCATAGATTTGAGGGTTCTCCAATAGGTAGGCTTCCACTACTTTGTAGACCCCAATAGCACTGTCCTTGCCTTCCTTAATTTCTTCTTCTTTGATTTCAAAGTTGCCGATGGTGTGGTAATTGCTTGTTATCTTGCAGATGCAACCTCCATCACTGGCAGCCTCAAACTTCACCTCATAAGAAATACATTCAAGTTTGTCACCTAAGGGGTCCCCCTCAATCAGAGTGTATTTGCACACGAAATTCTCCTTGTCAAGCTCATCAATCCGGTGCTTCACATATTTAAAGGGGCTAGCTACATGATCATATATAAAACCAAATGAAACATGCATTAAAAAAGTCAATTATATGATATATTGAAAGTATTACTGTATTATGCCAAGGTAAATCAGCGATCACAGAAGTTTGTTTGGCGTAGTTTAGTTTGCTAACCTTCAGTGAAGTTGACTTGTTCGATGCTTCCGGCTCCACCATCTCCTTGAATTAGATCGACGCTTTTGACGAATTGAGGTACAAGCTTTGGGATCAAGGTGGAAGATTCTAAGATCAATGCCTTGAACATTCTTGCTGGGGCAACAGGGGATGACAACTCTTGTTTGAAGGTGGTGACACCCATGGCTTTGCAGATTGTGGGATAAATGATATGGTTTATGAATTGGTGGAAGCCACTTTGGCTATATATAGATTGAGATGGGGTGGTTTGGTAACAATCCACTGAGGGCAAACAAAATGAAAGGTTGAAGGTGCAGCCGGAGAAAATGGGAACTTTCAAACTTCAAAGAGCTTTTTAATATTCAATTTCAGGCTTCAATTTTTGTTGCTATTCTTGGACTGCTTTTGTTTCAATGTAGAAATTTCTTTTCAAGAAAAGTTTGTGGTATTACACATGGGCGGCGCATGCTGGGTTGAATGGGCTTGAGAACTCAGAGCCTGCTGCCCGTCACTGGCCATGACTCAGAATGGCCCTAAATATAACCTTCAGCTGCCAATCCTAGTGATTCCGCAGTGCTATATTTTCCATGTAATGGCGGCCGTAGAGGCGGAACTACGTCATATGTAGTACATAAATATTTGCAATTCTTTTTATATATATAATTAAAATTGCTCCATTCAGATGATAAAATAAAATAAAATAAAATTATTCCTCCCAAAATTTTTATATAAATTTATATAATTATTAAAATTGATTGATTATATTTATTTAATTCCACTCTAATTTATATAATTGTGAGATTACTGTAAATATAATTTTATATCATATGATTACTATTTTTATATGTAGTCACATATAAAAAATACACATTATTTATATGGATAATATTAAAGGCACCGTTTGGTGCACATCATTGGTGTTCACCATTGCTTTTTTTTTTTAATTTTTTATTAAGACTTAATTATTAAGTAAATATTATTTAATAATATTCTGATTCTTTTTTATTTTTTAAAAAATGTTTTAGAATATTTAAAAAATGATACAAAAAAAAAAAAAAAAAAAAAACTAAAAACTAAAATTATATTAACGGTGCACTAGGTGGTGAATATATAGCGGTCACTACAGTACCATCCTATTTATATTTGTAGATATCATACATTTTATCAATCAGTCACTCCAAAAATTAAATCCTAGTTTCGTCCCTGGGCGGCTGTTTATATTAAAGGATGGTGATTCCCACTAATGAGCTATTATACCATCAACTTCTCATAAATAAAATTCTCACACTGTCTCACGAGATTGTATGAATTAGTGATTTACAAAAAAAAAAAAAAAAAACACAGAGTCCTCTTTTCTTTCTTTGTTTTGTTTGTATTTTCAATCTTTTTCAGTTCCTGAACCTAGGATATGTGCCACGACCTTCGACGGTTTAGAAACAAAAAAGTAGAATCCAGATATAAGGCTAACACGTTTTTGGTAAACCGCAAATTCTCACATATTAATCATCTCTTGCACAACCTCAATGAACAAATAGAAGAAAAATCTGGAAAAGAACAAAGGAAGTGCAGTCTGTTAGAATCATTTAACAAAACCCAGTCCACAAAAATCATTACATAACTTAAAATGTTAAGTTTAGGCACGAGCGTGTGCCGAAAGGTAGGCCTCCACAACTTCATACATCCCAACGGTTCTGTCCTTTCCAAGCGCAATATCCTCTTCTTTTATGTCTACACCTTCCTTTGCTTTGTATTCACTGGTTATCTTACAGACACATCCTTTTCTGCCATATCCCTCAAACTTGACCTCATATATAATTATCTTCAAGCCTATTCATTAATGCATTGCCTTCGATCAAAGTGTGCTTGCACATGAACTTCTCCCTATCAAGTGCATCAATCCTGTGCCTCACGTATTTGAAAGGACTGGCTGCAGATTGGAACAAACACATGTTTCTTATGTTACAACTAGCATAAAGATATAAACATAATATATGTCTGTCTAAGAAGCTGATTAAGATCTTTGCTGACCTTCTGTGAAGTTGATCTGTTTGATGCTCCCAACATCTCCCTGGCCTTCAACAAACTCCATGCTCTTTATTGATCAGAACATGAGCTTTGGGCAAAGGTTGTGAGAGTCAAGGGTCAAGGCCTTGAACAATATCCTGTCCGGAGTAACCTGAGTTGCAAATGACTGACTGATTTTGATGACACCCATTGTTGGTAAAACTACGAACCAAGAGAAAATGAAACGGAAAAAAAGAGGAGATGAAATGAAGAAGATAAGCTGCCTGGCAACACAATTCAGAGAAGAGGAAATCAGAAGACCTTTTTTTTTTTGCTAGCTCTGCAGAGATTTGGAAAAGGAGGCTTTAATTGGTTTAAATTTGATCCATCTTAGTGGTTAGCGTTCAAACTTCGAAGTCCATTTTGGAATCATAATCAGGGCCTTCGATTCCGTGTTTGATCTGGTCAACTTCACAAAGAATATATTTTAAGTTTTTGACAGCTAACAAATTGTCTCCACTCACCACAAGTGGCCCCTCACATCACTACCTAAAGAATGAAAACGAGAAATATGACTTGAAATAAGGTTAGGAGTGAAGAATGACCTAATTAGTTTGAGTTAGTGGTACCGTCTCTTGAGCAGTGGAGATCCTTGACCTCTTAAAATGCAAGCAAAATCTATATACTGTTGGCCACCATTGTAGAAATTGAAATAACGCTGTCCGTTGGGATTGAGAAACTATTTTATCATTATAATTTTTTTAAATTTTTATATAAAATATAATAAATAATTCAATTTTTTTTAAAAATCTTAATTCAAAATTTTCAAATAAAAATATATTAAAAATCAGTATTCTAATAATATTTTATTCAACTTTCAACTTTTATCTAAAATCACTGTCCAAACGAAATCTAAATCTAAGGAGATGTTTAGGAAATGATATAAGATGTGAATTTTGCGAATAATAGTAAGATGACTTGTAAATAGTAATAAAATAATTTGAATTAAATACGTATTAAATCTTGAGAAAGAAAAGAGAAAAAGTCAAATAAGAAATATTATAAAATCAAAATATTGTTAGAATATATTATTTAATATTCTTTATATTTTAAAAATTGAAAAAGTTAAATTATTTTTTGGTTTATATTGAAAGTTAAATGTATATATTAAATAAAATCAGCGTGGTTTTAATGTGATAATTAAATAAAATAAAAATATTTTTAATATAAAAATTTCTATATAGACCCGGTACTCTTTTCCTTTGTAAAATGCAGCTAGCTCTTTTAATCAAGGAGATTAGCTAGAGCCGTGAGCAATGACTTCAAATTGGACCAGAGGTCACAATGGCCTAGTATAAAAGCCCATCAGACGATACAAACCGAGAGGGGGCGAAATTATTAACACTTTGTAGAAGGCTGATGATTTAGGATTATAGCATGAAACAACAACGCAAACTAGATCTATTTTGCCAGGCCAACATCAAAGCCAGACTCCTGTGTATTTTGAGAGTCTCTTTATTTGAAGAAGCAGAAAGAAACATTACATGAATAAATTTCACCATGCCTCCACAATCGCTAGTGATTGAGACTTATTATCACGCAACTGGCTGCATGCAGGCCATTACAGATAAGAGTACAAAAGCATAAACTAAACCATCAAGCAGAGGTAAATATTTTTAAGTGATTGCTGGTTGATGATCGATTAACAATACTCATTTAAGAAAAATCATTACAAGAAAAATGAGTATTTGTAACATTTTAATTGCAATCAAAGAGGCTATTTACGATGAAATATTACGAATATCCGTTTTTCTTATAATGAATATAATCTGTTATTTTATTTTGTCCCACTAGATAGTGCCTCTTTGTGCGTTGTATACCGCAGATATTGCTTCTGGAGGAAATAGTGGAATATATTGTATATTTTGCGCAAGTGCATTTGTCACACACTCTCGATGGAAACTTTGTGTTCAATCTAAGTTAAAGTCAGCCTATGATAACAACAATATGAATGCATTTCAGTTACAACGTGAATGTTGACATTAGTAAACTACTTGATAAAAAGATATAGTAATAAAATATCTTACTTTAACACGATCGATTAGCTCATTTTTCTCCTCTTTTGTACTGTTTTCTAGTTTGCATGTTGCATGTCCGCATGAAGCCGTATAATCGTTGTCACTCGGCCAAAAAACATATTTGAATTCTTGCATGAATGACCTCTTTTTCCTTCCTTAATATTCAGCAATATCAAGCCAAATTTGCATATGCGTTCAAACAAGTCTTTGGTGGGTCCCCAACCACGTTTTTGATTAGGCCTATCTGTACCCTCTACACTCAAGATACCATGAAATCAATTAGTTGTGTTCAATCAAGATTTAAAACTAAACAAAAACTATGGAGAATGATAAGCATCAATAAACAACTTACATTTATTAATAATAGCTCTATTCACCTCATTGGTAACAGTCATATTCACCTCATGGTAACAGCTCTACTCGCCTCATTGGCTTCTTCCCTGACATCCAATGTTGCACCCATATTTGGTTGTTGTGTAAAATCATCTGATATTGTGTCATGTTCCGTATCATCTGTATCGCGCAAAAGTGATGGCCCAGGGTAAGCCATATCCCGCAGGCATAGAGGTATAAGATGACCATTGCACTCATAACGTGTAGGGAGTCTTCCTCAAATCCATCTCAATATTGTTAACTAAATTGTTTAGTCGTCTTACCAATAATCAAAATAACAACCCGTCATTAGCATGGTACTTTGTTTTCCTCTATTCTATGGATTGTATAACATGGACAATAACCCAAGTTTCAGAAACATACATAACCACTAACAACCATCACTTATAATGTTCACATAATCACAATAACAAATCAATTAATACTAATTGATGCTCATTACATGATTACGTAATAACCTAAGTGGGCTGTTGCTCATTGCATGATCAGGACAAATGGATCATACTCTGTTAAAAACCCAGCCAAGTAACTAGGTTAGTAGAATGCCAATTTGTTATCTAAAAGAGCAAATAATGGATAAAAAACCCATTCTGGTGAATGGAAATTCTGGAAATAAGTTTGTTCTCTCAAATCTGCATGCATGAATTTGCCTAGGTATGACCAGGAGAAAAAAGAAAATACAATGAAAAGATAGTAGGAACCCAAGACTACAATTGGGATTACACTGCTGTGGAGTAATAGCCTCGTGTACATGCTTATAATCAAAACACCTGACCATGTAATCAACCATAGCATGCTTGCCAATCATAGGGTAGAATAAGAAACACCAAGAAAGGAACCCAAACATGGAGCTATGAACATCCATGAATGTCCAGTACATAATTATGGTTGTAGCAATTTTGAACAGTACAACCAAATAGTTTAAATTTAGAATATAATGATTGGGGATCAAATCCACAATTGATGGGAGGACAGCTAGATCAACATCACCACAAAAAAATCAAATTGTAACATATGCTCTTTCCTTATAATAAAAACTATATGGACAATATGGAGAAAATGATAATAGATAAGGGAAATGTAAATTGAGTTTGGATAATAAAGCATACCCTCAATAGAACAAGCGCAACTCCAAAAATGTTGAACCTATTAAGGAGTCAATATCCTTGTGCATGGTGTGAAAGCGTCCAAAATAGGTTTACAATGACTGAAAACATTCCACTCTATCATTAGAATTGCAGTACTAAAATATAGGTCAAGGGGAGAAATAAAGATCGGGCAAAGGAGTGGATAGATTTTGATATCCACAAGAAGAAATGTTAGACAATTGAATTACCCCATCGTATTTGGTTAAGTAAACACCAACTTGCCTTGACAGGGGCACAAATATTATATTGAATTGTGCAGTACCTCATGCATACTTAAGATAATATCAAATGAAGAGAACATGAAGTAACAGCCATATATCTGAGGTTTATGCGTTATCTGAATGTGGCATTAACCTTAAAGACTTAATGTATATTTGAATTGCAATCATTTTCATAGTTCGAGATGGGGGGAATTATTATTAATCTAGGGTTCAATGCCCAATTCTCACATAACTATATACTTTAAACCAAGATGATTTAGGATTGATAACACCCTTTTCCGGATAGAGAGCATGTAGTTGACATGCGGCAAATACAAATTTGTAGGAAAAAAGACAGTATTTGGAGCTACACTCGAGTTATTTGTCAGTCACCATGTTTGGACAGTAGCATGAAGTTGGACAAAAAATGAAGCTTGAAAAAAAAAAAAAAAAAAAATTTACTCACTTACGTAATGGTTGTCTAAATGCCGTCCTAAATACTTATTTATAAAACAATGGTCAAGAAAAACATTTGAAACATGATAGCTCATGAGTAATCCAAGCAATCATAACATGGAGATTACATGTATTTTTGAAAAGGGCAAAAAATATCTTACCCAACTACATATACTAACAACAATGGGTTTCTAATCAATTACAACATTGCCACGAATGCTACCTACTCTGGTTGAGGTCAACACCATGCACATAACTATACTGGCAATATATAAATGAATATTCCAACACATCAGATAAGTCAATTTACAGTTACTTGCACGAGTGGATTAAGTTAATGTAGCAAGAACATATACCAAGCAACACTAAAGGATAAACAAAGAAACATATGCATAAAAACAATCATACACAAATATATAATTTTAGTCCCCAACACAGTAGTTTAGAAACAATGTTGCCTAATTGATGAGACTAAGAGGCATATTGATAAAGTGTCATCACTGAATGTATAACTTGATATTTAATAATTGTGATTTATCAACTTGAATGCACAAAACATGGTTATGCAGCAGAGTGGAATTGAGCTACGTTCCATATAGTTGTGAGTGTAACATTCACATTGTAATGCCTTGTGCTACCTTAAATATTATAGTAATGAACATTACAAGCAATCAACACAGGTGGAAGTTGGAAGGGAAACTTCTCCACTGCAAATTTCATTAACTTACACACTCACATCGTAGTGCATAGCAGAGATAGAGAAGTTCAGTCTATTAATTCACAGAGGTGATAATCTATTACTAGGAAGACAAAATTTAAGGACTCATACAAACAAAAAATAACATAAAACCAAGGATAGAGGTTCCTCCTTCCAAGAAAAGGAGATGACATTTGCCTGGTATACAATAACAGTTATTTGTTCAAACTATTTTTGAACATGTTTCTAGTCTTTATCCTGCATTGTATTTCAGAAAGAAATGAACATTCACACTGGGTGAGTAAAGCTGTAGTTGAGCTTAATTTACCATTGGTATTGGACTTGTTCATAAATGGTGACATGGATCTTCCAGCTAGGCATGTTTAAGCATCCACTACAACTACAAAGCGGTGTACATTAACCACAAGATTGAAACCTAATTTTTAGAATCCTTGTTGAGAACTTTATGATGAATAGTTGTCTTTGGGACAATGTAGGTAATTGAATTCAAAAGGAACCTACATTAGGTTTTACTCAGAATTTGGCATATAAAAATTAAAATAAAACATTATACGACAAGTAAGATTTTTGCCTCTTATTCCATAATGTTGACATTGGGAAAAAACCAGAGATTAAACACTTAGTCAGGTTTCAAACTAGTAAGCATCTATCCAATTATATTATTTGCAAAGATTTTCACATATAACGTTTCTAGAATGCTTTGTGATAATTGACGGTTTGAGTGACCCCAAATTTAGATACGGCAAAAGGTTACTGTTATAGATAGCTTGAGATACAAATTCATCTCATACAACACAGTTGTTAATGAATCAATACAATTTTGACAGAAGATAATAGTGCAATTTTTTCAACTTGTGGCAGAACATATACCCTCGGAGTGCTGCAAGTAACCAATAAAAGTTTTTGACAAAATAGCATCGTGCAATTATTCAGACTTAAAAAAACATATATATACATTACAAAAAAAAAATAACATAAACAAATATACGAGTGAAAAATGCCTCATGCAATTTTAGTGGTGAGATAACTCTTCAAGGAAAAATCAATCTTATCCCGCTTCATACATACATGGAAACTACATATAAAATCACAGAGATTAAAAAAATAAAGAGTGAATAGGCGAAAAAAACAAGGGCGACGATGAGGAAGAACTAGTAGATTTATATCTAATCGTATGGATTACAACTTCTTCATGCGGTTGATCAAAGCACTTCAAGTTTTTTGTTACAAATCAAAAAAGCCCTAATGATAGGAGGAATGAGAATGAATGACTAGGGATAGCACATGCCAATACTGCTGTGAATCGACTAGAAAATCGAAGAGATAGCCCAACCAACAAACGTGGGCAGTTGTATATTTATGGTGGTTAACCACAATATAATGGCTGTGATCTCTCTCTCGATGAGAAGAAAATTGGGGTTTTTTACGTGGGTTTCACCCATAATCTGAGTGAATTAGGAAACTGATGATTCTAGAATTGGAAAAAGTTCTGCAAGATGGCGGTATACTGAAATTTATATAAGTAGTTATAACGACGACATCTAACCATCACAAAAATGACTAAACAAATTAAGAGATGAATAATAGTGTCAGTGACGGTATCTCATCATAATAGATTACAAATTTGTGGCAAAATATAGCACATGTCAAAATTAGTTTGGCGCTATACATTTGTAGAAACTAATAAGCATTATTGATAAGTTACTGGACGGTTCTTGGAGACGTTAAAGTGGTAAATAAAAATTAGTATTAGCCATAAGTTTTTTACCACAGGAAAAAAAATGGTGGTAAAAGGCTGAAAATGTTGTAGTGATGGTGGAAATTGGAATATTGCCTTTAATAGTGAATAATAATGAAATAGTTAGTGAAAAGTGGTGAGATAATTTGAGTTGAATAAAAAATATTATAAAATTAAAATATTAATTGTTAGAGTATAGTTTTTAAATATTATTTTTGTTTTGAAATTTGAAAATATTAAATTATTTTTTTCTATTTGAGAATTAAGAAAGTTGTAATGGTTAATTTAAAAAAAAAAGTTAATAATTAGTTTGAGACTAATTATATTTAATAATATTTATAAAAGAAATGGAATGAGATAAAATGAGAATTATTTCCCAAATTACCTAAACTTGTGAGGAAACTTGAGCTTCACTTATGGCCTCTTGGTACTTCAAGGGTGTTCAGAATGGACAGAGAAAAGAAACAAAAAAAAAAAAAAAGAAGAAGAAGAGAGACAAAACTATTGGTAATTTGGCATATATATATATTTTTGGCAAATATCACTCGCATAGCAAAATCAATGTAATTAAGACTTATTACTTATCAACGGCCGGTACAGCATGGAATAGGCAAGTTCATCAATTTATAGATAAGAAAAAAAATTGTATATATCATTAATTAATTTTTTTGAATTTTTGAATGCAAACATCATGTATAAAATACGTACTTACAAAACACGGCTAATCCAAATATTCTTTGGTTCTTTGAGCTAATACCTGGGGCATGCTTGAGGTTGTGCTAAGAGGCTTAAAGTGTGTTTAAATAGCTTAAAAGAAATTTAATAATAAGAAACTGAATTGCGTGGTTGACACATATTAAAATACTTTTTAATATAAAAAGTTAAAAGTGCATTTTAGGAAAATATCAAATTTTCTTCAAACGTATTTTTTCTAATATATTGTGAAAGGCAGTACACTTAAAAAAACTGTCATTGGACAAAAATATCCATATAAATTTTACATAATTATAACTTTGACCTTGTCTTATTCATAGTTGTGTTGCCATTCAACTTATGCATCATTGTAGGGATTTCTTTCATTATACTTGTTTAAACTTGTACTAGATTATTTTTATTATTATTTTATTACTAGAAAATTTGATTTATATCAAGAATACGATCATGATATATAAAAGTCAAATTAATTCTTAATAATAACACTTATTATTCAAGTTCTACAACTAGAAGCCTTGAGCTAAAAGTTAAATTATCCACCGCAATTCTAACCTGCGCCTAGTTTTCTCTCTACTCTTGATAGTTAATTTTATTACAGCTGTTATGGGCTACACATGAATAGGATTCGTTTTGTCCATTTTGTCATAAATAAGATTATTCTCTCTTTATTCTTTTTTAGAACAGCTATAATCTTAAAGAGATTTTATGAAAGTAACGTATATATTGATATGATTTTATATAATACATATACTAGATATATTTAGAATAAAAGTAATTTTACAATCTAATATATCACATCAAAACTAACATCAATTTATAGATTTATCTTATAAAACCTCTTCTCTAATAACCTATTGATTATGATTAGTATTGCAATTACATATGGGCAACTAAACTTAATACATGAATTTTTTACGTCTATCATGGAGACCAGATGACCTTGTTCATTTTGTCCATCTTCTCTACCATGATTGACTTTGAACTGTAGATTTGTATGGATATTTTTTTGGAGAAACGCATGGCCTACACAAACATGTTTTAATGTGTTCTATTAGATTATAAATTCTTTTATATTATAAGATAGAATTAAACATATTATGTTAAAATAATTAGTGTGATCTTAATGCGATAATTAAAAAAAGTAAAATAGGTTTAATATAAAATTGCTATATAGACTCTATATTTCTCTTCTCCTTTGTAAAATATAGTTAGGGTTATAACTGGTCCAATTTGATTCAATTTTAGACATATTTTAAAATTGAGTCCCTATACACTGATTTAGAGATTTGAATAATCGATAACACACGAGTACATCCTTCAACTGGTACTTTGATTTTATCGATTCTTGTCTAGTCTTTTTGTATATCATATATGTAGTATATAATATGCTATATATATTATAATATAATATAATTATATGCTAATTATAATATATTATAATTATATTATAGATTATAGTGATGTATTATAATATATAATATAGTGATATATTTTATTATATTATAATATATACTGATTTTGTTTTAGTCTAACTAGACTATAAACAATATTAGCGATAACATACAGTTATTTATTATAACACTCCGCTCCAGCGCCGTACTTTCTTCTAAAATTATTGGTTTTACATGCATCTATAGTCCATTTGAGATTTTCAAATATTTAGATTTTGGGGCTGAGTTTATTTAGTTAGATTGAGTTTTATTTTGGTAAGTATTTTATTTATGTATACCATATAAAGAAAATAAAGAGAGATTTGAACTATATTATTTTCGTAATAATATATTGTTTTTAAAATATGAGTTCTGGTAGTGCATAATAAATGCAAATTTATGTTTTCGAAACCTTTTAAAAAGGAACTAGTTAAGTTTACTTTTCTTCTATTAAACGAAATAATGCTTTCTTATTTTTAATCGATTTATGTTATAGTTTTATAATTTATAGTCGGATTTCAATTGCTTATAAGTGGGACTTTTAATGTTTTAGCCGAAAATTTTGGGATATTAAGGGGTTTGGATTAAGTAAAAATCGAGATTTTAGAGATTTTATAATATTTTAGGACTTCGGAAGAATTTAGTAAGTCTAAAACATTATGAGAGGTTTGGTTTTAAAGATGACGTTTAGATGTTAAGGGAAGATGACGAATTTTTCATATCTCAAGTTTAAATGCAAAGTATGTGTTTAGTTGGATTTAATGAACTACGTGAATATTTTATAGGTGACGGATGATTGGATTCGGCATTCTTAAGCAAAAGTTAAGAAAGGTTAGGAAGTCCAGGTAAGCGGGGTTCATATGCTTGGTTTTATACCAAATGTAGTCTGAGCTTGATTTTCTGAAAAATTGTGCATGTTTTGTTATGAAATGAGAACTTGAGAAAAACCAACCTCAGTCAGTTATTTGCATTACTCATGAAACTTATATGAAAGAAAGAAAAATATTTCTATCATGCATTGTGTAGACATGAGCTTAGTTTTTGTCATGTGTTTCTGAAAATGCGAAAAAGAGCGATATTGATTATCTGAAAAATTGTGCATTGATTTTATAGAGATACTTTGACTCTATTTTATTTACATAACAAGGATTCTGAAAATATTCTGGAACTATATGTTATTTTAGTGTGACTCTGAAAACCTTTGGCATGGTATACTGGTTTGTATCTGACTCTATTTCTGCTTTGCTCTGCTCTGCTCTGTCTCTGCTCTGTTTGGGTTGGTACCAACTTCTCTGTCTCTGAGTGCACCCATTTTGGAAACAAAGTGGTTTACTGTGAACTTTTCTGTGTGCACACTCGGGGCTCCGAGAATGATTAAGGGAATGTTTCACCTCTGCCTCTGCCTGGTTTGGCCACCGGGATTAGCACAACCCTACCACGGGGGTTAAACATGGTCTTTGCTCTGTAAGATGCTTTGTTTTGATATGATGATGATGCTCAGTTTTGTTATGCCAAAGTACTTTGTGTTTTATATAATTTAAAAATGATCGCTCTGTTACATTTGGAAATATGTTTTATTCTGCATATTAACTTTGAGAATTATTTTTGTTTTGCATACAGTATTTTGTAAATGCTCATGTTTGCACTCTGGTATATGTCCTTCGCTTACTGAGTTGTGGTTAAACTCACCCCTTATCTCTGAATATTTTTCAGATGAGTTTGGATATTTCAACCAAGGATTTGATTACGAAGCATTGGGGGAGATGACTCAAGAATGGTTGATTAAGTATAGAGAATTTATATGAACATTGATAAGGTTTAGTAAGAAAATATTATTGTAGTCTGGTGACTTAACATTTCTAGAATTAGTGATATTGAGGAAAGTGATCTTCAAACAAAGTTTTATATGATATTTAGAAATTTGGAGTCTATAATTATAGTGTTGAATGTGAGTATATGTGATAAGTAGTAACTCTCGGACCCCTCCAGGACCGGGGCGTTACAGTTGGTATCAGAGCGAAGGTTTAAGGTTCTGCAGACTTTATGCAGTAAGGTTTTAAGAATTTGAGGTTTAGATTTTGAAGTTATCATGGGACTGACCAAAAGCTAGATTAGAGGTTCTGTAGACTACAATATACGAGAAGTTGGAATATAGGATGATCTTAGGAAATCATTTTCAGATTTGATGTTATAGCGAAAGGGACTATAAGAAATAATATAGTTGGATATATGTGAGTTTTAGGTGATAACATTCTGATTAGAGGGTTAAAAATTTGCGGACTGGAAGGATGAGTCTTGTAGATATCTAAGGTTGAAAATCTGTAGAATATAATATTGAGGTGTCCGATATTGATGCGTTTAGGGAATAAATTTAAATTTGAGGTATTGAAATTTGAAGACTAAGAGATGATTATGTGGGTATTTAAAGTTTGAGGTTTTCTTGACTGTAAAATGTGAGGTTTAAATATCTGTGAGTGTTAGTAATAAATTTTGGATTCAATGTTTAGAAACTTGCAGACATCAAGAAATAATTATGTTATTATTTAAAGTTATAGAAATCAGAAACGCTGATACGTGGTTTTGAACAAGTTCAAGATTTTTGATTTTATGGATTTTTAATTCATACATTTGATTGAATCTTGATTTATGGTTTATGCTGGTCTTAAGTACAAGTTATCTTTAGACTTCAATTTTTTTTATATTTATAAAGTTTTGCCTGTTTTCATTATTCTATTTGAGATTCAAACCATTTCGTAGTCACTTGGCGAAGCACAGTATGCTGTCTAGTTGCAACTTCAATTTCTTATATCAGTTTCTCTCACCGAGCAGATGCTTGTAAAAAAAAAAAGAAAAAAAAAAAAAAAATTCTAACTTACATTGCTTCATCTTTTGCTTTCGATCATTCCGTTATGACTTTTCGACTTAGTATATGGGTTTTGGAGTTCTCGGATCACTCCCAAAAAAAAAAAAAAAAAAATGGCAGTATGAATGTCGTGATTAGCTGTGTGTGGTCATCAGACTGAAACATAAATATATTTTTTTTAGTGGTTATTGATTACACTTGAGAATGGATGAGGGTATCTCAAAGTAGAAGTGAGGGTGCCTGGTTTTGATAGATAAGAAATGATTTACATTATCAAAGCGTGGTAAAAGTTATCTTGGTAGGAGCTAAAATGGGTTAGAATAGGCGTTGTGATGTTTATAGATTATAGTTTTGTGAAGTCATCAATGTGTAATGGAAGCGTGACATTTTTAAGACTATGGTTTGAGAATGCATTTGAGGAGGATTGGAAAATGAGTTGCTATGTGAGATCATGTAGGTTTTAAATATCATAGCTGTAGATTTTAAGTTTGGGGACTTATAAGAATAAGAAAATATTTAGGAGTCCCGAGCTATGTTGGAGTTTCTTCTTAAATCGAGTGTGAGATTATGGATTCCAGATTAGTAAAGTTTATCTTACTATCCATATGAGGTTAATAGTTCTATGTATCATTCCAGATAAAGTCAGGATAAGAAGATAGAGTGAAAAAAAAATAAAATAAAATAAAATAAGTCTCAACGGAAGTATTATTATTATTATTATTATTTTTTATTTTTGGCTTGAAAGTCCATTCATGATGAGGTTCATATTTTATGCTCGAATTGAATTCCAAAGTGTATGATGTGTGAATGTATATGCCAAGAGGATTAAGAAAAGATTATATGGAGATTTAAGGTTTAGATTTAATATGACTTCTTGGAATGAATTCCGGGGCGTTACATTATATAGGATTTAAAATTTAAAATTATTTTAATTAGTAATTTAGCATATAATACAAGATTATTTTATACATAACTATACATATATATTAGATATAAAAATTAAAATATATTTCTATTTTTATATATTTTTATGAACCAATATGGTGATTTAGTGTTAGAGAAAAAAACAGAACATGAGGACCGATTCTGACGAATTAAAAAAACAAAAAATAGAATCAGTATCGGATCAAATCGATTTAGAACCGGAGCGTACTCTCCGATTTGGCCTGATTTATCGATTTTTTTAACCCCTAAATACAGCTAGCTCTTTTAATCAAGGAGATTGGCTATCACAATTACTTCAAAATGGGACATATATAATTAATGATATCAAAATGGCCTACTATATTTGATTCATTGAATGCCCATCAGACGATACAAATCAAGAGGGGCGGGCGAAATCATTAACACGTTTTGTGGAAGATCAATGCTTTAGAAATATAGCACGAAACAACAACACAGACCAAATGATCTATTTTGCCCAATATCAAAGCCAGACTTCTTTATTTTATGAGTGTGTCTTTATTTGAAGAAGCAAAAAGAAACAGTACACGAGCACATTTCACCATGCTTCCACAATCACTAGTGCGATTGAGACTTATTATCACGCAGCTGGCTGCGTGCAGGCCATGATTACAGACAGACGTACAAAAGCTTAAACTACACTTCAAGCAGAGGTAGATATCTTTAAGAGATTATTGCCAGTTGAAGATCGATCAACAGTACTACTCCTTTAAGAAAAATATGAAAGAGATAAGTAAGCATATGCATCAGGATTTTTGAGTAGATAGGCTTCCGCAACTTTGTACATGCCTAGGGCATCCTTCTGGGTGCAACTTCATAACTTACCCCTTGCGGGTATCAGTAAAGAGTGTGGTATGCAAACTGGTAACATGATAACGTGTGGTGGAAGAGAATGAAGTGGATGCAGATGATGTGGGGTGAGGCTCTTTTTGAAAATCCTGTTGGATTTGAAGAAACCTCTTGCGAGAGGAAGAACTCTAATGATCAGTGCACAAGAAATTTTGGGCTCCCATTCAGTATGAAAAACTCCCGAGAGCTAATTTTCAATGTGGGCGCATTCTTCATGAAAGTCAAGGCTGCTCTTTACCTGATATGCAAACCACAATTGGGGTGCAGTTTGGCTCTTGGCTGCATTCAAATATTTCCAGTAAAAGAAGATTGGAGGCTCATAGTGGCAGTCATGCAATGTGGGGCACTCAAAATCATTGGGAAAGCACCCAGAAAATGGCAGAGGAAGGAGGTAAGCAGCACATAGAGTAGTTACAGTCAAGCATTTTAGAAAAGAAAATGGAAGGAAAAAAAGGAGTGGGTCAGGGTGCAAATCATGGAGTAGAGAGTCAAAGAAAAGATTCTGCTCTACATAAGGAAGGGGAGCAATTCTCGGGTAACAGTTCTCACATAATTCTCAATGTGCAAAGTATGAACATTGAATTTGTGATAGTTAGTTCAGCTAAGGATACTACAAAAAAATTGGTCTGTTGTGATATTTTTATAGTAGTTAGATATTGTGATATTTTTATAGTAGTTAGATAGATTATTTAAGACATAAAAATGTCATAAGTATCTATTTAATTGCTATAAAAATGTTACAATAATCTAATTTTTTTGTAGCGGGGATTGCAACAAGCATATCATGTGGATAGATGAGAAGTGGAGTTGATGGCCCAAAGTGATTTAGGCTTAGAGATGAGTTGTCTCTGGCCTAGCCTTTAGAAACATAGGTCACGATCATTTCTTTGCGTCCAAAGCCACAACTAAACTTGAAAAAGGGCAAGAGATGGAAGGTTCGGCCTCGTGCTTCAGGTACTTATCCTATCTCTTGAAGTGAAGTTGATAGTAAGAAGCGTGCTATATATAGATCTGGTTAATGAAGGTGATGTATTCCAAAAGGTTGTGAAAAAAGTCAACGTTAGGGGTGTACAAAAAACTGAATGATCAACCAGAACTGCTGGAAACCAAGCTTCGACGTTAAGAAACAGTCGAGAGTTAGCGTTAATGACCTCAAGACCGACGTCGGCAATTCAACCCTTCCTCGAACCGGTAAACTAACCAAATATATATGTTCTTTTATTTATTTATTTTATATATATGAAAAATGACGTTGTTTTATTTAAATTGAAATGGCATCATTCTTTTCTTAGGTTTTGTTTTTGCTACCCTCCTTCATCATTTCATTTGCATTTCTTACTCTTACTCTGTTAGGGTTTTTTCGTTCTACTCTTAGTGTTCTAGACCCCTCTAGGCTTTTGCGTCATGAGTACTCTAGTCTCCATCCACCACGACCACGACACTCTCGCAAATTGCAGGCATGCAGCGCCGTTCACCATGAACCAGCTCAGCCCTCGGCCCTGTTCCAGGTATCGGTTTGACTCCGACGTTAGTTTATTTTTTTTCAAATTTTTGTTACTTCTTTTTATTTGTTAGTTGTAATTACTACTACTTAGTGTTAGGTTTAATTCTCGTTTCTATTTTCGCTTCTTGTCTGTTTCTTGGTATTGTTGGTTTAATTATTTATAAATTTTCATTATTTTTGTCATTTGATTTGTCATTTGTAGACTTGTAGTTGCTGCTTATTGTTAGGTCTTTTTCCTCAAATTTTTGTTATTGTTATTTATTAACCTGTTATTTGTAATTTTATAGTTGTTGTGTTAGAAGAAAATAAGAATGGATGAGCTTTGTAAAACGAATTGAGCTAGCTGGATGATCTCTAATTTAGGTGAACATTTAGTATTTTTTATTCTGAATCTTTGATATCTAGATGGATGATCTCTAATTTATAAGTTTTGATGCTTGTTAAGTTTTGATGCTGTGAAATTGTGTTAAGTCTTGATTAATTAGACTTTGTCATGACTTTGTGCTTTGTTTGTTTAAATTAGATGTGATTGTTAATTAATTGTTAATTAAAATTTTCACATGTTAGATGGATTTCTCGTTATCTCCAATTGATCTTGAAAATGATAAACAAATGCATAATTGGGAAGAGACCCAAACACCCAATCCTTCAAGTGTCCCTAATAGTAGTACTTGTCTGCTTCCTAGGAAACAGTAAGGGAAAGAGCCGTGTTTATTTGGTTCCATTTTGAAAAGGTGGAAGGTTGTCTTGTAGACGAGCCCAAGGCAAGGTGTATTTATTATAGCGAGATTAATCCTTGCCAATCAAAGAAGAACGACATCTCAACTATGAATGCCCACCTACTAGCATGTCCAAGAAATTCTCAAATATGTGGGTTTCTAAATAAGTATCAACAAACATTAGTGGATGATGAGGTAACAACCCAAGAGAGGATTGGAGAGAGTGATAATGGTGTGATGAGGAATCTCATAACTCACAAACATAGTGAAGAGGCAATGATGTTAGCTATTGCAGAGATGGTAACTATTGATGAGTTTCCATTTAGAATTGTTGAAGGACAAGGATTTTGAAAGGTGTTTTGGTTGATAGAATCAAGATTTAAAATGCCATGTCTTGTCACACTTGCAAGAAACTTTATGAAGTTATTTACAATTGAAAAGGCAAAGCTTCAGAAGTTGTTTAAAGATGGGGGCATGAGAGTTTCATTGACTACCTATATGTGGACATCGGTATAAAATTTGAATTATATGTGCCTAACTGCTCATTTTATTGATAAGGACAAAAAATTGTAAAAGAAAATCACTAATATTTGTTGGATTCCTAATCATCAAGGGGACACAATTGAGAGATATATTGAGAAGTGCCTCCTTGATTAGGGAATTGATAAGATATTTACTATGATTATTGATAATGTTAGCTTCAATGAAAATGCAATTGCCATCTTGAAGCATTTTCTGACGAAAAATGTGCTGGGAAGGAAGTATATGCACCTGAGGTGTTGTGCACATGTTGAATCCAAGATTTCAAGTCTCGTATCTACGTATAAATTTTGATGATAACAAATAATATTGAAAACTCAAGCTCAAGTTGTCTACGCATGAAGGGAGCTAAACACATCAAGAAATCAAGCATGAGCAAGAAAGAGATCAAATCTACAAATGAAGCTCATAGATTATTTTTGTACATCTCTTAAAAAAATTCGAAATTAGATTAAGGTTCCAAATTACTCTTTTTTCTCATAAAACATCAAATTACTTTTTTCACATATGCAAGATATCTTTAAATGTCTTAGTTTTGAAAATTATATTTTTCACGTGTGCATAACATCATCAAACAATATAATTTAAAAAATTATATTTTTTTTTATATAAAAATTTGAATTTGTAAGATGATTGATTGTCATCTTTAACATGTGCATGTGTTGTTTGAAAATCTTGAAGGGTGGTTGTATGTTTTTTTGACAAATGCAAAAGATATATGATTTTGTTTGAAAATCTTAAAGGGTGATTGTGTGTTTTTTTGACATATGCAAAAAGAATATGATTTTGTTTAAAAAATAAATCATGCTCATTTTTTTATATATGAAAAGCAAAATATTAGTTTTGATTTCTTTGAAAAATGAATAGAGTTGTCTTTGACAAATGCAAAAAGGAAATGCTTTTATTTGAATTTTTTGAAAAGTGAATAGTGTTCTCATTTGACATGTGAATCTTTTCAAATTTGAAATTGAAGACTCATTTGCCTATAAATAGCTCACTTGAGTTTTGCAAAAATAACAACAAGAGCTTACACATCTATTGTTAAGTTTTTATCATTCTTTCAAAGCTCTCATTCTCTCTTTTCTAAAGTTTTGAGTTTTAATTCTTATTCTTTTTTAGAGAGATATAGGTTGAGCTGTATTGTTTTTATCTCACTCATTGAGGAGTGTACTTTGATAGTCTACCCACTATCAACTCTTGTATTTGTAAGAGAGTGCGTATAACCCTTGTGTGTGTAGAAAGTGTTCTACACGGGAAATAGTTAAATCACCAAGTGTGAGGTGATTGGAATTGTAGAGGGTGTTCTACATGGATTCTTTGGAGCGATGCTGCTCAAAAGTGTAATAGGTTTCTATCTCCACCTAAAGGACGTAGGGGTAGCTTGAGGCGAGGACGTAGGCAGTGGGGCTGAACCTCGTAAATATACTGAGTTTACTTTTCTTACCCTACTCTTTACATTTCTTACTGCTTTATATTTTGTTTATATTTTATATTGTGTATTTGATTAATAAGTGTTAATTTTTATAATATAATCCAATTCACCCCCCCTCTTGTATTAGTCATCTGGGCAACAATTGGTATCAGAGTAAGGGCTCTATTATAAGATTAATTATCTATTGAACTAAGATTATATGGCTAACATTACAGCTACATTTGCTAAAGGTCAATCCAGTAGTCGGCCTCCGCTATTTTGTGGAGACAATTATACTTTCTGGAAAGCTAAAATGAGAATATTCCTTCAGTCTCAAGGTCGTGAAATATGGAAATGTATTGTAAATGGGCCTTATATTCCAACAAAAACTGTTGATGGAGTAAAGGTCAAAAAAGAAGAGGAAGAGTTTGATCGCGAAGACAATAGACTTTATACTGTGAATGTAATGGCTATGAATTCTCTATATAATACTCTCAATGGTAATGAATTTAATAGAATAATGACTTGTAGGATAGCAAAGGAAATTTGGAACAACTTGGAAGTAACCTATGAAGGAACTTCACAAGTCAAAAAATCAAAAATTTATGTTCTTATGTATGAATATGAAATGTTCAAAATGAATGATAATGAATCTATTTTTTCTATGTATACTCGTTTTATTAATATTATAAATAGTTTGACATCTCTTGGTAAAATTTATTCTAGTTTGGAGATAGTAAGGAAAATTCTCAACTCCTTGCTAAAACGTTGGGAATCAAAAGTAACGGCGATTCTTAAAACTAAAGATCTTAAAAAACTCGAAGTAAACGAACTCATCGGATCACTTATTACTCATGAGTACACATTGAAAAGAGGAGAAGAAGAAGGAAAGCAAAAGAAGAGCTTGGCACTCAAAGCCGTTCCTCATGAAAGTGAAAGCGATAAAGATGAAGAAAGCGACAACGAAGAGATTGCAATGATTACTAGAAGATTTAAGAGATTCTTGAAAAATAAAGCTCCTCCAAGGAAACCTTTCAAAAAATCTTCCAACAAAGATACAGGTAAAAATGATTCATTAATTTGTTATAAATGTAAAAAGTCAGGACATATCAAGGTAGATTGTCCCCTGCTAAAGAAAGATTGATACGAAGGCAAAAAAGTAATGAAAGCTACATGGGATGATGATTCAAGTAGCTCAGACAGCGACGCAAGCAATAAAGAATCTGCAAATCTTTGTCTCATGGCTAAAGATGATTTTGAGGTAACAAATCTTGAAAATCCCTCTTATGAAGAATTGCAAAATGCTTTGGAAGAGGTATATGAGGAATTTGAAAAATTGGGTATTAAGTATACCGCTTTGAAAAAGAAAAATTCTTCTATAATAAATGAATCTGATGTTTTAAAAAAAGAAAATATAGTTTCAAAAGATGAAAATGATGAACTGAAAAAGAAAGTAGCTGATTTAGAAAAGATTGTTAAAAATTTCACAAATGGAAAAAGAAATTTCAAAAAATTTCTTGGTAATCAAAGATGTGTTTTTGATAAGGTAGGCTTGGGATACATGCCAAAAGAAAAACTCAAACCCTATAAAAATTTCTTTGATAAACCCATTAAATCAAAACCAGATTTTCAAAATTATTTTTCTAAAAAGAGATTTGTCAAAGAAAGACATTATTACAATCACTCAAGTTCTTCAAGTATGTTACATGTTATTTGTAATTTTTGCAATAGAAATGATCATAACTATCATACTTGTCCTATTAGAAGAAAACATACAATGACTATTAGGGCCATATGGGTACCAAAGAATCTTATTTCTTCTAATACTAAAAAATAAAGGACCCAAAGAACATGGGTACCAAGAAAAATCATTTTAATTATTTTTTGTAGGTATGCATGAAGTCTTCTGTAAGTAAAACAAGATTGTTTTTAGATAGCGGATGCTCAAGACACATGACAGGAGATAAAACTAAGTTCATTGATCTCACTCCTAAAGAAGAAGGACACGTGATATTTGGAAATAATTCAAAAGGGAAGATCGTGGGAATAGGTAAAGTTGGTAATAAGTTTTCTCTCATAATTGAAGATGTTCTACTTGTTGAAGGTCTAAAACATAATCTTTTAAGTATAAGTCAATTATGTGAAAAATGATTTACAGTTACCTTCAAAAAGGATAAGTGCATTATTTTGAATAATCATGATTGTAATGTTTGTTTTATTGCTCTTAGAAACAATAATATTTATACAATTGAATTTGAAGAAATTGCCTCACAAGATACTATTTGTTTATCAGCTCAACATGAAAATAATTGGTTATAGCATAGAAGGTTAGGTCATGCAAACATGGAACTTATTTCCAAACTTTCAAAAAATGATCTTGTGAGAGGTTTGCCAAAAGCAAACATTTTTAAAGACAAAATCTGTGATGCATGTCAGTTTGGTAAACAAACAAAAACTTCTTTCAAAATCAAGAAACATATTTCTACTACTAGACCTTTGCAACTAATTCACATGGACCTTTTTGGACCAAACAGAGTTGCGAGTCTGGGAGGAAAATATTATGCATTTGTTATTGTTGATGATTTCTCTAGATATACTTGGGTCATCTTTCTTGCTCATAAAGATGAGGTACATAATGCCTTTACCAAGTTATGCAAGAGAATTCAAAATGAAAAGGGCTATACTATTTCAAACATCCGAAGTGATAGGGGAAAGAGTTTGTCAATAAAGATATTGAGTCTTTTTGTGATGAAAATGGTTTTCTACATAATTTCTCTGCTCCTCGAACTCCTCAACAAAATGGGGTCGTAGAGAGGAAGAATAGACCTCTTCAAGAAATGGCACGAACAATGCTTAATGAAAATAGTTTACCTAGTTATTTTTGGGCCGAAGCGATAAGTACTGCATGTTATGTTATAAATAGAGTTATGTTAAGGTCTAAATTAAATAAAACCCCTTATGAGCTTTGGAATGAGAAAAAGCCCAACATTGGTTACTTTCATGTATTTGGATGCAAATGTTATATACTCAATGACAGAGATAATTTAAGAAAGTTTGATGCAAAATCTGATGAATGTATCTTTCTTGGGTATTCAACAAATAGTAAAACTCATAGAGTATTCAATAAAAAGACTTTGATTGTACAAGAATCTATGCATGTAGTATTTGATGAATCTAACCCTTTACTCTCCAAGAAATCTATTGATGAAGAATCAGAAGGTACAAATAGCACAAATAGTCTCAATCTCGACAAAGAGAATACTATGGAAGAAGTCCAACATGGAGACATCAGGAAAGATCATCAAGATTTAGTACAAGATGCAACCAAACAATGGAAACATGTGAAAGATCATCCAGTGGAACAAATTCTAGGAGAACCTTCACGAGGTGTAAGTACTCGATCATCTCTTAGAAATATTTGTAATCACACTGCTTTTTTATCTCAAATTGAACCCAAAAATATTGATAAAGTACTTATTGATGAATCGTGGATTCTAGCTATGCAAGAAGAGCTAAATCAATTTGAAAGAAATAATGTATGGACACTTGTTCCTAGACCCAAAAATCATGCTGTTATTGGAACAAAATGGGTTTTTAGAAATAAAAAAGATGAGTCTGGAATCATCACTAGAAATAAGGCTCGACTTGTAGCCCAAGGTTTCAATCAAGAGGAAGGAATCGATTATGATGAAACGTATGCACCTGTCGCAAGATTAGAAGCTATTCGAATGTTACTTACATATGCATGTTATAAAGATTTCAAACTTTTTCAAATGGATGTTAAAAGTGCTTTCTTAAATGGTTTTATAAATGAAGAGGTATATTTTGAGCAATCTCCAGGTTTTGAAAATCATATTTCTCCTAATCATGTTTTTAAGCTCGCAAAAGTATTATATGGACTAAAACAAGCACCTACAGCTTGGTATGAGAGGCTTAGTGGTTTCTTGATTGAAAAATGTTTTTCAAGAGGAAAGATCGATACAACTCTTTTTATCAAATATGAACAAGATGATATTCTTCTAGTTCAAATTTATGTTGATGATATAATATTTGGTGCTACTAATGAAAATATGTGCCAAGATTTTGCTAAGAGTATGTAAGAAGAATTTGAAATGAGCATGATGGGAGAACTTAATTTCTTTCTTGGATTGTAAATTAAGCAAGCAAAAAGTGGAACATTCATCAATCAGTCAAAATATATCAAAGAGTTACTCAAAAAGTTTGAGATGGAAGGTGCGAAGGTAATTGGAACACCAATGAGTCCAACCACCAAACTTGATAAAGATGTAAGCGGTAAGCCAGTTGACTCAAAGGTATATCGTAGTATGATTGGTAGTTTATTATATTTAACAGCTAGTAGACCTGATATTATGTTCAGTGTATGTTTATGTGCACGTTTTCAATCATCTCCAAAGCAATCTCATTTGATTGCAGTCAAGCGTATTTTTAGATATCTTGTCGGTACCATTAACCTAGGGTTATAGTATCCTAAGCACACTTCGTTCAATCTTATTAGTTATTCATATGCGGATTATGCTGGTTGCAAAGTTGATCGAAAAAGTACTAGTGGAACATGTCATTTTTTAGGTCATGCACTTGTTTCATGGTTTAGTAAAAAGTAAAATTTTGTTGCATTATCTACTGCTGAGGCAGAATATGTTGCTGCAGACAGTTGTTGTGCTCAAGTTCTTTACATGAAGCAACAACTTGAGGATTTTAAACTTATGTACAATCACATTCCAATCAAATGTGATAATACAAGTGCTATAAATCTTTCAAAGAATCCAATACAACATTCTCGGACCAAACATATTGAAATTAGATATCATTTTCTTAGAGATCATGTGCAGAAGGACGATATTGTATTAGAATTCACTAGCACACATGATCAATTGGCAGACATTTTCACAAAACCCCTACCAGAAGATAGACTATGCATGATTAGAAGAGAAATATGAATGATGCATGCCATGAATATCTGCTAGATACTTTTATTCCATTATCTCAAATGACCTACAAAAACTTGAGACGTTTAGCCTCATCATTCAAATGCATTTGCTCGTCATAAATCTTCATGCCATCATTGTCTAAAGGATTAGGCAATCGAAATGCAGAGGCAAGCAAGGATTTTAAATCCTTATTTTGTTGTTTTAAGTCTACTATTTTTTTGTAAGACTCTTGAACAAGTCGTTGAAGAACATCGATCTTCTCATTAAGCTTCTCTATCTCGCGGGTTTTGGACTGCAACCGAGCGGAAAAAGCGACAATGGAAGATGGGTATCGAGTCCCGAGACTCACAAGCTCGTAAATGGCGTCATGATCAGATTTATTAGCCAAATCTGTATTTTGCTGCTTCATGTCACCTACGATAGAAGCAGAAATAGTTTGATCACGAGAAGCACTAAAGGAAAATAGATGAGCCATTAAAATTTTGTGAGAATGAAGATGAACTATAGAAATGAGAAGAAGATTTGATGTGGATTAGATAAAGCTAAGGATTGCTTTTATAAAGATGGAAATAAGTAGAAGACAAACTGTCATCTCTTCAAATCTTACTTAGTCAAGCTTACGAGATATGCCAGATGCATATTGTCAAAAGTTACCAAACTAAACCAGCGAGATTAATTACAATTGTCTCTGTTTCTCTCGTGAAACGTTGCCATTATTTGCTGATGTTGACTCTGTGTTTGAACTCTCACTCGTTCCGATTCCTCTATTCGAAGTTTCAGAACACGAACTAATTCTGCAAAATCTTTATTTTCTTGCTTTAACCTCTTATTCTTTCTACCTTTATTTGCAAGCTTTTGATGCAGAATAGATATTTGATTGTTAAGTCAATCAACCTCATTTGCCCTCGCTAGTAATCTCCGAGACATGGTTGTAACAGAGGCAACATATTGAGCACTGAGAGTTCTTGATGCTGCAACAACCTCAGAATCAGTCATACCAAAAAAATGCATCTCTGCTTCTATCATGGTGTTAACAACCTCATGAGATAAAATGACTGGTTGAGACGGTTCCTAATTCAAATCCAGAATATTAGACGGTTCCTAACAACCTCTTATTCTTTCTATCGTTTTGAATAAACAGAAATTGGATCAATGAATGGTGTGAAAGTTTATTTGAGTATTCGACAGGTGAAAATGGTCTTTTAAACAGCAACTTTCAAATCTCGATAATATTTAATTTTTCAACATCACGCGGATTTGAATCTGCTTCCGCACCGACTGCTAGAGCTAGGCTTCAGACCTTTGTAGGTTTTGTCGGATACGTATGGCTCCGCACCGAATTGCCAGAGCTAGACCTCCAACCTTTGCAGGTTTTGTCAGACACGGATAACTTCACTTATTCAACTTCAAATCTCTGCAACATCTAATTCGTCAATAACATCAAGCGGATTTAAATCTTCTTCCGCACCGAGACAATAAAGTTCGGCTCCAGCTTTTGCAGTTCTTGTCGGGCACGGGTGGTTCCAATTATTCAACTCTCTACAGTTTCTACTAACGCACCGTTTTATTTGGTTATCACTTATTGCGAAATATTTTTTTTACTGAAACTAATTGCGGTTCCTTTTTAATGATGTCAAAAGGGGGAGAAGTTTTAGACGTAAATATTTAGATTTTTAACTGTGTTATATATGCTGGAATTATGTTTATATTTTTCTTGAAATACTAACGCATATTTTCAGGGGGAGTTTAAGTATTACTGCAGGTCGTAGATTTCTACTAAGTATTTGTCATCATCAAAAAGGGAGAGATTGTTGAATCAAAGGTTTCAAGTCTCGTATCTACGTATAAATTTTGATGATAACAAATAATATTGAAAACTCAAACTCAAGTTGTCTACGCATGAAGGGAGCTAAACACATCAAGAAATCAAGCATGAGCAAGAAAGAGATCAAGTCTACAAATGAAGCTCATAGATTATTTTTGTACATCTCTTAAAAAAATTCGAAATTGGATTAAGATTCCAAATTACTATTTTTTCTCATAAAACATCAAATTACTTTTTTCACATATACAAGACATCTTTAAATGTCTTAGATTTGAAAATTATATTTTTCACATGTGTATAACATCATCAAACAATATAATTTCAAAAATTATATATTTTTTTATATAAAAATTTGAATTTGTAAGATGATTGATTATCATCTTTAACATGTGCATGTGTTGTTTGAAAATCTTGAAGGGTGGTTGTGTGTTTTTTTGACAAATACAAAAGGTAGATGATTTTGTTTGAAAATCTTAAAGGGTGATTGTGTGTTTTTTTGACATATGCAAAAAGAAGATGATTTTGTTTGAAAAATAAATCATGCTCATTTTGTCATATATGAAAAGCAAAAGATTAGGTTTGATTTCTTTAAAAAATGAATGGAATTGTCTTTGACAAATGCAAAAAGGAAATGTTTTTATTTGAATTTTTTGAAAAGTGAATAGTGTTCTTATTTAACATGTGAATCTTTTCAAATTTGAAATTGAAGACTCATTTGCCTATAAATAGCTCACTTGAGTTTTGTAAAAATAACAACAAGATCTCACACATCTATTGTTAAGTTTTGCATCATTCTTTCAAAACTCTCATTCTCTCTTTAGACTTTTCTAAAGTTTTGAGCCTTAATTCTTGTTCTTTTTTAGAGGGATATAGGTTGAGCTGTATTGTTTCTATCTCACTCATTGAGGAGTGTACTTTGATAGTCTACCCACTATCAACTCTTGTATTTGTAAGAGGGTGCGTATAACTCTTGTGTGTGTAGAAGGTGTTCTACATGTGGAATAGTTAAATCACCAAGTGCGAGGTGATTGGAAGTGTAGAGGGTGTTCTACACGGATTCTTTGGAGTGGTGCTGCTCAAAAGTGTAATAGGTTTCTATTTTCATCTAAAGGAGATTGACTAGTGAATTCGGGATCTTTAAGGGGTAGCTTGAGGCGAGGACATAGGCAGTGGGGCTGAACCTCGTAAAAATACTGAGTTTGCTTTTCTTACCCTACTCTTTACATTTATTACTACTTTATATTTTGTTTATATTTTATATTGTGTATTTGATTAATAAGTGTTAATTTTTATAATATAACCCAATTCACCCCCACTCTTGTGTTAGTCATCTGGTCAACAACACAAATATTAAATTTTGTCGTAAATGAGGGTTTAAAGGAGGGCCTGTTAGATTAGACAGGTTTAAGAAATATGCAGACAAAAAAAAAATTGGTTATAAGAAAATTTGTGCCTTGATGTGCAAACCCGTTGTAATTCAATTGACTTGATATTAGATGCGGCCGAAAGATTTGAGAATGCTTTTAGGCGGATGGAGAGGGAGGATTACAACTTTCTCTCTTACTTTAATAATGACCAAATCGGGCCTCCTAGAGCTGATGAGTAGGAGATAGTGCGAATTTTTATGAAATTTTTGAAGATGTTTTATGATGCCACTTGTCGATTTTCTGAGGGGAGATGCTGGGGATCGGTTTGTCCGATCCCCATTAAAAACAGCCCTCACATAAAACACAATAAATTTTTTAAAAAATACAATAAAAATATAATAAAAAATATAATAAAAAAATAAAATTTAAAAAACACAATAAAAAATACAATAAAAAAAATAAAATACAATAAAAAATACAATAAAATAAACATAATAAAAAATACAATAAAAAAATAAAATGAAGATGATTTTAAACGTATGTTTGGCCTCAGCATAGACGGCGCCGGCGCCGGCGCCGATGGCGGTGGGCGACATCGCCCACCCCATCGTGACTGCCGGCGTTCGGCGATCCCATTCCTGCGACGGCGACGTACGGCGACCTCCGATGTGCCCCATGGAGCCTTAAACTCGTTTCAAACCCGGTCACGATGGGGTGGGCGGTGTTGCCCATCGGCGCCGGCGCCGGCGAGGTTCGATTTTGAAGGGGATCGGACAAACCGATCCCCAGATATTTTCTTTTCTGAGTCCCTTCATGTCATGACAAATACAAGTTTTGTGGATATTTGTATGTTCCAAAATGAGTTAGTTAGGTTGAGTAAGGCTCCCAAAGAGGGTTTGACGACCTTGAGTATGAGCATGAGAATGAAATATGATAAGTATTGAGGTTCACTAGATAAGATGAACTTGTTGCTATTGATTGCTGTTGTGCTTGATCCTTAAACTAAGTTAAGACTTATCACTTTGAACTTGAGAAAAATTCATCATGAGACTTGGGCTAAGGGGTTGGTGTCTAGTGTGAAACAATTACTATCAAACTTATATGACAAGTATAATGCTACATTTGGTTCTACCTCGAATAGTCAAGAACATGTGCCCGCTTCGACATCTACACCCTCAAAAGAAAGTGAAGAAAGTCATGAGTCACAATTGATATGGGAGTGGTATCAGGCAGGTTCTACGACTGGATCTACAGTTTCTAAAACATAGGTAGGCTAGTATTTAGCAAATGGTTGTGAGACACTCAGTACATCTTTTGATTTGTTGGTCTGGTGGAAAATCAATGAGATTAATAATCCTATAACCGAGGATCGCATGATATTTGTTAGCCATACTTGTTTCCACTGTAGGCTTAGAGTCAACATTTAGTATAGGAGGGTATGTAGTTGATCCTTTTAGGAGTTCATTGGATAATATAGAGAGCTTTGTGATAAAATCTGGTAATTTTTTTCTCATTAAATATTCATTTATTCTTTTAAATTAAATTATTTTATTTTTCATTATCCAAGTTAGTTAATCTTTTTCATTTATTTATAGAGTTGAGAGTACAATCAGGCATCACAAGTATTGGAAATTGAAGTAGTAGAGATTGAAGACTCTTTGTGGCTTTTGGCATAATCTTATTTTATATGTGTTAGTTACTTGCTTATTACTTAAAACAATTTGTGTTGGTTTGTATTTGTAATTTTGTAATGTGTAATTGTATTAAACATCTACTCATCTAGTAGATAATGAGACATTTTTATTGTTTACTTAGTAGTTAGAACTCAGTAGATATTAACTTATTAGTTATTAGTTACTAACTAGTTTTATTGTTTTTTAGTTTTATAACTTTTATTATTCTATTTATTAATTATTAGTTTTATTTTTTTTAGTAACATATTTTAAAAATATAAGAAGAAAAGTCTAAAATGTTATGAATATTGAATAATAGAATAGATGAGTAAAAAACGTCCCAACAAAAATAAAAAGTACAAGCTGAAAAAAATAAAAATAAACCAACTAAACAGGGGCCCAAAAGAAGGCCCAGACTGAATAGGCCACCGATTGCTGTCTATTATTGTAATTGACGCCGACTTAGCATCGCCCCTATATGGTTGGTTTCGGTCGACAAAATAAACCCTCATAGAGGTCAGTGCGGTTTCGATTCGATGGCAAAACAAAACCACTGTCGACGGTGTACAACCTTAGTCAAAGTAGCAGTGGACAATAGTAGGTAGGGTTGGGTTTTGATTGAGGAGAAAGGAAGTATGCGCCATGAAAGTGGTTTATTATCAGAAGTGGTTGGCTCCTAGTTTTGCTGGTAGCAATGAATATTGTAAGTTGGAATTTCGGTAGGCTTTGAACCCTATAGGGAATCTGTACCCTTTGGGACATTGTCCAAAAAGAAGATCCCGATGTCTTGTTTTTGCAAAAAACTCGTTTGAATATTAGAAGAATGGAGAGGAGTAAGTATGGATTAGGCTATTATAATTGTTTGGTAGTGAATAATGAAGGTAGAGGTGGTGGACTTGCTTTGCTTTGGAAAACCCAGGTGGAACTTAAGATTATACAACTCTCCAACATGTGCATATTGAGAATAAGAGGAAGATACATGGTAATGGCAATGAAATATGGTAAACAACTGGCATTAATTTTCATCCAGTAGCTGCAAGGAGATGTGAGACTTGGTCCTTGATTAGGTCCCTGTGAGTGGTACTAGCTAGTTAGCCTCAGCTTTTAGCAGGAGACTTCAATGAGATTCTTCATTATGGTGAGAAGAGAGGGGGAGGCTAAGAGAAGACAACATTATGGAGGATTATTTTTATAAGTTCTTCAAGATTGTGAGCTCTTAGGCTTGGGTTTTAAAACCCCTCAATTTACATGGTGGAATGGATGGAAGAACACACATTGTATTTCTGAAAGACTCAATAAATTCTTAGCAAACTTGGAGTGGATAGATTCCTTCCTAATGTTGTTTGTGGAGCATATCCCTATTGCTTACTCAAATCATCTGGCCATATCTATGAAGCAGCAAGTAGTTAGCTCTTATTAGTCCAGCCATAAAATTTTCAGATTTGAGGCAATGTGGACAGGCTTTTATGAGTGTAAGCAGGATTTTGACAAAGCTTGAAAAGGGGAATAAGGTTCTTATGGTTTGGATTTGGTGATGAAAAAGATTAAGCCTTATGGTGAGAAGTCCCAAATTTGGAACAAAAGCTCTTTTGGGAATGTAAGAAGATAGATTGAGAAGGCTCGAAATAAGATGCAATGCCTCCTTAGCTATGATCCACAATGCTTAAATTCTAAAGTGCATAAGGAGGCTAGATCAAAAATGAATAAGTGGCTTGAAAGATATTAGATCATGTGGAGACAGAGATCCAACGCTCTATGGCTCAAGGAATGTGACAAAAATACAAAAATTTTCCATAACAATGCTTCACAAAGGAAGAAAAGGGATTCTATTTCAGGCATTAAGGATGCAAGTAATATCTGGCAAATGGGAGAGGGTAGAGATGCTGTTATCTTAAGTTATATCCGAACTCTATTCACTACATCAAGTCAAAAAGGTAACATGGAATTTCTAGATGGATTATATGTAGGGTTGTTCATCCGGGTTCCGGATTCCCAAATCCGAAACCCGGATTTAAAATTTTCTTCAATCTTTTTGAAAAAAAAAATTAAAATATTAAGAAATATATTAAAATTTCAAATCGGGCCGGATACAACCCGGCCTGGATGAACGGCCCTAATTATATGGAAGGGTGTCTGGAGATATGAATACTAAATTGCTTAAAAATTATAACAGCTTTACAGCAGATGGATCCTCCCACAACTTCAGGTCCAGATAGAATGCCTCCCCTCTTTTATCAGAAATACTAGGAGGTTCTCGGAAGAGATGTCACTATAGCAATTCTGCCGCGTGGATACCTTCATTTGCAAGAAAATACACACACTTAAAACTACCATCCAATCTGCTATTACTCCCAAATTATCAATAAATTTGGTGACACTCCTGAATCGACAAAAAGATTGCAACATACTTCTTTAAGAACTTTGATATAAATATCCTCGATAAAAGAAATTAGAAATTAAAAAAATCAAAAAGAAAAAAAAAGTAAAAAAATGAAGACGATAAGTAAAAAAATTGAATCATATTTTGCCAAAAAAAATAAACAAGAGGAAAAAAGAACATAAAACATGACAAATAATATTTAATTTTTTCTTAAATAATATTTTAATATTTTAAAAATATTTAAGGCGTAATAACTATTTTATTGCGACAATTTATGCAATGACCGAAACAATTAGATGCAAAAGGTTGTTTTTGTTGCAGTGACGAAAGTAAAATGGTTTGTTAATAGTGATGAAATAGTTTGAATTGAGTATTTATTAAGTTTTAAGAAATGAGAGAGAAAAAGTTGAATAAAAAATATTATAAAATTACAATATTGTTAGTATATAATTCTTTTAATATTATTTTTGTTTTTTGTATTTGAAAATTTTAAATTGATTTTTTTTTGCTTAAAAGTTTGGGAATGCTTTATTAATGGTTAATTTAAAAATCGTTAATAATTAATTGGAAAGTGTTTACGTTTGAATGATAATTGAGAAAGAAAAGAGATCAGATGAGATGAACATTATTTTCAAACACCCCCTAAATTGTTAGGAAACTTGAGCTTCACATATGGGTCTTCCCGCTGTTTTATTTTGCAGACAAAATACAAGAAGAAGAAGAGAGAGGCCAAACTATTGGTATATATAGTTTAGGCGATTATCTCTCGCACAGAAAAATCAATGTAATAAAAATAATAAGAAGTGCAAGAAATTTTCCTTCAGACTCATAACTTATCTAGTGATATAACATGGAATAGGCAATTTCATCAATTTTTATAAAAAATATAAAATTTGGATATAACATTAATTTTTTTAAAATCTTTTAATGTAAACATCATGTATAAAATACTTATAAACGACGGATAACCCAATTCTTTTATTTTTTTAGCTAATACTTCGGGCTTCTTTGAGGTTGCACTAAAAGCCTTCCGTGTTTAAAATCTAAATTGTCTTAAAAGAAATTTAATAATAAAATTAACATGCTTGGTTGACACATATTAAAGTCTTTTTTTATATATAAAAAAGTTAAAAAGTACATTTCAAGAAAAACATCAAATTTTTTCGAAGTGTACTTTTTCGAATATTGGATAAAGTAATTACACTTTTAAAAGAAATTTTCTTTGGATGAAAATACCGTGTAAATTTTACATAATTGCAACATTTCCCTTGTCTTGTTCATAATTGTATTGCCATTCAACTCGTGCTCCTTCTAGGAATTTTCTTCATTATACTTAATTAAATTCTAGTAGATTATTTTCCTCTTTTTATTATAAAATTTGATTTCTATCAAGGTCATGGTCGTGATCTTTAAGAAATCAATTGACACTTTTTACCTTATAATTATTTTTTAATTTTGTTTCCAAACAAATATAACATGTTTGGAAGTACTTTAGGCATATGGTTTGTAAACAGTAAATAACTCTTTATAATAATGCTTATCATTCATGGTCTACAACTAGAAGCTTTGAGTTAAAAGTTATATCATCCACTACAATCCTAAACTTGTACTTGATATATATTTTTTTCCTCTCTCTACTCTTGATAGCTAATTTTATTAGAGTTGTTATGGGTTGAATATGAATAGGATTCGTTTTGACCATTTTGTAATGAATAGGATTCCTATCTTTATTATTTTCGAGAACACCTACTATAAAGAGATTATATAAAAGTAATCTTATATATTAACATAGTTTCATATGATATATCACATCAATTTACATCAGTTTATAGATTTATCTGATAATTTTTTTTTTTAATAGGCTATATAATTGTTAGTATTGAAACTACATATGGGCAAGCAAACTTAATATGTGAATTTGTTATCTCTGCCATAGAGGCAAGATGACCTTGTTCATTTTGTCCATCTTGTCCAGCACGATTCATGACTAATTTCAACTGTAGATTTGTATGGATATATTTTAGAGAAATGCATGGCCTATTGTGTGGCTTAATGTGATTTATTTGATTATAAAATTTGTTTTATTATATGATAGAATTTAACGTTCTATATTAATTAAAATCAAGGTGACCTTAATGTGATTATTAAATAAAGTAAATTAAATTTTTTATATTAAAATCGTGGTGGTGGCATATTGTTTTGGAACATCCTCTGCCATTCTTCAAATATTACTCGAGTCCTCGACTTCAGTCTCTCTTCTATTTTTGACTCTAACTCCGCTGCTTTGTCTAATCTGATCAACAACTCTTATTCTTTGGACCTCAATCGTTCTATCTCAAGTTGTGTTGTTTCTAACTCCTTAGTTTTGTCTTCAATGGATCTAGCCTTAGAAGAGGATGATGAACTGGAGGATGACTTCACACAAATCCCTAAGCCCCTTAAATATCCAGAACGTGATCCAAGAATTTCCAATAGGATCTGAGCATCGTTGACACCCCTCGTGATGCCTCGCACTCGGTGTTGGCTTATAACTATAAGTACAGTAATTAGAACAGATATATATAATTTGGTAAATATATATTAACTCATGTGGTAAATATCATAATTTGGCAAAATACCTGGCGCTGGGTCGGGATGCATTCACACCGACAAAACCCCCATCTTTACGCACTCCCAATCTAGGATGTGAAACATCCCACCAAGTACATCTAAACAACCAAACAATATAACCTCCCACATACTTTAACCCTATAATATTTTTTACAACTCCGTAGAAATCAATGTTATCATCTCCATGGCTCCCTTGAACTGCAGTCCCACAATTCTGAGTTTTTCTATATCATTCTGTATCACGTGTGTGAAATCTATATCCACGCACCAAGTAACCCGAATACTGGATAGCCCTCTTGCTTGGACCACATGCCAATGCATAAAGTTCTAGTGAGATCTCATCGGGATTTGTAGCTTGTTTTAATTGAACCTACATCAATAAATAAATTTAATATAATATTAAATATCAATAGAATCCATATTAATTTTTTAATAATACCGTATGTTCAAACCACGAGGCGAACTCCTCTTCATGCTTCTTAGTAGTTGTAAATGTTCGCTGCACGTTTTCATATGAAATATTAATTTATACGAAAATACTAATCTCAATTATTTTAGTTATACGTAAATTCATTGCTAACCTCAAGTAGTGCTCAATTTCTGCACAATTATTCAGGACATACCATCGAGGTCTATAAAAATCTTGTCTGCACAAGTTGTAGCCCCCCTGTGCGCCCATTGGACGTATAGTTTGTGAAAATACGGAAAATGATGATGAGACACCCATTTATTCAACTTCATAATTTTGATCTGGTCTTGTAAATCTGGTATCAACCTCACGAAAATACATTGAACAAAAAGTGCGCTATTCATTATCAATGTAGGACTCTGCAATCGAACCTTCTGGATGAGCCTTATTTCCCACACTTCGCTTAAGCTTTCCTAAAAATCGCTTAATTGGATACATCCATCTATATTGAACCGGGCTAACAACTAAAGCCTCACGAGGTAGGTGAATAGCCAAATGAACCATTACATCAAAGAAAGAGGCAGGTACAAACCCTCCAGTTTGCACAATATCACTGCGATCTCAGCCTCCATTTTTAACAATGTGTTAACTTGTAACGTCCTATTACAAATGCCCTTAACTCTGTGAGAGCTGTACGAATATCTTAAGTAAGCTTTCCACGCACACCAACTGCCAACAAACATTGTAAAATTATATAACAGTCGTGACTTTTAAGACCAATTATCTTCTAGTCATGTGTTCGCACGCATCTTGACATGTTTAAAGCATACCCATCAGGTAATTTGATTAACAAGTTTCCGTATGATGGAAAATCATTTATTGTCCATAAGACTGCAGCGTGCATCTTGAATTCTCACCACAAGGCCGCATCATATGTACTCACACCCTATTCCCACAAATCTTTCAACTCTGCTATTAATGGTTGTAGATATACATCTATATCATTTCTTGGTGACCTCGGCCCTAGGATCAATAAAGCCATCATGAAATAAGGGTCATTCATACACTGCCAAGGTGGCAAATTATAAGGCATTAATATCACAGGCCACGTACTATGAGAAATGCTTATATTGCCAAATAGATTAAAACCATCCGTTGCTAACCCGAGGCGTACGTTCTGAGGCTCTTCGGCAAATCATGGATACTTCCCATCAAACTTCTTCCACTATAAGGAATTTGCCGGATGCGAGATGTAACACCCTGATCCTGTAGAGGATCAGAGAATTACTTCCTATTACAGAACCCACATTTCAACTGAATAATTAAAAACTCAAAACTCTCCAATATTATATACAACTTGGTTCCAAAATGATTTTTCTCAATATCATCAATTTCAAAAATGCTAAGTCATCATAATACAACAATATTTTCTTACTAAACATTATCAATATTCATCTAAATTCTTTATGCTTAATCAATCATTTTCAAGCAATCTCACCCAATACTTCATAAACCGATCCTTGGCTGAAATATCAAAATTCATCTAAAAAAATATTCAGAGATAAGGAGTGAATTTAACCACAACTCAGTAAGCAGAGGACATATACTAATATGCAAACATGAACATTTATCAAAATTCAGAATGCAGAACAAAAATATTTCTTATATTCAGAAAATGTAGAAATAGATTATATTATCAAAAATCAGAGCGAAAGTTTAATATAAACAGAAATAGAAATCTCTTTGGCATAGCATAACTGAAACATCTTATTAGAACAGAAATACCATGTTTAACCCTCGTGGTAGGGTTGTGCAAACCCCGGCGGCCAACTGAGCAGAAACAGAATGTGAATCTTCCCCTTATTATTCTCAGAGCCTTGAGTGTGCACATAGGAAAGATCACGCAGAAAACCACTTTGCAACCAAAGTGGGTGCACGAGAAACAAAACAGTTGGTACCAACTGTAATAGCCCTAAAATCTTCATCTTAATTTAATTATTTAATTAAATGCTAATATACAAGATTAGTGGTAATTTGTAAAAATAAGCTCTAAAGAGATGGGCTTGGGAATGAAACTTTTGAGATATGGATCAAGTGAATGAGCCAAGAGAGTAGTGGTGAGCCCATAAGCCCATAGAGTGAGCCCATGACTCATCAAGCCCATAGTAGAGACACATGTCACTTGAAGAAAAACCCTAGAAAAATCATCCAAGGCTTGTAGGAAAATTCTAGTTGGTGGAGAATTGACTAGTAGGTAGCCATGTGCCATGTAGGATTGAGTGTAGAATCTCATGGAGGGATTTTCCTACCATGGAATCTTGGAGGTACAAGGCACCATTCTTTGACTTTCCATTAGAGGTCATAGTGAATAGGAATGTGACAAGTGGCATGAAGAGAAGCATGGAAGGAAGGAGCAAGGGGGATTCGGTGGATGCAATCCGTGAGGCACTTTGGGAGAGTTTCATGGAGTATGGCCACCAACAAGTTGATAAGACAAGGGAGGAATGTGTAAGTGAATAAGGTACAATGTGTAAGAAAGTATGCTGATGTGAAGAGAGGTATGGTGTGGGTGTAGGTGATGGAAATGACAAAAGCAAGGAGATGAAGCAAAATGGGTTTCGGTGAAGGCAAGGCTTGGCCGGATCATGCATTGCTCAATTCCCAAAAAGCATGGCCTTGAGATCACTTGGATGGACACATGAGATGATGGAGGAATGATGATTGAGTGAAAAGCAAGAAAATGAGTGCTAAACACTCAAGGGAGGCGCCGACCATGGCAAGTGAGGGAGAAGAAAAGCAAATCCTCCAAGGCACGGCCAAGATTTGATCTTGGAATGGCCTAGTGTTGTCAATCACTCAATCCATCATTGGCCATACCTAAGCATGGTAAAAAGTGTACCAAAGACCCTAGAGCAAGGGCTTGGCCGTGTGACCCCATATCCATTTCCCTTGGCTTGCTTCACTTGGATACATGCAAGCATATTCCTATCTCACTCTCTCCTCACCTCTCGGCCAAAATCACCTAAACTACCTCTACCTTTGTTTCTTCTTTCTTTCACCACACTAATTTGAAGAATCCTAAATTAGTGGAGCTAAAATCAAGAGTGTTTGAAGTGGACAACACATTGGAGAAGGTTAGTGCCTAGATTCATGTAAGCTTAGGAAGAACACACACACACATGTAACACCTTTGTTTTGGCTAAAAGGAAATAAGGTTTCTCTTTTAGATCTTTATACTTATAACTAGTCTAATGAGAGATTCTATGTGTGTATTTTTCAGATTTTAATCAAAAATCTAATAGGAATATTGTAAGTATACTTTCACCTTTTCCTTAACAATTCTTGTATATAGTTAGGTGATCATGCTTGTTTGGATTAATGATTGTATTGCCATGTTTGGATTAAATTGATTATACTTGTCTTTGATATGAATATTCTTGTGTAAATACCTATGATAAAATAAGCTTAGAATGTGAGTATAGATGATGGATCAAGTATTAGTTGCAAAAAAGAAAATGAAAAGTATGAGTACATCATATGAAATGATGAAGTTGATGCATGATGGATTTTAGTATTTGAGCTTATGAATTTGGTGTTGCTAAGATAGAATTTATTTGAGGAAATTAGTAATGTAATTGATTTATTCAAGGAAAATATTGTCTTGAGGAAATGAAAATGGACATGGGAATAAAATACATGATTGATATGAATTGAAATGGTGTATATGTGCATATGGAAAGAAGTATTCACTTGTATATGATGAGTAGTAATGTTTAATTGGAATTTTATTATATTTAAGGTTGAGATTAGAAGATTGAATTATATTGCTTTGTGGTGGAATTATTTAGTTTAAGCTTATAGAAGAAACTTACGAAAAAGGAAACTTTGAATAAAATTAATAGAAGGAAATTTCCCCAAAGTTTGAAAGGTGAAGGAAGGAAGTGGAATGGATTAAGTTTGGATGTAAAAATGTCTACCTAGTGGGTAATAGGGTTTCGGTTACCCCTTTCTAAGGATGGTATATGTTTTAATTTGACACCTTTAACTCTTGGAGGATAATTGGAGTCAAGTGATGAAGAAAAGCCTTAGGAATTACCCTAGGAGGATTCGGCCGTGATGGGTTGGAGATGGGCCGAGTACCCCACTTCAATCCTAGGCCCTAAGTTGGATGTAGAGCATGATGACTAAGTAGGAAATTGTGTAGTTTATCTCAATGAGAAAGAAAAGAAAATGAGCTATGAATGCACTCGAGCTTGTCTCGGGTTTTGCATAAAAATAAGTAAGTGTTTGCATGTCTCATGCATAAATCATGAAAAGCATGTTTTTTAAAGTCCAATGTGTTTTTTTAAGAAAAAAAAAAAAGGAAAGATTGAGTTTTTTGAAAGAAAAGAAAAGAAGTAAAGTTTTATAAGAACCCCCAAAGGCTGGGACGGGAGTAGTGCCCCAGTGGAACTCCCTGTCCACATCAGGAGTGTTTAAAGTCGAGTGGAAGCCCCTGGGTCAACGAAGAACAGTCGGCGGATCGTGTATGGCTCCAAAAGGTGTTCGGAGCGCGGTAGCACCTAACACTGGTGGGTGCCAAGGACGGATAAGGTGTAAGAACCTGCCGTTTTATAAGTTATATGACGCACTCACTTTAAGGTGATGCGGTAACCAGTAGGAAACACGCGGTGCTTAGGGGAACCGTGTTGTGTCTCTTATATGCTAAGTGATAAGTCATGACAAGATGGGCTTTTGAGCCATAAGAAAATATCTGTATATGATAAGTGGCGCCTAAGAAAGAATAAAAGATACGATATGTTTTAAAGAAAGGATTTGAAAAGCACTGATATGAAAAGAAGTCTGAAAGAAGCAAGTCCGTATGAAAGTTTTCATGAGCATGTGCATGAGTCAGTCATTCATTGCATATGCATTAGTTTTACGAATGTTTTGTTCACTTATCTGTATATTTGAAATGTTTTTGGTTAATGTGCTAGTATACTTGCTGAGATTTCTCCCGAAATCTCACCCCCTTTTTATTATCTCTACTATCGCTCCCTTGGGAACGATAGAAAGTTTATTGCAGGAAATGATGGATCCCCGGATTATGACTCTCGAGAAGATGGGTCGGACCCTCATGGCCCGACTAAGACAGATACTGCTGGGCCAGTGACCCTAGACCTGTTGGGTCAGTGGGCGGCAGAGTCGCTTCCTATGGCGACCTACTTTTTTTGATGACTTACGCCCTACCGGGGTGTTGTTTTGTGCTAGGAGTGGATGGGCTCCTCCACATGGGACGCCTGTTACATCATCCTCGGGATGATGTGTGATGTAGGCCCAGGTTTGAGTTTGGACAGTCTTCGTTACGGTCCGGACTTTAAGAAGATAAAGGAAGAGCTCGCCTATTAGTATGTTTGGCGGAAGGGGAGGGGATCGTTAATATCTTTATTTTGTATCACCTTTGTATTTTGAGGAAAAATCTTCCCGTTGTGTTGGGAAGTGCTTTTGTATAAACTGTTTACATTGGTGACCTTAACTTTGATGTATATGTATATGATGCTTAATTTGGGTTTTATTTCGTTAACCATGTGATGTGCGACAAGCATAAACGTCTTGTTGAATGTTTTTGGCTTGACCTTTTTCCGCTGCGAGATAAAAATATAGATATATATAATATTAAATAATGCTCTCACACGTAAAGATGAGGGATGACTTCCTTGTGACGTTCGTCCCGGCGTCGTAATTTGCGTGCGAACCCAAGCGCAAGGTAGGGCGCCGACACCAACCCAGAACAAAACAGAGCGGAACAAAACCAGAATGTCATGCCAGAGGTTTCAGAAATCATATCATATCATATCAGAGTACAGAACTTTTCCAAAGCAGAACAGATTCATATCAGAAATATCATTTATGCAGAAACTTTCATATTTGCTCTTTTTCAGTTCAGAAAATAGAATGCAGCAAAATTAGGTCATGTCTACACCAGTTTATGCTAGAAACACTTTATTCTTATACATAATTTTATGCATATGCGAAATAAATAACAGAGGTGATTTCAAAGTTTCTTTTCGTAACTAAAACATGCATATTTTTCCAAATAAATCTCAGTTCATATTTTGAATGCAAAGTCTAGCATATGAACCCCGCTTACCTGGATTTCTTAGCTTTTCAAAATTCCTCCATAATAGTATTGGTCGAAAAATCAAACGCCGCCTATAAGAATAACATGAGATTCTGTAAATTTTCAAAGGATCACAAACTCCAAAATTAAAGCCTGAGGTATAAAATCAACAACTTTCCTCAATGTCTAAACATCCTCAAAATCCAATGATATCAGCTCTCCAAAAATATTTTGAATTTACTAAAATCCTCCAAAACCTTAAAATAAAATAAATCCTCCAATACCTGAGTTTTCACTTAATAATCGCTTACTATAATTCCATCTCCAGACTCAACTCAAACACTCATCTCTTCCAGAAGTCAAAACGAACTAATCCACTTAAAATCTCAAAAACTCGCTGAAATAACATTATTAACCAACCCAAAAATAATTTAGAACATACAACAACATTTAACTCCCAAATAACTTATCAAAACACATTTATAAAAAAAGAGTAAATCCCGTGAGAACCAGACTCACTAAGTAAAACTTTAAAACTTCTCTTAATTATTTTAATCATAGAACAGAGCTTTAACACTAATGCGTACGAAGCTTTACGTAAAGAAAAAGCTTTAAGCTTAAACTAGTTTTCAAAGAAAGTAAACGAAAACCTATTTTGTTTTAAAACCAGGCGGCCAAAAGTTAATATAACAAGAAAACTCATAATTCAAATAAGTATTACGGGAACGCTAAAAAAAAAAGAAAAACTAAGCATACACAAAGGGGTACGGCGAGGCATACCGAGAGGGAAGAAAAACCAAGTGGGGATGCGAGGTGCTCGGCGGCACCATCTGAGAAGGAGGAGGCGATGAGGAGGCTGCTGACCTCGCTGAGTTTCACTATGCCATTGCTGGAGCACCTAACAACAACCGGGAGCTAGAGGGCCAGGGATGCTCTGTTTTCATGAGTGCAAAACAGGGGCTGAGTTCCATGTGGTTTCCAGTGGCTGGCTACTGAGAAGGAGCGCGGTGGTGAGGTGATTCTTGGTTGGTTCGTTTGTGCGCTAGCTATGGGGTAGTTGGTGGAGGTGGCCGTATGCCTAAGCAGCTTTCATGGTGGTTGAGAGGAGTAGTAACAGGCTAGGTGAAGGCTGCGGCATCTTTGGTTTTCATAGTGCATGAGGCTCGATATAGTATATTTATAGGTGACTCAAAACACTGAACCCTAGAGATGGATGAGAGACGTCCGGGCATGGGAGTTTAACCATAAATAGGAAAGTGCAAATCTTAGAGAAAATAATGGAAGGGATGAATAAGTGAAATGTAAAAATGTATAATATGCGATCCGTTGCCGTGATTGTAGGCCTGTGGAAGTAACAAACGTACAAGGGATGGACAAGTAAGGCATGGGAGAAAACTAAAACGGCAAAGCCAAGAATGAAGGTGAAACGACAAGAAACAAAATCCAATGGAAAGGCAGAAATGAAATCCTAAGTATAGGATGAGAAATCACCGGGAGTAAATAAATAAACAAAATAATAATAATAATAATAATAAATAATAATAAATCAATTTGTCTAAAAAGAAATTCTCCGCCCATAAAAAGATTTCTAATAATCATCAAATCGAATGAGAAAAGACAGACTTTACTAAAACAACAATTTTACAATCTTGGTAAATTTTAATTTTTGCATATCGAAAAGCGGTTTTTACTTAATTAAATAAATAACTAAAATAAAACATTTCAAAAAGAAAGGTGGCGCTGGAGCCGGGTGTTACACGAGAGAAATTGACCATTTTGAACTCTTTCTGCATTATGCCAAGTCATATTCTTCGCAGTCACTCGATAAGTAAACAACTGTTGAAGTCGAGAGATCAAGGGAAAATGTCTCAACACTTTATTCAGTATATTACACTTATCTGATGTCCATCTTGACTCGTGGCACATTGGACATGAATCAAATTCTGCATATTACTTCTAAAAGAGTATACAATCATTCTTACAAGTATGGATAATATTGTAATCAAATCTCAATTCTCGCTTCAATTTTTTCGCCTCATAAAAGTTATGAGGCACCACGTTATCTTGCGGTAGAACCTTTTTAAATAACTCAAGCAGCATGTCAATGGCATTTGCAGAAATCTGGCATATTGACTTGATATGTAGCAACCTCACTGTGAATGATAACTTTCTATGACGGGTACACCCCTGTTATAAAATGAAATTAATAGAAAACAAAAAAATATATATATATATATATACACAAATGAATAGTGATGAATAAAAATGAACCCTTTCCAACCTATTTTCCGTCTGAACAGTATACTTTTGGTTTGGACGGATTTGCAATTTTACCACCATGTTTCCCTCCAAATATATTCCGTTCGGACAAACAATTATCCATTCAAATGTATTTTTTCGTCTTGTTCGAATGAATTTTTGTCCGTTCAAATGGATTTTGCAACTTGTCCAGTTTTTGGGACGAGTTTTAAAATATGTCTCTAAAAACCACTTTTAGGGACGAAATGAATTTCATCCCTAACAAATTTCATCCCTAAAACTAAAATTTGCTGTATTAATTAGTTATCGAGTTGTTTTTATTATAAGATAGAATTTAATGTATTATTTTAAATAAAATCAACGTGATCTTATTGTGATCATTTAAATAAAATCAAATTTTTAATATAAAATTACTATATAGACATGATATTTCTCTTCTCCATTGTAAAATACAACTAGGGTTGTAAACGGTACACTTTGATCTAGTTTTGGACATATTTAAGAATCGGATCGGTATAAACCGACTCTGATATTTAAATAAATCGATATCACACCAGTTACATTCATAAATCGGTACTTTCAGTTTTGCCGTTCCTATCCCTTTTTTGGGCGTATTGTATATTATATATAATATGCTATATATAATAATATATAATAATATAGTCATAGTTTATAATATATTATAATATATGTTATAATTATATTATAGACTAAAGCGATAACATATAGTTATTTCTTTAGGATTTTAATTTTTAATTTTTTTATAAGAAGCAAACACTGCATTCAATATAATCATCCATTACACGAAGGCATTATCAACCCAAATTAAATGCTGAATACAATCTGGGGTAGACCCCAAACACATTTGAACATCAGGAACACTCCATGCATAGCGAGTCAATTGGTGAACTACTTTATTGCCTAGCCGAAGCACATGCTGGATTTTGTAGTCTTCAAAGTGGCATGGCAACTGCTTCAAGTCATAAATAAGATTTCTTAACAGAGACTGATTGTCACCTTCATCCTTAATAGCCTCGACCATCAATAAACTATCACTCTCCAAGATAAGTTTGAAACACCCAATCTGTAAATAGAATTGAAGGTCTTGAAGCATAGCAAGTAATTCTATTGTCTCAGGCTCGAAAACTTCATTTTCAACCTTGATCACTGCCATCAAAACACTGTCATGCTCATCCCATACCACAGCCCCTACTCCAGCTTTATGCAAATTGTAGAACATAGCCCCGTCAACATTCAATTTACAAAAACCAGAAGGAGGAGCTTGCCAAGAACAATCGTTAATAGCTCTAGTGGAAGAACTGGTTCCAGTCATAGCTTTGAAGGAAAGCTGTTGAGAGGCCAAACCAATAACTTGGGTAGGTTCAAGCTTGCTCTTCTCCATAACATGTTTGTTACGCCTATACCAAAAGGCCCAAGCAAGAATGAAAAATTTTGCAGTTAGCCCATGATCATTCTTACTAGTGACTACTTGAAAGTTTTCAGCAATAGACATATCCATTTGCATTTGATCAAATAAAGGGGAATCCCGAATAGAGGAACAATGAAAAAATGCATGAGACAAAGTTTCAACACAGACATTGCAGAAATCACAATTTAAGCTCACTGTCACCCCTCTTTTATGCAAATTCTGCTTTGATGGGAGGCCCTCATAACATATTCTCCAAGCAAAAATCCTAACCTTGTTTGGTAAATGCATCTTCCAAATATCTTTCCAAAGAGAAGGTCCCTAGGAGACAAAGAGCTCCCTGCGCTCTCTCAGACAGAAATGGTTTTCAGTAACCTGTATGCACTCTTAATTGAATAATTCCCCACTCCTTTCATTTCGCCATATCAGCTTATCATTAAAACAGCCCTGACTAAATGGTATCTTAAGAATTTCTGAAGCTAAACTTGGATGGAAAAGAGCTCTAACAGCATCAACCTGACACCAACCTGAATTCTGATATATAAGTGCAGTAACATTCAACTCCTCATTACCCAAAGGAATGTTACATAATTTAGTATTCAAAGCTTGGTGACCAGGAATCCATACATCCCTGCACACATTAATGGAAGCACCATTCCCAACCCTCCATTGGCATCCCTTAAGTAACAACTTTCTTGATTTCCAAATGCCTCGCCAAGCAAATGAAGGGTTAACACCCAATTTAGATTAAAAAAAGGTGTTATTAGGAAAGTACATTGCTTTGTAAATCTAAAACAAAAAGGGATAGGCTTGGGTTAGAATTCTCCACGACTGCTTAGCATGCAAAGCTATGTTAAAAAACTTGAGGTCCCCATAGCCCAAACCACCTTTGAATTTTGAATCACAAAGTTTGTCCCATTTAACCCAATGGATTCTCATTTCATCAGATTTTTTGCCCACCAAAACCTAGCCATCATTTTCTCCAATTCCTTACACAAAGTGCTAGGTAATATAAAACAACTCATAGCATGAGCGGGAATGGATAACGCTACAGCTTTGAGTAGTACCTCTTTCTCCCTTAAGACAACAAATTCTCCTTCTAACACTGAAGCTTATTCCAAAGTCTAGATTTAATCTCAACGAAAGTGGTTGTTTTTGCCTTACCAACCATTGGAGGTAGACCCAAATACTCTTCGTAATGTTGTGTAGTGTTGCCACCCTATATAGCCGCTATTTGTCGCCTTAAAGGAGCTAAGACTTTAGAACTGAAAATCATCGAAGTTTTGCTGAGATTAATCTTCTATCCTGAGACTAGTTCATACTTTGAAAGAATAGCTTGAATGGCATGAGAAGTGGTAGTATCAACCTTGCAAAAAATCATGGAGTCATCATCAAAGATCATATGAATAAAGCTAGGAGCACCACGGCAAACCTAAACACCAACCACCGATTTCTACACTTCAACCTCTTTAAGCAAACTAATCAGTCCCTTTGTTCATAAGAGAAATATGTAAGGAGATAGTAGATCTCCTTGCCAAATCCCTCTTGAAGGCACCAAAGTTTCCGATGGAATACCATTAATCATAACTGAAAAGGTGATACTAGTTACACAACTCATAATGAGTCTTACCCTGTCATAGGCCTTAGACATGTCCAACTTAAGTGCATATACCCTTTCTTACCATACTGCTTATTCTGCATAAAGTGAACTAATTCATAAGCAATTAACACATTGTCCGTAATGAGGCGACCTGGCATAAAAGCACTTTGTGTACCAGAGATAATAAAGGGTAGGACTCTTTTAAGTTTATTGGTTATAACTTAAAAATTAGTTTGTAAATAACATTACACAAACTAATTGGCCTAAAATCAGAAACCATAGTAGATGACTTCTTTTTGGGAATTAAAACAATGTGGGTATGGTTTAACTTTTGAGGGAACACTCCTGAATTCAAGATCTCAAGCATGGCAGAAGACACTTTAGCACTAATCACATGCTAATATTTCTAATAAAACATTGGAGACATACCATCGGGTCCAGGCGCTTTATTTGGGTGCATTTGAAGCAAAGCTAAACAGACTTCATCAATAGTGAAAGGTTGGCAAAGAGTATCATTCATTTCAGGGTTAACCTGAGAGTCTATCTTGTCCATAATATCCACAGCCCCTCGCTCAGATGCAGCTGTGAAGAGAGACTAAAAATATCCAAAAATAAGCTGATTTTTCTGAGGACCTTGCAGCCAGGTGCCCCCATCATCTTGAAGCTTGAAAATCTGGTTCCACTTCTGTCTATGGGAAGCTTTGGAGTGGAAATATTAGGTCTTTTGATCCCCACTATGCAACCATAACACCTTGGATCTTTACTTCCATAGCAATTCCTCCCTTTCAAGCCACACTTGCATTTCTTATTGAATCTTCTTCTCTTCTTCAATACTGGCCAATGCAGGATCCATGGACTGAAATCTCTATATTTTTGCTATGCCTCATTTACTTTTTTATGCACATTACCAAAAGAGTCATGGTTCCACTGGTATAAGCTATTTCCACACACTCAAATCTGCTCCAAAACAGAAATCATACTACCATTTGAGTCTCTGCTCAACCAAATGTCCACAATAATCTATCCATAGTCTGGATTACCAGCCCACATAGGTTAAAATGAAAACAATTTTTTTTCCTCTTTATAGGCTAATGGAGACCCTGAGTATCACACCAAATGGGAGCATGATCTAAGTAAGGTGCACTTACTTCCATGTTGTACAGTAGTCTTCGAAAATTGAGACATCCATTGTGAATTGGTAAGGAATCTATCTAGCCATCCCCAGATAATAGCCCCTTCTCAACGATTGCACCAAGTGAAAGGGGATCTCTAGAATATCCTAGAATTGACAATCATTCAAGATGGACTGAAAACTATCCATTTGAGATGAATATCTCAATCTGCCTCCTCTCTTCTCACTACGGAATAAAAGCTCATTGAAATCACCATAAGTCAACCAATATTTATCAATAGATTGAGACAAGATTCTAAGAAGTTGCCACACATGCTCTTAGCAATTAGAATCTGGATGGCCATAAACACCCATAAGGAACCAGTCAAGAGAATGATCATGGGAGTGATTAACAATAACATGAATATGATGGGAAGAATAATTAATCACAGATAAAACAACATCATGCTTCCAGCAAGCCCACCACTATGACCCCTAGGGTCAACAGTCAAGCAATTGGGATAACCATAAAGAAATTTGTACCTTTCCATACGAGAGTCCTTCACTTTCGTCTCTTGCAAGAAGATGATGTTGGGATCATCCCTTTGTAACAAATTTTGGAGGGTGCGAACACCTTGTGGGTTCCGAGCCCATGAGTATTCCAGCTCAAAAGTCTCGTGGGGATTGGCAGGGCTGCATAACAGCCTCCACCGATGATGAATTAGATATCTCCTTGCTCAAACCATCTGGTAAGCATAAAGATTGTTTCTTCGTCTCTCGCAGGTCAGCATCACACTTCTAATTCATCATTGGGAATTTGGATGAACCTGGAAAACTTGTCAACCATAACCAATATAGAATCTAAGGCTTATTGGGTATAGGGTAAGCCTAACACAGAATCCATGCTGATATCAAACCAATGAGCTTTAGGAACAGGTAAGGGAGTTTACAAGCCCACATTGGTGAGAACTCCCTTCGACCGCTAGCACACATAATAACGATCCACATAATGAGCCACATCACTGGGCAACATTGACCAATAAAAGTCAAAAGAGATAAGGACCAACATCTTATCTTGGCCAAAGTGTCCTTCATTATGAAGTTCACTTATAATTTACTACCTCAATAAACAATCTGGAATGCAAAACTGTAATCCACAAAATAGATAACCAATATGCAAAATAAAATTTGTTACCTCCTAAAGTATCATTCTGAAGGAAGGATTAGCTGCATACATATTTGTGAAAGCCTCAAAGCCTGCAACTCTGGTACTCATGGTGGTGAGAAGTAAAGTACGATGGCTTAGGGCATCTACGACGCGGTTCGGGCTCCTTACTTGGTGCCTTAGCGTAAAAGTGAACTCCTACAAGTACACCACCCACTCGACATGCCATCTACTTAGCTTGTGTTGGCCATTGATGTACTTTAGGGTCTTATTATCAATAAACAGAATGAACTCCCTTTGTTCTAGGTAGTGACGCCAATGCTTTAGGGACTGAATTAAGACAGAACTCCAGTTCATAGGTAGAATAATTTTTCTTTCATCCCGATGGCTTCTCACTGAAAAAAGCTACTAAACACCATGATTGATGCAAAATACCACCAATGCCAACTCTAAATGCATCACAATTTACCTCGAATACTTTATCGAAATCAGGGAGCGCCAAAACTAGTGCCTTGTTCAATTTTTGCTTGACTAGTTGAAAACTAGTCTCTGCCTCCTCAGACCACTATAAATCATGTCCCTTGAGGCACGCTGTGATAGGGCAATCAGAGTACTAGAATTTCTGATGAACAGATAGTAGAAGGATGCCAATCCATGGAAACTTTGGACGTCGTGCACGATCTTTGGTCTGGGCCACTCTAAGATTGCATCTATCTTTACGTGATCTACATGAAAACCATTAGTAGACACAACAAAACCAAGTCATAGAAGTAGTGAAAAAAGAACACTCTTCAAGTTAACAAGCAGGCACTCCTTTTTTAGCATTTCAAAAACAACATGGAGGTGATCAAAGTGTGAGGCCAACGTCGGACTATAATTGAGGATATCGTCGAAGTAAACTACAACAAATTTCCCCATAAAAGGTTGCGAGACTTGATCTCATGAACATGATGGGCGCATTGGTTAGCCCAAAAGGCATGACCATCCATTCATACAACCCATGCTGCGTCTTAAATTCCGTCTTCCACTCATATCCAGGCCTTATTTTGATCTTGTGGCATCTGCTTTTAAGGTCAATTTTTTAGAAGACCTAAGAACCAAATAGCTGGTCCATCATATCATCCAGGTGGGGAATTGGAAACTGGTGCTTCATTGTAGTTCTATTGATTGTTAGGCTATCAGCACACATACGCCAAAAACCATCTTTCTTTAGCACTAGCAGGCAGTGATTGCACATGGGCTCATACTCTTTCGGATATAGCCCTTCTCTAATAACTTTACCACTTGCCGCTGCAACTCTTCAGCCTCCTTGGGACTGAGATGACACATTGGTTGATTAGGCAAACTTGATCCAGGAATAAGGTCAATTTGATACTGAATATCCCTCATAGGCGGTAGCCTAGGAGGAAGATACTCTGGCATCAAGTCAGGGAACTCTACTAGCAGCTGCTACACCTTTGCTGGTAAATATGGATCCATGTCTACTACACTATTCCTACAAGGCAGTAGAGTATAGACCACATCCCCACACTCAATCTTGTCTAAAAACCTGGACACAGAAAGCAGGTTAGTATTATTCGCTACTTGGTAGGAGTGGGTCCTTTCTGTTGGGGTGCCAACACAAAATCTTTTTTCCTCTTGATGCTATGGGAATACGTATTCTTCCATCCATCATGAACGATACTGCGATCATACTACCAAGGTGGACTCAACAATACATGACATGCATCCATAGACACAACATCATACCAGATATTATCAAAATATTTTTTGCCAATTGAAAAAGAAACGAGGTATCGCTTATCTACTGTTACCTCACTACCTTTATTCAGCCACGCCAACTTGTATGGCTTAGAATGACGGTTCATTTTCAACTGAAATTTCTGGACAGCCTCCTCGGACACTACATTCTCATAACTGCTGCTGTCAATGATCATTTTGTAGACTTTATCTACAATTGTACAGGTCATGTAAAAAATATTAGTTCTCAACCAATTGTCCCCTGAATTGCCCTTGGGAGTCAGTAGATTATTGCAAACCACCAGAGTCTCATGGCCATCTTCATATAGCGCATCGCTAGCCTCATTATTGTCATACACGGGCTCGCCAATCTCCTCGATCTCGTCTACCATGTCTTCCTCAATCAACAAATTTTTGCCCTTCAGATAAGCAGCCTTCCTACAATCAGTCACTCTATGTCCCTATTTACCACAATGAAAACATCTAATAATAGGGTTAGAATTATCCTGCGGTAGCTACTGGACAGGACGAGAATGCTAAGGACGAATTGGCAAACTATTTTGATCGCTCCTAACTACTAGCCTCCTGTTATGCTATTTTTCAATAGCAAGTGCATGCTGGTATGCCTCTGAAACAGTCCACAGTGAGTGAAGGCTGAGGACATCCTTCAGGGGCTGGTGTAAACCCCCCAAATACCGTGCCACCATCTGCTTCTTTGTCTTAGATATAAAGTGGAATAGACAATTTCATTAATTTTTATTTAAAAAAATAGAAAATACTTACAATACTTACAAAACATGGATAATCCAATTCTTTTATTTTTTGAGCTATTACTTGGGACATGTTTGAGGTTACTAAGAGTCTTAAAGTGTGTTTAAAATTTAAATAGCCTTAAAACAAATTGAATAAAAAAAAATTAAGTTGCTTGGTTGGCATATATTAAAGTACCATTTAATATAAAGAAAGTTAAAAGTACATTTCAAGCAATTTCTCTCACACGACCTTTTTGAAGTTTTATCCAGATCTTCAAGTTCTCAATGCTTATAAATGTGTGCTATTGAAGTGTTCATTAAAGTCCTTAGCCAACTCCTCCTTGAATAGGCAATGCAGTGGTTGATTTGGAGAAGGACTCTGCTAGCAGGTTTATCCAAATTCCCAATTTGATACCTTGCTAACGACTTGTAAACATCTCAGACTGGATCACTTCTTCTGGATTCCTTTGAGTACAAATCAACTTCAATTTCTTCAATAAATCTTGCATCTTTATCTTTTCAACTAAATCTAAGACTTGAAACATATCATGGACTCTTGTAGACTCTTTACCTTAGAATTAAAACAAAGTTTGATAAGAGTTACAACTCAAACACTCATCCTTCTCAGATAACTTTAATTCAAATAGTTATCCTTATGGGATGCATATCTAGAGTCCTATTAAAATTACATGTATCTGTAATTTCAAATTTAAATCAGACTCATCTAATCCTATCCAAACTTAAATTATATTTACTATCTCCCATTTGGACTGATTGATGACAAAAATACATATTGGATGAATGTGATTTAAGCCTGCAAAACAACTAACCAACCACCAGCAAAGATCTCATATAAAAAGTTTATACTTCATATTCAAAATCTCACTTAATCAAAATATTTGAAGTATCTCAATGAGTCTTAACACAACCACACATATATCTGTTTAATGTAGCAAGTGAAAGCAAAATAAGAAAAGCAAATCATTGTTCAATATACAAACCAAACTGAAATATGAAACAAAAAAAAAATCAAGAAAAATATTTTTTAAAAGTGGTGGTGATGGTGGTAGCTATCTGCATTCTATTCGCATTGCCCATGTTGCTCCCCTACTGACAGATGCACCCCTTCTCCCCCTATGTGTTGTCAGCATCAATCATACTCTGATTTTGCTTCTTCTTCAGCTGGATTTACAGTCTTCAGAATCTGATCCACATCAAGAAACAACTTGCTACAGTCTATCATTAGCCTTATTTGACTTGTCTTGTTGGTTTGTTAGCATTTGTTCAGTTTTTCCCATCCTTTCCTCCCACTTTTCCACAAATGAGTCAAAATTTGATTGTAGAATCTTAATTTGTTCAAGCATTTCTGTGGATTTTCCTATAGTAGGATGAAAAGATGTGGATACCTCCGTGTGGTTTCTTTTCTTCCCACTAACCATAGCTTTTGACTTGGTGATAGTTATGGAGGAGATCTTCCCATATATTTTGACTATGGCTTCGGTACTCCTTAAAGGAACATTAGCAATTCTAGCCAACTTCGAAATGAATCCTCCAAAGGGCAGATTTTCCTTATCTTTCATGTCAGCTCTGGCCTTGGAGATAACATCAATTATGTGGGAGGGGAGGTCTATAAGTACACCATTAACTAAAGCATACATAAACTGGGCTTTTTCTATTGTCAGCTCAGTATGCCTAGTTATGGGCCAAAGATTTGTCAATACAATCTTAGCAAGGAACTTATATTCAGGGAGCATTGACTTCATAGAGAGTCTTTGAGTCTTAGGGGGCCATGCTGGTGCATTAGGCATAGCAAATAAGTCTTTCATTTGGGCCTTTGATGGTTTGTCCTTGTATGGAAAACTTGGGTTTTCCACATTATGGAGTTCATATAACTCTCTAACAATTTTGGGACTTATGATCATCTTAACAAGCCTAATAGTGGAGTAATGGAATTATTGTCCAAACTCTGTAAAGAGATGGCATAGAATTTCCTTACTACTTCAATGTAGGGGGCGGGGGCTCACTCAATTACTTTCTCCCATCCTCAGAAAATATTTGGGCAATGAATTCAAAAGAAGGGTAAGCCAAATCACTCAGAGTTACCTCTCGTTCTCCAAGGACATTTCTCTTAGAGAACACATTTTCGTAGGTTGTCTCTACCTCCCCACTGATAAACTTTGGAGGTTTTGATACTTTGGTCGGTGGCTTTGTTGAGCTTCCCATTCCTTTTGAAGGAATTGACCCTTTATTTATGGCCTTTGATTTCTGAGATGAGTTCTTCAGTGTCCTCACTGGGGAATCAGATTCTTCTTCACTGGAAGAATTTATAGGGAGTGTTTTGCGGTCAAACTTAGCTTTCTTTGCAATGGACTTTTACTTCATCTGTAAAAAAAATTCATTTTAAAGCATGATAAATACATAATGGACCAAAGCAAATAGATTCACCTTTCTGTTAAAATATTGAAACAACAGAGCAAAGAAGGTGAAAATAAATCCTAAAAAATAATCCAATCATAGACATGTATCTAGAAGATTAACCAGAATGCACATACATGTTTAGCAATATTTACCAATCGAGGAAAATATTTGGATCTAAGCATAGGACTATCGTAGCACAAGAAGGAAGATGACGACATTATAGAAAATAGCCAAACAGACTAGCATGCAACCAATGTTCATCACCTTTTATGAAAAACCAAACACGAATGCTTTTTACAGCATTATTTAAGCCTCTCAACTAGATTCACAAGTCCTAAATGGACTGGGTCTCCAAACTAATAAGGATTTCAGAGATCCTCCTGAAATCGAAAACTGATAAAACCCTAAATAAAAAGAAGAGTTCCAAACCAACAAGAACTCAAGAACCACAATCCAAACCGAAAAAGAAACATACCTCGAATTTGTGCAAGAGACCAACACAGATTTTGTGTGATGCAAGGACTGAATATGGATCGTTTCTCTCTAAGGGTGTATCGGAGAAGAAAACCAGAGTAAATGGGAGAGAGAATCGGGGCTCAAAGGTGATAAGGGGTTGATTGATGTGCATTAGAGTAGCTTTTTCAAATCCCGCCCAAAGCCTGGAACGTGCCATGCACGCGGGCCTCCTTTTCTCAACACGTGGGACGTGCCTTAAGGTAACACTATACTCCAATTTCAGTTATTTATACCCATTTTTCTTTATTTTTAATTTTTGAAAAAAAAAAACAATTTTAAAGAACTAAAATGGCTAAAAAAAATCATGTATTTTTCATCCCTAAAGCTTAGAATTTTTTGAGTGATTTTCTTGTTTAAGCTTTCTTACACTCAACACTTCTCATCTTATTTAAGAGATGCATTCCTTATTGGAAAGTCTTCACAATTGAGCATTTTTCTTAATAGATGACCAACCAAGAATTTGTGTATGTGAGTGAGTAAAACCTCTTTCCAAAATATTATTATTTTTGCTTCTTTTTTTTTTGTACTCCCCCTTTGATAATTTTTTTGTTTTTTGCTCCAATAAGGGCGAACTTTCCTTAAAAGTCAAATTTTATGCAAGGGCCTAGATACCCAAAAAAGCAACTCCCTCCAAGCACCAAGTCATATTCACTCGTTAAATCCAGTTTGGATAGCTCATCTTTTTCCATAATGATGTGAGCAATGATTTTTTCTACAATGACATTTGGAGCTTAGATCCATGCATGAGTGTTCATCTTTTTCCACAATGACTTTGAACACCCGACTTTTTCTGTAAGAATCAACCTTAGTGCATGGTAAGAGGAAACCTTTTTCGATTTGAAATTAGGTTCAACTAGTTTTAGTCAATTCAAGGCATGGACTCCCCCTTACTTTATGCATTATATGAGTATATTCATGTTGTCACCAAATTATTAGAAGGTCATATTTTAACTTCTCAAAGTCTAGAGAAAAAAAATCCTCATGTGATCTTCCTTAAGATTTGTGTGTCAAAAGTAAAGTCACACACCAGACAAGGTCTACCTCGATCCCAACAAAATGAAATGGTGGAGTCACAATATACAAAGACCTAGTATACTCATAAAGCTTGTACCTTGCAAAATGATAGTAACATGAAGTTTTTGAAGAAACAATCAAAATAAACACACATTCCTCTTTTTTTTATTATTATTTTTTTTTTAAAAATTAGGGCATGTCACACACACCAATGGTCTTTCTTAAAAATTCAAACCTTAGACCATCTAAAGGTTTTGTTTCAACCAAGTCTCTTAAGAAGTGATGTCTTAGATTTATGTAATAGCCCAAATTTTTTTAGATAAAGCATTTGCTTGAGGATATTTTAAAGGAATTTGTTGGAAATATATTTTTCCATGGAAATAGAATTGGAGACTTAGATGATAATTATGAGCTATGAAAAGATGAAATTATGCATTCTAAGACAAATTTTGGATTGACCTTTGGAAATTGTAACAAGGTATCAACTAGAGAAATTCAATTTTGACCTAAATAGAGATAAATTTTCAAAATTTGAGGAAGAAATCCAAGAGGAAGTGATAAAATCAAAGATCAAACACTTGGTGTACCCGGAATGAGGTCTAAATGAGGTGATTCTAATTCTTATAGAACCTTAAGAAGGTGATATAGAACTTTTAAGTTTTTGATTTTTGATGATAAGAATTGTATCAAGGACTAAATCTGGTGTGAAGTGGACAGATAGGAATAGGAGTCAACAGGTAACCGACTTAGATGAGTTGTCTCATGCTTGCCCATGTGACGAAAATTGCGATTGGCTATCACACTTTCTGAGGTCTTGAAATGTGTGGGAATATGTGGCAAGTTGATAAGAATGGATCTAGAAGCCTTGGTGGGTAAGAAAACGAAGGAAAACAAATGGAGAATTCGGATTGGGTATTCTCTGGTGGGTTTTAACGTGTTTCGGTAAAATAAGCAAATATCTCTCATTTGATCTCATATTGAAGTAATTCAAAATTTTATAGAACTTTAAGAGGATGATCTTAAACTTTCATATTTTAATTTTTCAAAGAATCTAATTTTATCAAGGACTTATTTGGATTGGAACGTGGCTGACCCCTAGGGTAGGCCAAGTGGTCCAATACACGTCATTGGAAGATACCATCATGCTATTTTATTTTTACCCTACATGAGTTGGTTTTCTTTGAGCCATTGATCAAGATTATCTCATAGATGGATTAAGTTTCACCATTAGATTAAAATATCAGAAATTTCCATAGGATTTGAAGTGATCATGAAGCTACAAGAATAGAGACACATCACCAATTGGCTAAATGAGATTGCCGAAGGCCCAAGGCATTCCCCCAACCCTTGTGTCACCTAATATGGGTATAAATAGGATTATTGGCTTCTGTTCATCCACTTTTAGAGATAACACATGGCCATAGTGAGAAATATTCAAGAAAATTCTATGGGAAAATACTGTTCATCCACTTTTGTTTATGAGTTAAATTGAAACATATGGAATTGTGGAGTGGTTTTTGCTATGGGAGAATACTAGAAAAATTATGAGACCTTAGAAATATATTCTATGATGTTATATGAAGAGGATTAAGTGAAAACGTGAGGTCTTGATTTGGAAGAAAATGGGAAACCAACTTTAGCAAATTTCGTTTTTAATAGGATTATTATTGGCAGATTTGATACTTTTTGGTAAATTAGACATAAATTGTTCGTTTGATGTCATATTTGAATAATTCAAGAGGTTATAGAAAGCTAAGAAAAATATATACAATTTCTATGCTTTGAGTTTTAAGATATAATGTCGATGCCTCAACCCACGCTTGGGATCGCACCTGAATAAAAGCGTCGGGGACGAACAACACAAGGAAGTTCACCCCTCGTCGTAGCATTCATTTACGTGTTGTTCTTTTTTTTTTTTGAAACGTCAAGTAAAGATTATCGCAGTGAAATAAAAAGGCCGAGCCTTCTATAGCATACATCACATGGTTAGACTACGGATCCCAAACATAATATTAAACATAGCCAGGATTTAATAATTACATAACTTGTCCAAGAAACCAAAATAGTGCTTCCCACATGCGAGAAGAATTTACCAAAAACAATAATACAGGGCATCAAAATACAGTACGGGTCTTAACATTGCCCATATATTCATCCGACGGGTTCCTTCTTCACTTTCTTAAGGTTCGGGCCCCAGAGAAGCCGATCCAAATCCAGGCTAGGCCTTACCTCACATGTCGCCCTAGAAGGCGTTCCAAAAACACGCCCCAAGTGAAAGCTACTGGTGCATTTTTCAGTCCGAAAGGCATAACTAAGAACTCGAAGTGTCCATAATGAGTTCGAAAGGCAGTTTTTGGTACATCTAGTTCCTTGATTTTTAGTTGATGGTATCCTGATCTGAAATCAATCTTTGAAAACACCGTCGCTCCTTGTAATTGATCTAGCAGATCGTCTATCCGTGGTAACGGATACTTGTTCTTGATAGTGACCTTGTTGAGGTCTCTATAGTCGATACACATTCTCATAGTCCCATCCTTCTTCCTTACAAATAAAACTGGAGCTCCCGATGGTGACGAACTGGGTCGTATGAATCCCTTTGCTAGTAACTCCTCTATCTATACTTTCAATTCCTTTAGTTCCGTTGGAACCATTTGATATGGTGCTTTATGAACCAGTGCCGTAGTAAGTTCCAATTCGATGGCAAACTCTGTCTCACGATCCGGAAGTAGTCCAGGCAATTCCTCTGAGAATATTCGAGGGAAATCTCGCACCACTGGGATTTCTTCAATATTCTTCGATTCTTCTATTACATTTGAGGGCAACAGCAAAAATTCTCTCGCCTCCCCTTTCATACTTTTGATTGCTCTTCTTGCTGTCACAATAGAAGGAACCGAGCTAACCGTTTCTCCCACATAACGCAACTCTGGTTCTCCTGGCAGCTCAAAGGTTATCTCCTTTCTACGACAGTCAATCTTGGCGAAATGCTTGGGTAGCCAGTCCATCCCCAGTATCACGTCAAATCCCAACAGATGGAAAACTATCAAGTTGGCATCCAATCATATCCCAGCAATCTCTAAAGGACAGTTCCTTGCTATCCGCTGGCAACCTATCGTTCTTTCGTCTGGGAGGGTTACCAGTACTTTCTGATCTAAGGGTTATACTTCTAGCTTACACTGTCGCATGCAATTATAGGAGACGAAGGATCTCGTTGCTCCAGAATCAAACAATGCATACACTATGTTACGCCTCAGAATGATCTCTCCTATAAAAATTTTCTATTATTATTAAACTAATAAAAACCTTTTCGTAATTTAAATCAAGACAAGGTCGAATCCTTACCAGTAATGATGCCTGCATTAATGGCCTCCTCATCTTCCATGTCCACTTCTCCCGGGGCGAGGGCATACACTTTGGCTTTCACGGGGGTCTTTGCCTTTTCTCCTGGTAACGTAGTCCCGCTAGCGACCATTTGGGGACAGTCTCGGATCCTATGGCCTTTCTGACTACACCAGAAACAGGCTCCTGTTGCCACCCGACACTCGCCTGGATGTGGTCGTCCACATGTTCTGCAAGGCTGCGAGGACGCTGGTACTCCTGGCCCGCTCATTTTGCCCTTCCCTTTGTCCATAGGAAAAGCAACCCTCTTCTTGCCCGCGTCCTTCCCAGAAGAGTAGGGAAAGTTTCTCTTTCTATTCATTTGTACTTGATTGATCAAGCTCTTTTGCTCTGCCTCAGCAATAGCCGCTACATTCACTAACTCCTGGAAATTTCCAATTCGCAGGCAGGCTAATTGGTTGCGGATTCTTGGCTGCAACCCATCTTGGAACTTCTTCGCTCGCATTTTCTCAGTAGATACCAAGTGAGGAGCGAATCGCGCCATTTCCATGAATTTCGCCGCATACTGGTTTACCATCATGGCCCCTTGTCTTAATGCGACGAATTCCATGGCCTTCTGCTGTTTGATGGATTCAGGGAAAAAGCGGTCGTCAAATTCCGTCTTGAAGCGTTCCCAGGTGGGATTCACATTCTCTCCTAGTTCCTCCCTTAGTAGCTTCCTCTTCGTGTCCCACCACAGTCTCGCTTCTCCTAGCAGCAGGTGTCCCGCATATTGGACCTTCTGGATCTCAGTACACCCGCTGATCTCGAACGTACGTTCAAGGTTCATGATCCATCTATCCGCCTTCATAGCTCCTTCCGTTCCCATGAAATTCGGATATCGGTAGACCAGGAACTTTTCGTAAGTACAGCCCGACGTTCCTCCGCCGGTATGTGGATGGCATCTGCCTTGTTCCATCTAAGTTTTTACTAACTCTGTCATTTGACGGATCGCCTCAGCTATGGCTTGTCCTCCGTCCATCGGGGTATTCTGTGCTTCCCTTCCTTCGGTTCTAGGGGCAGTGATCCGAGGCGTCTCGCCCCTCGTAGGGCTGCTGACATCCTGATCATCTACTTCAGGGGGTGCCCTGGTCCTTGGGGTAGGAGCACGACGTTTTCCTCCCGCCATATTTTCCCCTGAAAGCACAGAATTTACACGTGAGTTACCCAAACTCCAGTATTCTATTCTAACCTTCACAGTACTATCATCACTTTCAACCAGTTTTCCAAAATATTCCAAGCCTAACACTAAAAGATTAAATCCTATACCATGTGATTTCTTTTCCTAGGATTTGTGGTTGTTACCCAGAGACTAAACTGCTCTGATACCACCGCTGTCGACGCCCCAACCCACGTTTGGGATTGCACGTGAATAGAAGTGTCGGGGTCGAACAACACAAGGAAGTTCACCCCTCGTCGTAGCATTCATTTACGTGTTGTTCCTTTTTTTTTTTTTGAAATGTCAAGTAAAGATTATCGCAGCGAAATAAAAAGGCTGAGCCTTCTATAACATACATCACATGGTTAGACTACGGATCCCAAACATAATATTAAACATAGCCAGGATTTAATAATTACATAACTTGTCCAAGAAACCAAAATAGTGCTTCCCACATGCGGGAAGACTTTACCAAAAATAATAATACAGGGCATCAAAATACAGTACGGTTCTTAACATTGCCCATATGTTCATCCGACGGGTTCCTTCTTCACTTTCTTAAGGTTCGGGCCCTAGCGAAGCCGATCCAAATTTAGGCTAGGCCCTACCTCACATATCGCCTTAGAAGGCGTTCCAAAAACACGCCCCAAGTGAAGGGACTCGTCAACCCCTTGTACTAAACAACACCCCGAAGGGTATAGACCAACATAACTGTACATAGTCACCTTCAGTGACTCTACCTCCCACTGACCCGGGCGGTCAAGAGTCACTGGCCCCCTAAGGGCGGCCTCAATCGGACCTTCGAGGGTCCGAGGCGTCATCATCGGGGTCGTACCCATCTGATCCATCCTTACCTGCAAGTACTTCTATCGTTCCCAAGTAGGGAGGATAGTAGGGATATAAAGAGTGGGGTGAGATTTCGAAAGAAATCTCACCAAGTACATCTAAATTTTAACAGAAGCATTTTAAGTATATAGTCAAATGAATAACAAACAAAATTCCTTACATATGCACTAACATGGGACTTATGCTTAGACTGATGCACATGCTCGTGACAAAATTTTATCTTTCTTTTCTTTTTCTCAATTTCCAAAACATACTTGTTCAAAGCGCAAAAGCTCCTTTAATGCATATTCTTTCGAAAACACTTTGTTCAAAAAATTTTCATCTTTTCTTATCTTAGGCGCCACTTATCATATTATATTATATATGGCCCGCAAGCCCTTTTTCTTTTCTTCATGACTTCTTATTTTTGGACACCTCACGGTTCCCCTATGCACCGTGTGCTCCCCGCTAGTTACCGTCACACTCGGCGACCCAGTCAACCTAGGTGAATACGTGTCGATCCCCTTTCGCGCTATTCGTCGCTCGGGGATTTCTCTCCGAGCGACTACTAACTTATCAGATGGTGAGGCTGAGACCAACACCGCTTATAAGGCACCCACTAGCATTAGGTGCGACCACGCTCTAGACACCTATTTGGAGCCATACATGGTCCGCCGACTGTTCTTCGTCGACCCAGGGGTTTTCACTCAATTTAAACACTCCTGAGTGAACAGAGAGTTCCACTAGGACACTTCCCCATCCCAGCCTTTAGGGTTCTTCTAAAACTTTAATTTATTTCTTTCGAAAACATACTTTACTAAAAACATAGGTTTTCGTGCTTATGCATGGGACATGCAACTTTTGACTTTGTGAATGCAATAACTCGAGGCGAACCCGAGTACACACATTTGGTCATTTTTCCTTCGAAACTTTATTCTATAGACTCATACTTATGTGAAAATATATAAACAAATGCATTAGGGGGAAGTGGGGTGCTCGGCATTCACCCCTAGGGTTTGGGCCGAGACCCTACATTGTTTCCCGTTGATGTTTTCTTCTTCCATTGATCTTCCTAATACTATCTAGCCTTAAATCAAAATTTTAAAACAATTTCCTAGCCTTGATAGGGTCAAACCCGAAACCTATATGGCCCTCAAGCTGTGTTTTCTTCTCTTAGCCTTTCAACTAAGGTCCTACTTGAATACTCTAGGTGAAACCAAACCCATACATGTCATTCTCCCAATATACATACTTCTACTTCTTCAAAATATCCAAACATGAATATCAAGTAAATAAGGAATTAAAACTTCAAGACTTTCTCTTTAAGAACTCCTCCAAAAACATAACTCCACAAGCATGCATTTTTATAATCATCAAGCAATAACAACATCAATACCTTCCAAGGTCAATACGACTATTTTCCATCAATGCTTCATACACTTTTCATCCTAGCATGGCATTTCTATATGCATAATAATTACAATAAAAATCAAGATGCTTCTCCAAATATCATATATGCATATGTCCTACGTTCACCAACACTCAAATAACTCAATATCTTCAGGCTTACATACTTTTTCTCATCAAACCATCAAGATCATCATCTCATACTTCTTTAACCAATAAGATTATAGGTTCTACACATGGATCCTAACCAAGATAACATTCCTACTCTCAAATTTTCATCATGGCATTTCTAAGCAAGTAACCAAACAATACGAGCATGTTCAAACATATACACACATTCGAGCACATTCACTTTAAAATATATAGAAATTGCTAAAGGCAAAGTAAGGATATACTTACAAGTCTTCCTAGCTAGCTTATATAACTTCTGAAAATAAAAGAAATACTTAGTTAGATCATGCTAAAAGTTTATCATTTCCAAAAGAAAGGTTTCCCTTTTGAAAGGTATGAACATAAGGTTCTCCTTCATGCTTCTAGGTTTCATTTCAAAATAACTAGGTTACTTACCTCTTCTAGGTTTCTTCTTCTTCCACAAACACTATCTCCTTCTCCTTCTTATCTTGGAGTGTTTAGATGTTTAAGTGGTGAAAAGAAGTGAAACAATGTGGAGAGAAAGGGGAGAGTGCCGTGAGGTGCAAAAATGGGAGATGTGTGTGTGTATCCGAAATGTGCAAGCCAAAAGGTGAGGGAACTAGGCCATTTGGCAAGGCATCTTTGCTGCCTCCTAGGCCACTCATTCCCCTATGTTTGAGTGACTTGTGATGGGCTTGAGAGACCCTTGAGTGACTCCCATCACTTGGTCACTTCAACCCTAATCTATCCTATCCTAGGTTTGGAGATTTGCTCCCCTTCTCCTTTCCTCATGGCCGGCCACACATCCTAGGGTTTAACCCCTTTCCATCACCTCACATCCTCTCTTGTCTCCCTAACAATCCCCTCACATGTCATTCAAATGGATTTGAGAATCCATTTTTGGGAAAACACCCAAAGGGGTTTTCGGATTCCCCATCCCCCATCCGAATCCTCTCCTCATCTCACTCTCCTTTCTATTTTTGTCACATGCTTCTTCCATCAACCAATCGCCTCACACCTCACACAAGCTTGTCATGTCACTCTTACACAAATCTTCATCTAGATTTGGTGGCAAAAGCAAGTCAAACAAGGGGGGAGGGGACTCGGCTAGGCCTATCCGAAACCCTCATCCCTTTCCTTCCACTTTTTGTTCCATCAACTCCCATCTTATGTCACTTCTTCTTGCTCCCTCTTACACACCATGTCTCATCCAATCTTCCACAAATCCTACATGTCCTTTCCATCTAGATTTGGAAAAATTTTAAGTGAGAAAACCCTAAGGCCATTCGGCCAAGCTCCCCACCGAAACCCTCCATTCCTTTCTCATTTCCAAATCTTCTCAAGTCCTTTTCACATCATTTTGCTAGATATGGTAGGATCCTATGTCGACTTATTTAGCAAAATCCTACACCTCACACACTTATCTAGGTAGGAAAAGATGGAAGATTCCACTCATGTCTTTTCCTTTCTTCCTTCAACAAAACAACTAATCAACTAGCTCACCTACTAGCACTTCCTTCTCTCAACTACTAGTCTTGACTCAAATTACTAAACTCTTCCTAGCTTGACATGTGTCACCAAGCTTAGGCTTGAGTTGACTAATGGGCTTCTCTTCATGGACTTATGGGCTTGTCTCTCCCCCACTTAGGCCCAAGCTCATGCCATGGCCCTAAGGCCGTCAAACTCCCAAGTCCATCTCTTAAGGCACTAGCCACCAATTTGCCTAAGTCACTGAGCCATATAAGTATATTTAAATAAAATACGATAATTTTGGGGTCGTCACATATAAATACTAAATAGAGGACGAAACTGAGATTGAAGTAGCAGAACTGAATTTATCATAGTAGGCATTGACTTCATTGATGAATTTCTTTTATTCTAAGTTCTTAATGACTTGATTTTAATTATTTGATGATATTTTAATAATTATGGTAAGTTCAAAAACTCTAATTTACTTGAAAAATTTTCAAGAATCATTTTGCTAAGAACTATAGAAGAAATACTAAGAAAAATAATTTAATATGCATAAGTTGATTAAGGGAAAATTTGATATGCTAAATATGTAAAATTTGGCTTGAGTTGAATAAGTTAAATAATTAAATAAATAAGATTTAATCCCCATTGATCTTCAGCCAGCCTTAGTTTTATAATATTATAACATTTTATTTAATTGTTTAAGTATTATTCATTAAGTTTTGACGTTACAAATTTAAGTGACGTATGTGCATGTATATATGATATATGTTCTTGTGATATGTTTTTATATGTTCTATGAATTATGAAAACATGAAACATGCATGTCATAAGTCTAGGTTTCTACATATATTGTATTTCGTCACATATAGGTGTCGTCATATGTCATGACGTCCATTTTAAGAAAAGTTGATGTTACATGTCGTCATGTAAGTGTCGTCATAGGTCATGACGAGTATTTAAGAAATAAGATAAGAAAACTTTATAAGTGAAAAGATTTAAGAATCAGTCACATCAGAACGGGGACGACGATACGTAATGCCCGTATGACGGATATGATAAGATTCATCACGACGGGGACGTCGATACGTAATGCCCGAACAACTGACGAGAATATAGATATGGCCCAACCAGAGGTAACAATAGTGGATATAGCCTAACCAGGAGTAACAATACTAGATACGGCCTAACCAGGGATAACAATATTGGATATGGCCCAACCATGGATAATAATAGTGGCATGACCCGACCACGGGTAATAATAGTGGCATGGCCCGACCACGGGTAATAATAGTGATATGGCTCAACCACGGATAATAATAGTGATATGGCCCAACCATGGGTAATAATAGTAGATATAAGTGAAGACTTATAAGAACAAGAACTTTAAGATAAGAATGAAAAGTCCATACATGATATGAGTTTGTTTAGGAAGGAAGGACATCAGTGTAAGTCCACATAAAAGATAAGTCTAAGTAATGCATGAGTCACATAAAGTATGCCATAAATGCATACTCTAGCTGTCTGGCTTGTATGTAATTATTTTATAATGTCTATACTTTTATCAAGTTACGTATATACTTACTAAGATTTCCAAGAAAATCTCATTCTTGTATATTTATTTTCTCTTTTGGAATTTTAACTTCACTGTAGGGTTCGATGTCGAGCATAGGCAAGGCCCTAGTTACTCGAGAGACCCGGAGAAACCCTGAGGGGTCCCCAGAGTACTCTCTCTCTGTAGAAGTTTTGACCCAGTTAGTAGTAGTAGGGACTGGCATCGGCATGGAAAAATAGTTTCCTGGAGTGAAGAAGGTGGCTCTAAGTTGAAATTTTGATAAGTTTGTATATAAGAAAATTAACTGGGTTATGCATGTAAGGATAAAATGTTATTGGGATTTTTATGCTACCATGTGATCACTAGAAATTAATTTTTATTCAAAACTTTTCTACTGCGATTTGCATTAAATTTTGATAAGTACAAGGGTGAGTAGTCTAGCATTATTTATATAAACACTTCAATTTGCGTTGAATTTTTAACGTAAATTGGGGGCGTCATAATTTATGTGCTTGGTTCTTGAGTGTTGCATAGGGTTTTTCAAGATACTAATTGCACTTGAATTATCATAGTAATTCAACGCAACAACTGCCAGCCACAATATATTCGACTTCAGTAGTGGATAGGGAGATGTAGTTTTGCTACGTACTCATCCATGCTACCAAATTGCTACCAACATAAAAGCAACTGCCGGTAGTGCTTTTTCTGTCATCAACATTGCCAGTCCAATTAGCATTAGAATAGCTAACTAGACTCAGATTCGAGTCTTTTGAATACCATATGCCTTAGTTAATAGTAGCACTCAGGTATTTCAAGATTTTTTTTACTGTTGTGAGATGTAATTCTTTAGAATTAGCTTGAAATCGTGCACACACACCTACACTAAAAGCAATGTCAGATCTGCTAGCAGTAATATAGAGAAGACTCCCTATCATACTTCTATACAGAGTAGGATTAATGCTCTTACCTGTGGAATCCAAACAGATTTTAACAGAGGTGCTCATTGAAGTGCGAGCATGAGTCTTTTCTTCCATGCCAAATCTATTAACAAGATCTTTAGCATATTTGAAATGTGAAATAAAAATTCCTTCTTTGGTTTGTTGAATTTGATTCCCAAGGAAGAAATTTAATTCCTTAATCATACTCATTTCAATATACTTTTTCATTTCTTTTGAAAAATCATGAGAAAGTTTGTCACGAGTAGAACCGAACACTATGTCATCTACATAGATTTGAGCAATGAAAAGATGCTTATCAGATTTTCTTAAGAAAAGAGTTCGGTCAGTTTGACCTCTTATGAATTTATCGTGAAGCAAATATTTTGTTAATATCTTATACCAGGCTCGAGGTGCTTGCTCCAAACCATAAAGATCTTTCTTCAACCTAAAAATATGGTTAGGAAACAAATGATTAGTAAATCCTTTTAGTTGGTCTAGATATACTTCTTCATTAAGTATGCATTTAAAAAAGCACTTTTGACATCGATCTGATAAAGCTTAAAATTTAAAAGGCTTGCTATTACTAGTAATATGCAAACAGATTCCAAACGAGCTATTGGTATAAAGGTCTCCTCAAAGTCAATTCCTTCAAGTTGTGTGTAATCTTGTGCTACCAGCTTGGCCTTGTTTCAAACAATAGTTCCATGTTCATCCGACTTGTTTTTGAAAATTCACTTTGTTCCGATGATGTTGTGATTGTCAAGTCTTGGAACTACCTCCTATACTTCATTCTGAGTGAGCTGGTGCAATTCCTCATGCATAGCATTGACCCGACTTTCATCTTGTAAGGCTTCTTCCATATTCTTGGGTTCAACCTGAGACAAATAACAAACATATGAGACTTGATTCAAAGCACATTTTCTTAGTCTCATACTTACATCCAATTCTCCAAAAATATTTTCCTTTCGATGATTGTGGCTAATCCTTGTAGAGGGCTTTTTTTATGGTGTGAAACTGAGCTTGGTGTAGCAGGCTCTACTAGATTTGTGTCATCTTGATCAGTTGAGTTTTCTTCAACCTACCCAATAAAGTTGTCAAGTTCCTTCTTGGTCATCTCCTTAGAGTTGTCGTCTACAATTATATTGACTAAGTCCATCATAGTTTGAGTCCATAGATTGTAAATTCTATGCGCCTTGCTGTTTGATGAGTATCTAAGAAAGATGCCTTCATCATTCTTGTACCAAACTCGTGGGCATTCTCTTTGTCTCTCAGAATATAGCTAGTACTTTTGAACACCTTAAAGTATTTTATTGTGGGTTTCTTTCCATTCCATAAGTCATAGGGTGTGAGTTTGATATTTGGACTAAAAAGTACACGGTTCAAGATGTGTCCAGTAGTATTGACAGTTTCTCCCCAGAAGTTAACGCCAACTTTTTGCTACTCAGCATGGTGTGAGCCATCTCTTGTATTGTTCTATTTTTTCTTTCCATAATTCCATTTTGTTGTGAAGTGATTGGGGCTGAGAACTCTTGATATATCCCATGTTCATCACAAAAAGAAGAGAAATTAGAACTTTCAAATTCTCTACCATGATCAATACGAATACGAGAGATAGAGAAATCATTCTCTATTTGTAACCGTCTGAACAGTTTCTTAACGAGGTCGAAGGTTTCTGTTTTATCTCTTAACAAAATGATACACGCGTATCTTGAGTAGTCATTCACGATGACCATTATGTATTTCTTTTCGCCGAGACTCTCATTCTAAGTGGACCCATCAAATCCATGTGCAACAACTCGAGTGGTCTTGAGGTCAAAATATCAACTATCTTTTTGTGATGTGCCTTGGTCTGCTTCCTTTCCTAACAAGCTCCGCACACCATCTTCTTATTTTTAAAACTCTGGGCAATCCACGTACAGCTTCTTTCTTAGAGATCTTTTGCATGTCTTTGTAGTTGATATGGCCTAAACGGTGGAACCGCAACTTAGTTTCATCCAACTCCACTTTGTGACAAAGCATAGTATTCATAAGAGAGACTCCGTAGCAATTGTCAGCAGTTTTGGTTCTCTCAAGATCCACTTTCCAGCACTATTGTAGACATTGAGGTCATTAACAAAAGGAACATTATGAAGAATAGGTAAACCAGGAAGATCTACACTTCCCTTTCCTTCCACCGTAGTTGTACTTCCATCACTGAAAGTTATGGATCTTCTACTAGTAGGCTCAATCTTCTTGAATAGCTCTTTGTCCCCTGACATATGTCTAGACCAGGCACTATCCAAATACCACTTGCTAGTATCTATAGCTTTGAGTGTTGTATGTGCTACTACACATATGGCCTTATCCTTTTTTATCCACTTGGTTTTAGCATTTGCATCATTCATGCTTTTAGGAAGACAAAGTTCGGCTAATTCACCAAGTTTCTTACCTAGAGTGTTTATTTGATTGCTCAGTTTGTCTACCTTAAATTCTAGGTTTCTATCCTTGCTAGGAGGCTTATTTATTTTTTCCTTTTTCTTTCTCGTTTCTAAGTCTAAAGCAAGTTGTCCTAGTATGTCCAATTAATCCACAAAAATGACAAGTAGGGACAAACTTACTTTTAGACTTACCTGGAGGAATCATTGTTGACTTGCCTTTGTTTACAGGTTTCTTTGGGATATTTTCTACATTACTTCTATTAACAAAGGTGACACCTTTGGATGTAGAGGTAGTGGATGTATTACGATATGGTTCTTTGGAAGTTTTGTATCCCAACCCTTTCCAGCACCTCTCTCTATGCACACAGCCTTGTCACTTCTAATTCTGTCAACTTTAGTGTCTCCACCAAATTCTTCTACTCATGCTCTATGGTGGTCAGGTTTTTGTACAACTTTTTATTTACTTTTTGAGTTTTCAAAAATTCTTCACACAAATCCTCGTATGCTTTCTACACACTTAATTCATGATCAGCAATTTCTGTTCCAACATTAGAATCAGTATCACAAACCAACACACTGTTGTCCACACATTGTTTACTTATGGCAGTGCAATCAATGATAGAAGTAGAATAAGCAACAAAAGCAGTTTCATTATCAGAGGGTGTTTATGAACTTTCAAAGTCAAAATCATCACCAAGTGTAGTATTCAAAACTTTTGCCTTTCTTTTAAAGTTTGGACATTCCATTCTTATGTGACCAAAATTGGAACATTCATGACATTAGACTTTATCCGTGGAGTTAGTTTTGTCTTCATTCCACTTTTCATATTCATTTTTTTTAGTGAAATTCTTACATTTTTTCTTCTTTCTAGAATTATTTTTATTGAACATGAATTTTTTTAATTTTCTAGCCACAACAGCTAAGTCATTATTACACAAATCTTCATCATCAAAATAATTTGTTTCCTTAACAGTTTTTGGAGCGATAGACTTACCTTTTTTCTGTTGTGGGAGGGTAGATTCATAAGTTTGTAGACAACCTACCTATTCTTCTACCTGAAATTTGTATAAGTCTTTGCTTTTTTCTATGGCCATCACCTTTGGTCGAAATCTCTCAGGTAGAGATCTAGGATCTTTCTCACAACTCGTGTCTCTTCCACCTTCTCTTCGAGATTGAACCTGGAATTAACAACATCATTCAGTTTAGCATAAAACTCATTAAATGTCTCATCTTCCAACATTCTTATCTCCTCAAATTTTGAGGTCAATATTTGTAATTTGGGACTTTTCATCATTTTGGTCCCTTCATGTGTGGTTTCCAAAATATCCTAAGCATACTTGGCTTTTTCACACATGGAAATTCTCTTGAATTCATCTAAAGAAACTGCCATAAAATGGCATTTAGATCTTTGTTGTTCCAATTACGGCTGTCTCCACGACTTGCCAAACTTTCTCATCAAGTGACTTTAGAAGCGCTCTCATCCTTACCTTCTAATAGGCATAGTTATCACCATCGAATTGTGGCGGGGATGATAGTGTCACCATGATCTCCATGGGAAAAAGGCATAGTTAATACTAAACAAAAGCTATTAGCACCAATTAGTAACCAATTAGCATTAGCACAAAAATCTAGTTACGAAGGAAAACTCCTTGAAGAACTCCTCAAAGATAAAACTCTACGAGGCAACCAAATACAGGGAAATCAATTTTATTGATTGAGATGTTTACAAGTAAAACAATTACAAAACTTTGTAACTTAACCCGTTTATCCAAAACACGTGACCCACATGTCTTCTACCACAGTAGGTAGCTAGAACCTCGGACGATCTTTAATTTTTGTCTTTCTTTCTAGAACCTCCAATGGTTGATTACGAGCATGACAACTCCCCCTTAGAGTATGGTTGTCATAACTCGGATTTTTAAATATCCATTTAATTTTCATATGTGGCATGATTATTGAAGGTTGATCAAATAAGAAATAAGAAATAAGTATAATAAAGAAAAGACTTATAAATGTATGTCGGAAGGTTAGGAGTAGGATTGGGTACAATGGTGTAAGGCTGTTCATCCAGGCCGGGTACAACCCGGCTCGGTTTAAAATTTTATTTATTTTATAATATTTTTCAATTCTTTTAAAAAAATGTTTAAGAAAATTTCGAACCCGGATTCTCAAATCCGGAAACTGGATGAACACCCCTACAATGGTGGCTTGTTTTATGTGGAAAAAGTGTCTAACCTGAGATCTCGCTCGACTCTTGCTTGATGTCTGGCCGGAGCGAGATACATGGAGAGATTTGACGTCTTTTGATAAAATAACCATAACTTACTCATTTGATATCAGATGTGAGTGATTCAAAAGGCTATAGAAAGCTAAGAGAAATATATACAACTTTTATGTTTTAATTTTTAAGAGATGTAGATTTAATCAAATACAAAATTGAGATTGAAGTAGCAGATCTGGATTGGAGATAGATAAGTATTGACTTTGAAGTTGACTAAGGACTTTGGATAAGATTAAGTATTTGGATTATTGTCTCAATTAGCCTAATATTTGGACAAGTGTGTATTTATATGGAAAATGAGGAGATTTTATCTAGGAAATTTCATGTGAAACAAGATGGAATATCTACCAAACACTTGGTGTGCCCGAATTGGTGTTTTCGGGCTTATCTGTCGAGTTTTAGTAGCAAAATCATGCTTTGGTCATATGATGTCCAAGTGAGGTTATTTTAATTTTAATAGAATAATAAGAGATAGATCTAAAACTTTTATGTTATGAGTTTTTGAATATTTGGACTAAATCGATGACTTATTCTGGAAACAAGTGGACAGTTCTGGTTTGAGCTCAAATGAAACTTGAGTTAGAAGAAATAGATCAAATTGGGACATGTAACGAAAATTGTGATTGGATATCAATTCTTCTAAGGTCTTGACATGTGTAGGAGTATGTGGCATGAGGATAAGAAGTAATCTAGAAGCTTTAGTTGACCCAAAGACATGATGTAACATGATGTAACATGAGAGGAAGAAATCTATCTGAATTTGTCCAAATCTAACTAAGTGAGTTACAAACCAAAGTTATCCCAACCAAATCTCAAAATGGTCTTCTAGAACATGTCAAGTGGTGTCTTAAAAAGTGTAACAAGTGACAAAATTGGATAGGAGAGGGGTTGAGAGGCATGGCATACCAGATGAAAGTTGGAATGACTTGGTTCATGCATGGTTAGGTGAGTGCCACCTCATGCCTTATCTCCTTAGCTATCTTCTCAACCATTGATCAATTTTGGCTGCTAAAATATCTCATTTTTAACTATTGGATGATGATATTTATTGCAAGGCTTAGGATCTTGGAGGATTAGAGGTAATCATTTGATTTTAGGAGGTATGACACCTCATCTCCCAAACGAAGATATAACCGGTTGCCTATAGCCATCCTTTCTTTTCCTTTTCCGCTAAAGGGTCGACCACCCTCCTATATATATGGTTTGGTCTTATAACCCTCTTTGGAAGGTAGAACACACATCCACTTGAAGAGAAAACCAAAGAAAAAGCCTCTCTAAACCATTGAACATCCAAACATCACCTAAGTGAGCTAATTGTGTGATCCTGAAGAATTATTGTAAGAGCTTGGTTCTATCATCAATACAAGCTTTTGAGAAATTTTTAAGTGCATATATTAACTTAATCTTGGCATAAAATGAGTGGTTTGGTGATTAGATCATGTTTGATATTCATTTGAGCTTAATCTTAGTTTATGTGTTAAATTGAAGCCTATTGAGTTTTGGAGTGGTTTTTGCTATGATAAAATGTTAGAAAAATTATGAGACCTTAGGAATATATTCTATGATGTTATATGAAGAATATTATGTGAAAATATGATGTCTTGATTTGGAAAAAAATGATAGATCAACCCTAGTAACTTTCGGATTTAAGAGGGGTTATGTTGGCAGATTTAATATCTTATGATAAATTGGTCATAACTTGTTAGTATAATATCGAAATTGAATGATTCAAGAGTCTATGGAAAGATAAGATAGATATCTACAAATTTGGTGTTTTAATCTTTAAAAGATAAGAACTCTATAGAGGGCGAAATTGAGATTTAATGGCAGAATAGAGTATGTGAGGACTTCAAAAAGGTGTTCTTCTTATATTCTAAACTCTTAATAAATTATAAGAACATAGATTTATGTTTTAATAAGTAAAAATAATGTGTATGTAAAAAGATTGCATGTTTTAGATTGAAAAACCCTTTGAGCCGTGATCTCGCTCGACCTTCACTCGACCCATGGATCGAGCGAAGAACAATTGTAAACCCTCGCTTGACTATCGCTAGATGTTTGGCTCGAGTGAAGTGCAGCCCAAGACTTTGCTCGACACTCGCTCGATGTCTTTCTTGAGCGAGTTCTAACCTAAGAACTCGCTTGAATCTCGCTCGATATTTTGCTCGAGCGAGATACCCAGTTTGCTTGATGTTTGCTTGATACTCTGCTCGAGCGAGTTCCAACTCGAGACTTCGCTCGATTCTTGCTCTATACCTCGCTCGAGCGAGATACTCTGTTTGCTTAAATTCAAGACTTTTACTTGGATAAAAGTTGATGTTTTAATAAAGAAAAATTATATATGTTATTTAAGGGTATAATTCGTATGCTAATTGTTATAGAACCGAGTTTGTCTTAATAGGCATTGATTTTATGAATTGATGTAATGTAAATGTATGTCCATGTGACTTATGCTATTGTGAAATATTCTCAATGTTATAAGGCTCATATGGATATAAAATATGCATGTCATAAGTCTAAGTTTATGCGTATGTTGCATTACGTCACATATATGTTTCATGAAGTATGTTTTAAGAAAATACGTTAAGAAAACGTAACAAGTAGAAAGATTAATATGTCAGTCACGTCATGACAGGGACCAACGATATGCCTGTATGATTGACGTGCCAACAGGGACCTAAGCCTGTCGAGTATTTGACATGCCGATAGGGACCTAAGTCTGTCGAGTATTTGAAAACCGGCAGGGACCTAAGCCTGTCAAGTATTTGACAACCAATAGGGACCTAAGCCTATCAAGGATATGAAAACCGGCAGGAACCTAAGCCTGTCGAGGATATGAAAGCCGGCAGGGACCTAAACCTGTCGATGATACGAAATAAGAACTATTCGATGGAGACGCTTGTCGATGATACGAAATAAGTAAGACTCACAATGTTACGAAAGAAAAGAAATAAGAGTTTAAGTATGATAGAATGGATCCATGAAGAACATAAATCTAAGTCATGCATGAGTCTCATAAAGCATTTTTATAAGATATATGTCTCTGAGCATTGACATGTATGATAAGTTCTTATGTCATCTATGCCATATTTTGTTGACTGTATATTTATTGAGATTTCTTGAAAATCTCACTCTTTTATATTTTATCTATCATTCCTTATGGAATGATATATGGTGTTGCAGGAGTAAATAAATTGTGATGAGACTTAGACATTGCAGGAGATTCTGAGGAGCCCCAAGGGTCCTACAGAATACTCATGTCCTAAGGGAATGATCTTACGTATGGAATCAAGTGGAATATCAAGAGTATCACAAAGCAGGAAGATATATTTGTTAGAAGAAAACTAACTGGGTTATGTAAGTTCTGGATACGATATGTTATGATGAATGAAAAGTTATGAAGAATATAGTTTTAATATGCCATGTGATCTATTTATGCAAGAGTTAGATCTCTTCGCATATATGGAAGATTTACCTCTTTCCGTTGCGTTTTGCATTGCACTTAATTAGTAAGTTTAGGTGTATACTCTAAGAAAAAAAAAATCGGGGCGTTACAATGGTCTCACTCAATCCCACGGATTGAGCTTCCTGAAAAATCTCTCAATCAAGGAATTTCTTCCACATGATCTCTTGAAGTTATATCTAGATCTTCAAGCTCTCAATGCTTGTGAATATGTGCTATTGCAGTGTTTATTAAAACCCTTAGCCGACTCCTCCTTAAATAGGCAATGCAGTGGTTGATTTGGAGAAAGACTCTGCTGACAGGTTTATCCAAACTCCCAGTCTGATACGTTGCTAACGACTTGCAAACATCTCAGACTGGATTATTTCTTCTAGATTCCTTCGAGTTCAAATCACCTTCATTTTCTTCAATAAAGCTTACATCTTTATCTCTTCAACTAACTCTAAGACTCAAAACATATCAAGGACTCTTGTAGACTTTTATCTTATAATTTAAATAAAGTTTGATAAGAGTTATAACTCAAACACTCATCCTTCTTGGATAACTTTTATTCAAATACTTATCATTATCAGATGCATATCTAGAATCCTATTAAAATTATATTCATCCATAATTCAAATTTAAACCAAACTCATATAATTCTAGCCAAACTTAAATTATATTTACAGTGATAATATGTTGTAGTATATTATAATTATATTTAGACTATAGTGATATATTATAATATATAATATAATGGTATATTATAGTATATTATAATATATAGTGATATTTTATTAATATAACTACTGATACTATCGACCATAGTGGTAACATATAGTTACTTACATAGGTTTTGAGGATTTAATATTATTTTAATTAGTAATTTAACGTATAATACAAGATTATTATATATATAATTAAATATATTAGACATAGAAATTATATATAATATAAAGAATCATATAAAAATATTTTATATAATATAAAAAGTTAAAATATATATTTATATGGCGAGTCTGGGGTATTAGGATTAAAAAAAAAAAATGAAACATGACCGATTTTGATTGATTTTAGAATAAATAGAACTGGTACCCAATCGAACCGATTTAGAACCAAACCGAACTCACTGATTTGACCTAGTTTATAGTTTCACTAGTTTGTTTTCTCAACCCCAAATAAAGCTAGCTCTTCTAATCAAGAAGATTGGCTATTGCAATGACTTCACCATGCCTTGTGAGAGTGTTTTATTTGAAAAAGCATAAAGAAACAGTATATGAACACATTTGACCATGCCTCTGCAATCACTAGTACTGATTGAGACTTATTATCACATAGTTGGCTACATGTAGGCCAGTTTAGACAGACGTACAAAAGCATAAATTACACCATCAAGTGCTAGAGGTAGATATCTATGAGAGATTTCCGATTGAAAATCGATCAACAATACTCATTCAAGAGAAATATAAAAGCCATAATTAAGCATAGGCATCAGGGCTTTGGAGCAGGTAGGCTTCCGCAACTTTGTACATGCCATAGGCCTTTTCCTTGCCAGCCTTGATTTCCTCTTCCATGATCACATGGTCACCCTTGGTATGATAGTTTGTTGTCATCTTACTGTTACTACCATCCTCTGGTGTTGGCTCAAACTAGACCTCATGAACGATGAATTCCAGCTTATCCTCCAACGCATCACCTCTGATCATTGTGTACTTGTAGTAGTAGCTCTCTTCATTCATCTCATCAATTCGGTTCTTAATGGACTTGATAGGGCCACCTGCATCATCATGATCATCATCAAGAATATTCATCTTTTTTATCCTTAATTCAATAAAATAATTATCGGTCGACTAATATTATAGGGATGCAAGAGTAATATTAATGTTTAATGATAGGGATGCAAGAGTAATATTATATATTTATCAGCTGGCTTGCTTATTAATTAATACCTTTAGCGAAATTGACTTGCCTGATGCTGCCGGGCCCTCCATTGCCTTGAATGAAATCAATGCTCTGGATAGCTTGTGGCATGAGTTTTGGGATGAGGTGTTGAGAATCAAGGACCAAGGCTTTGAACAACCTGGATGCAGGGATTGGGGAAGTTGAGTCATCTGTATAAGTTATTATACCCGTGACATGATAGTGAAAGTAGAAGGGCTTGCTCTCGAATATAGTATTTTTAAAAATATTTTAAGGAGCTAGTATGCTATTAAAAGTTTTGTTTACAAAACGCACCAGATACAAATATTTTTATAATAATAAAACAACTTATATAAAATTTAGAGAGAGTCAGCGGAAACATTTATAAAAAAAAAAATATTGAAATCTCAATTGTCTACGAAATCTCATTAACTAAGAATCATAAAATTACAACTAATACATTGTCTAGGCATCTGTATTGCCTCTCTGTCCTATCAGCTGTGCATCCTCATTAATTGGGATGGTTTTTTAAAAGAAACATAGAAAACATAAAAATAAAAATAAAATGAGTCAAAAACTCAATAAGCAATACATCATACGGTAAAAATAATAATCATTAATTTTCATGAATACTCATAGACACATACATAATAACAAGAACATAATCTCCTTTTTCCTAAATGTTGAATATGAGTTTTTCATAAATACTGAAAACATGAACTGTGAACTTTTCATAAATCATGTGTTTTTCGTAAAAATATGAAATTGCTTATTATATTATATTATATCATATCTTATCATATCATAGGCCATTACCCATTGTTAACCCTTGTGAGTTAGCGTTAGCGAATCTAAAAAAATTATAATTCTACCCATAGCCGTAGGTCGTGAAATCCACACATAAGGAAAATATACTAGGTGCACTACCAGCATGTACGACCTGGCAATGCAATATGCTCATATATAGGTACTGACTTTATATCATATAGGCCGCTTACATATCTTATTATACTTGCATATGTATCATAACATAAATTTTAAAAGAAATCACACACTTTTCATAATATGTCGTGATGCATGCTTACTCATATGAATTCATGATCTTTATAAATAATTTTATGCATACTCTCACATAAAATCATGATTTTTCATAAATAATTTTAATGCATATAACATGAGATTTCATAATATCTTAATGTGTAAACTTTTCATAAATCATGCATGATTTTTCATGATTTGGATACATAAAAAGGGGTTTCCAAATTATGGCAATACATACATAATATTTTTATAAAACATGTTTACCGTGCATGCATGAATAGTTTAACATGCTACTTATCTCTTTAGTGTTACGCCGTGGTTTCATCTTGTGACTCGTAAACTATACAAGACATTAATCGTTGCTAATTTTTCTAAAAACGTATTGTAACATTCTAATTACATAAAGTCATAACAAATAAATACTTTACTAAAATATTAAAATATAGTTTTAAAATTCCTAAAATTTATGCAAGGGTCCAAAATATTTTATTTAAGAAAACTAGGCTTAATATATATGAAAGAAAAATACTAGTTTGAAATTGGCTTAAAGCTTGAGGACCCGCTCAATGTTTTAGTAAGAAAACAAAAACATAAGGACTTTGAGAAAGAAAACAAGGGGCGTGGCAAAAGGATTAAAATGGCATTTTGAGAATTCATCCTAAAAGGCATGGTTATTTTGGAAAAGGTGAAACAAAGCAATTTAAAAGAACACAGGTATCAAACGGCTGAAACAAAACATGTAAAAGAATAAAAACAGAGGAGCTCGAGAGAGGGGTCGCGCAATGCATATCGAGAAGAGAAAACATGAAGGCTAGGTGCAACGGCTGCACAAGGGTGGTCGGAGATTTCTGAGGTGCTTTTCGGCGAGGTGGTGCTCTTGGTTTATGGCTCTCGGTTAGGAGGAGAAACTCCTCTGTTTCGGTGGCTAAAAACAGGGCTTCTCCTATGAGTTTTCGATGGCTAGCGATGGTGGCTGAAGTGTGGCGTTTCACTGAGCGTTGGCTGTGCTATGCAGTTGGCTTCTCGGTGGAGGTTTTACGTGGCGATGGAGGGGTTGGATGCTATGGTGATTGTCGTGGAGGCGACGTGAGGCTTTGTTTTCTCAGGTTAGGTACTACGGCAGTGGAGAGATCCTGAGTTTGAGGGAAATATATATACATATATATATATATATATATATATATATATATATATAGATGAAGGGAACCCAAAAAAAAAAAGAGTCATGCATGGGGACGAAGGGGCAGTGGAAAAAAGGATGTGTTGGGGGAGTCCGTGAGGTTGTTGCATTGAAGTAGTTGTTCGTGGTTGGCAATGTGGGGGCTGGTTTTTGAGATGGACGAGATGAGGGCTAGAAGGAGATGTGGGTTTCTCAAGCATGCATGTATTTATAGATTTCTAAGAGACCCTAAAGCAAGAGATGTGCATGGCTTGAAGTGGGAATAGAAAAGGAGTCGATGTGATGATTGAAAGGATGAGGATTTCTGAGATATGTTTGAGTTGGTTTTGAAATAGGATAATAATCGAGAGGTTTGAGGTGTTTGAAGTTCAAATAAAAATGTAAATAGTTCTATTTATAATAGAATACCAGCATAAAACATAACTGATAAAATGGTCACAATAATAATAATGATAAAAATAATAATTTTTTTTTAACTGGGGCCAGGATGTTACACTTCTGGAATCTTAAGGTAGATGAATTTTAATTACAAGTATAAAGCTTGATCTAACTTCAACTATTTGGTAAGGAAAATGTAGGATGAAAAGGGCTTATTTATAGGTCGAATTCATGATAAATAGTATTAATAGTACTCTTTCTTTTTTAGCAAATAAGAACTAATATTGAGAAAAAGAGTCATTACAAGAGAAACCTAACAAACTGATACAAACTATTACAAGCAAATATAAACTATTACTAACGCTAACTTTTACAAAGTACAGGTTGGTCTTTCCCACTATGAAAATCCAGAAGGCATGGAGGGATAGGTATATTGCCGAGATCTTGCGCAAAATCTGCTTGCACCAGGTTATGCTTACATCGATGTTTGAATCGATAAATTTTCCTCTCTTGGCAAGATTTGAATTCCTTAGGTAATGCCTAATATCATTGACAATGGGGTCCAGGATCCAATCTTGAATAGGGGAGGACACGGTGATAACATGAATAACCACTTCGTAATCACCTTTCAGGATTATGTGTTCGATGTTCAACTGCAAAGTTGCTTTGATTGCCATTAGAGGTACTGAGGCTTCTCCTAAATTCGGACTAAAACTTTGAATACAGCCTGTTCTGGCAATGAATGCTACTCCATTGATCTCCCTTCCAATTGAAGCAATAAAACTAAACTGGCTCCTAACTACTACATCAAAGGAAAAAATCTTGGTATCTAAATGAGTGATCAAATCTGGGTGATCGGTGGCATTGACTGGTTTATGGTTCTGGATAGCAAACCAGGCACTCATGTGTTCATTGAAACGTTTGATGGCGGCTTTAATGAGAGTAGAAGGGGAGGTTTAAGTCTGGTCATGATGAGTTTGTTTCTAGTGAACTAAATGGAATCCATGACAATTACAGCAAAGATTTGGAAGTTCTGTTGTGCATCCTTAGGAATTTTTAAAAAGGAGCTGGGATTGAGAATGTTATTGATCTTGTCAGCAATTGATTGTCTAGCAAATAGAGAAATATCAATAGGCCACATGGAACATCGCCACAAAATTTTGGATTACAGGCAATTGGGAAATAGGTGGGGAACACTATAAGAAAAACAGGTTTTTGAGGCCAGATATATGCTACGAACATGACTATTTAAAATAGTACTGTTTTCGTCCCAAATAGTCATGGTCGTAGCATATGATTGGCCTCAAAAGTCTGTTTTTCTTGTGATGGAAGGTCTTCGGGTTCTGTTTGGCAGAATGGGTATCTAATTTGGTCCTCTTCCACTCGGATGGTTTCATGGATTTTTGCTCTTGTTGGAAGGATGTTATAGGAAATTTTCCAAATGAAAAGTCTCAAACTATCTAGCATTTTCATTTTCCATAGTTTTTTACAATTGATGGTGTTGACTGTAATAGTAGGGTGATTATGAGTTTTGACTAAAGTAGCATAAGCAAATTTGACAAAAAATATACTAAAAGAGTGGTGAAGCTATTTGACCTTGTCGAGAGTAGATTGGAAATGTTGAGTTTCCAGGGAGATTTTTTGAATTTCTCTAATAGTAATATCAGAGAAAAGGGCATGTAGGAGAATTGTATTCTATCTTTTAGGTTCTTCCAAAGTAAGCTTAGAGACAGTCAAAGAGTGGCCAATAAAGGGATGATCAGGGTTTGGCTGAGGTTTGAAGGATGGCATAGAAGGAATCCAATGATTAGTTCAAATTTAAGTAGTAGAACCATTATTAATCTCGAAGCAATAGCTGGAGTTGATGAAGTAGCGATTATGGACAAGAGATTTCCAAAATCAAGAGTCGATAGATTTTGGATTGACATTGTTGAAGGAGTTCTCGATGAGATATTTTTTCGATAAGACCTCACTCCAGAGACTTTGAGTTCCAATGATGAAGGGCCGGACAAATTTGAAGAGGAGTGCGAAATTGAAAAGATTAATTTGTTTGAGACCAAGACCTCCCATGGATTTGGGGAGGCAGTTATTTGTTGGAGTCATAAATGCCCCACCAAAACCAACGAAACAGTGTAGAGATGATGAGTGATAGATTTTGAGAAAGAGATGATTGCTATAGCGTAGCTAGGAATTACACTCACAATAGGTCTAATGAAGATAGTCCTAGCAGCTTGAGAAAGAATTTTTTATTTCGACCCTCGAACTTTGTTATGAATGCGCTCCAAAAGATTTTGGAAGAAAACCTTTGTATCCACTCCCCTAGACAGAGGAAGACCAAGATATTTATTAGAGGGAGGAACATTAAAAAATTGAGTATAGACTTGATGGAATCTCTGGATCCGGGAGGAGTGTTTTGGCTGAAATGAATGGAGAATTTCCTTTGATTGATTGTTTGACCAGACCAAGAGCTATAAGAGTTGAGACAATTTGAGAAAGCTTGAGTCGTGTGATAAGAGGCTGACCCAAAGAGAAAGAGATCATCCGTAAACAACAGGTGGGTGATAGAAGGACTCACTTCGGCAAGTTTGATCCCCTTAAGGTGATGAAGATTTTCTTGATTGAGAATGAGACTAGATAGAACTTTGCTACCTAGTATGAAGAGGAAGAGAGATAGGGGTCCTCCTTTCTCAAACCTCCGAAAGGACTAAAGAAGCCCCAGGGAGACCCATTAATAACAATAGAGTAGGAGATGGTGGTCATGCACTCCTTTATTCAATTAATCCACTTCTCATGGAAACTAGCATGGTGAAAAATGGAGAGGATGAAAGACCATTCCATAGAATCAAATACTTCTGCCATATCAATCTTGATGGCCATAAGACCAAGATTACCTCTCTTCTGCTTCATATGATGAAAAATTTCCTTAGCCAAAATGGTGTTTTCCTGAATAGTTCTATCCAAGAAGGAAAGTAAATTGGTAGGGAAAGATAATTTTATAGCAAACATTGGAAAGACTAATGGGGCGGAACTAATGAACCTCATCAAGATTATCAACTTTGTGAATGAGGACAATATTGGTATGATTAAGTTCCTTGAGGAGATGCCCACTAATGAAAAAATCTTGAATGGCAGCAATAAGATTGTTCTTGATAATGTCCCAATAGGTCATGTAGAAGAGACCAGTGAAACCATCCGATCCCGAGACCTTAGCAGGGCAAAGTTGGTGAACAATATTAGTAATCTCCTCAATCAAAGGAATAGAGTACAAAAAATCATTGTCTAAATTTAAGATCTTGGTGGGAAAGATGTTTTCCGAAAAAACGGCTTGGGGAGGGTTAGAGGTTGAAAACATTTGTTTAATAGTAATACTCTTGCTCCTGAATTTGTTTGCTTTTGGTTATAGGGTAATGATCAAGAGTTCTTCTACAGCCACAAACGGTTATTCCCAATTCTCAATCCCGCATGACCTGTAATAATATGTTGGTCAATTTCTCAAAGTTTTTTTGAAAAAGGTGCAAATTTTTGGTCCATTATGCTTAGGGAAATTTTGATATTTCTCTCCACTAAGTTATATAGCGTGATATACCGTTCGAAGGTCTGTTAATGGTGACATTAATTTTTTTTTTCCATTCTTCTTTTCTTGAATTTCAAAAGAAGGGACTTTTGAGGGATCTTGATGGTCCCTTTTTTTTTTTACTGTTACTCCTAACTTTAAAACCATCTTTCACTTCCTAATAATAGCTTTGGTTATTGTGTTTGGGGGCACTCGTATAGCCATGGAAATCGATTATAGACGTTCTGTGACTTCTATCAAATGAAGATCACCGCCTGTGGTCAGACTTGACCCTCTTGGATTATAGGTCAAGATGAATAGCACTTGAAGAAGAGATGAAGGCAACAGGTTTTTTGGAAGAGATGAACAAGAACGGCACTTTGGAAATTCGCATGATGAAGGTGAAAGGTCAAATCTGATTTGGAGAGGAAAGCAACCTTTTTTTAATTTTAAATAAATGCCACGTGAGCATCACACCTCATACGGGAATGTTAATCGGGGGGAGTGGGAGTAGCATTTCTCAATGATCAATGCCGGAAAAACTCCATTTCATTAGTAATGTGGGCAATGATATGGGGCCCCTTTGCACTACCATATTTATAACTTTATTTTTTTTTTCAAAAATGATAAAATAAGATATACAAATAAATAATATATACTTTTTTTGTATTTTTTTTTTAAAATTTAAAAAGCCCATGAGAGCGCAAAAGGTCCCAAAACATTTCTCTAATAATATATAATATATTGGGGCGCCATTCTCAAATTAAGATCAGAGACATCTATATATATTATATGCACTTCCAATCTCCTTGACCATCTTAACTGCATGCACTATGTTCGTACATAAACAGATCGACACTACAACATATTTGCCTTTTTGCTACCAAATTTTTTCCAGCAACATAAAACTTGCCACAAATACTTACTTTTATCTACAAAATTAATGGGTCAAAAATAAATTAATAAAACCGTCACTAAAAGTCCCTTTTTTCTACCAAAATATGTTTCTGCAAATACTTTTGACATAAAAAGTAAATTTCAACCATATTCCAATTATTTTACCATAAAATTCAGTTGCCGGTAATAACATTCAGTGTAATTTAATTATTTGCTACTAAAAACTTCAAAATATCCACCATCTATTATTTAGGTTATTTTTCTTTTTCAATTTTGCTACATTGACCGCTTTTGTTTAACTTTTGTTCCCTTTTTATTTTTATTTATTGAAAGACTCCGTGGAGTGCTCGAGAGAGCGAGAGAGCGTGGGAGATGAAGGGCTTCGGCTCACGGCTGGGTTATGGATGAGCAGGGGTAGGTCGCCGGTGAGTGGGGGACACGATAGTGGTGGATGGAGGCCGGAGGTGGTCGCGTACGGCAGCCTAGGTGGTGAAAGCCGTGTACTGGAGAGTCGGAGACCCATTTTTGGGTTTGTGAGATGGGGGGCTGTGTGGGGGCTCGATGGTGGCTAGGGGTTGCTGGTGAAGGGAGGTGGTGCTAGGAGGTGGCCGGCATGAGGTGGTGGCTCGTTGTGGCCGGCGGTGGACTGAATCCGTGTTGAGGGCTACACGGGATACCCATTTCGGGTTGCCTGCGTGTGGCTGAGGGAGAGGCTACCCAAGGTGGTTGGGGTTGATCGCCGTCGGGGGGAAGGTGGTGCGGTGGTCGGCGGCACAGCAGGTGGCCGGTGGTGGTTCGCTTTTTACCTTTTCTTTGCATTTTCTCTGTTCTTTTTAATCTTAACGTCTGGGTTTTTTCTTTCTTTCAATTTTTCTGTTTGGGTTATATTTCCAGTATTGTTATTTCCCTTTCATTTCGTTCTTATCGTCTTCCCATTTGTTAAAACCCTAAAGCTTTGATTGATTTTATATGTTAGATTAAAAGTTACACTTTGAATGATTTGCTTTCTCAAGGTAAGTTTGTTGAAAACTTGATTGGGAGGGAGATTAATATACTTTCAGTTCTCAGTTCATATACACTGTTAAGTTACTTGTAGCAAGTGCCTAGCGATGTATCTAGGTGCTGCCCTTATGTTTTGTTTCATAATATAGCAACCCATTCATTGTTTTGTTGGTTTTATGCTTAAAATCAGTCAACAATTGTTCTACTGATCACTATTATATCTCTTTGTACGCTGATTATTGATAACTTCTCCAATAGCATTGAAAAATATATCTTAGAGTCGAAAGCATGTCTAATATTGAAACACTGGTTAGAAACTTTGAATAAAAGACACAAGTCATGGCATATTCAAGAATATAAAGGTATAGATGTTTCATTAAGCAAATATTGAAAACGGTATAATTCATTAAGCAAATATTTTTGTATCATTTGATTTTTTGTTTTAATTATCTGTTGGCATTGTGGTCCAAGTTCTTGATACAGTTAATTTGAGGGAGTGGATCATGTTTTTTATTTTTGTACATATAGGGAGCCATGAGGCTTTCATATTTGTTTTTTTTTATATCTTGTTTTCTTGTTAATCTTGTATCTTTCACATTTGTTATATTTTATTGGACAGAATTGTCAATGCATGCACATTTCTCAATTTTATTCTTCTTCTCAAGAAAAAACCAAGCAAATAATCAATAAGCCAGTACCAAAGTACATTTTTATCCAGTTTAAAATAGTGCGTGCTTAAGAAATATACACTTCAACAGTCTATTGAATTAGTATAGGCTCATGATATGCAATTTACATCCTTTAAGCAACATAAAACTATATATACAAACAATATGTATATATAGTAAGACACTAACTTTTACTTACATGTATGTATCCAACTTGTTACTGTGGATAAAACTGAATATCTAACTATTTGTTTCAACTTAACAAAGTTAATTCATAAATTAAATCTAAAAGGCAAGAATGGAGTTTGTTTTTCTCTGTGGGGTTGATGGTCATTCATATCATGAATAGAATAGGTGTTCTTGAATATGATACTGTTACTTTCAAAGATCCCAGCTCTGATTGATGATGATATGGCTATTAGAGATTTCAAACATCTGAACTGGAATGTATCAATGATAATACTACAGCCTTTTACTTCATATCTAAATCTTGTATGTAGATTCATGCAGATCGTCAAACTATACAGTGCAACCTGGCCTAGGGAGGTTGAAAAACATGCCAAGCAGTTCCTTTACAACCTATACAAAGTAAAGTCCCCTGAATGAATTTTATTACCATGATGGGATATCTTGTTAAATGTTTTTTTCCTCAACGTCTGTTTTTATTCTATACTTTTAATGAAATTTCCAATAATGATGTATCATTTACCCTGTATTTTAGGCTACTTGATTTTGTTGCTCCAGACTTGAAAGCTAATCTTACCATAATCTAGCATTTGGACAACATTTTATAGAATCAGAAATGTAGCAACTAGGCCACACTGCTTTGTATTCTTGTACAATTTGATATTTTGAAGTCTTATCACTAATTCAGCTTGGTGTGATGGGTCCAAACTCCTAAAGCATTGTCCATAAATACTAATAAGCTAAGTTGGGCCCACCAACATGAACCAGCAATTTGAAGAGCCAATGCCCCCATTGCACATGATTCATTATACGTGATTCTCATACAGACACGTATGGATTCAACTATTATCACATCTCAATATCAAAACATAGATACTAATTACAAACCAACCCAAAAATAGTGAAACAAGGGATGAAAAAAATTCTACGAGATAGATAAGAAAATTGATGCCAAATGATATTTCTTTGAGAACTTATCATTATATTGTCTTGTTACTTAGTTTCTAGCTGATACACTATCATTTACATCCAAATCTGTACCAACTTATTATTCTCTCTGATCCAATGGTAAAATGTGCTTCTTCATGAATTTGAAGTGTTATCCATTAACATGGAAATTTTACTTCATAAATTCTTAAAATATTTTTAAACATTCTCAAGATGAATAGTATAATGTTATTAATACAACTCATATTGACCAGATAGTCAAATGAGGTTCTGTATAATGTGTATATGTGGAACAAAAAGCCTCCTATGCCTCCTTTTATAAGAGGTTCTGCATAACAAACAGAAACCTACAACCTTCTTTCCATTAGTTGCCCTATTTTTGTTGTAGTCCTCTATTTCTCTCAGTTTTTTAGTCGAGCTGTGATGGGGGTGCAAGACCAGGTTTTTTATATATATTTATATGTATAAAACTATATTTACCCCCATTGGTTGAATTGGATCCCATTTGCTTCATTGTATTTTTAATTTACATACATTTTATTTGTAATAATTAATTAAGACTTATTATTTCTCCTATTTTCAGTGTTCAAGACGCATGAAAAATTGATGGGGCTAAATGTGTCTGAGTATAAGAGATCATGTACACTCCTAGGTAAAAGTCTGGGTTTCTAACATTTGGTAAGTTTTCAGTTCCAATTGTTACTATTTTAGGGTGAAGTAGTGTTTTTTTGTAGAAGTACATTAATGTGTAAAATATATAGAGATCACAACCAAGATAATCTGCCTTCCTAAGTGTTTTGCTGATGCTTTTTTGTTTTGCTTCTTCTGTTTTTTCATGTATTATTTATATTTATGTTTTTTTTTAGTGTGTGGCATTGATTATGTTTTGTTTTGTTTTATTGTTTATTGTTTCTTTTTATTTTTATTTTTTGGTTTCTTTGTCTTCTTTAATTTTTTTTTTGTTTTTTTGTTTTCTTCATTGGTTTCTATTTTTGGTTTCTCTATGTAATGGTACATTCTTTTTATTGTCTCGAAGAATGTTTGCTTCCCCACAACTTGCCATGTAGATTGCATGGCTGAAAATTTTAGGCATTACCATTCATAACAAACTGGGTACATATATGGAATAGTATGTGTTTTGTCCTTCATAAGTAGCACATTTTATACAAGGCAAAATAGGAAACTTGTACACCAGATGTATTAATCTGATTTTAATATATTATGTTGCTATTCTAAGTAAACTTGTTTCCTGAAGCTTCAAATACCTATACTCTCAAATGATGTTTGTAAACTCATTAATTCATCCACATGTTGGTGACTCCCAATCTCCAATTAAAAAGAAATTGCCTACTTGCTATTAGTGTGAGAATATTTCTGACTAACATTAAATGCTCATTGTTGACCCAATCTTCTATGAGCCACTCATCTACACCAGCAACAAGGGAACTAATGATGCAGTTTGGAATAAAAGTTTCAACTGTTGAATGCTTTCTAGCCTCCCCTTGGATGATTAAATAATTAATATAAAAACTTGAGCTGATGATAGCAGAAATGATTAAGAATACTGTTTTTTCATGAGATTCTCCCTAAAAAGTATTGCTGACCCATTAAGTTTTCCTTCTCTCTCTCTCTCTCTCTATATATATATGTATCTCCGTTTGTGTGTGGCCAAAGAATTTCCCTGCTCCAATCACTCTCCTCTTCAAAGTTTGCCAAAAATTTCACCAATCCTACATCACACATGAGAAAACCCACACCCACTCAGCTGGTTGATTATTCCACATCTCTGGTTGGAAGTTTTTGTCTATTCTACTCAATTGGTACCAATCAATATATATATGTATATATATGTATATATACATGTACTGGACTGATATGGGTTTGCTTTTATACTTGGTTTTTTTAAGCAAATTTTAGTGTAACTCTGGGTAATTTTTTTGTATTCCTAATGAATAGGAAGTCCTTTTGAAGTTTGGTCTTAATTCATTTTTTTTTTTGTACTGCTGCTTTGAGATGATCCTGAGTTACACAAAATTTTGTCTTCTTTTTGGTTTAGTGCTAGACTTTGAAATTAATTAGGAGCAGAGAACTCACAAGCTGCTCATGTAGCTCTCTTTGTTGTGTTTTTCTTGCAGTCTCACAATTATAGTTCATTAGAGCATACACTGTTAAACATTGCATTTAATTAGTTTTGAATTCTCATATATTTCCTATGCTATTTTCTGAACTCTCAATCTGAAACTAATAGCTTTGTTTTGAACACTTATCGTGGCATAGATAAGCTGAGGACGAAGGCTTGGTCTGTCGATTTTTTTTTTTTTGGGCTTTGCTTTGCTATAACGAGTTTTTCATCTTTCCTGTTTGGAATAAGTCTTTTAACGTTTTACTGTTTAATTGATAATTGGTCCATGCTGGCCATGTTGTGTTGTTTATGCTACTAGAAAATTTCTTTTTCTTTTTGTGTCACTTGTTCAATCAGCTTCATTTTTCCTTATGAAAAAAATTTAATTGCAGTGTCCATTTTGGTTTTGTTGCTTTTCATGATATTAAGGATATTTGTTTTCATAAGTAATGATCTTTAGATATATCTTAAGCAATTCTAGTTGTTTGTTTTCTCATTTGTTTAAGGTATGATCAATTCCCATCTCCCTATGAAGTAGGAGAAATCAATTAGATACGAAAATAGCAGTCAAACAGAGCTATTCTTCACAAAAATAGAATTGGTTGCATAAACCTAACATTTAACATTTTTTTTCTATTATTCATGTTCTAAATATTGAAAAAATTTATCAGTTACATTTTCTCATGACTTGAATAATGTGGGCTTTTGAGTTTTGGGTTATCTTATTACTTGAAATTTGAATGAGTATTTATTAGGTTATCTCTGTTTCTATAGTTAGGTCTCAATTATAATGCCACTAAAAGGGTCATACAATTTTTATGCTTGTTGGGAGTCCATTTCTAATTTTTATTCTCAATTCTTTTCATCTCAGTCGAATTTGCTAAGATTTTCAACTTCCTTGAATTTAATCTTCATTTTCCTTCAATGTTCTTTTGATAAATTCTGTGGATGAAGACACCACATGATATCTATATGTATAACCCCCCAAAACTTTGTAACCACCATATCAATGATGAAGAAAACAATTCCATCATTTTTTGGCATTTAAGCAAGGAGCTGTAATTTGAATTCCCAATGAACATTATTATTTAATTTCCATTTGACTTATGAAGTGGTCTGGTTTTCTTGTAGTAATGTTAGGGAGGGTACATGATTATTTAATTTCCATTTGACTTATAAAAAAAATATTAATAGTTTCCAACATAAATTGCAGTTGATTTTATTTTTTGGCCAACGTATGGCCTTACTGTCAGCATCACTAGCTTCCCCTTCCTCCACCAACATCCCCCTAGCGCCCCATGATGTTTCTGCAGTTAGGCGCCTCATTTATAATTGGTGCTTCTTCCGGACAGCGATTTTGGTGCGTGGTACAGTTCTCTTGTTCTTTGTTTCTCTATTTTGGGTTTGTGTATTCCACTATCTGAAAGAAATCCGATTTACGTGATTCAAATTTTTATGGTTTTGTTATTAAAGATGTGTTATGATAATCTCTTTATATTGCTGAAACTAGATGACCAAAAGTGAGCTTCTGTATGTAAGGTGTAGCATAATGCCAAAGGCCCCAAATGAAGTCAAGTATAGTTGGCTGTATCCCTACTCATAGATGCACTGGTTGCATCTCGATTGACTTTAAATTTCTTTTTCTGAATTATTTTTCTTATGTGCTGTCATAACCTTACTTGTTTCCATTCTATCATTCCATTCAGTTTCTATTTCATTGGAATTATTAGTTTTGACGTGAGGTTTGTGGATTGAACATATTAAAATAAAAATATATAGATTGTTGTAGGACATACATAAACAAGGAGTGGAGTAAATTAGTTGAAGGAAAACCAGTATTCTATGATAAAAAGGAAAGTTCATCTTGCTTCCTTTAGTCTTCTAACTTCAAGCTCCCCCTAAAAAACTTTCTAAGAGCATACATATTGCGTCCTACACAACCCCCACAATCTGTTATCAGAATTTATTTGTAGACAAGTTTGGTTTTTTGTTCACTTTATAAATGTATCCATTTGCAGGCCTTGATTGCGAGTTCTTTATCAATAGGAGAATACAAGACTGTGAGAAATATTACATTCTTTGTGTTAAAGGTAAGCTTGTCAAGAATGCTTTTCCATTGATTCTGATTCTATGATGCAATCCTTTAGTTGAGTAGATTCTATTTGAGGACTTGATGTGCATGTTTTTCCAGTTAGGATTGTTTACTAGAGTTTTCTTGTCTGCAATTCTTGGTGTATCTTTCGGTTCTTTGGTTACCTTGTTCACCAAGGATCCTGAAGTATTAGGATAATGTTATGTATATAATACATTAATGTGCATTACTTATCTTATATATATATAATAATATTTATATATTTTAGCATTACTTATCTATATATATAATACATTAATTAGCGCTACTTATCTTATATATATAATAATATTAATATATTTTAGGAATGAATTAATGTCTAATTGATCATTACCAACTCTCATAATGTCTAATTGCTCATTATGTATATATAATAATATATATTTTTGCTATATATATAATAATTGATCATGGAAGTTAATCACACGTACATGCAATATTTAATATGCGTACAACAATGTGATACATAAAAAGTTATTACTGTACACCCTTATCTATGTATCAGATTTTTTTGTGAGAGTACCACAAGTACGAAACTTCCATGTTGTATCAGATTTAGTTCAAATAGCTAGGAAACAGAAAGTTTGATATTATTTATCCCCTCTCCCCACAGAGAGTTTATGATCTGTAATTAGAATTTCTTTATATCCTCTTTTTCCTTGTTTTCTCATTCTTTTTGTTGATTTTTTTGTGCATTAAATTAAAGATAGTTTAGTTAAGTGAAATGAATTTATATGTTAGAGAGAGATATTTGACCCACTCCAATTAGTTGTTGGTGAAAATCTCCATACCAATGTACTTGGACTCGAGAATGATAGTCGTTCAACAATTTTGATTCAATTTTCCAGCTTCCCTCTTAGTATCATAGAGATCAAGTTACTTTCCCTCTTAGTATTATAGAGATCGAGTTACCTTTTTTTTTACCCTTGTGGAAATGCATTTGATCAAGGTATTCAAACACATCATGGTATACGTATAATGCCATCTAAACTTGGTGATTTGTTGCTGTAGCAAGGGCAATATGTGGCCTTTTTGATATATGGTTGTTTTTGCTTATTATAGGTTATTCAAGCATTACGTTGAAGGATAAGTCTGGAGCGATGTATTGTGTTTATGTCCACAATCTTTTTTTAGCTTCCACTGCGATTATTAGGAGAACATTAACCTTTATGTTATTACTGATTGGCATGATGCACAGCTTTTCTTGTTAATTTGTTTTTGCATGGCAGTGTTCATTAATTTTGTTTATCTTCTTTTATCCAACTATATTTATGTTTGTAGTGTTTGGGGTGGGGCTACATTCTTGCAAACGACATGGAGTAAAATTGGTAGCAGAGTTTGTATGTATTTGTTTGAGATTGTTATATGATATTTTGTTGAATTTGGATCTCTATTGCTTTCATATTTATGCTTTTAGGCTTATTACATGCCATTTTTTTCTATTTTTGGACTCATTCTCTGTTCATCGGTTCTCTAGTCTATAATTTTTTTTTGAAATTTTTTTTCTATTTGCGGCAAAATGTTATTGCCACAAATATTTTTTTAAAACCAGTATAGACTATTTTTGGCAAAACTTTTTATAAAGAAAATGAATTACTGACAAAAGTTCTTGTCACACAAATTTTTTTGCATCAAAATTAAGGAAATTGCATAGATACAGTTATATGCACAGTTGACAATATTAGTATTAGCAAAGAAATTGTTTTGCCACAATAAATCTTTTGTGGGGATGTATTATTGCAAGATTCATTATTTGCCTGCGGTAGTGTCTTGTAAATTACTAGATTTGTCGACTGTTTGAGGATGTATAGTGGTGGCAAAAATTCATTATCGGCGATAATGGTTGCCAATAAATCTCAGTTCGTACAAGATATAGTAGTTGCTAATAAGGTATTGAGAGAAGGCAAATTGAGGCCAAATAGATATTGCGGCAACTTGTGTTTGAGAGAAATAACCATAGTAATCGAAGTTGGAGCAGACTTGGGTGCCATTTCTGACGACATATTTAACTATTAGCAAGAACAAATTTTGTAGCAATAAGAGAGTAATTTCCACAAACTGGTACTTTGCCAAAATAGGTAGCATAATTGGCACTTTTTTATCTACAACCATGTGGCAATGAGTTTTGGCTGCAATAAGTCATTCCCTACAAGTTTTCCTGCCTATTGCTACAAAAGATGTTGCGGATAAAGGTCAAAAATGTTGTAGTGAGAAGGACAACAATTTGGATCTCAATGTCGTATTTAAATTAAAAACCCCTTTGTTTCGGGATTTTATTATCTAAATTAGGCCTAATGAGTGTCTCGTCCATAAACATATGGCCACCATGGTGGAAATTGGAATATTGCCTTTAATCTAGCTAGGAGATGTTTGAATAATGAAATGTGATGAGAATTTTGTGAATAATAGTAAGATAGTTAGTGAATAGTAGTAAGATAGTTTGAGTTAAGTATTTATTGGATTTTGAGAAAGGAGAGAAAAAAAAATTGAATAAAGAATATGATAAAATTAAAATATTGTTAGAATATAATTTTTAATATAATTTTTGTTTTGAAATTTGAAAATCTTAAATTATTTTTCTCTATTTGAAATTTGAAAAAGTTGTGGTTAATTTAAAATTTTGTAATGATTAGTTGAAAATATTTTTATTTAAATAATACTTGCAAAAGAAATAAGATGATATAAAATGAAAATTATTTCCATACCTTTAAGTTGTGAGGAAACGTGAGCTTGACTTATGGGTACTTCAAGGGTGCTCAGAATGGACAGAAAAAAAAAAAAAAAGGAAGAAGAAGAGAGACAAAACTACTGATAATTGGTAAATCTATTTTTGGCGAATATATAATATCACTCGCATGGCAAAACTATGTAATTAAAAATAACAAGAAGTGCATGGAAATGGTCTTTAAGACTTATAACTTATCTAGGGATACAGCATGGAATAGGCAAGTTCATCAATTTATAGATAAAAAACATATATAATATGTATATATCATTAATTTTTTTAATATTTGAATGTAAAGTACATCATGTATAAAATACGTACGTACTTACAAAACACGGATAATCCAACTCTTTGGGTTTTTGAGCTAATACCTGGGGTTTTGAGGTTGTGCCAAGAGGCTTAAAGTGTGTTTAAATAGTTTTAAAAGAAATTTAATAATAAGAAATTGGATTGCTTGCTTGACACTGCATATTACAATCGCTATAAAAAAATGAATTTTTGTGACTCTTTAAATGTAATTAAATGATTATTTGTAGTCAATTTTAGTGATAAATAGTCATTTGGGTAGAATGAACTGACTGCAAATAAGTAATTTTCTTATAGTGAATAATTTTTAATATAAAAAAGTTAAACACCCATATAAATTTTACATAATTATAACGTTGCCATTGTCTTGTTCATAGTTGTATTGCCATTGATCAACTAGTTATGCATCATTGTAGGGATTATTTTTTCATTATACTTAAACTTGCATTAGGTTTTTTTTTATTGATTAAACTTGACGATCCCGACAAGTTTTAAAAAAATAAAATTGGTATTAGATCGAACCAATTTAGAACTGGATCGAACTCAGCTTTTACAACTGGCTCCTTTAATCAAGGAGATTGGCTGTCACAATTACTTCAAAATGGGCCATAATTAATGAAATCAAAATGGCCTATTATTGCTTTGGTGCAAACCTCCTAGAGCCAACCTCACGTTGACTTCCAAGAGGGAAAAAAGAATACAAACAGAATCTCTTTGTTAATGGAATCGCTCCAAACTCAAATTGACCATTTAGCAAAAATCGGCAATTGCCTTTTTCCTCCATGACTATCACTTTTAAAGGGTTACAAATGATGCTATAATTCAGGAAATAAACTAGGAAAGGATTGCTAACATAGCAACAAAATCTTACAAAAATAAATTAGGCAAAGAATAACAACTCAGCAACAGAATTTTGAAATCAATAAATAATAAATGTGACAGCCGAATAAATCTCCATCCCCCACGATTCAAGGAGTAGTTTCCGCCTGGGCATTGTTCTCTAGATTTGCATCAATTGCTGGCCACTCAGAAGAACTTGACTCCGCAAGTTTTGATGAACATAGGCAGTAAATAAGTCTGGGTGAAGTCGCTTGAGCTCTGAAGCTTGTAACCAAATGGAATCAGACGGAGGATGATTCTTCCATCATTCTAAAAATTTGTAATATCCTCTACGCCGAGTAGTAACAAATTAATGATCAAGTATATACGCAATTTTGTCTCTTGGAGCTGTATTTTTAGGGACACGAATAATTGTATCTTGTTGGACAGGTATATTTGTGGCTACTGGCACTTGTTCTTCCGAACCATTAAATTGAGTGAGATCTTCTATGTTGAAAACAGGCTGATTCCATAGTCATCAGGTAACTCAATGACAGAGGCATTAGGGCCCAACCTCTTGGCCACCTTAAAAGGTCTTGCACGCCGAGCATGTAGTTTGGTGAAGCTCCCACGAGGGAAACGTTCAGGCCTTAATCGGATAAGAACCAAGTCACCAACGTCAAAGTGCCTGTCCTTTCGCTTAGCATTTGGAGAGGCCATATATGCTTCCGTGTTGAGGGATAGACGCCACTTGACTTCTTCATGGATATTCTTCATGTAACTAGAAAAATCTAATGCAGCTTCGCTTGGCCTAGAAGGCAATGTCAAAGAGTAGAGGTCCAACGGAGTGTGAGGATGAAACCCATAGACCACTTCAAATGGTGTGCGACCAGTAGAGTGATTAACAGAGTTGTTGAAAGCAAACTCTGCTTATGGCAATATGAAGTCCCAACTTGTCGTGCGGTCTTCTACTAGACACCTCAATAAATTTTCCAAGCTCCGGTTGGTCACTTCGGTTTGGCTGTCAGTTTGAGGGTGAAATGCACTGGAGAACAGTAGTTTCATCCCCATTTTGCCCACAAAGTCTTCCAAAAATAACTCATGAACTTGACATCCAGGTCGGACACTATAGTGGCTGGAACTCCATGCAGTCAAATCACTTCTTGTAAAAATATATCGCTATCTTGGAAGCATCATAAGTCTTGTGGCAAGGAATGAAGTGAGCCATTTTGAAAAAGCGATCTACAATTACCATAATGGAGTCATGCAGCTGCAGAGTCTTGGGTAATCCAAGCACAAAATCCATACTAATGTGCTGCCAAGGCCTATCTGGGATTGGAAGGGGGGTATAAAGACCTACCTGCTATTTAGTGCCTTTATTTATTTGGCAAACCCGACAATAAGCCACCACTTTATGCACGTCGTGACGTAGTCGGGGCCAAAAGAACCGATCGGAGACTATAGCAAATGTTTTATCAAAACCGAAATGTCCTGCTAAGCCTCCTCCATGAAGTTTTGAAATAATTAATTCTTTGAAGGATCCACAAGGAATGCATAGTCAAGTGCCGTGGAATAAAAAGCCATCTTTGATTGAAAATGCATTCTAAGCTGCATCCATGCCACTTGTGAGACTACTCCAAATTCTGTTGAAGTCTTTATCTGTAGAATAATGTTGCTTAAGGCTGTCAAACCCCATAGTATTAACTGAAGTTACAACCAGCAAGTCCTACCTCCTGCTTAAGGCGTCGGCTACTTTATTTTTAGTTCCTGATTTGTGTTTGATGACGAAGTCGAATTGCTGTAGATAATCAATCCACGAAGCATGCCTTGCATTTAACTTACTTTGAGCATTCAAGTGCTTTAATGAATCATGGTCAGTATAAAGGATAAACTCTCCGTGAATTAAATAAGGACACCAACGTTTAAGAGTCTGAATCAAAGCATAAAACTTCATATCATATGCCGAATACCGCCGACGGGCCTTATTGAGCTTCTCGCTATAGAAGGCGATAGGATGGCCTTCTTGGCTGAGGACTCCTCCCACACCTACATGCGATGCATCACATGCCACTTCAAATACTTTGGAAAAATCCTGCAGCTTCAGAATTGGAACTTCTCCCATTTTTGTCTTGATCTCAATGAATGCTCTTTCGGCAGCTGCAGTCCACATGAAATTTTTAGACTTCAAGCACCCGGTAATGGGGGCCATGATGGTATTGAAATGCCATATGAAGCACCGAGAAAAAGTGGCCAGCCCATGGAAGCTGCGCACTTCAGAAAAATTGCAAGGAGTAGGCCAACTTTTAATGGCTTGGACCTTGGCAAGATCGGCTTCAACCCCCTGGTCTGAGATGATAAATCTCAGAAAATACACCCGATTCTTCATGAAGGAGCACTTGCCACGATTTACATAAATCTGTTCTCTCTTTAAAGTCTCTAGGACCTGCTACACATGGTCTAAATCGTCCTGCACATAATGGCTAAAAATCAAAATATCATCAAAATAGACAACTACGAATTTGCCCAAGAAAGGCTTGAGTGCTTGCATCATAACACACATGAATGTGCTTGGTGCGTTGCTTAGCCCAAAGGCGTGACCAACCACTCAAATAACCCGTCTTTTGTCTTGAATGCCGTCTTCCACTCATCTCTTTGATGATACCCGCTACGAAGACCAAATTTTGTGAAGATGGATGCACTATTCAATAAATCTGGCATGTCATCAAGCCGAGGGATAGGAAACCAGTAATTTACTGTTATTTTGTTAATTTCTCGGCTATTGACGCACATCCTCCAAGTATTATCCTTCTTAGGTGTGAGTAGAATTGGTATGGCACAAGGACTAAGACTTTCTCAGATGAAACCACTGTCAAGCAATGTTGAATTTGTCGGTTGAGTTCCTCATTTTCCGCGGGGCTCATACGGTAATGAGGTAGGTTCGGCAGAGAAGATCTTGGAATTAGATTAATGGCATGTTGTACCTCTCGCATAGGTGGTAGCTCCTTTGGTATCTCGTCGGGCATGATTTCCTGGTACTTCTCTAGAATCTTCGTGAATTCGTCAGGGATAATACCATCATCCTGTTTAATTTCTCGGTTCACCACCAACAACACTAGTTGTTCTTGTTTTAGCGCTTGAGTGAATTGCCGAATGGTTAGCATCGGAACGGCAGCTTCTTCTTTTTGCTTTGGTTGTGCTTCAAATTCAGAAATCTGCAAAGGGTCTAAAACGAATTTCTTGCCATTGAATTTAAAAGAGTAAGAATTGGCATACCCATCATATAACACCAACCTGTCATAGAGCCAAGGCCGACCCAATAGTAGGTGACAAACAGTCATGGGAACCACATCACACCAGGTCTCATCCGTATAGTTTTTCCCCATAACAAACTTCACTAAACAACGATGCTTGACCAGGATGGGGTTGTCTTCATTAACCCAGCTTACTCGATTAGGGGTAGGGTGTTTTTCAACTTTTAAACCCAATCACTCCACTGCATCCACAGAAATTACGTTCATTCCACTCCCGTTGTCAATGATAACGTTCAATGGGCGCCCACCATGCTCCATCCGCGTATGAAAGATATTGGTGCGTCTCCAATCAAAATCATTTTGGATCTCCTTCTTAGTGCCAGTCAAGACTCGGTGGATCACACAAATGGGCAAATCAGATGCACCCAGATGCCCTACATCTTTGCCATCAACTTCATCGGCTTCCTCTACTTCAACTCCTTCGATTGCCTCAAGCATTGTGGTTTCTTTTTCACACACAAAGGGCAATTTTTTTTCTCTCGTAGGACACACTACAGCAAAGTGCCCAAACCCTTTACACTTATAGTAGTGTGGCCCGTCGCACGTAAGCTTGGCCTTCCCTTTTTGGTTTCCCACTACTTCACTCCTGCTTTGGTCATTTGGCAACGATGGTTTTTGGAATGACTGAGTTTGATGTACGCTCTTGCCGATGATCCATAGGTGCTACTCGCCTCCCATTTGAAAGTACTATTTTCTTCTCGACACGTAAATCCAATTGATAAGCCTCTTCAATGCTTATGACTTGTGCAGCCAACATTTCTTTATGTAGTTCACTGCGTAAGCCTGTTCGGTAACGAGCGAGAGTTTGTTGCTCGTTTTCCACAACCTTGCTTCGGACAGTCAATTCATGGAAACGATCTGTATATTGGTCGACAGTCAATGTACCTTGGCTCAGTTGTAGCATCTCTTCGAACATCATTTGATCATAGTCAATAGGTAAATATTTCTCTTTCAGCCTCTCCTTCATTTCCTTTCGATTAGAAACTGGTGCACGTCGAGTACGACATAATTGCTCTTCCACACTACTCCACCAAACTCGCGCATGTCCTTTCAATTTCACGGACATAACAAAATTTTCTATCCTCGGACATAGCGAACTAATCAAAATAATCCTCGATGGCTGTCAACCAATCTTCAAAAGCATTGGGGTCCAGCTTCCCAAAAAAATCTGGAACGTCCACCTTCATCCTCTTGGATAGTTCATCAAGAGGGTGATGGTCAAAATGATGCCCTCCTTGTCTCCTGGGAAGTTCACGGCTATTCCGCCTAAAGCGAGCTCCACGATCACCAAATCCCCTGTTCTTCTCCCTATATTCCTCATCCTCTTCGTCCCCTTCAGAATCGTTCACTTTATCTTCTGACGGAGGTCCATGCATCCTTCTATTGTGATGTTCAGACTCATCTAGAGTTTGACGCTCGTCCATTTCATCCAAAACCTATGAGTAATCTGCTCTAGAATGGGTGCAGGTTGGGTGATCTGTGCTTGTAGATGGGGTAGGTTAGTGTTTGGGTTTTGGTTATTCGACATGTTGTAAGAATTTCCACTGTGGGTTACAGGCATGAGACACCAAATTCCTTAAGGAAGGAAACCTTGCTCTGATGCCAAACTGGTGCAAACCTCCCAGAGCCAACCTCACGTTGACTTCCAAGAGGGAAGAAAGAATACAAACAAAATCTCTTTGTTAATGGAATTGCTCCAAACTCAAATTGATCATTTAGCAAAAATAGGCAACTGCCTTTTTTTCTCCATGGCTATCACTTTTAAAGGGTTACAAATGATGCTATAATTCAGGAAATAAACTAGGAAAGGATTGCTAATATAGCAACAAAATCTTACGAAAATAAATTAGGAAAGAAATAACAACTCAGAAACAGAATTTTGAAATCAATAAATAATAATTGTGACAGCCGAATAAATCTCCATCCCCCACGATTCAAGGAGTAGTTTTCGCCTGGGCATTGTTCTCTACATTTGCATCACTGGCTCTTTTACAACTGGCTCTTTTAATCAAGGAGATTGGCTATCACAATTACTTCAAAATGGGCCATAATTAATGAAATCAAAATGGCCTATTATTGCTTTAGAAATATAGCACGAAACAACACCAAAAACCAGATGATCCGTTTTGCCCCATATCAAAGCCAGACTTTTTTGTTTTTTGAGAGTGTCTTTATTCGAAGAAGCAGAAAAAAACATCACATGAACAATTTCACCATGCCTCCACAATCATTAGTGATTGAGATTCATTATCACGCAACTAGCTGCATGCAGGCCAGGCCATTATAGATAGACTAGTACAAAAGCATAAACTACACCCATCAAGCAGAGGTAGATCGATATCTTGAAGTGATTGCTGGTTGAAGATCAATCACCAGTAATCATTTAAGAAAACTATAGAAGTGATAATTAAATATAGGCATCAAGGTTTTGGAGCAGGTAGGCTTCAACAACTTTGTACATGCCCAGGGCCTTTTCCTTGCCAGCCTTGATTTCCTCTTCAGTGATCACTTTGTCACCCTTGGTATGGTAGCTTATTGTCCTTTTACTTTTACTACCACCCTCTGGTTTGGCTCAAACTGAACCTCATGAACAATGAATTCCAGCTTCTCCTTCAACTCATCACCTTCGATCACTGTGTACTTGTAATAGTAGCTCTCTTCGTTCACCTCATCAATTCGGTTCTTAATGGAGCTAACTGGGCTACCTGCATTTCATCATTATCAAAAGTATTCATCATCTTATTCTTAATTCAATGAAATAATTTTCGAAAGTTTAATGTTTAATTGTAGGGATGTATGGGTAATATTATATATTAGCCAGCTAGCTTGCTTATTAATCAATACCTTCAGTGAAATTGATCTGCCTGATGCTGTCGGGTCCACCATTGCCTTGAATTAAATCAATGCTCTTGATAGCTTGTGGCATGAGTTTTGGGATGAGGTTGTGAGCATCAAGAACCAGGGCTTTGAACAATCTGGATGGAGGGATTGGGGAAGTTGAGTCCTCTGTATAAGTGATTATACCCATGATATATGTAACACCCAGCCCCAGCCCAGGCCTGGATCAGTTCAGCCCAGCTTCAGATCATGAAAATGACATCGTTTCTTCTTCCTTCAGGTTAGTTTCCTTTCTTTCCTTTCTCTTCTTTTCTTTTCTTTTCCCAGCTTCTTCACCCGATGGTTTCTAAATCTCCTAACTTCCATTTCCGTTTTTTCCTTGTTGATCTCCATGTAGCCGACTGGTTTCCTCTTCAAGATGGAAGTTAAATTTTATTCTCATCGGTTTTTTTTTTCTCTCTCTCTCTCCCCTCGGCATCTTGTTCTTCAGTTTGGGTATTCTCCCCGCCGGTCTCCCCTATTTTTGTTCATCTACAATTCTTGCCGGTAAGTTTATGTAAATCCTTCATTTATTCTCCTGCAGTTACGCTATCCATGCAAGGTGCGGTTGTGGGGTTTTAATCACTAAAATTTTGTCTGTTTCCAGTGGGAGAAGTCGAGCATAGAGGAAGCAGGAATTCAATCCCTTGGACCCTGTTTTCGTGCAGTTTGCTCTTCTCTTCACGTAAGACTCATGGGTTTTGGATGGAAGCTCGTTCTAGGTATATTGTTTAAAGGAATTTCTTTTGATTGCTGGATCAGTTTTGGAGAGTATTTCGATGGCTGCCCAGGGTTTATGTTGACATTCTTTTTGTCGTGTAATGCTTCCCTATTTGTTGCTTGGTAGTAGTTTTGGGTTGATGCAAAATAAACGAAGGTGATTAGTAGATGCTGTAATTTTGTGGCTGGTGAATTTTTGTTGAAATGTATATAACAATATTTCTATTGATGGCTGATTGTGTGAATAAAGAAATTATTTTTCCAAGGTATTTTGGGGTTATTTGAGATGAATACATAGTGAGCTGGATTAATGAATTTATTGGAGACATTATTCATGCTAATAAAGGATTTTGGGTGGCTGGTTGCTTGGGTTTTGTCTGCTGGAGATTATGAATTCAGGCAGGCAGCATAGTTTAGCTTATAATTTTTCAGATTAAAGCCTTTTGGGGTAGTCATTAACATCAGGGAATATTTTTTTGAATAGGTAATGAAACTATTAGAGGTCGGACTCAAAGCTTTGATAATTCGCTGCAGGAGTCAGGTAAGCGGGATTCGTATGATTTGTTTTATACCAAATGAGGGCTGAGGTTGACTTTTTTGAAAATTTGTGCATATTTGGTTATGAAACGAAAACTTGTGAAAATCTAATCTTAATCAATTATTTGCATTATCCATGAAGTTTATATTAATGAAAGAAAATATTATTGTCATGCATTGTGTAGACATGAGCTTACTTTTTATCATGTTGTTGTTGAAAATGTGAAAATGAGGGTTTTTGTCTATATGAAAAGTTATGCTTTGATTGCTTTGACTCTGTTTTATTTATATAAGCATATCTCTCAAAATGTTTTGGAATTGTTTTTTTATTATGACTCTAAAAATCTTTGGCATGGTATTCTGGTTTGTATCTGACTCTGTCTCTGCTCTGCTTAGGTTGGTACCAACTTCTCTGTCTCTGAGTGCACCCATTTTGGAAACAAAGTGGTTTATTGTGAACTTTTCTGTGTGCACACTCGAGACTCCGATAACGAATAAGGGAAAGTTTCACCTCTGTCTCTGCCTGGTTTGGCCACCGGGATTAGTACAACCCTACCACGGGGGTTAAACATGGTCTTTGCTTTGCAAAAGTACTTCATGTTTTATTTGTTTTGAAAATCATTTGCTCCTTTACGTATAAATATGCTTTTGTTCCGCACTCTATTATTTGGTAAACGCTTATGTTTACACGCTTGTATAAGTCTTCTGCTTACTGAGTTATGGTTAAACTCACCCCCTTATTCGTATATATATTTTCGGATGATGTGGATGTTCCAGCTAAGGACCAAGAATAGTATTTGTGAACCAGACTAAGTTATTAGAGTGCCATTGTTGATGTGAAGATTGTAGACATTGAATTGATGTTACGTTTTCAGTATTATTAGATTGAAGTATTAGTAGCTCATTATATTGGGATTATTGGGAGATTGTAGACTCTTTGTTATAATGATATTTTAAATTATGAATTTGTGGATATGCTTATGTTGAATTTGGAAATGGAAATTATTTGTTTATTTTTAAGAAAATCTTTGGAGACTTTGCTTGTATTCGGAGACAAGTTATATCGAACAGGTGGTTATTCCGACCCTGCAGGTATGGGGTGTTACAATATATATATATATATATATATATATATATATATATGCGCTAGCTAGAGGATTCAAAGTAGGAGGGGCTCTGGACTCTTAAGGTAGATGGGTTTTAATTACGAGTACAGAGCTTGATCTATCTTCAACTATTTGGAAGGAAAATGTAGCAAGAAAAGGGCTTATTTATAGGTCTAAGTCCTGATAGTACGTAGTAGTATATGTATTGTTCCTGAATTTGTTTGCTTTTGTTTATAGGGTAATCATGTCCTGGAGTACTGCATTTGATTAATAATATAAAATGTACATATTGGGGCGTCATTCTCGAAGTAAGATCAGAGACATCTATGTTATATATTATATGCAGCTCCAATCTCTTGAGAACCTTAACGACATGCACTATGCTTTTTTTTTTTTTCGCTGATACGACATGCACTAAGTTAATACATAAACAAAAGGACAACAATATGGATCTCAACGCCGTATTTAAATTAAATACCCTTTTTTAGTTTAGAATTATTATCTCATCTCAATACACTATATCTAAATTAAGCGTAATGAATCTCTTGACCAATAGATATCCTTGACATCGTGAAGTGCAAGCAAAATTTATAAACAGTTGGCCACCATGGACGTGGAAATTAATGGAATATCGCCTTTAATGTAAGGAGATGTTTGAGAAATGAGAAGTGATAAGAAATTTGTGAATAATAGTGAGATAGTGAATAATAATGAAATATAGTTTGAGTTAAGTATTTATTGGATTTGAGTAAGGAGAGAGAAATAGATGAATAGAAATTATTATAAAGTTAAAATATTGTTAGAATATAATTTTTTTAAAATTTTTTTTTATTTAAAAGTTTAAGAAAGTTGTAATGGATAATTTAAAAAGAAATCTAATGATTAGTTTGAAGGTGTTTATGTTCTATTTAAAAAAGAAACGAGATGAGATGAGATAAGATAAAATGAGAAATTGGACAAAAAAAAAAAAGGCTTCCTGCAGTTTTATTTTGTTGGAAAAAAAAGGAAGAGAAGAAGAAGAAGAAGAGAATGATCAGAAAAAAAAAAAACTACTATTGGTATATATATTTTAGGCGAATATCACTCGCATAGCGAAATTTATGTAATTAAAAATGATAAGCAGTGCACGAAACGGTCCTTGAGGCTATAGCTAGCATGATCTGATTGGCAACGCCATCAATTTTAATATAAAAAATATAAATTTGTATATACTATTGGTTTGTTTTAATCTTTGAACGTAAAGATCATGTACAAAATACTTTAAAAATATAGATAATCCAATTCCTTCGCTTTTTTTAGATAATATTGGGGCATGTTTGAGGTTGTGCTAAGAGGCTAGCTAGGCTTAAAATGAGTTTAAACAGCCTTAAAAGAAATTTAATAATAAGATTGGATTGCTTGGTTGACAGTAATTTTTTTTTTAGGCTTGGTAATTGACAGAGTTAAAATACTTTTTAATATACAAAAGTTAAAATGTGCATTTCGGGAAAACATCAAATTTTATTTAGGTGTACTTTTTCGAATATTGTCGAAGGTAGATACACTTTCAAAACAATTGTCATGAAAATATCCATATAAATTTTACATAATTACAACTTTACTCTTGTCTTATTCATAATTGTATTGCAATTCAACTTATGCATCATTGTAGGGATTTTATTTTTTCATTATACTTAACTAAACTTGTATTAGATTATTTTTGCCTTTTTTTATTTTAAAATTTGATTTCTATCAAGAACATGATCCTGATCTTTAAGGAATCAAATGACTTTTTAATAATAATGCTTATTATTCAAACTATACAATTATAAGCCTTGAGCTAAAAATTAGATTATCCATCACAATCTTAAGCTTTCACTTAGTGTACATGCTTTTTCATCTCTCTACTCTTGATGGTTAATTTTATTACGGCTATTATGGGCTGCACATGAATAGGATTCCTTTTGTCCACTTTGTAATGAATAGGATTCTTCTCTATTCTTTTTAAGAATAGTTACAACCATAGAGATTCTACAAAGAATAAATTTTCATACGGGTATTATTCATATGATACACTAGATATATTTTAAAATAAAAGTAACTTTTCAATCTAACATATCACATCAATCCACATTAACTTGTAATTTATCTTATTGAATCTATTTCCTAATAGCCTATTGATTATTAGTATTACAGCTATATATGGGCAACTAAACTTAATACATGAATTTGTTACTTCTATCACGGCGACAAGTTGACCTTGTTCGTTTTGTCCAGCACAATTGACTTCAAGCTGTAGATTTGGATGGATATTTTTTAGAGAAATGCATGGCCTACACTAACATGTCTTAATATGATATATTAGGTTATAAAATTCTTTCTATTATAAGATAGAATTTAAAATATTATGTTCAATATAATCAGCTTGATCTTAATATGGTCCTTAAATAAAGTAAAAAAAAAATTACTATATAGACTCTGTATTTATTTTCTGTTTTGTAAAATATAACTAGGGTTCTAATCAGTTCAATTTGGACTGGTTTTAGACATATTTTAGAATTGAACCTGACATCCCCAATTTACATTTGGGTTTTAACATAAACTAAAGTATCAGGATGGGTCGTATTAGGCTACCTACCCCTGTATGTGTCAAAAATTATATGTGATGCATTTCGCAGCGGAATAGAGTCTATATTCGTAGTTATGCAAAGAGATCTAGCTCTTGTATAAGTAAATCACTTATTCTATGCCAAGATTAAGTTAAATAATGGACTTACTAATTTCTCCTAAGCTTGGTTTGATGCTTGGAGTAGATTTTGTGCAAATTCTCCTCCAGTGCTCTTAACTAGCTCTCTTTTGATGTTTTGGTGAGGTGAGTGGGTTTAAGTAGATTTTCTGGGTTATTTTCTCACTATGGAGCCAATACATTTGTTACCTCTTTTGTAATGCATGCAGACATAAGAAGGATTGAGGAAGGACGTCCATGGTTTTTTGATAATACCCTATTTGTGATCGACTAGTTTGATGCTTTGTTTCAGCCAAGTAAGTTACAGTTTGATAAGGCATCCTTTGCAACTTTATAACTCACCCCTTGTGGGTATGACTAAAGAGTGTGGTATGCAAACTGGTAACATGATAATGTTTGGTGGGAGAGATTGAAGTGGATGAGGATGAAGTGGGGTGAGGCTCTTTTTCAAAATCCTGTCGGATTTGAAGAAATCTTTTGCAAGAGGAAGAACTGTAATGATCAACGCACAAGAAATTTTGGGTGCCCATTCAGTATGAAAAACTTTTGAGAGTTTATTTTCAATGCGGGCGCATTCTTTATGAAAGTCAAGGCTGCTTTTTAGTTGATATGCAAACCACAACTGGGGTGTAGTTTAGCTCTTGCTTGCATTCAAATATTCCCAATAAAATATGTGTCGCCCTCAATTTATGCTAAGGGTTTTAAAATAAATTAAAGAGTCTGAGTAAATAACACTAGGCTACTTACTCCATATGTATCGATCCTATAATGCATGTATCTAATCTTACTATTGTATGTAACGAGACTCACAGCGAAAACTGGTCTAAATAAAACTTTTACAAATAAGCTAGTGATTACATGGTAAAATATAAACATAAAATTCACATCCACATTTATAACATCATATTGTACTACTACATGATCTAGTCTGTTTACTTAGTCATATAAACATACATAAATCCCACTACTATATCAACACCACCTTGGCTCCCTTTTAACATCTGGATACTCTCTCCCATAACAAAACTTATCCAAATTAACATCAAAATTCCGATAAAGGTATTGTCCATATGATGTTGTATAAACCTCGCATATGGACAATGAGCCATCTAATCCTAACGTCAGATAACATCCTGTACACTTCTGCTGTGCTGAGAAGGCGAATGCATCGTGTCTCCATAACCCCATCGGTCGATCATAAATATCCACAATAGGATAGTAAAAAAAAACAAAAAGGAAAAAGTCAGAGGGCCCTTAGGGCTCCTCTAAGCCCCCTGAGACATAGGGGTTTTCCCCTGTCCGTCATAGGGTCCTGTACAATATATAAGTTTTCTAGGAAAGACACAAACAAACAAAAGTGAGATTTCCTCAGAAATCTCAGTAAGTACACATATAACATAACAAGACATAGATAAAGCATAATATAAATCACATGACAAGATCAAAGCATACGATATATAACATTATCGTATGTAACTTATAGATGTGAATTACATATGAATGACCAGATTATATTTCTTATAAACCCACTCTTATTATACTTAAGTTCTTATTTCTTATTTTATCTTTCGTAACATTGTGGGTCATACTTATTTCATAACCTTGACGGGAATTACATATCACCGTCCCCGTCAGGTGTTCTCAGCATGACGCCTCAGCTTGGCCATACATAAACTCATCAATCTTCCAGGCGTTACGTATCGCCGTCCCCATCCTGACGAGCCTCGTGTCAATCTTCCGGGCCTTATGTATCGTCGTCCTCGTCCTGACACGAAATTTCTTAGCATAGCAGGCGTTACGTATCACCATCTCCGCTAGTCATGTCAGTCTTCCGGGCGTTATGCATCGTCATCCCCGTCGTGACACGACACTTAACTTATCACCTTTTTTTAATATTTTCGTATTGTATTTTCTTAAAATGAACGTTGTGACATATGACGACACACATATGTGATGAAATGTAATATACATACAAAATTAGACTTGTGACATGCATGTTTCATGTTTTCGTAAAACATATGACATAGAAAAGCATATCACAAAAACCTACATGCAGATACGTTACCTAAATTTGTAACGTTAAAACTTAACAAATAATACGTATGTAATTAAATAAAATATTAAAATTGTATTTAATCAAGGGTTGGCCGAATCTTCATGGGAAAATATTATTAATATTTGTTCCTTTTAACTTATTCAACTCAAGCCCATAAGTTTGCATAATTTCATAGCTTAAATATTTTTAAATGTTTCATGAACTTTTCTTATATACATAAAATTTTATTTATTATTCTATTTTATCTTTTTATCATAATAATTCTTAAGAAATCCTCCTAATATATTAAGATTCCCAATATTATCATATTTTTTAAAAATATCACTCAAGTAATTCACTAGAAGTTTTAAAAATAAAGGAAAAACACCCACTTTTAAGAGTTTACCTACTCTATTTTGTTACTTATTTTCAGTTTTGTCCTTCATAAAGTTCTTGTCTCTTTAAATTTAAAACAAAAAAGTTGTAGATCCCTGTCTTAGCTTTTCATAGCCTTTTGAATCACTCAATTTCGACATCACACTAACAAGTTATGATCATTTTACTATAAGATATTAAATTTGTCAACTTAACCCCATTGAAGTCCGAAAGTTGCTAGGGTTGATCTATCATTTTTTTCCAAATCATGACCTCATATTTTCAAATATTCCACTTATTATATGATCATAAAACATATCTATAAGGTTCTAAAATTTTTTCTAGTATTTTTCCACAATAATAAATCACTCCATAAATCAAGAGTATTCAAGTTACTTCTACTTAATACATAGGCTTAAACAAGCATCAAATAGGCATCAAACTAAATCTATAAATTAAGCCACTTATAATACACCAATATTATATTAAGTAGTGCACTTACAAATTTTTTCAAAACTAGATTCGATGTTTAGGGTTGATCTTGCACAATTTTTCCTCCTATGCTCTCACTTAGCTCCTTTTTTAGGTTTAGGTGTTGTGAGTGAAATTTTGGGTATTTTTCTTGGTTTTTTCTCAAGGTGGCCAAATGATCTCCCTAAAAGGAAGTGAGGAGAAGCTTGAATATCTATTTATAGGGATGAGGAGGTGTTGGAGGCTTGGGAAGAGGGGAGGGCATTTCAACAATACCTTAGCTGAATGGGATGAGTTGTCCCCCCTAGGTGCATGGCCTCATGATCACCTCTAAACCTCTAATGATTTTTTGAAATTTTCATCCCATGGCTGAGCTTAATCCTCCTCTAAAATAATATAGATCAAGGGTTCAAATAATTACAACACATGGGTGAAAAAAATAAAACAAAATCCTAGCATATCTAGGATAAGCTTAAATCGGCCACTTGGCCTCTTCCTTGCACTCATGGTTTTTTAGATCATATCTCTCCCTTTTGTCACATGTTCCAGCCTTCCTAGACATCTTTAGAACATTGTGGAAGAATCTCCTTAAGGCTTGGTTGGCTATTGGTTGAGAATGGAGGGTCAATTTGGTTGATTTGGTTAGTTCTACTCCAATCAGATTTATTCCTACTTTTCCTATGGTTATATACAAATTTTTCCTCTAGAAACTCTTTCACCAACAAATACAAACCTTTTCACACGTGTCTAGAAGATAAAAATGTAGAGAACCAATCAAATTGAGGCTCCAAAAGTAGGTCGGTGGATTGATTTATTTTCGGGCTTCAGTTTATGCTCAAATTAAATTAGCTCGCTTCCAGCCCAAATAATCCATTGATCCACTTTGATTCTCTGAAAACTCAAAACCTAAAAGTTTTATATCATTCTCTTAGTAATCCATAAGATTTTAAATCACCTAAATACAAGGTCATATGAGAGAGATATCACCAATTTATTGAAACATGTTACTCTAATCCGAGAACTAGATTCCACTCTACCTAAGTGTTTTTCCACTCCACTTCCAATTTTCTCAATTTTCCTCTTAATCTCCTTGATTCAATTATTCTGTAGATGAAAACTAAAATATTATAATTTACACCTTTTTAAAATTATCAAATAAATTAATCATAATTCTCCATATTTCATTTACTATTTAAGGTGTTTCTAGTTTAGATTTTCATTCCTATTATCATAGCTTCCTAAAAATTCCCTTAAAATAAAAATAATTTCTAAATAAATCTATTCCCAAGGATATATGTAAAAAGTAAGGATTATTACACATGGAATAGGCAATTTCATCAATTTTTATAAAAAGAATATAAAATTTGGATATAAATTTTTTTTTTTTTTTTTAAATCTTTGAACGTAAACATCATGTCTAAAATACTTTTAAAAGACGGATAATCCAATTCTTTTTTTTTTTTTGGGCTAATACTTCGGACATGTTTGAGGTTGCAATAAAAGTCTTAAAAAGAAATTTAATAATAAAATTAAGTTGCTTGGTTCAAACATATTAAAGTATTTTTTTATATAAAAAAGTTAAAAAAGTACATTTAAAAAAAAAGTACTTTTTTTGAATATTGCAGAAAGTAATTACACTTTTAAAAGAAATTTTCATTGTATGAAAATACCCATATAAATTTTACATAATTAAAACATTTCCTTGTCGTGTCCTTAATTGTATTGCCATTCAACTCGTGCATCTTTCTAGGAATTTTCTTTATTATTCTTAATTAAATTGTAGTAGATTATTTTTCCTCTTTTTATTATAAAATTTGGTTTCTATCAAGGATATGATCATGATCTTTAAGAAATCAATTGACATTTTTTGTCGTTTCTACCTTAAAATTATTTTTTAAATTTGTTTCCAAATAAATATAACATGTTTGAAAGTATTTTAGGCATATGGTTTTTAAATAGTAAATAACTTTTATAATAATGCTTATTATTCATGCTCTACAACTAGAAGCCTTGAGTTAAAAGTTAAATTATCCGTCACAATTCTAAACTTGTACTTGGTATATATTCTTTTCCTCTCTCTACTCTTGATAGCTAATTTTATTAGAGTTGTTATGGGCTGCATATGAATAGGATTTGTTTTGTCCATTTGGTAATGAATAGGATTCATATCTTTATTATTTTCGAGAACACTTATCAAAAGAGATTGTATAAAAGTAAACTTATATATCACATCAATCTATATCAATTTGTAGATTTATCTAACAAAGTCTCTTTCCTAATAGCCTATAATTATTAGTATTGCAACTACATATGGGCAAGCAAACTTAAGATATGAATTTGTTATGTCTGCCACAGAGACAGGATGACCTTGTTCATTTCGTCCATCTTGTCCAGCACAATTAATGACTTTCAATTGTAGATTTCTATGGATATATTTTAGGGAAATGCATGGCCTATTGTGTGTCATAATGTGATTTTACCTGATTATAAAATTCGTTTTATTATATGATAGAATTTAACGTTCTATGTTAAATAAAATCAAAGTGGTCTTAATGTGATTATTAAATAAAGTAAAAGATTTTAATATAAAGCTTTTATATAGACTCGTTATGTCTATTCTCCTTTGTTATATCTCTTCAACTCTAGAAAATACATCTAGGATTGTTACTGATCCAGTTCGGTTCAATTTTGAACATATTTTATACTCGTACCAGTGTATACCAATTTTGAGATTTAAATAATCGATACCACACTGATTATACCCCATATCGCACCAATTTCACTCCTAAACTAGTACTTTCGATTTTACCGGTTCATGTCCAATTTTTTTGATATATTATATATATAGTATATAGAATATACTTATAACATATAATAATATAATGATAATATGTTTAAGTATATTATGATTGTATTATAGACTATAGTGATGAGATATTATAATATATAACACAGTAATATATATTGATATTGTATATAGACTATAGTGATAACATATAGTTACTTTTATAAGATTTTAAGATTTAATATTATTTTAATTAATAATTTAACATATAATTCAAGATTATTGTATATATAATTATATATAATATTCGAAATAAAAATTATGTATAATATAGAGAATCATATAAAGCTATTTCATATAATACAGAAAGTTAAAATATAAATTTATATGGGGAGTCCGGCATCAGACAAAAAAAAAAAAAAAATGAAACAACTAATTTTAGAATAAATAGAACTGGTACCGATCGAACCGATTTAGAAACTCACCGATTCGACCCAGTTTATTATATCTCCGGTACTTTTTTTTTCACCTCTAAATAAAGCTAGCTCTTTTAATCAAGGAAATTGGCTTTCCTAATGACTTCAAGATGGTAATGAAATCAAAATGGTCTGGTATGAATGCCCATCTGACAATACAAATCGAGAGGCGGCGAAACCATTAACACATTTTGCAGAAGAGATATGCTTTAGAAATATGGCAAGAAACAATAACACAAACCAGATGATATATTTTGGCCAACATCAAAGCCATACTACACCAATCCATATCAATATATAAATTTATCTTGTAGAATATCTTTTCTAATAGCCTATTGATTATTAGTATTACGACTATATATGGGCAATTAAACTTGATACTTGAATTTGTTAACACTATCATGAAGACAAGATGACCTTGTTCATTTTGTCCATCTACTTCAAATTGTAGATTTGTATGGGTATTTTTTAGAAAAAAGTAAGGTCTTCACTAACCTGTCATAATGTGATCTATTAGGTATCGAGTTATTTTTATTATGGGATAGAATTTAACGTATTATATTAAATAAAATCAGTGTGATCTTAATGTGATCATTTAAATATAATAAGTTTTTTTAATATAAAATTACTATATAGACCTAATATTTCTCTTCTCCATTGTAATATTTCTCTTCTGCATTGTAAAATACAACTAGGGTTTAAAATTAAAATAATTTTTAATATAAAGTACCAATTTTGAGATTTGAATAAATCGATATCACACCAGTTACCCCCATAAATCGGTACATCCAATTTTACCATTCTTGTCCTTTTTTTGGTTATATTGTATATTATATATAATAATATAGTCATAGTTTATAATATATTATAATTATATTATAGACTATAGTGATAACATATAGTTATTTATATAGAATTTTAAAATTTAAAATTATTTTAATTTGTAATTTAGCATATAATAAAACATTATTTTATATATATGTATATATTAGATATAAAAATTATATATAATATAAAAAGTTAATAGAAAAATATTTTATATAATATAAAAATTTTAAAAATATATATTTATATGAGTAAGTCCAGTCCGATGTTAGAAAAAAGAAAAACAAAAATAAGATCGATTTTGGCCAGTTTTAAAAAATATGATTAGCTATTGCAATTTATCAATTTTTTTTTACACCTAAATACTGCTAGCTCTTTTAATCAAGGAGATTAGCTATTGCAATTACTTCAAAATGGGCCATAATTAATGAAATCAAAATGGCCTAGTTTGAAAGCCCATCGGAAGATACAAATTGAGATGTGGTGAAATGATTAGCACATTTTGTAGAAGATCAATATTGCTTTAGAAATATAGCCCGAAACAACAACACAGACCAGAATCAGATGATCTATTTTGCCCAATATCAAAGCCAGACTTCTTTATTTTATGAGAGTGTCTTTATTTGAAGAAGCGGAAAGGAACAGTAGATGAACACATTTCACTATGCCTACACAGTCTCTAGTGATTAAGTGATCTTATTATCACACAGCTCGCTGCAAGCCAGCCATGACAGACAGACATACAAAAGCATAAACAACACCATCAAGCAGAGGTAGATATCTTTAAGAGATTATTGCCGGTTGAAGATCGATCAACAGTATTCATTCAAGAGAAATATAAAAGCCATAATTAAGCATAGGCATCAGGGTTTTGGAGCAGGTAGGCTTCCGCAACTTTGTACATGCCCAAGGCCTTTTTCTTGCCAGCCTTGATTTCCTCTTCCGTGATCACGTTGTCACCATTGGTATGATAGTTTGTTGTTATCTTGCTTTTACTTCCACCCTCTGGTGTTGGCTCAAACTGAACCTCATGAACAATGAATTCTAGCTTCTCCTTCAACTCATCACCTTCGATCACTGTGTACTTGTAATAGTAGCACTCTTCGTTCACCTCATCAATTCTGCTCTTAATGGAGCTAACAGGGCTACCTGCATGATTTCATCATCATCAAGAGTATTCATCATCTTGTCCTTAATTCAATGAAATAATTCCCGAAAACTTAATGTTTAATTGTAGGGATGCATGAGTAATATTACATATTTGCCAGCTAGCTTGCTTATTAATTAATACCTTCAGCGAAATTGACCTGCCTGATGCTTCCGGGCCCTCCATTGCCTTGAATGAAATCAATGCTCTTGATGGCTTGTGGCATTAGTTTTGGGATGAGGTTGTGACCATCAAGGACCAGGGCTTTGAACAATCTGGATGGAGGGATTGGGGAAGTTGAGTCCTCTGTACAAGTGATTATACCCATGATATATGCTAGCTAGCTAGAGGATTGAAATTAGGAAGGCCTTCTGGACTCTTAAGATAGATGGGTTATAATTACGAGTATAGAGCTTTATCTATCTTCAACTATTTGGTAAGAAAAATGTAGCATGGAAAGGGCTTATTTATAGGTCGAAGTCATGATAGTAGTAGTACTCTATATATTGTTCCTGAATTTGTTTGTTTTTGTCTAAAAAAAATGGGCGATTGTTTTTATGGTAAATAATTTTTTTGCTGCAATTAATCAATTACAAATGTCTATTTTTTTTTGTAGTGATTTGTTTATAGGATAATCATATCCTAGAGTACTCATTTAATTTATAATATATAATGCATTAGGGCGTCGTTCTCGAAGTAAGATCAGAGACATCTATGTATATTATATCATGTAGTACTTCCAATCTCCTTGACCACCTTAACGACATGCACTATGTTAATACATAAACAATTAAAAGGACAACAATATGGATCTCAACACCGTATTTAAATTAAATACTCTTTTTGTGATAATCCGAATTTTTAAGTATTTGTTTAATTTTCATATGTGTCATGATTATGTTTCTTTAAAATCATTTCAAGGAACATTTGGATATATGTATATAGTTTTTTTATGTTGGAAGGTTAGGAGTAGGGTTAGATACAAATGTGGCTTGTTTTATGGTGAAAAAAGTGTCTAATCCGAGATCTCGCTCGACTCTCGCTTGATGTCTGGCTTGAGCAAGATACAATGAGAGATTTGACGTCTTTTGATAAAATAGACATTACTTGCTCATTTGATATCGGATTTGAGTGATTCAAAAGGCTATAGAAAGTTAAGAGAAATATCTACAACTTTTATGTAGATGTGGACTTAATCAAATACAAAATTGAGATTGAAGTGGCAGATTTGGATTGGAGATAGATAGGCATTGACTTTGAAGTTGACTAAGGACTTTGGATAAGATTAAGTTTTTAGATTATTTTCTTAATTATCTTAAGATCCGGACAAGTGTGTAGATATGTGGAAAATGAGGAGATTTTATTTAGTAAATTCCGTGTGAAATAAGAGGGATCATCTATCAAATACTTAGTGTGCCCAGATTGGTACTCTAGGACTTATCTATCGACTTTTAGTGGAAAAATCATAACTTGATCATATGAGCTCAGAATGAAGTGATTCTAGTTCCAAGAGAACCTTAAGAATTAGATATAGAACTTTTATGTTTTGGATTTTTGAAGATAAAGAACTATCAATGACGAAATCTGGTGTGAAGTGGACGGCCCTGAGTTGAGTCCAATTGATAACGAATTTAGATGAATTGTCCTATATGCGGCCATGTGAAGAAAATGGTGATTGGCTATCAATTTTCCTGAGGACTTGACATGTGTAGGAGTATGTGTCATGAGGAGATGAATTGATATAGAAGCCTTGGTGGGTAAGAAAGTAAAGGAAAACAAATGGAGAACTCGGATTGGGTGTTCTCGGGTGATTTTGACATGTTTTGGTGTATTAAGTATATCTCTCTCATTTGATCTCGGAATAAAGTGATTCAAAATCCTATAGAATTTTAAGAGGATGGTAAAAATAATGTTATGAGTTTTCAAATAATCGAACCATATCAAGGATTTATTTGAGATTAAAGTGGACGGATACACCCCATTTAAAGAAACTATCATACTACTTTGTCACTTTGTCTTTTCCTTTCATGTGCTGGAATAACTCTAACTATTGATCAAGATATTCATATAAGTGGTACAAAAATGACCCTTGGATGGAGATAGGACCAACTAAGCCTAAGCTCTAGGGGTGATGATGAGCCTAAAGAGCTTGGAAGCTCATACACGGCTCTAAAGGGAGAACCTGTTACCTATGGGCATACCTTTCATCTTCTTGTTCCAAAGGTGTTGTCCCTAGGTATATATATATATGTATGTGTACTCTTCTTCCATCTTCCTTTAGAGAAAACTTTCAGTTATAGTAGAAAAAGAGCAAGCAAAATTCACTTAAACACACTTATACCACTAGAACATCAAAGAGAAGGCAATCTAGAGGCTTTAGAAGGAGGATTGTCTAAAGCTTAGTTCTACCATCAATTCAAACTTTGGAGAAATTTTGAAGTGCATAAATTAACTTAATCTTGGCATAGAATGAGTGGTTTGATGATTAGATCATGTTTGATATTTATTTGAGCTTAATCTTAGTTTATGTGTTAAATTGAAGCCTATTGAGTTTTGGAGTAGTTTTTCCTTGATAAAATGCTAGAAAAATTATGAGATCTTAAGAATATATTCTACGATATCATATGAATAATATTATGTGAAAATATGAGGTCTTAATTTGTAAAAAAAAATGATAGATTAACCTTAGTAACTTTCGGATTTAAGAGGGGTTATGTTGACAGATTTAATATCCTATGATAAATTGGTCATAACTTGTTAGTGTGATGTTGGAATTGAATGATTCAAGAGAATATGGAAAGCTAAGACAGAGCTTTACAATTTTAGTGTTTTAAGCTTTAAAATATAAGAACTCTATAGAGGACGAAATTGGGATTGAATGGCAGAACAAAGTATGCGAGGACTTCAAAAATGTATTCTTCTTATATTCTAAACTCTTAATAAATGATAAGAACATAGATTTATATTTTAATAAGTAAAAAAATAAGGTTTATGTGAAAGGATTGCATGTTTTTCATTGAAAAACTCCATGATCTATGATCTCGCTCAACACCTGCTTGACTAAAGGATCGAGCGAAGAACAAATATGAACATTCGCTTGACTCTCTCTAGATGTCTAGATTGAGCGAAGTGCAACCCGAGACTTCGCTCTACACTCGCTCAATGTCTTGCTCGAGCGAGTTCTAACCTGAGACTTCGCTTGAATCTCGTTCGATACCTTACTCGAGCGAGATACCCAGTTTGCTTGATGCTCGCTCGATATTCTGCTCGAGCGAGTTCCAACCCGATATTTCGCTTGATGCTCGCTCAATACCTTACTCGAGCGAGATACCCTATTTTGCTGAAATTCAGGGATTTTGCTTGAATAAAAGTGGACATTGCAATAAGGAGAAATTATATATGTTATCTAAGTATATAGCTTGTGTAAAATACGTTGCAGAATTTAAGAGTACATGCATGTTCTAATATGTGGTGAGATTTAAGAAAAGTGGCATGGCATGTACTTGAGAAACATTTATAAGAATAAGAAATGAACAACTATGAATAAGAACTATGAATAAGTTAGTCAAGTCATGACAGGGACGGTGATACGTAAAGCCCGTATGACTGACGTGCCGACCAGGACGGTGATATGTAACGTCTGTCGTAAAAGTAAGAGTTGTGCCACAATGGAGACGATGATACGTAACACCCATCAAGGATAAGTAAGAGTTATGTCACTACGGGGACGACGATACGTAATGCCCGTAGGACTGACATGACTAGTAGGGACGGCGATACGTAATGCCCGCTATGTTAAGAATGTTCCGTGTCATGACGGGGATGGCGATACATAACGTCTGAAAAATTGACACGAGACTCATCAAAACGGGGACGGCGAAACGTAACCCCTGAATGATTGATGAGTTATATGCGATGGGGACGGCGATACGTAACGTCCATCGAAGATAAGCGATAAGTAAGATCTAACTGGGACGGCAATACGTAACGCCTATCGAAGATAAGTGATAAGTAAGACCTAACTGGGACGGCGATACGTAACGCCCATTGATGATAAGAATTAAGTAAGACCCACAAGATTAAGAAATGAGATGAAAGTATAAATTTTAAGTATATGATAGTGGGTCCAACTAAGATATAAGTTGGTATGGGAAGAATGACCATTGACATGCATAAGTTCCATAAAGCATTCTCATAAGTTATATGTCTGTAATCATTGCTATGTATGATTATTGCTGATATTATCTATGCCTTATTTTGTTAACTGTGTACTTACTGAGATTTCTTGTAAATCTCACTCTTTTAAGTTTTATCTATCATTCCTTATGAAATGATAGATGTTGTGCAGGATTAAATAAATTGTCATGAAAGTCAGACATTACAGGAGATTTTGTAGGACCCTCGGGAGATTTTGAAGAGCCCCGAGAGACCTACAGAATACTTCTCTCCTAAGAGAATGATCTCACATACGTGATCAAATGGAATAGTAAGAGTATCGGATGACAGTAAGAGATGATATTTGTTAGAATAAAACTGATAAATGAAAAATTATAAAAAAATATAGTTTTAATATGTCATGTGATCTATTTATACAAGAGTTAAATCTCTTTGCATGTATTGAAGATTTACCATTTTCCGTTGCGTTTTGTATTGCACTTAATTAGTAAGTTTAGGTACATGCATAGTTTTAAAAAAAAAAAAATCAGGGCATTACACTTTTTTAGTCCAGGAATATTATTATCTCATCTCAATATATATATATATATACACACTATCCAAATAAGTGTAATGAATCTCTCGACCAATGGAGATATTTGACATCTTGAAGTGCAAGCAAGATTTATAAACATTTGGCCACCATGGAGGAAATTAATGGAATATTATTTGCCTTTAATGTAGGAGATGCTTGAAGAATGAGATGTGATGAGAAATTTGTGAATAGTGGTAAGATAGTGAATAGTAGTGAGATAGCTAGGTCTAATTAAATAATTAATGAGTTTAAGAAATGAGAGAGAAAAAGTTGAAGAAAAATACATAAAATTAAAATATTGTTAGAATATAGTTTTTATAACATAATTTTTATTTTAGAATTTGGAAACTTTAAATATTTCTTATTTTTTATTTGAAAGTTTAGGAAAGAATGGTTAATTTAAAAGATCGTAATGATAAATTTGAAAGATTATTTATGATAAAAATAACTATTTGCAATAAAAACAAACTCCTTTTGGCAGGAAATAATCATTCCACTAAAAATAACTACTCACAAATAATAAATTTTTTTATAGTGAGTATTTGCGTTTGAATGATAATTGAGAAAGAAATTAAATGAGATTTCAAACAACCCCTAAATTATGAGAAAACTTGAGCTTCATGTATGGGTTTTCAAAGGTGCTCAGAATGGACAAAACTATTGGTACATATAATTTAGGCAAATATCCCTTGCATTGCAAAATCTCACTACAAGAAAAAAGAGTTTTTATGACCAATTATTTGGTCGACAAAAAGACTATTTACAACTAATTTTGACTATAAATAATTATTTCACTAGAATTAACTGACTATAAATAAGTAGTTTTTTTATACTATCCATGTAATTAAAAATAATAAGAAGTGCATGAAGTGGGGATGCCAGACAGAATAACGATTATTCTGCAGGTTAGTTCTAACAAATGATTCACAAAGAAGAATACAAGAAAACCACCCAAAACATAGAGAAAAGGTCTTTGAAATTCAATTGAACGTTATGAAATCAAATAATGTCGAAAATCAGTCTACAAGCCAGACTGTGTAACTAAAAGTTCTCTGTAACGAAATTTTTTCAAGAATAGAAAAATCCCAAAAATATGCCAAAATGAAATACAAAATAAAATAAGAATCTTACCATCAATCTGGCCCAAGTCAAGTTTAGAATCACTTCCTAATTGACAAACAAAATATTACCAAAAATGACAAAAAATAACTAAAAATAGTGATTCGAAGGGAAAAACAACATAATTTGAGGTCAAAAAATATGCACATCAAGCGTGCGCGCCAAAAAAAACTTTCCGAATTGGGATCTCATACGCAATTTCGGATATACATAGCCAAAGTTATGGCCAAAAGACTGAAACACACCTAAAACTGTCCCAATTAGGAAAATATCACGATCATTTCCCTTTTTTTAGCTGATATGCCAACTTATGGTATCTCAGCGCCATCAACGTGCAATCTGACAGTTTAGCATCATTTGTCTCGAAACCCCTGCATTAGTCACCCCGAGTTGGAAAAAACTCGTCTTCAAGTTCACAGTAATGTCATCAAAATTCACAAAACAAGGACTTAGGTGCTTTACATTAAAGACATCAAAAGTCTTCTTGTGACTGGGAAGGCACAACCTATAAGCATTATCATTAATCTTCTGTAGTACCTCATAGGGTCCAATCTTCCACTCCTTAGCTTAATATACTCGCCAATAGGAAAACGATCACGAGTTAATAAAGCCTAAACAAAATCACCAACATCAAAAAGTACCTGACAATGATGATTGTCAACCCGAGTCTTGTACTTGGCACTGCTATCATGAATAGCCAGTTTCACCTATTCATGGATACCCCGAAGATGCTCTGCCATCTCATCTGCTTTAGGACTGAAACGTCCTACATGTGGAATAAGGGCTAAGTCCAACACCTCGGATAAGTTTTGACCATAGACAATCTCAAATGGGCTTAAGCCTGTGGTTCTGTTCTTCGATTTGTTATAGGCAAATTCTGCCTGACGTAACACCAAATCCCACTGCTTCAGCTTAGTTCCTGCCAAACCCTTCAAAAGGTTGCCCAAACTCCAGTTCACCACCTCGATCTAACCATCTGTCTGGGGGTGGTAGGCAATGCTAAAATTCAACTGTGTCCCCAGTTTTCCCCACAAGCTCTTTTAGAAATGACTGATCAACTTGGTGTCACAATCTGAAGTAATGGATCGAGGAACACCATGTAAATGCACAATCTCCCTAAAGTAGAGATGGGCGATCTAGACAGCATCCATAGTCTTCCTGTAAGCTACAAACTAGGCCATCTTGGAAAACCTGTCAACCACTACCAAGATAGAACCCGAGGCCCATTGGGTACAAGGTAAGCCCAACACAAAATCCATGTTGACATCAAACCAAGGAGCTTCAGGGACAGGTAATAGAGTGTACATGCCAGCATTTGTGAGAACTCCTTTAGATCGCTAGCACACATAACAACGGTCCAAATAATGAGTCACGTCACTAGTCAACTTAAGCCAATAAAAGTCAGAAGAGATAAGGGCCAATGTCTTATCTCGACCAAAGTGCCCCTCACTATGAAGTTCACTTATAATTTGCTACCTCAATGAACAATCTAGAATGCAAAACTGTAATCAACGAAACAGATAGCCATTATGCAAAATAAAATCATGACGGTGACCATTAGTTACCTCCTGAAGTATCCTTTCAAAAGAATGATTAGTTGCATACATATCTGTGAAAGCCTCAAAGCCTGCAACTCTGGTACTCATAGTGGTGAGAAGTAAGGACAACGGTTCAGGGCATCTACGATGCGGTTCAGGCTCCCTGCTTGGTGCCTTATCGTGAAGGTGAGCTTCTGCAAGTACGCCACCCACTTGGCATGCTGTCTACTCTGCTTGTGGGGGCCATTTATGTACTTCAGGGCCTCATGATGAGTAAATAGAATGAACTCCCTCTGTACTAGCTAGTGATGCCAATGCTTCAGGGTTTGAACTATGGCATAAAACTCCAGGTCAAGGTGGAATAATTTTTCTTTGATCCTGATAGCTTCTCACTGAAAAAACTACTAGACACCCTGACTGGCTCTACACACCACCAATGCCAACTCCAAATGCATCACAATTTACCTCAAATACTTTGTCAAAATCAGGAAACACCAAAACTAGTGTCTCGGTCATCTTTTGCTTGACCAGTTCTCAATTGACCTCTACCTTCTCAGACTACTGAAAATCATGCTCCTTGAGGCACTCTGTGATAGGGCAATCCCACTGTTGAAATTTTTGATGAACCGGCGGTAGAAGGATGCCAATCCATAAAACTTCGAACGTCGTGCAAGGTCTTTCATCTGGGCCACTCCAAGACTGCATCTATCTTTGACTGATCTACATGAACACCATCAGTAGACACAACAAAACTAAGAAAAGTCATAGAAATAGTGAACAAAGAACACTTCTTCTAATTGACAAATAGGCGCTCCGTTTTCAGGATCTCAAAAACAGCATGGAGGTGATCAAAGTGTAAGCGTGAAGCCCACGTCAAACTATAAATGAGGATATCGTCGAAGTAAACTACAATGAATTTTCCTATAAAAGGCTGCAAGACCTGATGCATAAATCTCACGAACGTGTTAAGTGCACTGGATAGCCCAAAATGCATGACCATCCACTTATACAAGCTATGTTGCATCTTAAACGCCGTCTTTCACTCATCTCCAGCCTTATTTTCATTTGGTGGTATTCGCTTTTAAGGTCCATTTTTTAGAAAACCTTAGAACTAGATAGCTGATCCAAGATATCATCCAGGTGGGGAATTGTAAATTGGTACTTCACTATAATTCCATTGATTGCTCGTGTAATAGCCCTAAAAATCTCCATCTTGATTTAATTAACTAATTAAGGATTAATACACAAGATTAGTGGTAATTGGTGAAAGAACAAAATAGGCTTTGAAGAAATGGGCTTAGGAATGAGACATTTGGAGAATGGATCAAGTGAATGGGCCAAGAGAGCCATGGTGAGTCCAAAAGCCCATAGAATGAGCCCATGGCCCATCAAGCCCATAGTTGAGACACTTGTCAATGGGAGAAAAATCCTAGAAGATTATCCAAACCCTTGTAGGAAAATCTTATTTGGTGAAGGTTGACTAGTAGTTGGATGCATGCCATGTAGGATTGAGTGTAGGATCTAATGGAATGATTTTCCTACCATGGTATCTTGGAGGTACAAGACACCATCCCTTGACTTGCCAAGTGAGATCATGGTGTGTAGGGAAGTGACAAGTGGCATGAGGAGAAGCATGGATGAAAGGAACTTGGAGTTTCGGTGGAGGCCAATCCGTGGGGTTCAATGGGGAATCTCATGGGGTATGGCCATCTACAAGTGATAGGACAAAGAGGAAGAGTGTGTAAGTGGATGAAGTACATGTGTAAGAAGGTATGGTGATGTGAAGAGAGGTATGGTGTATGTGTAGGTGATTGAAATGACAAAACTAGGAAGAGAAGCAAAGGGAGTTTCGGTGGAGCTAGCTTGGCCGGTCATGCCTTGCTCAAATTCCAAAAAGCATGGCTTTGGAATCACTTGGATGGACACATGAGGGGATAGGAGAATGATGATTGAGTGAAAAACAAGAAAATGGAGGCTAGAGGCACCAAGAAGCCGCCGGCCATAGGAAAGAAAAGAGAAAGGATAATCATCTAGGTATGGCCAAGATTTGATTTTGGAGTGGCCTAGAGTTGTCAATCAACCCATCTATCTTTAGCCATGCCTAAACATGATGAGAAGAGTACCAAGGACCCTAGGGAAGGGAGCTGGCCGTGTGACCCCTTAGGCAAAACCCCTTGAGCTCAAATCACTTAGACACATGCAAACACTCTCACTTCCTCTCTACCTCTCGGCCAAACTCACCCTAGCCATTCCTACTTTTGTTTCTTCTCTTGTCACCACATATTTTGAAGAATCCTATAGTAGGAAAGCCAAAAAGCAAGAGTGTGAAGGTGATCAATTCATTGGAGAAGGTTAGTGATTAAATCTATACAAGATTAGGAAGAACACACACACACATGTAGCACTTTGTTATGGTTGGAAGGAAATAAGGTTTTCTTTGAGTTTATGTTCATGACTAGACTAATGGGAGATTTTATATGTGTAATTTCAGATTTAAGCTAAAGCCTAGTAGGAGTTTTGTAAGTATACTCCCACTTTTTCCTTAACAAGTCTTATATATAGTGAAGTGATCATGTTTGTTGGATTAATGGTTGCCATTGCCATGTTTGAGTTGGAATGATTTTTCTTGCTTATGATATGAATATTCTTGGATAAATTCATATGATGGAATAAGATTAAAATGTGAGTAGAAATGATGAATCAAGTGTTAGTTACAAAAAGAAGGGAAAAAGCATGATTATTTGAGGAAATGATGAAGATGATGCATGAAGGATTTTAGTGTTAAATATTAAATTGTCGTGTTGCTAAGGTAAAGATTTTATTTGAGGAACTAGTGATGGAATTGATTTATTCAAGGAGTATGTTGTTGTAAGAAAATGAAAAATGAACATGAGAATAAATTATTTGATTGATATGGATGGAAATGATATATATATATTTGCATATGGAAGGAATGATCACTTGTGTATGATGTATAGAAATGTTTATTTGGAAATTGATGATATTTAAGGTTGAGATTGGAAGATTAATATTATATTGTGTTGTGGTGATTTTGTTTAGTTGAACTCATAGAAGAAATTTTTAGGAAAGGAAGTTTGAATAGACTAAGGGGAGGAATTCCCTAAGTTGAAAAGGTGAATGGAGGAAATAGGAATAATTAAGTTTGATGTGAAATGGTTGCTTGGGAAACTTTAGAGTTTCGGTTACCCCTTGCTAAGAAGGGTACTTAATTCAATTGGATACTTTAAAATTTATTGGAGGGAATTTGAAGTCAAATGATGAAGAAAAACCCTAGAAACTCTCTAGGAGAATTCGGCCATGATGGGTTGGAGATGGGCCCAATACCCCACTTCAATCCTAGGCCCATTTTTGGGTATAGAGTATAATGACTAAGTAGGAAAATTATGAAATTGTCCCAAAGGAGGAAGAAGGAAAATGAAATGTGAATGCACTCGAGCCTGTCTCGGGTTCTTGCATGAAAGTAAGTAAGCATGCATGTCCCATGCATAAGTCATGAAAAGAAAGTTTTTAAAGTCAAGCATGTTTTTAAGAAAAAAAGAAAAGAAAAGGATGGAATTTTTGAAAGAAAAGGAAGAAGTAAAGTTTTATAAGAACCCCAAAGGCTGGGACGGGGAAGTGCCCCAGTGGAACTCCCTGTCCACTCAGGAGTGTCTAAAGTCGAGTGGTAGCCCCTGGGTCGACGAAGAACAGTCGGCGGACCGTGTATGGCACCAAAAGGTGGCCGGAGCGCGGTAGCACCTAACGCTGGTGGGTGCCCAAGACGGATAAGGTGTAAGGACCTACCGTTTTAAAGTTATATGACGCTCACTTTAGGGTGATGCGGTAACCAGCAGAGAACACGCGGTGCTAGGGGAACCGTGTTGTGTCTCATACATGTGAAAGAAAAAGTCATGACAAGAAGGGCTTTCGAGCCATAAGAAAGATCTGTATATGATAAGTGGCGCCTAAGAAAGAAAGAAAGATACGAAATGTTTTAAAGAAATGTTTTGAAAAGAAATGATATGAAAAGAAGTTTGAAAGAAGAAGTCTGCATGAAAGTCTTATGAAAAGAAGTCTGAAAGAAGTATGCCTGTTTAAAGAGTTTTCATGAGCATGTGCATGAGTCAGTCATTCATTGCATGTGCATTAGCTAAGAATGTTTTGTTCACTTATCTGTATATCTGATATGTTCTGGTTTAAGTGTTAGTGTACTTGCTGAGATTTCTCCCGAAATCTCACCCCTCTTTTATTATCTTTACTATCGCTCCCTTGGGAACGATAGAAGTTATTGCAGGACAGGATGGATCCTCGGAATACGACTCTAGAGAGGATGGGTCGGACCCTTATGGGCCCGACTAAGGCTGAGACTGCCGGGCCAGTGACCCTAGACCTGTTGGGTCAGTGGGCGGCAGAGTCGCTTCCTATGGCGACTTACCTTTTTGACGACTTACGCCCTACGGGGTGCTGTATGGTGCTGGGAGTTGACGGGCTCCTCCACATGGGACGCCTGTTTACGTCATCCTCTGGGATGATGTGTGACGTAGGTCCAGGACTGAGTCTGGACAGCCTCGTTACGGCCCGGACTATAAGAAGATAAAAGAAGAACCCGCCTATTAGTATGGTTGGCGGAGGGAGGAGTGGATCAGCAGCACCTTTATTTTGTATACACCGATGTACTTTTGGAAGGAAAAATCTTCCCGCTGTTTTGGGAAGTACTTTTGTATAAAACTGTTTACATTGGTGACTTTATCCTGATATATGTATATGTGCTTGTGATGTTTAATTTGGGTTTTATTTTGTTAACCATGTGATGTGCGACAAGCGTAACGTTTTGTCGTTTATTTATGGCTTGACCTTTTTCCGCTGCGATATATAAAAAAAAAAAAATAAGGCTCTCATAAGTAAAGATGAGGGATGACTTCCTTGTGACGTTCGTCCCCGGCGTCGCATTTTGCGTACGAACCCAAGCGCAAGCTGGGGCGCCGACAGCTCGGCTATCAACACATATATGCCAAGAACCATCTTTCTTTGGCATTAGCAAGGCAGGGATTGCACATGGGCTCAAACTCTATCGGATATAGCCCCTTCCCAATAACTCTATCACCTGCCGCTACAACTCTTCAGCCTCCTTGGATATGAGGCGAGACGCTGGTCGATTAAGCAAACTTCACCTAGGAACTAGGTAAATCTAATGCTAAATATCCCTTATAGGCAGTAGCCTAGGACAAAGATCCTCTAGCATCAAGTCAGAGAACTCTGCCAATAGCTACTGCACCTCTGTTGGTAAATCTTAATCCATGTCTACTACACTATTCCCGTAAGGCAGTAAAGCATAGACCACATCTCCATACTCAATCTCATCTAAAAACCTGGACGTAGAAAGCAGGTTAATATTATTGGCTACTGAGGTAGGAGTGGGTCCCTCCAGGGGCGCCAACACAATCTTTTTCCCCTTGATGTTAAGGGAATACGTATTCTTTTGTCCATCATGAATGATACTAGGATCATACTGCCAAATCGACCCAACAATACATGACACACATTGTGACGACCCGATATTTTCCTATTGGATTTCTCATACTTGGAATGGTTATATTTACCTTAGAATTATTTTAGTCATTTAATTTGGAACTTTCAAGAAATAGTTTGCTATGGTATTTGGATGAGTCTTCTCTTATATTGAGTAGTGGCAACTTGAGCCCAAATTGGTATGAAAATTCAAATGAAACTACAAAACGTCGTTGGGAGCCACGGTTTGGATTTATTTGAAGGAAAATCTATTTTCATTTTATTCTACTTTTCTTAAAAGAAAAGATCAATAAGTGGCATGTGGTGATTGGATGGAGTGAATAAGCAAACAACTAGATTTTTCTCCTTTGCAAGTTTCGGTCATGGTTGAGTTTTAGTAAAACATCCAATTGGCTAGGGGATCAAAAGGGGACACTTGGCTTAAGTTGAACTAACCTAGGACCAAGAGTTAGGCAAAAAAAAATTTGTCATTTTGCTATGGGTGATCAACGAAAATGGAAGGTAAGCCAAGGCAAGAACTGAATTTGCTAAGTTTTTTTTAAAAATCTCAATGCAATGAATATGTTTTCTTGACAAGTGTGAGGACAAGTGGCATCCAATGATCTTATGCTCAAGGAGAAATTCGGACAACATCAAAAGGAAAATGGGTATAGCCGAATCCTAACCTTATCTTACTCTAGATATAGTGTGCAACTTTGGAGGTGATATGTACCTACTTTTGTCATTTTCTCAAATGTGTCTACTTTGCTATAAGATAAGCCTTAGGTCATATCACTTGCCAACCAAGCCTAGATGGAGGTGAAATGAGTACACTATAGTCTAATGGGGCACATGGCACGGTAAGCTTTAGTCCAAGTGTTTCTTAGATTTTTCCACCCATTTTTGCCTAAGGGTGTCGACCAAGACATATTAGGATACTCCCTCCATTCTCATTTCAAAACTTTCGGCCAAACCAAGCTTAGAATTCTCTTCACCATTTCTTCCACTCACTGACCTCCAAAACCTCTCTTCAAAGCAATTGTGTGTGTATTCTTCCAAAGGAATTCCAAGGCAAACCTCTCTTACAAGGTAAACATTTCACTAGAATCCTTTTTATGTTCAAACATGCTAGAGATGAGAGAATTTCTCGCTTCATATTTCGGCTAGATCATGTTCAAGGATTGATGTTTTGGTCTTTTTTAGAAAAAACCACCTATAGGTTTAACCCTAGACTATTGTATTTTTTTTTTTTTCAGATTCTCTTTGTTAGATCTCTTGGAAATACGTAAGTGCATCTATAACTTAATCTTAGCATTTACTTGTATATATAGAATTAACATAAGGTTGGTAGTTATATTTGAATGCTTAATATGCTTATAATCTATGTATGTTTGTGCTATTTTGCTCTAAAGGATAGTAGTGTAATATATAGGGAAAAACCTTCTAAAAAGTATGAATCTATTTTAGAAGATTATGGAATAGAAGTTGGGATGATGGCATATGATGTTGGATGACAAAGGAGCCAAATTTGAGGAGTATAGGGTTCAGCCCTAGTGAGATATTTAAGAATATTTTGAGTCCTCAACTCCTAGATGTTGATATGGTAATTAACTTAAGTCATTGAGGTGATTGAGGAAAACCATATTATTGACTTTCTAGTATAGTAGTGGAAAAGCTATGATTAGTTTTAGTGAAATGGTTATTTAATAAAGAGAATAATTGATTAAAATGACCCACCAAATGGTTTAGGGTTTTTGGCTAAGGGTTGGTTTAGCTTAATTATGGAGTTTTCAAAATACACTAAGAAGAGAACAAGTTGGTTTAAAGGAAAGGAAAAGAAATTTTGAGCTAGCCTTACCTTGATGTTCGGCTTAAGGCTTTTAGGGTTAAAGTTAAAATATGTTAACTTTCCCTCAAATGAATTATCTATATTTTAAGTGAAAAAGAATTATTGGTTCAAGTATAATATGTGTATGCCATGAGTTGAAAATATTCTACATGTCATATACCCATTACATGAAAATGTTTTAGAGCACGTGCATGTCCATTTACGTCACAAGTTTCTGTTTTTGGTTCATAATGTTTTTCAAAGTAATAAAGAGAAAGACATTTTATAAGAATTTCAAAGACTTAAGAAAAATTGGCGGTGGAGGCGTTTCAAAAAGTCATGTCATGACGGTGAAGGTAATTCGATCTGCCGTATAATTGATGTGTATAAGAAAGCTGACAATGAAGGTGTTTCGATCTGCCGCCATGCTAAAGAATCCGATGGTGAAGGCCTGTCGTCGAGGTTAAGGACTAAGTGTGACAGTGAAGGTGATTCGAACTACTGTCATACTAAAATGTACATGAATAAGAATAAAACATTGAAAAATAAGAATTTCAAGAAAAAGACCTAATAAGTCACGAAAGTTTTTGCACCTATGTTAATAGAAGTCTTTTTATGAAAATATATAATTTTTTTGTAAAAAGGTGCATAAGTCTCATAATCATGTTACCTGCATTTCTATGTTGACTATATACTGCTAATGCTTTTGTTACGTTGTTTGTGCACTTACTGTAATTTCTTGAAATCTCACCCTTTAATTTCATCTATCATCTCTTTCAAAATGATAGACATTGTTGTAGGACAATATGGCAAAGAGAGAGACTCAAATTTCTCGAGAGATTCAGTTGTGCCCTAAGGGGCCCACTGAATACTCTCTTTTTGATGACTTCGCCCCTCTTACGTATGACTATCTGATGAAGGTTCTAAGGCAACACGCATTTGCATCATTAGAAGAACAGCTTCGTATTGGGTGTTACCTGTCTTTGAGCCCTGACAGCTCTTTGTTCCTAAGTGGTGTCTATGTGACGCCAGCAGGCAAGTACCTCCAATAGGATTTTGAAATTAGTATATTGAAATTAGTATAAATCGGTTTTGTTTTAAAAATGAATACAGAGAAGTCAAAAAGGAGACCCTATAGTGAGGAGGGAAAATTATATGATGAGCTATGTTTATATTTTGGAGAACTTGGTATCTGTAAAACTTGGTACTTTATGGTATTGTATATATTAAGTTGTGAGTTTATGGTTATGTTTTACCATGTGATCACTTTGCAAAGTTAGATTTTTTTTACATATTTCCAGAATTAACCTTACTTCACTGCAATACGCATTGCATATTGATAATAAGTTAGGTGCATGCACACTGTTTTCTGTAACATACGAAGGGAATGTAACCTAGTCATGTCCTGACGATTCAATTTATGTTAAAACCCATACGTAGATTGGGGGCGTCGACACACATCCAAAGACACAACATCACACCAGACATTATTGAAATATTTTCTACCAATTGAAAAAGACACGAGGCATCGCCTATCTACTATTACCTCATTGCCTTTATTCAGCCACGACAACTTGTATGGCTTAGGATGACGGTTCATCTTCAACTGCAATTTTTGGACAACCTCCTCAGACACTACATTCTCACAACTGCTGCTGTTAATGATCATTTTGCAGACTTTATCTGCAACTATGTAGGTCGTGTGACAAATATTGGTTTTCAACCAATCTTCCCCTGAATCAGTCTTGGGAGTCAGTAAACTTTTGCGAATGACCGAAGTCTCATGGGCATCTCCATATAGCACATCGCCAGCTTTATCATCGTCATACACGGGCTCGCCAATCTCCTCAGTCTCGTCTACCATGTCTTCCTCAATCAACAAATTTTTGCTCATTTGATATAAGGCTTCCTGCAATCAATTCCTCTATGTCCCTATTCACCAAAATGAAAATATCTAATAGTAGGGTTAGAATTACCTTGTAGTGGCTGTTGGACAGGACGATGATTCTAAGGGTGAATTGGCCAACTATTTTGATCAAACCTGATCACTGGCCTCATGTTCTGCTGTTTTTCAACAGCAAGTGCACACTGGTATGCCTCTGAAACAGTCCACAATGAGTGAAGGCTGAGGACATCCTGTAGGGGTTGGCATAAACCCCCCAAATACTAAGCCACCATTTGCTCTTCCGTCTCAGATAAATCGTTCCAGGTGACCAACTAGTCAAACTCCTCCGTGTAATCATCGACTGATCTCGCGCCCTACCTCAACTCATGAAGTCTCTAAAACAAGATTTGACGTAGCTGAAAGGGAAGAAAGTGACCCTTCGTCTTCTTATTCATTCTCTCCCACTCAATGATATAGGCCTTGCCTTGCCTGTCACGTGAGCGTCACAACTGCTCCTACCACGCAGATGCTCTACCTCTAAGTTTGATGGCGACCAATTTCACTTTCACATGATTGGGGACTTCCTTGTAATAAAAAATACGCTCCACTTCATTTAACCAATCAACGAATCTCTCGGCCTATAACGTACCAAAAAACTCAACTAGATCAACCTGAAAATAGAGCTCTCCATGACGCTCCTCCCAACCACGATGCTCCCAGAATAAAGAATGATTGTGATATGGGTTTTCGGAAGTGGAATCAAAATCATGATCAGAGACCTTACGATCCTCAAAATCACACGCCGCCAGACGCTGGGTTAACTCTGTGACTTGCCTCTACAAATCCTCAATTATCGCATCTTGAACGCTACGATCATGGTGCTGGACTTCCTCATTCAGAACCTGCCCATAACGACCATGACCACCAGTCATTGAAACTAATGAAATTTCACCCCAGGAAGATGCTAAAGCTCTGATGCCAACTAACGCCGAACAAAATTTCGATTATTCTGCAGGCTAGTTCCAACAGGTAATTTACAAGAAAGAACACAAGAAATCGCCCAAAACATAGAGAAAATGTCTCTGGGGTTCAATTGAACGTTATGAAATCAAGCAATGTCGAAAATTAGTCCACAAGCCATACTGTATAGACAAAAATCGTCTGTATCGAAATTTTGCCAAAAATAGAAAATTTTCAAAAAAGGTGCCAAAATGAAATACAAAATAAAATAAGTATTCTGCCAAAAATCTAGCCCAGATCAGGTTCAAAATTACTTCCTAATTTACAAAAGAAATATTACCAAAAATGACAAAAATAACTAAAAACTGCCCAATTTGAAGGGGGAAATTGTGGAATTTAAAGTCGAAAAGGAAGTACACCGAGTGTGTGTACCGAAAATAGTTTTTCGAATTTGGATCTTATACGCGATATCGACACTCATAACCAAAGTTATGGCCAAAAGACTGAAACGCACCTAAACTACCCCAATTAGAAAAATATCATGATCACTTCTCACATTTGCACTGATCTACAAAGTCATGGTATCTCAACGCCATCAACATGCAATCTAACGGCTCAGCATCATCTATCTCGGACCCTCCTACATCAAATGATCCTTGAGACTTATAACTTATCTAATGATATAAAGTGGAATAGGCAATTTCATTAATTTTTATTAAAAACAAAATAAAAATTTAGATATATATATATATATACCATTAATTCATTTTAATATTTGAATGTAAACATCATGCATGTATATATAAAATACTTACAAAACACGAATAATCCAATTCTTTTATTTTTTGAGCTAACACTTGGGGCATGTTTGAGGTTACGCTAAGAGTCTTAAAGCATGTTTAAAATTTAAATAGCCTTAAAAAATTTAATAATAAAATTAAGTTGCTTGGTTGACATATATTAAAGTACTTTTTAATATAAACAAAGTTAAAAAGTACATTTTAAGAAAAACATCAAATTTTCTCCTAGCGTACTTTTTAAACATACTTTTCAATATTGCATAAAGTGTAATAGCCTGAAATTTCTTAAAATGAATTTTTTACTTGAATTCATTTTTAGAGGAATTTATTGGATAAATATACTCTAGATAAATAGAGTTGGAGAATTAAATGAGAATTTTGAGCTAAGGATAGGTGAAATTATGCATTCTAGAAACTATTATGGAAGGATCTTTGCGATTTGGAACAAGGTATCAACTAGAAAAATTCAAGTTGAACTTAGAAGAAATGGAATTCTAAAAATTTAGGGTATAAATGCAAAAGAAAGTGATAGAACCAAAGATCAAACAGTGCTCGGAATAGGCATTCTCGGATTAAACTATCGAGTTTTAGTGTAATGAGCCTAAGTTACACATATGAGGTCTAAATTAGGTAATTTTAATTTGTATAGAATCCTAAGAGATAGATCTAAAACTTTCATGTTATGCGTTTTCGAATATTTGGACATTATCAATGACTTATTTCAGAAGCAAGTGGCCAACTCTGGACTGAGCTTAAACAGAACTCGAGATGGAGAATATGGATCCAAATGGGATTCTATCCTAACTAGATTAAGAATGGGCTTTCTAGAACTTGTTAAGTAGAGTCTTAAGGAGGTTAGAAAGTAACTAAATGGGTTAGGGTAAGGTTAAGGGGCATGGCTAACCAGATGAAGGCTGGAAAGGGTGATGCATGCATGGTTAGGTGAGATGCCACCTCATCCCTTATCCCATAAGTTTCTACCTCAACCATTGATCAAATGGGCTGCAAAAATATCTCAAATACTGAACATTGGATGATCATTTCAGCTGCAAAACCTAAGATTTTCTGGGATTTAGTTTAATCATGAAAAAGGTTTAGGAGGGACACCTCATCCCATGCAAACCAGAAGCCTATGGTCTTTACTAAGTTGCCTCTCTTCTTTCCTTCATATAGGTCGACCACCACCCCTATAAATAGATATTTGAGAGTCTTCTAACTCTCTTTGGGAAGCATAGCACATAATCCCTTTGAAGGAAACCAACGAAAACCCTCCTCAAGTTTATTAACCTCTATATACATCCTAAGTGAGCTAAGTGAGTGATCTTGAGGAGAAATCTTGCAAGGATTAGTTTGATCACTTCTAACAAACCTTGGAGAAATAGTAAGTGCATATATTAACTTAATCTTGGCATAGAATAAGTGGTTTGGTGATTAGATCATATTTTATATTTATTTGAGTTTAATCTTAGTTTATGTGTTAAATTGAAGCTTATTGAGTTTTAGTGTGGTTTTTGCTGTGATAAAATACTATGAAAATTATGAGATCTTAGGAATATATTCTATGATGTTATATGAAGAAGATTATGTGAAAGTATGAGGTCTTGATTTGAAAAGAAATGATAGATCAACCCTAGTAACTTTCGAATTTAAAAGGGGTTATGTTGACAGATTTAACATCCTATAGTAAATTGGTCATAACTTGTTAGTGTGATATTGGAATTGAATGATTCAAGAGGATATGGAAAGATAAGACAAAGATCTACAACTTTTTTGTTTTACATTTTGAGAGATAAAGAACTATATAAAAGTCAAAATTGGACATGAAGAGGCAGAATCTAGATTTAGGCAGAGACTTCGCTCGACTCTCACTTGACTTCTGGCTCGAGCGAAATACAGGGAGAGATTTGACGTCTTTTGATAAAATAGTCATACCTTGCTCATTTGATATCGGATTTGAGTGATTAAAAAGGCTATGGAAAGCTAAGAGCAATATCTAATACCTTTTATGTTTTAACTTTTGAGAGATAAAGACTAAATCAAGGATGAAATTGGGATTGAAATAAGAACCAAATTGATCATAGTATACATTGATTCTATGAACTGATATGACGTAAATGCATGTGTATGTGATGTGTAATGTTCTCTAGCTTATAAGATTCATATGGACATACAATATGCATATTATAAGTCTAAGTTTATGCGTATGTTACATTTTATCTCATACGTGTCATCATAAGTCATGATGTCTGTTTTAATAAAAGTCCATATTACATGTCGTCGTGTAAGTGTTGTCACAAGTCATGTCAAGCATTTGAGAAATAAAAAAAGATACGGCATGGCCCAACCACAGGTAATAATAGTGGCATGGCCCAACCACAGGTAATAATAATAATGGCATGACCCAACTACGGGTAATAATAGTGGTATGGCCCAACCATGGATAACAATAGTGGCATGGCCCAACCATGGATAATAATAGTGGATATAAGTAAAGACTTATAAGAACAAGGATTTTAAGATAAGAATGAAAAGTACATGCATGATACAAGTTTATAAGTCCAAGTCATGCATGAGTCACATAAAGCATGCCTTAAATGTATACTCTGGTTGTCTGGCTTGTATATGATTATTTTATGATATTTATGCTTTTATTAAGTTGGGTGTGTACTTACTAAGATTTCCCTAAAAATCTCATTATTGTATGTTTCTTTTCTTTTGGAAATTGATTTTCGCTGCAGGATTGATTGTGGACATGGACAAGATCCTAGTTATTCGAGAGACTCGGAGGAACCCTGAAGGGCTCTCGAAATACTCTTCTTACAAATTTTGACCAATTAATAGTAGTAAGGATCAGTATGGATACGGAAAGAAATTTCAGTAAAGGAAGAAGGAGCCAAGGTTGCCTTATGAAAATATTTGATAAGTCTTGTAATTTTATATATAAGAAAACTAACTGGGTTATGCATGTAAGGAGATGATGTTATGATATGAATAAGTGTGGTTTTTATGCTACCATGTGATCACTAGAAATTAATTTTTCTCAGAACTTTTTCTCTATAATTTGCATTAAATTTCAATAAGTACGGGAGTGAGTAGCCAAGTGTTACTTACCTTGACACTCCGGTTTACGTCAAATCCCAAATGTAAATTAGGGGCGTCACATAAAGTAGTTACACTTTTAAAAGAACTTCTCATTGGCCAAAAATTCCTATATAAAGTTTACATAAATACAACTTTTCCCTTGTCTTAATTGTATTGCCATTCAACTCATGCATCTTTCTAGGAATTTTTTTCATTACACTTAAATGACTTGTATTAGATTATTTTCCTCTTTTCTATTATAAACTTTGATTTCTATCAAGGACATGATCCTTATCTTTAAGAAATCAATTGACATTTTTTGTCATTTCTACCTTAAAATACTTTTTAAATTTGTTTTTAAACAAATATAACATGTTTGGAAATGCTTTAGGTGTATAGTTTCTAATCGATAAATAACTTTTATAATAACGCTTATTATTCATGCTCTACAAATATAGACCTTGAGATAAAAGTTAAATTCTCCACCGCAATTATAAACTTATATACTAACATAATTTCATTACAACTATTATGGGCGGCACATCAATAGTATTCGTTTTGTCCATTTTGTAATGAATAGGTTTCCCCTCTTTATTTTTTTTTAGAATGGCTACCACAAACAGATTTTACAAAAGTAAACCTATATACTAACACAATTCCATATGATACACTAAATATATTGTGAGGTCTCCAATTTACATATGGAATCTAACATAAACTAAAACGTCATGACTTGTAACGTTAGGCTATATTCTTCTTTGTTCATGTCGAAAAATATGTGCATGCGCCTAACTTACTAGTAGTATGTAGAAAATATCATGGTGGAAAAAGGTCAATTCCAAAAATTTAGCAAAAAAATCTAATTCTTTGCGATTATCACATGATAAGCTATAATAAAAACTCATGTTCTTATAAAACATAAAGCATAATGCACCAGTTTCTCATTAATACTTATCATTGTTCTATATTCCCAATAACAAATATACAACTATTCTTTTTCACTTATAGGGGTTCTTTCCTAACTTAGCAATAGATCACATATGAGATAGATCATTCCTTCAGAAGACGAGTATTTTATAGGACCCTCAAGGCACCTTAGAATCTCCTATGACATCTGAATCTCATGATAGTTCACCTATTCCTATAATAATGTCTATCATTCCCTAAGGAATGATAGATAAAAATAAAAGAGTGAAATTTCAAGAAATCTCAATAAATTCACAATTAACATAATGAAAGCATTATTAGCATATACCAATAACGTACAGATGCATGTAACATGATCATGAGACTTATAACATGACTTAAGCATGACTTATGCACCGCGTATCTTTTTTGCAAAAACTCTCATATTTTCATAAAAAAAAAAAACTTTTCTTAACATAGGTGCAAAACTTTTCGTGACTTCGTCATGTCTTCGTCTTATAATTCTTATTATTTTTATTCATGTCATTCTTATTTTTAACCACAACGGTAGATCGAATCGCCTTCACCGTTAAGTTTTTTTGTTCATGTCAGTCATCTAACAGATCAAATCGCCTTCATTGTTGTGACGTGACTTTTATTAACTACAACGGCAGATCGAATCGCATTCACCATCAAATTTCTTAGCATGATGGTAGATCGAATCGCATTCATCGTCAGCTTTCTTGGTCACGTCAGTCATATGGCAAATCGAATCGCATTCACCATCATGACGTAACTTTTCTTATTATGGCAGCAAATCGAATCGCCTTCATCGCCAACTGTCATGTCAGTCATACGGCAAACCGAATTGCCTTCACCGTCATGACACGACTTCTTATCATTTGACGACAGATCGAATCGCCTTCACTGTCATGACGCGACTTTTCATAATCTCATTCCTTTCTTGTTCTTTCATTATTCTTATAGAATTTCGGGATCTTATTTCTTGAAAAATGGTATGAGCCAAAACATGAAATCTTGTGATGTAAACAGACATGTATGTACCACTAGACCTATTCATGCAAGCTCCATGCTTTCATAGGGTCATGTGACATATAAAAAATGCCTTATCAACACATAACGTACATATATTAACTTGTAAAAATCATTATTTTTCAATTGAAACATAAGTAATTCACTTGAAGAGAAATCTTACAACCCTAATCCTATTTGATGTAGGGCCGAATTTCACCATGTAATAAACTCCTAATTTCTCTTCATTTCCTTGGAATCAACCAAACTAAGTAAAATAGCCCTAGCCGAAACCCACCTTCTCATGATAAACATATTTTTCTTCAATTCTTTCCTTATCCAAAATAGTCATTCCACCACCTAATAATCTTAATTCTTTCACTATTCTTCAAGAGAATTAATCCATAAAATTTTCCTCAATCATTCACTAACTTAATTTAATCATCATATTATTTATCTAAAAAAATAAACTCATGATACCCTAAAGTAACCCAACTAAAATCGATAACCATATAATTCCCTAATTTAGTTCTCTTGTCATTCCAACACCACATATCACCATCCAATCTTCAATCCATAATTTACCAACATAAATCCTTACTTCCGTCTTAGGATATTTCCTTCCATTTACCACACTTCTTTCTATTAAAACAACTTAGCACAATGTAATACATCCTATGAATATATTAAGCATTCAATTGAAATATCCTTCAATATGTTAACTCTATATATACAAGGAAACACCAAGAGTGAGTTAAAAGTGCACTTACTAATTTCTTTGAAGGCTTAAATAATTTATCTTGAAAACTCTTTTGAAGGATCACCTAAAATACCTTGTAAAGAGTTTGTAGGGTTAAGGGTGTGGAAACTAAGGTGGAGGGCTTTCCTAGTAAGTTTGGCCATGAGTTCCAAAGAAAGAAATGGAGGGGAATAGCCCTATATATGTTGGTCGAAATCTTTAAGCCAAAGGATGGAAGAAAATCCAAAAACACTTGGATATCAAATTGTGGTGCCACATACCCCTCTTAGGTCTTAGTACACTCATTTCACTTCTCTTAGGCCTGGTTGGCATTTGAAATGACCAAGGCGTTATCTTAAACTTATTGTGCCACTTGTCCTTACACATGTCATATTATCATATGTTACAAAAAAATATTTCAAACAAGACAAAACGCTAAGTCGATTTCAACATGCCAAAGTCGGTGCTCACCTTGCTTTCTATCTATTTTCGTTGGCCACTTGTAGCAAAATGAAAAAGCCTCTTTTCCTCATACTTACTTAGTTCTAGACTAGTTCACCATATGCCAAGTGTCCTCCTTTGGTTCTTCATTTTCTTCCAATCACCACTTGCCACCTATGGATTCTTATCTTCCAATCAACACTTTCCAATTGTCTAGATTCTTGCTCAATAAGTAAATTAAAATATAGTAGCAAAAGACAACATAGAAATTCGGTTTATGCATCTCAAAGTACCCAATCTGATTGCCTCCTTTAAGTTAGAAGATTCCTTCAAAATCTTTTTCTTATTTAACTAAAACTCCTTTCTATTGGTTTTCTTCAATATAATGACATGTGACCTTAAGTCAAATAAGGTGGCTTGAGTGTTCAATTTGAATAAGCCTTGTTCCCATTTGAATCATCCTAATCGAAATATGTACACATGCTAGTGGAGTTTCACTCCAATAAGTAATCTACTTTTAGGTGCCTTGTTCAACTTTGTTTCCTCCTTTTCAAGCTTGTGGGTCTCTTGTTGATGTGTAATCTTCATTGAGTAAAGAGTTTGGAATGATTTGGCCTAAGTGGGTAAGAAAGAATTCGGCCAAGCTATGTGAAGTATACATTCCGACTACTACTTAAATCAATTTCAGATACGTCAACTTCAAGCCCTATTTCGTAAGCCAGTATCTCTTTAGACTCAAAATGTGAAAGTCGTATATTTCTCCTGGTGTTCCATAGCATCTTGAATCATCTCATTTGGAGATCAAATGAGAGAGTTATGCCCAGATTACTGTCGAGAATTACTCAATTATCTTGGTTTGCACTAAACACATTTATGTGCATCCTATCAGCACTTGTCACTTGTTCCTTATCTCTTAAGAAAAGTAATCTTTATATAAACAACCTAAAATAATAGGCATGAGTTGTTTCTCCCCACTAGAATTCATCCAATAGCCAACACTTCTCAAGAGAATATTCCTTACTTGATTCTCTTGAATTCCTTTGTTAAGATTTTCCTAACTCAAATTTTCAAGCATTTGACCTTTTGAAATTCCAATAGGTAACATATCCTTAGCTTGCCAAGTTTTCCAAAATCCTCCCAACACTAGGTATCCTCATGTTCTTCTAAACACTTAGACGTTTCCATGTTCCTCTAATCTAAAACAAACATATATCAAACAGTATCTATCATTTAGAATCTTAGGTTTATCTCCAATCATCACTTGTTTTTTATCACTTTTTCTTCAAAAGAATTATGAAATGATCTAAATCCACTTTCTCTCCAAACCATAGCTATCTTTGTGCAACAAGACACTTTGTGCCAAGTATATCCATTGGTTCTTCAAACATATATACATATATTTCCAAAAAGTTCCAAAGGTTTACTAAAATAATTCTAAAGAAAACATAATCATGTTAAGTATGAAAATTAATAAGGACAAGTAAAAATTTGGGATATCACATATATATACTTTAAAATAAAAATAATTTTATAATTTAACATACCACACCAATCCACCTCAATTTGTAGATTTATCTAGCAGAATCTCTTTTCTAATAGCCTATTGATTGTTAGTATTGCATTAACTACATATGGGCAAGTAAATTTAATATGTGAATTTGTTATGTCTGTCACAGAGACAAGATGACCTTGTTCATTTTGACCATCTTGTCTTGCACGATTGACTTTAAATTGTAGATTTGTATTGATATTTTTTAGAGAAATGCATGGCTTATAGTGTGTCTTAATGTGATCTATCAGATTATAAAGTTCATTTTATTATATGATAGAATTTAACATATGGTATTAAATAAAATCAACATGATCTTAATGTGATTATCAAATAAGGTAAAAAAAAAATAATTATAAAGTTTTGATAGACTCATTTGTTCTCTTCTCATTTGTAAAATACATCTAGGGTAGTTAATGGTCCAGCTCAATTCGATTTTTGAGATATTTTATAACTGGACCAGTGTATACTAGTTTTGAGATCTCAATAATCGAAACCACATTGATTACACTCGATACCATACCAATTACACCCCTAAACCAGCACTTTCAATTTACCAGTTCATGTTTGATTTTTTCAACATATTATATATATAGTATATATAATATTCTTATAATATATAATAATATAGTGATTGAAATTACTCAAGTACCCCTGATTATGCATGTTAATACTAAACAAAAGCTATTAGTACTGATTAGTAACTAATATAAAATATTAAAAGCATTAACACAATAATTTGGTTACGAAGGAAAACCCTTTGAAGAACTTCTCAAAAGTAAAATCCTACAGGGCAACTAAACTCAGGAAACCCAATTTTATTGATTGATACGTTTACAAGTAAAACGATTACAAAACCTTTGTAACTTAACCCATTTACCCAAAATACGCGACCCACTTGTCTTCTACCACAGTAGGTAGCCAGAATTTCTGACGATCTTCAATCTTTATCTTTCCTACTGGAATCTCTAGTGGTTGATCATAAACATGGTAACTCCCCCTTGTAGTATGCTCTCAATCAATCCCATGGATTAAGCTTCTTGGAAAATCCTTCACTCAAGGAATTTCTCTCACACGATCTCTTGACGTTCTACCAGATCTTCAAGCCCTCAATGCTTGTGAATGTGTGTTATTGAAGTGTTCATTTAAACCCTTAACCGACTCTTCCTTAAATAGGCAATGCAATGGTTGATTTTGAGGACTCTGCTGTCAGGTTTATCCAAATTTCCAGTCTGATACGTTGCTAATGACTTGCGAACATCTAGGACTAGATCACTTCTGGATTCCTTCGAGTTCAAATCAGCTTCTGTTTCTTCAAAAAAGCTTGCGTTTCTATCTCTTCAACTAACTCTAAGACTCGAAATATATCAAGGACTCTTGTAGACTTAAATTATATTTACAATCTCCCTCTTTAGCTGATTAATGAAAAAAACACATATTGGATGAATGTGATTTAAACTGCAAAACAACTAACCAACCACCAGCAAAGATCTCATATAGAAAGTTTAGTTCATATTCAAAATCTAACTTAATCAAAATATTTGAAGTATCTCAATGAGTTTTAATGCAACCACACATATATCAGTTTAATGTAGCTAGTGAAAGTAAAATAAGAAAAACAAATCTTTGTTCAATATACAAACCAAATTGAAATAAAGCAAAAAAAAAACCAAAGAAAAAAAAAATTCAAAAAAAAGGTTTTTTAAAAGAAGTGGTGGTGGTGGTGGTAGCTGTCCGCATTCTGTCTGCACTGCCCATGCTGCTCACCCTGCTGACAAATTCATCCATTCTCCCCCTATATGTTGTCAGCATCAATTAGACTCTGATTTTGCCATTTCTTCAACTAGATTTACAGTCTTCAGGATTTGATCCACATCAAAAACAACTTGTTGCAACCTATCATTAACCTTCTTTGACTTGTCCTGTTGGTTTGCTAGCATTTGTTCAAATTTTTCATCCTTTCCTCCCACTTTTCCACAAATAAATCAAATTTTGATTGCAGAATCTGAATTTGTTCAACCATTTCTATCGATTTTCTTGGGGCAAGATAAGAAGGTGTGGATACCTCCATGTACTCGTTAAAGGAACATTAGCAATTCTAGCCAACTTTGAAATGAGTCCTCCAAAGGATAGATTTTCCTTATCTGTCATGTCAGCCCTGGCCTTAGATATAACATCAATTATGTGGGAAGGGAGGTCTATAGGTACACCATTAACTAGAGCATACATAAACTGGGATTTTTCTATTGTCAAATTAGTATGCCTAGTTATGGGCCAAAGATTTGCCAGCACAATCTTGGCAAGGAACCTATATCTAGGGAGCATTGACTTCATAGAGAGTCTTTGAGTTTTAGGGGGCCAAGCTGGTGCATTAGGCCTAACAAATAAGTCTTTCTTTTGGGTCTTTGATGGGGTCTCTATGCCCTTGTATGGAAAGCCTAGGTTTTCCACACCAGGAAGCTTATAGAACTCTCTAATAGTTTTGGGAGTTATGATCATCTCAACACCCCTAATAGTGGAGTAATGGAATTATTGTCCAAACTCAATAAAGACTTGTCATAAAATTTCCTTACTACTTTAATGTAGGGGGCAGGGGCTCCCTCAGTTATTTTCTCCCATCCTCGCTTAGAAACTATTTGGCAATGAATTCAAAAGAAGGGTCAGCCAAATCACTTAGAGTTACCTCTCATTCTCCAAGGACATTTCTCTTGAAGAACACATTTTTGTAGGCTGTCTCTGACTCCCCACTGACAAACTTTGGAGGTTTTGATGCTCTGGTTGGTGGCTTTGTTGAGCTTCCCATTTCTTTTGAAGGAATTGGCCCCTTATCAATGGCCTTAGATTTCTAAGGTGAGTTCTTCCGTGTCCTCACTGGAGAATCAGATTCTTCTTCACTAGAAGAATTCACAGGGATTGTTTTGCAGTCAAACATAGATCTCTTTGCAAAGAACTTGTACTTCATATGCAAAAAAATTCCTTTTTAAGCATGATAATACATAATAGACCAAAGCAAACAGATTCACCTTTCTATTCAAATATTGAAACAACAGGGCCAAGAAGGTGAAAATAAATCCTCAAAAAATAATTCAATCATATACATGTATCTAGAAGATTAACCAGAATGCACATACATGTTTAGCAGTATTTACCAACCGAGGAAAATATCTGGATCTAAGCACAGGACTATCACAGCACAAGGAGGAAGATGATGACATTACAGAATTTAGCCAAATAGATTAGCATGCAACCAATGTTCATCACCTTTTACAAAAAACCAAAAATGAATGCTTTTTAAACCTCTCAACCAGATTTACAAGTCCTAAATGGACTAGGTTTCCAAACTAATAAGGATTTCAGAGTTCCTCAAGAAATCAAAAACTGATAAAACCCTAACCAAAAAGAAGAGTTCTAAACCAACAAGAACTCAAGAACCACAATCTGAACCGAAAGAAAAACACACCTCGAATTTGTACAAGAGACCAACACAGATTTCATGTGATGCAAGGACTGAAGATGGATTGTTTCTCTTTAAGGCTGCATCAGAGAAGAAACCCAAAGTGAATGGGGGATGGAATCGGGGCTCAAAGGTGATAAGGGGTTGAATTAACATGCAATTAATGCTGCAGAGCAGCTTTTTCAATTCCCACCCAAAGCCTGGAATCTACCATGCATGCGGGCCTCCTTTTTTCAACACGTGGGACGTGCCTTTGAGGTAACACCCCACTCTAGTTTCAGTTATTTATGCCCCTTTTTCTTTGTTTTCAAATTTTTGAAAAAGAAAACAATTTTAAAGAACCAGAAAAGCTAAAACATATCATGTATTTTTTCATCAACAAAGCTTGAGCCTTTCTGAGTGATTTCCTTATCCAAGTTTTGTTACACTCAACACTTCTCCACTTATTTAGGAGATGCATTCCTTATTGAACAGTCTTCACAATGGAGCACTTTTCTTAATAGATGACTAGCCAAGAATTTATGTGTGTGTGAGTGAGGAAAAACTCTTTCCAAAATATTTTTATTTTTGCTTTTCTGTTTTGTACTCCCACTTTCTTTTATAACTTTTTATTTTTTTATCCAATAAGGGTGAACTTTCCTTCAGAGTCAAACTTTATGCTAGAGCCTAGATACCCAAAAAGGACCTCCCTCCAAGCACAAAGTCATATTCAGTCATTAAGTCCAGTTTGGATCACTCATCTTTTTCCATAATGATGTGAGCAATGATTTTTTTTTACAAGGACTTTTAGAGCTTAGATTCATACACGAGTGTTCGCCTTTTTCCACGATGACTTTTGAACACCCGACTTTTTCTATAAGGATCAACCTCACTGCATGGCAAGAGGAGACCCTTTTCAATTTGGTATTAGGTTTAACTAGTTTTAGTCAATTCAAGACATAGACTCCCCCTTACTTTGTGCATTATATGAGTATATTCATATTGTCACCAAATTGTTAGGGGTTAGATTTTAACTCCTCACAGTGTAGAGAAAAAAAATCCTTGTATGATCTTCTTTAAATTTTGTGCATCAAAAGTAAAGCCACAGCCTAGACAAGGTCTACCTTGATCCTAGCAAAACGACATAGTGGAATCACAAATGCTTAAAGACCCGGTATACTCATAAAGTTTATATCTTGCAAAACGATAGTGACATGAAGTTTTTGAAGAAACAAGTAAAATAAACACACACCCCTTTTTTTTTTTAAACAAAAAAAAAAAATTGGGCATGTCAGACACACCAATGGCCTTCCTTAAAAATTCTAACTTTAGACCATCTAAATGTTTTGTGAAACAAATCGACTAGTTGGTGTTCCGTATCAATGTGTTCCAGAGACACTACCTTTGTTTCAACCAAGTCTCTTAAGAAGTGATGTCTTATATCTTTGTGTTTGGTTATTGAGTGTTGCACAGGATTCTTCAAGATACTAATTGCACTTGAATTGTCATAGTAGACAGTCATAGTATCATGAGAGAAATTATATTCCTCAAGCATTTTTTTCATCCAAAGAAGCTAAGTGCAATAATTGCCAGCCACAATGTATTCGGCTTCAACAGTAGACATGGAGATGGAGTTTTGCTTCTCACTTATCCATGCTACCAAATTGCTACCAACATAAAACAATGGCCAATTGTGTTTTTTCTGTCATCAACATTACCAACCTAGTTAGCATCAGAATAGCCAACTAGACTCAAATTCGAATGTTTTGAATACCATATGCCATAGTGAATAGTAGCACTCAGGTATTTCAAGATTACTTTTATTGCTGTAGGTGTGATTTGTTAGGATTAGCCCGAAATCGTGCACACACACCTACACTAAAAGCAAGTCAGATCTGCTAGCAATAATATAAAGAAGACTCCCTATCATACTTCTATACAGTGTAGGATTAATGCTTTTACCTGTGGAATCCGAATAGATTTTAACAGAGGTGCTCATCAGAGTGCGAGCCTGAGTCTTTCCTTCCATGCCAAATCTCTTAACAAGATCTTCAGCATATTTGGATTGTGAAATAAAAATTCCTTCTTCAGTTTGTTTAATTTGAATTCTAAGGAAGAAATTTAATTCCTCAATCATACTCATTTCAAACTCATTTTTCATTTCTTTTGAAAAATCATGAGAGAGTTTATCAAGAGTAGAACCGAACACAATGTTATTTACATAGATTTGCGCAATAAGAAGATGCTTACCATATTTTCTTAAGAAAAGAGTTTCGTTAGCTTGACCTCTTACGAATTCATTGTCAAGCAAGTATTTTGTTAATCTCTCATACCAGGCTTGAGGTGCTTGCTTCAATTCATAAAGAGCTTTCTTCAACCTAAAAACATGGTTAGGAAATAAGTGATTAGTAAATCTCTTTGATTGTTCTACATATACTTCTTCATTAAGTATGCCATTTAAAAAAGCACTTTTGACATCCATTTGATAAAACTTAAAATTTAAATGGCTTGCTATTGCTAGCAATATGCGAATAGATTCCAAATGAGCTACTGGTGCAAAGGTTTCCTCAAAGTCAATTCCTTCAACTTATGAGTAGCCTTGTGCTACTATCCTGGCCTTTTGAATAATAGTTCCATGTTCGTCTAATTTGTTTTTGGAAATCCACTTTGTTCTGATGATATTGTGATTGTTAGGTCTTGGAACTAGCTCCCATACTTCATTCCGAGTCAACTGGTGCAATTTCTCGTGCATGCCATTGACCAAGCTTTCATCTCGTAAGGCTTCTTCTACTTTCTAGGTTCAACCTGACACAAATAACAAACATATGAGACTTAATTTATAACACATTTTCTTAGTCTCATACCTTTATCTAACTCTCCAAGAATATTTTCCTTTGGATGATTATGGATGACCCTTGTAGATGGCTTTTTTTCATCATGTGAAACTGAGCTTGTTGTAGCAGGTTATACTAGATTTGTGTCCTCTTCATTAGTTGAGTTTTCTTCAACCCGCCCAATAAAGTTGTCAAATTCCTACTTGGTCATCTCCTTAAAGTTGTCGTCTACAGCTACATTGACTGATTCCATCACAGTTTGAGTTCATAGATTCTAAAATTTATACGCCATGCTGTTTGTTAAGTATCCAAGAAAAATGCCTTCATCACTCTTGCTATCGATCTTGTGGGCATTCTATTTGTCTTTCAGAATATAGCAAGTACTTTCGAACACCTTAAAGTTTTTTATTGTGGGTTTCTTTCTATTCCATAACTCATAGGGTGTGAGTTTGGTGCGTAGACAAAAAACTACACGATTCAAGATGTGTCCAACAGTGTTGACAACTTCTCCCCAAAAGTATAACACCAACTTTTTGCTACTCAGCATGGTGCGAGCCATCTTTTGTATTGCTCTATTTTTCCTTTCCATAATTCTATTTTGTTGTGGAGTGATTGGGGCTGAGAACTCTTGATCTATCCCCAGTTCATCGCAAAAGGTAGAGAAATTAGAATTTTCAAATTCTCTATCATGATCACTACAAATACGAGAGATAAAGGAATCATTCTCTTTTTGTAACCGTTTGAACAATTTCTTAGTAAAGTCGAAGGTTTCTATTTTATCTATTAACATAATGATCCATGCAAATCTTAAGTAGTCATCCACAATGACCATTATGTATGTCTTTCCGTCGAAACTCAAATTCTACCCATCAAATTCCATGTGTAATAGCTTGAGTGGTCATGAGGTCAAAATATCAATTATCTTTTTGTGATGTGTTTTGGTTTGCTTTCCTTCCTGACAAGCTCCGCACAACAGCTTCTTGTTTTTCAAAATTTTGGGCAATCCACGTACAATTTCCTTCTTAGAGATCTTTTGCATGTCTCCATAGTTGATATGTCAGTTTCATCCAGCTCCACTTTGTGACAACGCATAGTGTTCATAGGAGAAACTCTGTAACAGGTATCAGTAGTTCTAGTGCCCTTCAAGATCCACTTTCCAGTACTATTGTAGACATTGCATTCTTCCTTTGAGAACTACACAGAAAGATAATCATCACAGAAATGATTAATATTCAACAGATTGACCTTGAGGTCATTAACAAAAAAAACATTATGAAAAGTAGGTAAACCAGAAACATCTACACTTCACTTTCCTTCCATTGTAGTTGTACTTCCATTATCGAAAGTTACGGATCCTCTACTAGTGGACTCAATCTTCTTGAATAGCCCTTTGTCCCTTGACAAATGTCTAGAATAGGCACTATCCAAATACCACATGCTAGTATGCATAGCTTTGAGTGTTGTGTGTGCTACTAGAGATACGGCCTTATCCTTTTTTATCCACTTGGTTTTAACGTATGTATCATTCATGCTTTTAGGAAGACAAAGTTCGGCTAATTCACCAAGTTTCTTACCTAAAGTGTTTATTTGATTGCTCAATTTGTTCACCATAATTACTAGGTTTTTATCCTTGCTAGGAGGCTCTTTTTTTTTTCTTTTTCTTTCTCTTTTCTAAGTCTAAAGCAATATGTCCTAGTATGTCCAATTAATCCAAAATAATGACAAGTAAGGACAAACTTACCTTTAGACTTACCTGGAGGAATCATTGTTGACTTGCCTTTATTTACAGGTTTCTTTGGGATATTTTCTACATTACTTCCTTTAATAAAGGTGATACCATTGGATGTAGAGGCAACGAATGCATCACGATATGGATCTTTGGAAGTATTGTATTCCAACCTTGTGTGATCAAAACTGTCTATTTGAACTTTCAGTAGTTTATTTAGTTTTTTAGTGAGAGTCTTTCTTTGGCTTCTTGATAGGTTGCTAATGTCTTTTCCAGCACCTCTCTCTATACACGTAGCCTTGTCACTTCTAGTTCTGTCAACTTCAGTGCCTCCACCAAATTGTTCTTCTCATGCTCCTCGGCGGTTAGGTTTTTGTATAGCTTTTTATTTACGTTTCGGATTTTCACAAACTCTTCACACAAGTCCTCATATGGTTCCTGCACACTTAATTCATAATTAGCAATTTATGTCACAACATCAGAATCAGTATCACAAACCAACATGATGTTGTCCGCTCATTGTTTGCTTATGTTAGTGCAATCAGTGACAGAAGTAGAAAAAGCAACAAAAGCAGTTTCATTATCAGAGGATGAATATGAACTTTCAGAGTCAAAATCACCAGTAAGTGTAGTATTCAAAGTTTTTGCCTTTATTTTAAAGTTTGGACATTCTATTCTTATGTAACCAAAATCAAAGCATTTTGACATTGGACTTTATGTAACCAAAATCGATGCATTCTTTTTAGTGAAATTTTTAGAATTCTTTTTATTAAATATGAATTCTTTTTTTTAATTTTCTGGCCACAAGAGCTAAGTCATCATTACACATATCTTTATCATCAGAATGATTTTCTTCCTTAGTAGTTTTTAGAGCGATGGACTTACCTTTCTTTTGTTGTGGGAGGATAGATTCATAAGTTTGTAGAGAGCCTACCAGTTCTTTTACCTGAATTTTGTATAAGTCCTTTCTTTCTTCTATGGCTGTAACATTTGGTTGAAACTTCTCAGGTAGGGATCTTAGGATCTTTCTCACAACTCGTGTCTCTTCCACCTGCTCTCCGAGACTAAACCTGGAATTAACAATATCATTCAATTTAGCATAAAACTCGTTATATGTCTCATCTTCCAGCATTCTTATCTTCTCGAATTTTGAGGTCAATATTTGTAATTTGGAATTTTTCACTGTTTTGATCCCTTCATGTGTAGTTTCCAAAATATTTCAAGCATCCTTGAATTTTTCACACATGGAGATTCTCTTGAATTCATCAAGAGAAACTACCATAAATATGGCATTTAGACCTTTGTTGTCCCAATTACAAATGTCTGATTGTTCTTTCGTCCAATCTTCTATAGGTGTTTCGAGCCTAGTCCATCCTGTCTCCACGACTTGCCAAACTTTCTCATCAAGCGACATTAGAAACGCTTTCATCCTTACCTTCTAGTAAGCGTAGTTATCACCATTGAATTATGGTAGTGATAATACTGTCGCCATGATCTCCCAAAGGAACGGATCACACTCAAGATAGAGTAAACCACACTCTAATGCCAATTGAAATTATCCAAGTACCCCTAGTTACGCACATTAATACTAAACAAAAGCTATTAGCACCAATTAGTAACCAATATAAATTATTAAAAACATTAACACAATAATTTGATTACGAAGCTTTACGAAGGAAAACTCTTTAAAGAACTTCTCAAAGGTAAAATCCTATGGGGCAACCAAACCTATGAAAGCTAATTTTATCGATTGAGATGTTTATAAGTAAAATGTTTACAAAACCTTTGCAACTTAAATCATTTACCCAAGATACGTGACCCACTTGTCTTCTACTGCAGTACGTAGCCAGAACCTCTTACGATCTTCAATCTTTGTCTTTCTTACTAGAACCTTCAGTAGTTGCTCACGAATACAGTAACTCCCCCTTGGAGTATACTCACATTCAATCTCATGGATTGAGATTCTTGGTAAATCCTTCACTCAAGGAATTTCTCTCACACAGCTCTTGAAGTTCTACCCAGATCTTCAAGCTCTCAATGTTTGTGAAAGTGTGCTATTGAAGTGTTCAATAAAACCCTTGGAGAAGGACTCTACTAATAGGTCTAACTAGATCCTAGTCTAGTACGTTGCCAACGACTTGCGAACATCTCAAACTGGATCACTTATTTTGGATTCCTTCAAGTTCAAATCAGCTCCAGTTTCTTCAATAAAGCTTGCGTCTTTATCTCTTCAACTGACTCTAAGACTCGAAACATATCAAGGACTTGTGACTCTTATCTTATAATTTAAACAAAATTTGATAAGAGTTACAACTCAAACACTCATCCTTATTGGATAACTTTAGTTCAAATACTTATCCTTATTAGATGCATATCTAAAGTCCTATTAAAATTACATTCATCCCTAATTCAAATTTTAACCAGCTCATCTAATCCTAGCCAAACTTAAATTACATTTACAATGATAATATGTTGTAGTATATTATAATTATATTATAGACTATAGTAATATGTTATAATATATAATACAATGATATATTATAACGCCCCAATTTTTTGTCTTAATAAAAATGTAAATCAAAGCATCCGGACAACTAACATAAGACTACTTATCCTACATAAACATAAGGAGTAGCATGCATGCATCTAAACTTACTAATTAAATGCAATGCGAAACACAGTAGAAAGAGGTAAATTTCCAATATATGCAAAGAGATCCAACTCTTGCATAAATTGATCACATAGCATAATAAAACCTTAACCTTCATAACTTCATATTTACAGAAATATATTGTATCCAAGACTTACATAACCCATATAGTTTTCTTACAACAAATATCGCATCCTACTGCTGTCCAATAATCTAGTTATTCCACTTGATCATGTACATGAAAGATCATTTCATTCGGAGATGAGTATTCTGTAAGGCCCCCAGGGTACCTCAGAATCTCCTGTAATGTCTGAGTCTCAATGTAATTTATCTAATCCTGCAACAGCATCTATCATTCCATAAGGAATGACAAATAAAACTTAAAAGAGTGAGATTTCCAAAAAAATTTGGAAATCTCAGTATTTATACAATTAACGAAGTAGGGCATAAATAATATCAGAAATTATCATACATAGCAATGATAAAAAACATATAACTTATGAAAAGGCCTTATGAGACTTATGCATGTAGATGACCATTCTTCCCATACGACCTTAGATCTTACTAGGACACATCTTCTTATACTTAAAACTTATATTTCTTTCATTCTTTTTCTTAATCTTGTGGGTCTCACTTATTTCTTATCCTCAATGGGCGTTACGTGTCGCCGTTCCTATCGGGTTTCTTTCTTATCCTCTATGGGCATTACGTGTCACCGTCCCTATCGGATTTCTTCTTTATCCTTGATGAGCTTTACGTGTCGTCATCCCCATTGGGTTTCCTTAGCATGAAATGTCAGCTTAGCCATATATATAACTCGTCAGTTGTCCAGGCATTACATATCACCGTCCCCGTCTTGACGAGTCTTATCATATTATGGCGGCAATTACGTATCGCCTTCACTGCCAATCATATTCGTCATATGGGCATTACGTATCGCCATCCACATTATGAAATAAACATACTTATTATAGCGGGCGTTACGAACCGCCATTCCCGCTATGACGTAACATTCTTATTATAGCAGGCATTACGTACCGCTATCCCCGCTATAGCATAACATCTTATCATGCGACAAGCATTACGTACCGCCATCCCTGTCGAATTAACTTTCTTATTCTTAGTTGATCCTTTCTTATTATTATAAATATTTCTCATCTTTCCTAAACTGCATGCCATGTCCCTTCCCTTTGATGTAAAACTAGTGACATATTGGGACATGCATGTATTCTTACTCTTTTCATATATGCTACATATCTCATGGGATTCATAACATATAAATAATAAATTTGCATTCAACATATAATCCTTATATTAAATCCTATGTAGTGGACACAAGAAAATCTTGGATTCAGGTAACAGGGGAATCTCGCTCGAGTCAGACGTCGAGCAAGAGTCGAGTTAGATTTCTGCCTAAATCTCGCCCTGTCAATGCAATCCCAATTCCACCCTTTAGTGAGTCATTATCTTCTAAAACTTTAAACATAAAGTTATAGATAGCTTTCCATAACCTCTTTAATCATTCAAATCTGACATCAAATGAGCAAGTTATATCCGATTTACCAAAAGGTGTTAAATCTCCACTTGTATCTCGCTTAAGCCAGAAGTCAAGCAAGAGTTAAGTGAGATCTCAAGTTAACATACATTTATAAGTTCTTTTCTCTCCTTAGTTACACTTATTCCTTACTTGATAAACTTCCAAGATCATACATCAATTTCCAATCCTCCAAATCAATACATAAGCATACCTATTTCCTTACCAAGATTTCAATTTGTTCCCTATATTCAAGTCTTATTCCTCATAACCTTATTCATAACTAAGTCCTTATCGCTACTAGGGTTCATACCAATATTTAATCTTTCATAACATTAACAAAACCATAGCTCAAGTAAACACTTTCAATCATCTATACCATATCAAGGCCTAACCCTTTAGCTTCAACTTTGCATATCTTTTTTCCATTCAAGCATTACATGTTTTGTCTACTCTTTACATTATAGATATCCAAGATAAGGTCTTGATTCTTAATAAAATAACTCTCCCTTATATTTCAACAATTCATAGCTCAAGCTTCCTTAAACTACAATCACTCATCACTTTGTAGAGGAATATAACATCTATGAGTACAAAGCTATCATCCAAGAAATTTAACATCAAACTTAAGGTATTTGTACACTTACCAAGTTCTCTAAAGCTTCTTAATAGAGGATGAGCTTAATTTTTTTTATAAACTTCCTCTCTATGTCTCCAAAGTGTTCTTGTTGAAGGCTTTTTAAGGAGTTTGTGATTTGAGCAAGGTTTGGGAGCTTTTTCTCCTTAGAGTGCCATGTGTTATTGGAGAGGAAAGGGTGGGGAACCCTTCCCCTTAAGGTACTGTCCATATATATAGTGGAAGAGGGGGAAATCATCTTCAAGTGGTCCAAGTGTCTCCTCCAATTCTTTGCCACATGTAGGGTCTTAAGTTATAGGGTATCATTTCCCTTTGATATAGGCTTAGTGGGCAAGAAATTAATCCAAGGGCTTAACTTAATCCACCTAAGAGATGGTCAAATATCAGATTTAACAAGATCTCATCACCTACAAACATTTCATACTCAAGCGATACTTGTACTAGGTTTCTTGCACCTTAAGGACATCTAAAAATCTTTTAGAGGTAAGTCCTTCTTTGTCCACTTATTTTCCTTCACAGAGTGACACCTAAGTAGCTTAGGAATGGTTCTAAGACATGACAAAGTCGGTAGCCACGTTTCTCAACTGGTCTCCTTATGGTCAAAGTCGGTGCTAGTGTTTTTCCAGTACTCAAGCTATTCTATCGACTTCCAACTAGATTTTGTCATTGATTCAGTCTTTATCTCCCAAAACTCAAAAAATAAAAATTGTAGATCTATCTCTTAAGGTTCTATAGGAACTAGAATCACCTTAGTCTATTGAAAGTCGACAGATAAGCCCGAGAACACCAATCCGTGCACACCAAGTATTTGATAAATAATCTCTATTGTTTTACACGAAACTTCCTAAATAAAATCTTCTCATTTGACATATTTGTACACACTTGTCCAGATCTTAAGATAGTTGAAAAAATATATCAAAGGCTTAATCTTAATCAAAGTTACTAGTAAACTCCAAGTCAATGCCAATGTATCCAATTCAAATCTGCCACTTAAATCTCAATTTCGTATTTGATTAAATCCATATCTCTTAAAACTCAAAACATAAGAATTGTAGATATTCTTATTATCTTTCCAAATCATCTTGAATCATCTCAATACAACATAAAATAAGTAAGTTATGTCCATATTACTAAAGGACATTAAAATTGTCTCAAATTACTTAATTCGAAAATATCATGGAATATATTCCTCACTTATATTACTTGACTTCCTTTGTAAATTCTTTCAATTTTTTTATAATATTTTCTTAGTATCTCTAATGACTTTTCTTCCAATACCAATAAAAGACTCATACATCTAGAATTCCAAAGGTTCCCTAAAATATTCTTAAAAAAATATAATCATGCTAAATATGAAACTAAAATAATACTTAAAAATTCAGGTTATCACATATATTGTGCTATATTATAATATATAGTGATATTTTATTAATATAACTACTGACATTATAGACTATAGTGGTAACATATAGTTACTTACATAGGTTTTTAGGATTTAATATTATTTTAATTAGTAATTTAACATACAATACAAGATTATTATATATATAATTAAATATATTAGACAAATAAATTATATATAATATAAATAATCATATAAAATATTTTATATAATATAAAAAGTTTAAATATATATTTATATGGCGAGTCCGGGGTATTAGGATAAAAAAACAAAACATGACCGATTTCGACTGATTTTTGAATAAATAGAACTGATACCCAATCGAACCAATTTAGAACCAAACTGAACTCTCTGATTTCACCCCTAAATAAAGCTAGCTCTTTTAATCAAGGAGATTGGCTATCCCAATGACTTCATGAAATGGTAATAAAATCAAAATGGACTAGTATGAAAGCACATCAGACAATACAAATCGAGAGGGGCAAAATGATTAACACATTTTGTAGAAGAGATATGCTTTAGAGATATAGCACAAAACAACACAAACCAGATGATCTATTTTGCCCAACATCAAAGCCACACTTCTTTGTCTTGTGAGAGTGTTTTATTTGGAAAAGCAGAAAGAAACAGTACATGAACACATTTCACCATGCCTCTACAATCACTGGTGATTGAGACTTATTATCACGCAGCTGGCTGCATGCAGGCCACTTTAGACAGACGTACAAAAGCATAAACTACACCATCAAGCGCCAGAGGTAGATATCTTTAAGAGATTGCCGGTTGAAAATCGATCAACAGTACTCATTCAAGAGAAATATAAAAGGCATAATTAAGCATAGGCATCAGGGTTTTGGAGCAGGTAGGCTTCCGTAACTGTGTACATGCCTAAGGCCTTTTCCTTGCCAGCCTTGATTTCCTCTTCCGTGATCACATTGTCACCCTTGGTATGGTAGTTTGTTGTCATCTTACTTTTACTGCCACCCTCTGGTGTTGGCTCAAACTGGACCACATGAACAATAAATTCCAGCTTATCCTCCAACGCATCACCTCCGATCACTGTGTACTTGTAGTAGTAGCTCTCTTCGTTCACCTCATCAATTCGGTTCTTAATGGACTTGACAGGGCCACCTGCTTCACCATCATCATCATCAAGAATATTCATCTTTTTTATCCTTATTTCAATACAATAATTCCCGGTCGATTTATGTTTAATGATAGGGATGCATGAGTAATATTACATATTTATCAGCTGGCTTGCTTATTAATTAATGCCTTCAGCGAATTTGACCTGCCTGATGCTGCCGGTCCCTCCATTGCCTTGAATGAAATCAATGCTCTTGATAGCTTGTGGCATGAGTTTTGAGATAAGGTTGTGAGAATCAAGGACTAGGGCTTTGAACAATCTGGATGGAGGGATTGGGGAAGTTGAGACGTCTGTATAAGTGATTATACCCATGATGTGCTAGCTAGAGGATTGAAAGTAGGAAGGCCTCATGACTCATAAGGTAGATGGGTTTTAATTACGAGTATATATAGAGCTTGATCTATCTTCAACCATTTGGTAAGGAAAATGTAGCATGGAAAGGGCTTTTTTATAGGTGGAAGGCTAGGAGTGGCAGAGTTAGGATTTTGCTTTAGGGGCCAAATAAAACTAAAATAATATATATATATATAATATTTTGTTTTATTTTTCTATAATTTGCAGTACTTCAAAAAATGAAAATAGATGATGGAAATATCTACAAGCGAAATTGTAGGATAAAAATCATCTAATATCTGTTTTCATTTTTATCTATGATAAAAGCATGTCATCATGTTATTATAATATTTTATATTATATGATATGTAATTTTTAGAGAGTGGGCCAATACGAAATGATATTAATATTATCCTATTAAATCATACAAATTTAATATATATATATATATTTCAAAATTAATATGTATTATATATAATTAATATGTATTAAATTATTAAAAAAAATCAATCCTATTAACTAAGTATTAAGGGGCAGGCATCCCCCCCCCCCCCAAAAAAAAAAAAAAGCTCCGCCGTTGTTAAAGAATCAAGTCATGACAGAAGTAGTATTTGATTAATAATATATAGTGTATTGGGGCGTCATTCTTGAAGTATGATTTTAGACATATTATATATATTAAAGAATGACGCCCCAATATTAATAATATATAGTGTATTGGGACGTCATTCTTCCAATCGACTTGACCACCTTAACTGCGTGCACTATGTTAATGCATACACAAAAGGACAACAATATGCATCATCTCAACGTCACCCTTTTGGATCGGGATTATTTTTCTTTTTCCATCTCCTTTATCATCATGTTAAGATCAATTATTAATCATTGTTAAAAAAAAACAAAAAAAAAAAATTGATATGAATTTCCTGAAAGCTGATAGTACAAAAAATCAAAGGATTAAATGATATTAAAATTGAATTAATTTCTTTCCAATCTATTTAAGCTTATGGAATAAATCGTGAGTATTTAAACTAACTTCACATTTCTCACTTTTTTAATTAAATATATATTGACGTGTTAGATTCACTAAAAAATATATATTACCCACACATATTATTAATTGGTAAATATAATAAGTTATCTTTCTCCTGTGCGTACGTGTATAAGTACGTATATCAAGCATCAGACAGTGCTATATACATACTATATTATTAATTGTAAACTAAGCCTGAAAGAGAATATTAATAAGAGATGCACCATTTTGTTTATATTAGCATGTTGTCACCATCTTGATGAAAATCTGATCAAGAAGTCAATTTGGACATTGTGATATATATTAAGCAAGCCCTAAAGTATATTTCCTTGCCTGATCCTATACATTTTAAGGATAGAAATCAGCTTAATTAGGTGTTATACTCATGAGGATTAATGCTTCATCAGATAATAATTATGCCTCACATTCCTCGCGACCACTATCACTTAATTAAATTAGGTCCGCAACTATAATATTTTTTTATAAAATAAGTATTATGATTTTATAAGAGTAAATATTTTGAAATTGATATGATTTTAAAATATGATAGAATGTTAGATCTTAATAAAAATAGTTTGACAATTTAATTATACATATTTCACCAACTTACGTCAATTTATAAATTTATTTTTATAATATTTGATTAATCCACAATTAGTTTTTGTGATGTGTTTTTTTTTTCTAAGCAAACAAATTCATTAAACTAGAAACATGATAAGGAGGGTGTGAGATTCTCCGACAATTGCCCCAAATCAATAAACGACAGTGCAAAAGAGGTGGAAAAAAAGGGAAAAAAAGGTTTATTTGAAAACATTTTTTTGGACCCTACTCTTGTTCTACAAGAATATGTCAGCTTATAAAAAGATGAAAATAAAATGTTCGCAATAAAACCACCATTAAAAGCGGTGAGGGTGGCGGGTGCACTGTCACTTGTTGTCTTGAGTTGGTTGTTGAATAAATCAACGATCCCTCTTATAAGATCACAGGTTAGAAAAATTGGAAACATAGGAAAGCAGCTAGAGTCTAAGATGAGTTGCAGGTAGTGGGCCCACATAACCACACGCTCCACCTGAGGCGATGATAGGTCGGTCAAATCCAATGAATCTGAGGTGTCTGAAGCCGGTGGAGCCGTCGTGGCTTCAAAAACCCCTCTAGTTCGCAGTTGCGCATGGACGCGCGCACAGCATGAGTCGCACGTTGTAATAGCCCAATTTTTTTAGATAACGCATTTACCTAAGAATATTTTAAAGGAATTTATTGGAAGTATATTTTTCCATGAAAATAGAATTTGAGACTTAGATGCATTCTAAGATAAATTTTGGATGGACTTTTGAAAATTTTAAGAAGGTATCAACTAGAGAAATTCAATTTAGACTTAGAAAGAGATAAATTTTCAAAATTTGAGGAAGAAATTCAAGAGAAAGTAATAGAACCAAAAATCAAACACTTGGTGCCCGGATTAAGTGTTATCGGGTTGGTCCGTTGAGTTTTGGTGTAATAATCATAACGCCTTCATATGAGGTCAAAACGAGATGATTTTAATTCTTATAGAACCTTAAGAGGAATATAGAACTTTCATTTTTTGGGATTTTGAAGATAAGAAATGGATCAAAGACTAAATTTGGTGTGAAATGGATGAACAGGAATGAGAGTCAACTAGTAACCGACTTAGATGAGTTGTCTTATGTTCAGCCATGTGATGATAATTTTGATTGGCTATCAATTTTTATGAGGTCTTGACATGTGTGGTAACATGTGGCAAGTTGATAAGAATTGATTTAGAAGTCTTGGTGGGTAATAAAATAAGCAAAACAAATGGAGAACTCGGATTAGATGTTCTCGGGTGAGTTTTGACATGTTTTGGTAAATTAATCATATCTCTCTAATCTAATCTTTTAATTAAATGATTCAAAATCCTATAGATCACTAAGAGTATGATCTAAAACTTCCATGTTTTGAGTTTTCGAAGAATTGAATTGTATCAAGGACTTATTTGGGCTGGAACGTGGCTGACCCCTTGGAGAGGCCAAGTGGCCGGATACACCCCATTTGAAGATATTATCATGCTATTTTGTCTCTACCTCACATGAGTTGGTTTTACTTGAGCCATTGATCATTTTTAATCTTCTAGATAGCTTAAATCAGACCATTGGATGGAGATATTATCATTTAGCCTAAAGTTTAGAGGTAATGATGGATACTAAGTGAAGATGGACAAGTGTACATGGTCTTTGGAGTAGTAACTGGTCACATCTTTTCTTTTAGGCTTGAGCAACGCCTCTTATGCCTATATATATATATATATATATATATATATATGTAAGACTATTTTCTCCTCTCTTTAAAGGGAACACTCGACTATAGTGGAAGAAGAACAAGAAAAATTCACTTAAACATAATTACACCACTAGAACACCAAAGAGATGGCAATCTAGAGACCTTGAAGGGAGGATTGCCTAAAGCTCAATTATATCATTCAACCAAGTTTAGGAGAAATTTTTAAGTGCATATATTAACTTAATCTTGGAATAGAATAAGTGGTTTGGTTATTGGATTATGTTTGATATTTATTTAAACTTAATCTTTGTTCATATGTTAAGTTGAAATATATTGAATTTTGAAGTTGTTTTTGCTATGGAAAAATGCTAGAAAAATTACTAGACCTTAGAAATATATTCTATGATGTTATATGAAGAGAATTATTTGAAAACATGAGGTCTTAATTTGGAAAAAAAAAATGAAGAAATAACTCTAGTGAATTTCGGCCTTAATAGGATTATTATTGGCAGATTTGACGCTTCTTGGTAAATCGGGCATACTTTGTTCATTTGATGTCAGACTTGAATGATTCAATAGGCTATGGAAATCTAAGATAAATATGTACAACTTTTATGTTTTAAGTTTGAAGATATAAGGACTCAATAATGGACGAAATTGGGATTGAAGTGGCAGAATCGAGTTTAAGCAGAAACTTGGCTCGACCCTTGCTAGACGTCTGGGTCGAGGGAGATTCTCCTGTTACTTGAATCCAAGTTTTTCTTGTATCCAATGCATGTGATTTAATATAATAAATGTTTTAAATGTAATTATATGATTTATATGTCATGTGTCACATGAGATATGCATTCAAAAGTCTAAGATTATGAACATGTTACATTTTGTCTCATATGTATCATCATAAGTCATGACGTCTACTTTAAGAAAAGTCTATGTTACATGTCATCACACGTCATGTCAAGCATTTAAGAAATAAGAAAAGATATGACATGGCCCAACCACGAGTAATAATAGTGGCATGGCCCGACCACGAGCAATAATACTGGATATAAATACAGACTTAAAAGAACAAAAACTTTAAGATAAGAATAAAAAGTCCATGCATGATATGAGTTTGTTAGGAAGGAAGGACATAAGTGTAAGTCCACATAAAAGATAAGTTAAGTCATGCATGAGTCACATAAAGCATGTCATAAATGCATTATCTGGCTATCTAGCTTGTATGTGATTATTTTATTAAGTTAAGTATGTACTTACTGAGATTTCCGAGGAAATCTCATTCTTGTATGTTTCTTTTCTTTTTAGAATTTTAACTTCACTACAGGGTTTGATGACGGTTATGAGCTAGATCCCAGTTGCTCGAGAGACTCAGAGAATCCCCAAAGTACTCTCTCTCCTTAAAAGTTTTTATAGTTGATAGTAGTAGAGACCGACATCGGCACGGAAAAAAAGATTCCCGAAGTGAAGAAAAAACCTTGATGGCCCTAAGTCGAAATTTTGATAAGTTTGTATATGTATTGGCAGTGAAAACTGACTGGGTTATGCATGTAATGATAAAATGTTATTTTAAGAATGGATGGTGTGGATATTGTAGTTTCTATACTACCATGTGATCACTAGAAATTAGTTTTATTCAGAATTTTTCTGCTGCGATTTGCATTAAATTTTGAAAAGTACGGGAGTAAGTAGCCAAGTGTTACTTATCCTGACACTCCGGTTTACGTTAAAACTCAAACATAAATTGGGGGCGTCACACGTGTGTAGCCAACGTGCCGAGCAAAATTGCAATCCCCCTCCACAAGTGTGAAGATTGGTGACTGGAGAGACTATTGAGGTCACGTGTGGTGGTGGGAGATTGCCGAAAAGCACTAGATTAGCTAAGGTCGACTGTACAATGAGAAAACTAAAAACAAAACAAAAAACTAGGGACATGAAAGGAAAACCAGCAGAAAAAATAGGGGAGGAGGTGGTTAGAGCCGAAGCTCCAACCCTCCTCCACCCATGGAAGGAAAATTTTGATAAAGGCTACCAAAAATTGCCTGGTTCAGAGAGAAAAAAAAAAGAGAAAGACATAGACCAAAACAAGTAATTAGAAGTGGAACTCTCACATGAATCCCATGCACATTACATGCTCTCTCTCTCTCTCACAAGTAGCCAAAAGGTTTGCATAACTTGATTATGATGCATGATCAATATATAATGTAGTAGCTTCCATAATGAAGCAGGTTATTAATGATGGATAATTAAGAGAATTAGCTAGATAACTAGGTTGGACACTAATTCGTATTACATGCATTAGAAAACAATAATCAGCCGACAGGTGATTTATTTGAAAAAGCAGCGGAAATGGTTGACAAACTTGTTGGTATTAAACCAGGTTTGGATATGTTGGTTTTGTTACAAAACTCTAATGGCAAGTTCTCGATTAGGAGTGCTTGGGAGTGTATTTGTACTCAGGTTCCAGATTTTCCATGGGTTAAATGTGGAAGGTTATGCATCAATGTCTTTCAGTTGATGATGGAGTTTATTGCGTTGGTATTCCCTTAGTATCAAAGTGTAATTGCTGGTTAAGGAAAGGTTATGAAGATCTCAATCACGTTTTTGCTTAAGAAGAAATTGTGGAAAAGGTTTGGTCTTTATGTTCACTGCAAGTTGGCTTCCCGAGATTGCATGGAAGTACATGGAAGGATCGGGAGGAATGCTTGCATCAAGGGGTGTTCAAAAATTTCAATTTCTAAACTCCGTCCGATTGCCGCTCCGATTCCGACTCCGACTCCAATCGGAGTCGGAAGTCGGAGTCAGAATCGAAATTCGGAATCAGAAACGGAATCCAAGATAGCTCTGATTTCGGACTCCGACCTTTGACTATTTATATTTTATATATCAGATTTTGTAAAATAATAATTAGAACACTTCAGTAGCTTGGTGGTTGCTAGCGTTTTAAGCTACTTTTGACTCCGCGAGCTTGGGTTTGAGTCTCAATCCCTCTTCACCAACGTTCAATTTTTCACAACACTTTAAAAATTAAAACGACGTTGTTTAATAGTCTATATAAACTTCAAAAAACCCTAACAATTCTTTAGCTAAGTTTTCCTCTCTTCTCTCAACTCTCTTCCCCCCAACGCCTCCACCTATTTTCGAACTCAGTATTTTGAGATGCCAACTTCAAGAACCAGTGGACCAGTAGAGCCCATCGGCGATTCGAGATGCCAACTTCAAGAACCCAGTGGAGTCGGGTCGGAAACTCCGAACTCCAACTCCATCGGAGTCGGAGCCCAGCCCTACTTGCATCGGCATGCAAAAAACTCATCTAAAAGTGATCAATTAATTGGTTTATTACCAACTATAACTACTTGGAGGTTATGGCGGAGACGGTGTAAAGCTAGGACGGAAGATAGATTGGAATCAGTGAGGTTAGTATGGTGTTCATCTAAATTCAAGGATGCTAATTCCTTTTCTCGATGGGATTAAGATCTATTATCTATTCAATAACTTCCCATTAGATCTATAGTTGTAACATCCCGACCCAAAATTTGGATTTATTTATTTATTTATTCTTATCTAGTTAATTAATTAATTTTTTTTATTATTCATAATATTTTAAGAACGATTACCTCCTCTCTTATCTGTTTAAACTAAATTATTTTAAATTGAAACACTTCAATTATCTCAGTGTTCTTTTCCTTGCTGAATTTTTTATGTTAAAATTTTATAAGCCATTTTAATTTTCTATGGATTTCCAAAATCAGACTCTTCCTATCTTCTCCATTCGGTTTTCAATTATAAGCCAACTCAAAAGTTCTTATCCTTAGTATTTTAATTTGAATTTGCTAGCCAACTTCAAACTTCAATTTCCTTAATTCACGCCCCCCCACTATTCTCACGCCTCTTACCTTTCAGTTTGTATTTATCTGTTTCCATCACATGTTCTTTAACATTTGTCTTGCCTCTAAAACCACAAAATCGGACTCACACGGCAGTTTCTTTCTCATCCCTAAGGTTTTCTATTTTTGGTTTCTCATTCATATATATATATATACCTATTGTTAACCTCAAATACATCCATGCATTGACCATCCTAAACCCTAGTCCAAGTTTCCGCCGCACCACCTTCATCACACAACCACTACATAAAACCATGGTTGTCCCAGGGCTACACCACAGTCCCACCCCTCACGGCCATCATCCCCACCATAGCAACCCACTGCTAAGCCACCACTGCATGAGTGCACCTCCACGTAGTTACTGACTAGCCACAACACTACACCATGAAATCTTCAATGTTTCATCATACCATAAGCTGTCGCGTCAGGGAACTACTCTACCACGAGGTTGTAACGACCCAACCCATGCGCACCAAAGGGAAGGTTTTCCTCCGCAAGCCACCTCTGCACACGGAAACCACCCAAGGCCGCCCAACACCCCTTGCCCAGCCACTATTATGGACGTGAAGTGGAGCGTCCCCTGTTTTCAGCCCCTTAAAATCGTGAAAGTCCCTCTCCACCCCATGCACGGCCAGCAGCTTTCTCCATGGATGGCCCACCACCCAACTCGTGATCTGCCACTGTCTCAACAACCTTGACGCAGCCTTGTTGCAAATTCTCAGTAAGCTCACGACGTGCCCGTTCCCATCTCCTCTTTCCATTTCTCACCATTTGTGGACTCTTCAGTTTGGCCTTAGTCATTCTGGGTTTGTTAATATGAAAGATTGTATTTGTACAAATTATATTTTACTACTACTTCACTGCAATGAATTTTAGTAGTAAATATAGTTTAATTTATTTGTTATCTGCTAAGTATATTTTATAAAACAAGCTTTTAGTGTTATTAATAGATTTTAAACCAAAGATGTAGATTTCCTACTAAATTATAGTATATTGTAAGTGTTAAAATATTGTTAAGTTATAATAATAATAATTCATAAGATTTTTAATATTAAGTGTTATTAAGTTGTTTTATGAACCTAAATATTTCAACTGTTATTTTATGGATTTAGATAAAGACGTGTTAAATACTAGAATATTATACTTGGAAGGCTATAGATGATATTTTGTTTAAATAATTATATGATATTAATATTTATTAGAATTCTTATAAAATTGAATAATTATGTTAACCCCTAAATCTATGTAGAAATTATTTATACGTATTATTAATTTTTAAAGATGGATTTCAGTATTATATGGTAAACGATATAATCTTTATGTTAAACACTTTGAGTTCAATATCTATTATTTGAAATGTATCCTTAACGTTATTATAGATTTTAATATATTTGTGCCATTAAAGTTTTACTTTTCATAATAAAGAAATACGTTTAGAATGATTAACTAATATTAGTATTTAATAGATTTATTGTGAAATTGAGTCTATTTCAAAAATTTAGGTTATTACGACTTCTAAATATAGTTTTTATTATTCTGCCAAAGTATAATTTTAAAGTAAAATACGTTACTAGAATATTATTAGCTTCTGTAATATGAGTATTTAATGTCTTTTTTTTATTAGCATAATATGTATTAAAATATTTTACCGCAATGCGTATTGATTGATTCAGTAGAGTAGTATGACACGTCTTTATAGAAGTTTAGTAACGATTCGTAATTCGTTTAGGTAATGAGTTGCGAAGTGAGCATCAGGAAGCAAAGCATCAAGGTGAGTAAATTTGATCATAAAATTAGGATCCTCACATTTAGCTTATATTATTAGTAGAGCCAATTCTTTGATAGCCATTTTCATATACGCCTCATGTCATGCAAGCATGTCATTTAGCATAATACAGGTCACGATTATGTTATTTGCATCATGTCAAAATTCAGTGAGCATAGTTATTTATATCAATATATATGATATGCATATCATGTTACATAGGTCACATAAGTTAAGTTAAGTTCAAGTATAAAATTAGATCAGATCATAAACCAATTAATCAATTAGTCAATTCAATAAATCAGATGGTCATTCAGATACATGGTACTAATGCATATCAGATCAGGGTGGATGTGCAAGCCACAGACCTAAGTGTGGTCCACCATAGTATACTAGAGTGTTATCAGCGGCTCCCCTTACTACAGCAGGACGTGGGGCTGGTGCATAACCTTGCATACAAGGTTAAGTGTATTGGCCAGTCAATTCAGTTAAATCAGTTCAATTAAGTCAGTTCAGTTAAGTCAGTTTAGCTAAATCAGTTAGTAAGTTTAGTCAAAACTGTAATAGTCCTAAAAATCTTCATCTTAATTTAATTAGTTAATTAAAGGTTAATACATAAGATTAGTGGTAATTGGTGAAAGAACAAAATAGGCTTTGAAGAGATGGGCTTAGGAATGAGACTTTTGAGGAATGGATCAAGTAAATGGGCCAAGAGAGCAATGGTGAGTCCAAAAGCCCATAGAATGAGCCCATGGCCCATCAAGCCCATAGTAGAGACACTTGTCAATTGAAGAAAAATCCTAGAAAATTATCCAAACACTTGTAGGAAAATCCTAGTTGGTGGAGGTTGACTAGTAGTTGGATACATGCCATGTAGGATTGAGTGTAGGATCTCATGGAATGATTTCTCCTACCATGGAATCTTGGAGGTACAAAACACCATCCCTTGACTTGCCAATTGAGATCATGGTGTGTAGGGAAGTGACAAATGGCATGAGGAGAAGCAAGGATGAAAGGGAGCTAGGTGGTTTCGGTGGAAGGCCATCCGTGGGGTGCATTGGAGAATCTCATGGGGTATGGCCACCAACAAGTGATAGGACAAAGGGGAAGAGTGTGTAAGTGAACAAAGTACATGTGTAAGAGAGTATGGTGATGTGAAGAGAGGTATGGTGTAGGTGTAGGTGATTGAAATGACAAAAACTAGGAAAAAGAACAAAGATGATTTTCGGTGGAGCTTAGCTTGGCCGGTCATGCCTTGCTCAAATTCCAAAAAGCATGGCTTTGGAATCACTTGGATGGACACATGAGAGGATAGGGGAATGATGATTGAGTGAAAAGCAAGAAAATGGATGCTAGAACCACCAAGGAGTCGCCGGCCATAGGAAGGAGAAGGAGAAAGGGAAATCACCAAGGTATGGCCAAGATTTGATCTTGGAGTGGCCTAGAGTTGTCAATCACCCCATCTATCATTAGCCATACCTAAATATGATGAGAAGTGTACCAAAGACCCTAGGGAAGAGGGCTGGCCGTGTGACCCCTTATGCAAATCCCTTAAGCTCATTTCACTTGGACACATGCAAACACTCTCATTTCCTCTCCACCTCTCGGCCAAACTCACTCAAGTCACTTCTACTTTTGCTTCCTCTCTTTTCACCACATAATTTGAAGAACCCTATAGTAGTGAAGCCAAAAAGCAAGAGTGTGGAGGTGATCAATTCATTGGAGAAGGTTAGTGATTAAATCCATACAAGTTTAGGAAGAACACACACACACATGTGACACTTTGTTTTGGTTAGAAGGAAATGGGGTTTCCTTTGAGTTTTATGTTCATGGCTAGCCTAATGGGAGATTTTATATGTGTAATTTCAGATTTAAGCTAAAGTCTAATAGGAGTGTGGTAAGTATACTCCCACCTTTTCCTTAACAATTCTTGTATATAGTGAGGTGATCATGCTTGTTGGATTAATGGTTGCCATTGCCATGTTTGGATTGAATTGATTTTACTTGTTGTGATATGAATATTTTTGGGTAAATCTATATGATGAAATAGGCTTGGAATGTGAGTATAGATGATGGATCAAGTGTTAGTTGCAAAAAGAAAGGAAAAGCATGATTATTTTATGAAATGATGAAAATGATGCATGAAGGATTTTAGTGTTAAATATTAAATTTGGTGTTGCTAAGATAAAGATTTTATTTGAGGAAACTAGTGATGAAATTGATTTATTCAAGGAGCATATTGTTGTGAGAAAATGAAAATGGACATGAGAATAAATTATATGATTGATGTGAATGGAAATGATATATATTTGCATATGGAAGAAGTGACCACTTGTGTATGATGTATAATAATGTTTAATTGGAATTTTATGATATTTAAGGTTAAGATTTGGAAGATTTAAAATTATATTGCTTTGTGGTGATTTTCTTTAGTTAAGCTCATAGAAGAAACTATTAGAAAAGGGAGTTTGAATAGACTAATGGCAGGTATTCCCTAAGTTAGAAAGAGGAATGGAGGAAATAGAAATAACTAAGTTTGGAGGTGAAAATGGTTACTTGGAGAAACAATAAAGTTTTGGTTACCCCATGCTAAGGAGGGTACTTGATTTAATTGGACACTTTAAAAATTGATTGGAGGATAATTGGAGTCAAATGATGAAGGAAAGCCCTAGGAACTCCCTAGGAAGATTCGGCCATGATGGGTTGGAGATGGGCCCAATACCCCACTTCAATCCTAGGCCCAATTTTGGGTATAGAACATGATGACTAAGTAGGAAAATTATGAAGTTATCCCAAAAGAGGGAGAAAAGAAAATGAAATGTGAATGCACTCGAGCTTGTCTCGGGTTTTTGCATGAAATTAAGTGAGCATTGCATGTCCCATGCATAAGTCATGAAAAGAAGGTTTTTAAAGTTAAGCATGTTTTTAAGAAAAAGGAAAAGAAAGAAAAGATTGAAATTTTGAAAGAAAAGAAAAGGAAGTAAAGTTTTATAAGAACCCCAAAGGCTGGGACGGGGTAGTGCCCCAGTGGAACTCACTGTCCACTCAGGAGTGTCTAAAGTCGAGTGGTAGCCCCTGGGTCGACGAAGAACAGTCGGCGGACCGTGTATGGCTCCAAAAGGTGTCCGGAGCGTGGTAGCACCTAACGCTGGTGGGTGCCAAGGACGGATATGGTGTAAGGACCTGCCGTTTAAAGTTATAAGACGCACTCACAATAAGGTGATGCGGTAACCAGCAGGGAACACGCGGTGCTAGGGGAACCGTGTTGTGTCTCATACATGTTAAGTGAAAAGTCATGACAAGAAGGGCTTTCGAGCCATAAGAAAGATCTGTTCAAGATAAGTGGCGCCTAAGAAAGAATGAAAGATACGAAATGTTTTAAAGAAATGTTTTGAAAAGTAATGATGATATGAAAAGAAGTTTGAAAGAAGAAATCTGCATAAAGGTTTTATGAAAAGAAGTCTGAAAGAAGTATGTCTGTTTAAAAGTTTTCATGAGCATGTGCATGAGTCAGTCATTCATTGCATGTGCATTAGCTACGAATGTTTTGTTCGCTTATCTGTATATTTGAACTGTTCTGGTTTAAGTGCTAGTGTACTTGCTGAGATTTCTCCCGAAATCTCACCCCCCTTTTATTATCTCTACTATCGCTCCCTTGGGAACGATAGAAGTCATTGCAGGACATGATGGATCCCCGGATTACGACTCTCGAGAAGATGGGTCGGACCCTCATGGGCCCGACTAAGGCTGAGACTGCCGGGCTAGTGACCCTAGACCTGTTGGGTCAGTGGGCGGCAGAGTCGCTTCCTATGGCGACGTATTTTTTTGACGACCTACGCCCTACGGGGTGCTGTTTGGTGCTAGGAGTTGACGGGCTCCTCCACATGGGACACCTGTTTACGTCATCCTCTGGGATGATGTGTGACGTAGGTCCAGGACAGAGTCTGGACAGCCTTCGTTATGGCCCGGATTTTAAGAAGATAAAAGAAGAACCCGCCTATTAGTATGGTTGGCGGAGGGAGGAGTGGATCAGCAGCACCTTTATTTCGTACTCACTGATGTATTTTGTGGAAAAATCTTCCCATTGTTTTGGGAAGTACTTTTGTATAAACTGTTACAATGGTGACCTTATCCTGATATATATATGCATATGATGTTTAATTTGGGTTTTATTTTGTTAACCATGTGATGTGCGACAAGCGTAACGTTTTGTCGTTTATTTATGGCTTGACCTTTTTCCGCTACGATATGAAAAAAAAAAATATATCTGTGTATGACTTAAAATAAGGCTCTCACACGTAAAGATGAGGGATGACTTCCTTGTAACGTTCGTCCCCGGCGTCGCAATTTGCGTACGAACCCAAGCGCAAGCTGGGGCGCCGACAAAAACAATTAGTTAATTCAGACCAGTAAATTTAAGGCAGTTAGTTAATTAAATCAGATAATTCAGTCATGCATAGCATGAATATTAGCATGTATAATCATGTTTTTAGATTTCAGCATAAATTTTATGAAAATTTCCTATAGTATTATCTTACGTTGTGGTGGAATCCTTACTGAGTCATCGACTCATTTTAGTTTATTTCCTAGTTTTAAACCATCCAGGTGAGAAATATGATCAGTGTGAGCAGACAGTACAGTAGTAGACCAAGTAGCTATTGAAATTTTTTAAGAATTTTTAGAAATTAGTGCTTATAACACAAGTTTAAATTCAGTTATTCCAGTTAATGCTTTTAAAAGACATTTTATTAGAACCTCATTTTTATGAATTAAATGTTATTTTATTTATTATTAAACCAAAAATCTTATGCTGGATTAAATTTTTAGAAAATTTCGTGACACTCTTAGCCTACTGAAAGTAGTGTTACAATTTGGTATCAGAGTTGGTCGAGATTCTTTGGGCTTTTGTTTTTTTTTTGTTTTTAAATGTTATCTAGGATGCTCCTAGCCTGCTCAAAAGTTCTTGTAATAATTAGATTAAAATAAGTCGCTTATTAGTTTTTAGTAGGTAGCACTATGTGGTTAGTGTTTTCATAGTTATTGTTATTATTATTGTTTTAATTTTTTCGAAATACTAGTTATTGGTTAGCATAGAATTTGATTCCGCACTAGATAATTTCATGTGGCATGGATATTATGGTTTTGTGGAGATTACTTGTACTGTGAGTTATGTGTCAATTGGTTATGATAGTGTTTGATTTAAGGAATGAAGATATATTATGTTCTTTAGGTAATATGGTTCTCTCGCGTGGTATGAGTGGAAAAAAAAATCATATGTCTTGGAGTTATTTAGTATTAAGAGCCATTGAAAGAAGTTATGGACTCAAAATATTTTTAAGGTTATTAGTTATGAGAGGAATTGTATTTTTGAGGTTATTAATTATGAAGAGATATATTTATTATTTCATGTGGAGAGTTCCATTGACTATGTTATACGGAAATCCTTACTATTTACTTGGAGTTAAAGATGGGAGATTTTAGGAGCAATTATTATTAGGCTTTTAATCCATCTAACTCATTAAGGTTTATATTATATTTTAAACTTGTATTGGGTTGCCGATAGATATATGAGGGTTGACACTAAGTGTGGGATCATATACGTGTTTAAGGAATTGGAAGAAAAAAAAAACTGCCAAGTGTAGTAATGAATAATTGAGGTGGTTAAAATTGGAGATATAGCCCATAATCCATACGCCAGAATAATTGTAGTATTTTTATTTTTAAGGACTTGAGAATTGGGTATTTCTGAGACTCTAAATTTTGGAAAGTTTTAGGCTATTAGCTAAAGTTCTTATTTTATGGGGATTTATTATTTAGTATGTTAGGCGAAGAATCTATTTATTATTTTCATGTGGAGTTTTTATTGATCTTGGAGACTGTTACTATTTATTTGGAGTATGATAATTATTTGGATGTTAACTATGAATAGGCTTCCAATCAATTTCGTAGTAAGGTTTATATGTTAGGTCTTTACGATTTTCCAAGATGTCCTTTCAAGATCTTAGAAAGAAGGAAAATGCTAAATAGCCCGTTTTTGGGTCCAGTTCAGTGTTCCCGTTTGACGTGTAAAGTAGACTTGACATTTTATTTTTTCCCTCTAACTTGCTGAACGTTTCAGCAACTCGCCTCCACTGCTCTCCATCACCCTTCCCCTCCCCTCCCCTCTCCGACCTCGTCTCTATTGCTGACCATCTCTGACCTCGTCTCCGACAACCAGATCTTCGCTGCTCCGACCTCCATCTCCGACGATAAGTACTTCGTTCTCGTCGGAACTGTTGATGTGTGTTCTGCACTCCTGAGTTGGATTGCAACTTCCAGTCCTAACCTGCAACAACAAATATATGGGGTTGGGTTCCTCGACCCGGAGGACTCTCCGAAGCTTTAGTTAGAGATGAAAATGAGAAATCAACAACCAAAACAATCATTCACAAAGTTTTTAGATAGATGTTTTCATACCTGTTTCCAGTGATCTATTCTTTCTTTTATATGGGTCGAAACACTGATTAGATACACGTGTCACCATCCGGGAATGTCGGAGAACATTTTACTCCTCCCCCCATCCTAGATTTCTTGAGATCATTTATTAGTTTTGTTTCTTCTAAATACTATCTCTTATAACATGATTACCTCCGATCGATCAATAGATCTCTTGGGATATTCTCATCAATCCGCATTTAATGCGACATGCCACCCTGCCAGGCATTAAATATTTATAAGATCTCCAATTACCACACTATCACTATGTCAGGAGTAACTATAACAGGCTAACTAAATTTATCGTCTTTGCATAATAAGGGACCAGGTGGGAGGAGTTTAGTTTGAGTAGAAAACACTCAGGATCCAACTTAAGGAATTTTACCGAATACAATTCCGCTTAAGTCTCTGGAAGAAAGGTGATAGGCGGGCGCCACTTCGAAGGGCGCCCGCTAATTTATCCCCTTTCGCAATTATCCCCCTCACAGGAACTCCTCTCCATCTCCGACCGTCTCCCCTCTCCTCTGTGACTTTCTATACGACTTTCTAGCTTTGCAGACCTCTGCTCTTTCTTTGTTGCTTGTTTACAGGCTTCAAAATCTTGTCTTTTCATTTGGGTTTCTATCACTATAATTTATTCGTTTATTTCCTTCTACCTCTATAGCTCGTGCTTCAAAATAGGGTAGTTTTCTCAAATTTACTTTTGAATGCTTGAAAAGAATTTCCTGTAGCTTAAACCATGTTGTTCTCAAATTCAAAAACAATTCTAAAATATTCAGACACCTTGCAGGAAATCCTGTTCAGTGATCACAAATCGGGACTCAAATATTTGGAGTTTTCCAAACACGATTTCTGGTTTGGGATTTTTGTCTATATTTGATATTTTTAAAGCTAAACTGAGTTGAATTATCAAAGAGCAGAGAGGAGGTTCTAAGTTTTGCACTGAATTGAAATTCTAGTTTAAGGCTGTGAAAGATTTGAGTACAAGTTATTTTAAGTAAATGCATGGATCAAAGGAAACTCCATGGATTATCGTATTATATTCTGGGAAGTTTGTTGGAGATGAGGTCGTAGAGGAGAAGGGAGATGGAGGATATGGCAGGGGAGATGGAGGGGAGGGCAGCAGAACTTGCATCGTGTTGCTGACATGGTTCCAAGGAAAAAATAAATATGTAAGTCAGATGCCAAGTGTGCTTTACAAGTCAAGCGGGAACACTAACGGGACTCTAAAATGGACTCTGTAGCAATGCCCTAGAAAGAATAAGCGCCGCAGCTTATAGACTAGCATTTTCACCTCACTTATCGGTAGTGCACTTGTGTTCCACGTATCGATGTTAAGGAAGTACGCTCCAAATCCCATGCACGTTTCGGAGTACGGCCCACTTCAGATTCGAGATGACCTCAGCTATGAAGAAGTGCTGGTGAGAATTTTAGCGTAAAAGGCCCAAGTGCTAAGAAACATAACTATTCAAATGGTCAAAAAACCTTGCAGTAACCACAACGAGAGAGAGGCCACTAGGAACCCGAGCATCACATGATAGAAATATACCCCTACTTACTTACTCAAGCCACGTTCAATCTCGAGGACAAGATTTCTTTTAAAGAGGTAGTTTGTAACATTTCGATCCAAATTTTGGATTTATTTATTTACTTATTTATTTATTTATATTTAGTTAATTAATTTTTTTTATTATTATTCATAATATTTTAAGAAGGATTACCTCCTTTCTTATATATTTAAACTAAATTATTTTAAATTGAAACATTTCAGCTATCTTAGTGTTTTTTTCCTTGCTAAGTTTTTTTTGTTAAAATTTTAAGTTGTGCTGGGGGAAGCCCCAGCAGCCGGGCAGTCCCCTCACAGCTACAATGCATCTTTTAATTTTCACTAATTTTATATGTTGTTTTAATTTTCACTAAAATTTTATATGCTGTTATAATTTTCTATGAATTTCCAAAATCAGAGACTCCTATCTTCTCCATTCGGTTTTCAATTACAAACCAATTCAAAAGTTCTTATCCTTAATATTTTAATTTGGATTTGCTAGCCCACTTCAAACTTCAATTTTCTTAATTCATGCCCCCCACTATTTACACGCCTCCTACCTTTCAGTTTGTTTTTATTTGTTTCCTTCACATGTTCTTTAACATTTGTCTTGCCTCTAAAAACACAAGATTAGACTCACACAGCAGTTTCTTTCTCATCCCTAGGGTTTTATACTTTTGGGTTCTCATTCATATATATATATATACCTACTGTTAACCTCAAACACATGCATGTATCGACCATCCTCAACCCTAGTCCAAGTTGCTGCTGCACCACCTTCATCACATAGCCACTACATAAAACCATGGTTGTCTTAGTGCTACACCACAGTCCCACCCCTCACAGCCATCGTCCCCACCATAGCAACCCATTGCTAAGCCACCACTGCATGTGTGCACCTCCACGTAGTCATTGACCAGCCATATCACGAAACCATGAAATCTTCAATGTTTCATCATACCATAAGCTACCACATCAAAGAACTCCTCTACCGCGCAGTTACAGCGACCCAACCCATGCACACTAAAGGGAAGGTTTTCCTCTGCAAGCCACCTCCGCACACGGAAACCACCCAAGGTCGCCCTGCACCCCATGCCCAGCCACTGTTATGGACGTGAAGTGGAGTGTCTCCTGCTTTCAGCCCCTCAAAACAGAGCACCCAAATCATCAAAAACGTGAAAGTCCCTCTCCACCCCATGCACAGCCAGCAGCTTTCTCCATGGATGGCCCACCACCCAACTTGTGATCTGCCGCCGTCTCAACAACCTTGACACTGCCTTGTTGCAAATTCTTGGTAAGCTCACGACGTGCCTATTCCCATCTCCTTTTTCCTTTTCTCACCATTTGTGTACCCTTCAATTTGGCCTTAGTCATTTTGGGTTTATTAATATGAAAGATTGTATTTGTACAAATTATATTTTACTACTATTTCACCACAATGAATTTTAGTAGTAAATAGAGTTTAATTTATTTGTTATCTACTAAGTATATATAAAACAATCTTTTAGTGTTATTAATAGATTTTAAACCAAATATGCAGCTTTCCAACTAAATTATAGTATATTGTAAGTGTTAAATCATTGTTAAGTTATAAAAACAATTCATAATATTTTTAATATTAAGTGTTATTAAGTTGTTTTATGAGCCTAAATATTTCAACTGTTATTTTATAGATTTAGATAAAAACATGTTAATTACTAGAATATTATACTTGGAAGGCTATAGATGATATTTTGTTTAAATAATTATATGATTTTAAAATTTATTAGATTTCTTATAAAGTTGAATAATTATGTTAACCCCTGAATCTATGTAGAAATTATTTATACGTATTATTATTTTTTAAAGATGGATTTTAATATTATATGGTAAACGATATAATCTTTATGTTAAACACTTTGAGTCCTATCTATTATTTGAAATGTATCCTTAAGGTTATTATAGATTTTAATATATTTGTGCCATTAAATTTTTACTTTTCATAATAAAGAAATACGTTTAGAATGATTAAATGATATTAGTATTTAATAGATTTATTGTGAAATTGAGTATATTTCAAGAATTTAGGTTCTTACGACTTCTAAATATAGTTTTTATTATTTTACTAAAGTATAATTCTAAAGTAAAATACGCTACTAAAATTTTATTCGCTTCTGCAATATTAGTATTTAATGTCTTTTGTATGAGCATAATATGTATTAAAATATTTCACCGTGATGCGTATTAATTTAATAGAGTAGTATGACACGTCTTTCTAGAAGTTTAGTAACGGTATGTAATTCTTTTAGGTGACAAGTTATAAAGTGAGCATCAGGAAGCAGCGCATCAAGGTAAGTGAATTTGACCATAAAATTATGATCCTTATATTTAGCTTATATTATTAGTAGAGCCATTTCTTTGATAACTCTTTTCATATACCCCTCATGCCATGTAAGCATGTCATTTAGCACAGCACAGTTCACGATCATGTCATTTGCATCATGTCCAGATTCAGCGAGCATAGTTATTTATATTAGTATATATGATACTCATATCATGTTACATAGGTCACATAAGTTAAATTAAGTTCAAGTATAAAATTAGATCAGATCAGAAACCAATTAATCAGTTAGTAAGTTCAGTAAATCATATGGCAATTCAGATGCATGGTACTAATGCATATCAGATCAGGATGGATGTGCAAGCCATGAACCTAAGTGTGGTCCACCATAGGACGTTAGAGTACTATCAGTGGCTCCCCTTGTAGCAGCAGGACGTGGAGCCGATGCACAACATTGCACACAAGATAAAGTGTGTTGGCTAGTCAATTCAGTCAAATCAGTTCAGTTAAGTCAGTTTAGTTAAATCAGTTCAGCTAAATCAGTTTGTAAGTTTAGTTAGAACAGCTAGTTAATTCATACTAGTAAGTTTAAGTTAGTTCGTCAATTAAATTAGATATTTCAATCATGCATAGCATGAGCATTAGCATGTACAATCATATTTTCAGATTTCAACATAAATTTTATAAAAAAATTCTATAGTATTATCTTACGTTGTGGTGGACTCCTTACTGAGTCATCGACTCATTTTAATTTATTTAATGATTTTAAACCATCCAAGTAAGGAAAATGATCAGTGCAAGCAGACAAGACAGAAGTAGACTGAGTAGTTATTGAAATTTTTTAAGAATTTTTAGAAATTAGTGCTTTTGACACAAGTTTAAATTTAGTTATTTCAATTAATATTTTTGAAATTCATTTTATTAGAACCTCATTTTTATGAGTTAAATGTTATTTTATTTATCATTAAACCAAGAATCTTGTACTGGATTAAAGTTTTAGAAAATTTCGTGACACTCCTTAACCTACGGGAATGGGTGTTACAATAGTGTAGTGGGTGAGGCAATCAGTGAGATGGATGAGACCAAAGGGAGGATCAGTGAAGCTGAATGTAGATAGCTGCTCTTTTGGTAATCATGGAGTATTAGTTTTGTGAAGCATAATTCGGAACTCAAATGGTGAGATGCTTTATTAGTTTGCATCTTATTTGGGTTAGAGTACCAATAATGTTGTTGAGGTGATTGGGCTTGTCCATGAGCTTCGGCATATTGAATTGATGGGATTCAGGAATGTTGAGATTGAAATGGATTCTATGATTCTGATTAAATGGCTGAGAAAGAAACACTGCAGATTGTGGTATTTGGAAGATTTTTGAAAAGAAATCCTACAAAGGTTAGATGGAATTCGGTTTTCTATTTTACATTCATAAAGGGAAACAAATGTAGTGATGGATGGTTTGGCACAAATGAGAGCTAAAGGTTCTAATGATTCTGTGATTTTCATCTTCAAAAATATCTTCTTTAATAAAAGGATTAACAAGGCTAGATAAAGGCAATTTTCTTTATCTTTGTAATAGTTAATAAGGTGGTGAGAAAGTTTATTTTTTCGGTTTAAGGTCTTTGTCTATGGTTTAATTGTTTTGGGTTTATTTGTATAGTTTTGAATTGTTTTAAGTTCTTTTTTATACCTGGGTTTGGTCTTGTTGCATATTTGTTAACCCTCAGGTATCAGGTTGTTTCCACAGTATTCTTTCGTCATAAGTGAGGATTTATCAATAAAATTAGAGTATCGTTCTCTTCTCTAGAAAAACAAAAAAACAAAAACAAAAACTAGCTCGTTGGACTAGTTTTGAAGAATGAAAATGATAGTATAATAGTATAGACATGCATTACAAGAGAGTGGATTTTATGGGATGACATTTTTCGTCCCAAAAATCCAGATTTCATCCCAAAAAGTTTTTAGAGACAAAAAATCTTCATTTCTAAATTGTCCAAAAAAAAAATTGGATAAAATTGGATTTTAATCCCAAAAAATTATTTTTATTGATGAAATCGGGCGAAACCAGTCTAAAGCATTCGAACGATTTTTTAGAGATCAAACTTTTTCATCCCAAAAAATCATTCAAGTGGAAGTTTTTTTTTTCAAACGATAGGTATGTTTCCACACACTACCAAAATTATTTCTACTTGAATAGTTTATTTCCAATCGAACAGATTCATTTTATTTTCAAACAGGATTAATCTATTTGAACACGATTCCTATATGATCGAATTAAAAACATATGTTCGAATGAGTGGTTCATTGTTGTTGTTCCAATGCATTATACTTACATTGGAACAATGATAAATATGTTCAAATGGAAAATTTATATGTTAAAACTGAATTGATTGTTCTCAAGTCTTTCGAAAGGTTTGAGTTGCTAGTTCGAATGGAAGGTAAAATGCGTTCGCATGTTAATAAATTGCAACTTACTGTACGAACGGTACTCATGATACATAATTGATCTTAATTCAAATTATGAAATTAATATTACATAATGTAAATAAAAAATTACATTTGTTCAAATGTTCAAGCTAGAACAATAAAAAAATAAGTAAAGAAAATAAGTTCTACAAATGTAGTGGCATAGAGTTTCGAGATATCATTGATTGCCACTATTCGAACATTTTTTGGAATTGAATCTCTAGCTTCTTCTGCATGTTTTCTTCTAATCTTGTCTCTAAATCTGCCACCTAATCTAATTGTGTTTGCAACTTTATTGCCTTCAATCTCAAATGTTCTATCTTCAGCCTTGTTTCCTCTAATCCTTAAGAGTTGTTATTCAACTTGACTTAAGAAGACGATAATGATGTTGATGAAGGCTTCATGCAATATCCTAAGCCTCTTAAATATCCAGAACGTGATCTAAAAATTTGAGAGAAGATCTGAACATCTTTGACAAATGATTCATCAAATAAAGCCACAACAATTCCCTTTAGTTATATCATCTTGCGCTATAAAAAACAATTAGAGATTGGTCCAAACGTCATCACGATTTTTATGTGATTTAGCATATAATTAGATCAGATTATAGTCAATAGGACTTTCTCGTTCCTAGAAAAGGAAAATCTATATTATAACTTAAATCGCAAATGGCTATATGTTGATATTTAACATTGGACTATTATAACATTACCAATTTTTTGGATATCGATGAAAAGAACGAGAATTCCCATGATTGTGGATCATTAAATTTGCTTCATTTGTTTTGTTCACAATACTCCATTGCTAGAAAAGCAGTATTACCTAATATGTGGGATCTTCAAACATATCACAAATATTCTCCCATTCGTTTGGAGGCGTTTCTTGGAATTTATTTTGACATGACTCTGTTGCACTACTAAACTTCTGATAGTATGTGTGACGTCCCCAATTTACGTATGGGATCTAACATAAACTGAAGCGTCATGACTTGTAACGTTAAGCTATATTCCTCTTTGTTCATGCCGAAAAATATGATCATGCGCCTAACTTACTAGTAGTATGCAGAATATATCACAGCGGAATAAAGTTAATTCCAAAAATTCAACAAAGAAATCTAATTCTTTGTGATTATCACATGGTAAGTTATAGTAAAAACCCATATTTTTATAAAACATAAAACATAATGCACCAGTTTCTCATTAGTACTTATCACTGTTTGATATTTCCAAGAACAAATATACAACTATTCTTTTTCACTCATAGGGGTTCTTTCCTAGCTTAGCAATAGATCACATATAGGAGACATCATTCCTTCAAAAGATGAGTATATTGTAGGACTCTCAGGGCACCTCAAAATCTCCTATGACATCTGAGTCTCATGATGGTTCACCTATTCCTGTAATAACGTCTATTATTCCATAAGGAATAATAGAAAAGACTAAAGAGTGAGATTTCGAGAAATCTCAGTAAGTGCACAATTAACATAACAAAAGCAACAACTATATATGCAAATAACATGTAAATGCACATGATATGATCAGAGGACTTATTAATCATGACTTATGTATGACACATGCATGACTAATACATGACTTGTGCACCTATTTATAGAAACATGCATTTTTCCATAAAAATGACTTAGTTGACACAGGTGCACACTTTTCATGATGTGACGTATCTTTTCGTGAAAATCTTAATTTCATATTTTCATTCTTATTCATATAAATCTTAGTCTTAACCATGATAGCAGATCTAATCGCCTTCACCGTTGGGCTTCTTAGTATGACAGCAGATCGAATTACCTTTACCGTTAGCTTTCATATTCATGTCAGTCATCCGGTAGATCGAATCACGTTCACCATCATGACATGATTTTTCTTACCATGGCGGCAGATCGAATCGCCTTCACCACCAAGTCATGTCAGTCATATAGCAGATCGAATCGCCTTCACCACCAAGTCATGTCAATCATACAGCAGATCGAGTCGTCTTTATCGTCATGACATGACTTTCATTTTATGAAGGTAGATCGAATCGCCTTTACCGTCAGCAAGTCAGTCATTTGGCAGATCAAATCACCTTCACCGTCATGACGCGGCTTTTCATAATCTTATTCTTTTTCTTGTTCTTATAAAATTTCATAATCTTATTTCTTGAAAAATGGTATGACCCAAAACATGAAACTTTGTGACTTAAACAAACATGCATGTACCACTAGACTTATTCATCATGCTACATGCTTTCATAGGGTCATGTGACATAAAAAACATGTCTTATCAACACATAACGTACATATATTAACTTATAAAAATCATTCTTTTACAATTAAAACATAAGTAATTCACTTAAAGAGAAATCATACAACCTTAATCATATTAGATGTAGGGCCGAATATCACCGTGTAATAAACTCCTAATTTCTCTTCATTTCCTTGTAATCAACTTATTCTCTTATTATCATACATGGAAAATTTTCCAACCTAGGTAAAATAGTCCTAGCCGAATTTCCCTTCACATAGTAAACCTATTTTTATTCAATTCCTTTATTTTCCAAAAACAATCATTTTATCATCAAATAATCTTAATTCTTCCACTACTCTTCAAGAAAAAACATAATATGATTTTCTGAAACACTTCAATTAATCATCATGTCAACATAGGGGTTGAAAACTCACGATTTACTAAAACATTCCATGTCGGCGCCCCAGCTTGCGCTTGGGTTCGTACGCAAATTGCGACGCCGGGGACGAACGTCACAAGGAAATCATCCCTCATCTTTACGTGTGAGAGCCTTGTTTTAAGTTATAGTAAATATTTTTTTTATTTTTTTTTTTACTTGCAGCGGAAAAAGGTCAAGCCATAAACAATCGACGAAACATTACGTTTGTCGCACATCACATGGTTAACAAAATAAAACCCAAATTAAACATCACATACATATACATATATCAAAGCTAAGGTCACTAATGTAAACAGTTTTATACAAAAGTACTTCCCAAAACAACGGGAAGATTTTTCCTCAAAATACATCGGCGATACAAAATAAGAATAATGACGATCCACTCCTCCTTTCCGCCAACCATACTAATAGGCGGGTTCTTCTTTTATCTTCTTAAAGTCCGGGCCATAACAAAGGCTGTCCAGACTCAGTCCTGGGCCTACGTCACACATCATCCTAGAGGATGACGTAAACAGGCGTCCCATATGTAGGAGCCCATCAACTCCTAGCACCAAACAGCACCCCGTAGGGCGGAGGTCGTCAAAAAAATACGTCGCCATAGGAAGCGACTCTGCCGCCCACTGACCCAACAGGTCTAGGGTCACTGGCCCAGCAGTATCAGTCTTAGTCGGGCCCATGAGGGTCCGACCCATCTTCTCGAGAGTCGTAATCCGGGGATCCATCATGTCCTGCAATAACTTCTATCGTTCCCAAGGGAGCGATAGTAGAGATAATAAAAAGGGGGTGAGATTTCGGGAGAAATCTCAGCAAGTATACTAGCACTTAAACCAGAACATTTCCAATATACAGATAAGTGAACAAAACATTCGTAACTAATGCACATGCACTGACTCATGCACATGCTCATGCAAATTTTCAAACAGACTTGCTTCTTTCAGACTTCTTTTCATAAAACTTTCATACGGATTTCTTCTTTCAAACTTCTTTTCATATCATTGCTTTTCAAATCATTTCTTTAAAACATTTCGTATCTTTTATTCTTTCTTAGGCGCCACTTATCTTAAACAGATTTTTCTTATGGCTCGAAAGCCCATCTTGTCATGACTTTTCACTTAACATGTATGAGACACAACACGGTTCCCCTAAGCACCGCGTGTTCCCTGCTGGTTACCGCATCACTTGAATATGAGTGCGTCTTATAACTTTAAAACGGCAGGTCCTTACACCTTATCCGTCCTTGGCACCCACCAGCGTTAGGTGCTACCCGCTCCGGACACCTTTTGGAGCCATACACGGTCCGCCGACTGTTCTTCGTCAACCCAGGGGCTTCCACTCGACTTTAAACACTCCTGAGTGGACAGGGAGTTCCACTGGGGCACTTCCCCGTCCCAGCCTTTGGGGTTCTTATAAAAACTTTACTTCTTTTCCTTTCTTTCAAAAACTCAATCTTTTCTTTTCTTTTCTTTTTCTTAAAAACATCTTGGACTTTAAAAACATACTTTTCATGACTTATGCATGGGACATGCAATGCTCACTTAATTTCATGCAAAACCCGAGACAAGCTCGAGTGCATTCACATTTCATTTTCTTTTCTCCCTCATTGGGATAACTCCACCACTTCCTACTTAGTCATCATGTTCTAAACCCAAAATTGGGCCTAGGATTGAAGTGGGGTACTTGGCCCATCTCCAACCCATCATGGCCGAACCTTCCTAGGGAAATTCCTAGGGCTTTCCTTCATCACTTGACTCCAATTATCCTCCAACAATTTAAAAGTGTTAAATTAAAACATGTACCCTCCTTAGCAAGGGGTAACCGAAACCTTAGTGTTCCCCAAGTAGGCATTTTCCTTTCCAAACTTAATTATTTCTAACTTCCTTCCTTCACCTTTCTAACTTGGGAAATTCCTTCCATTAATCTATTCAAAATTTCCTTTTCTATAAGTTTCTTCTATAAGCTCAACTAAATAATTCCACCACAAAGCAATATAATTAAATCTTCTAATCTCAACCTTAAATATCATAAAATTCCAAGTAAACATTACTAGTTATCATGCACAAGTGGTCACTTCTTTCCATATGCAAGTATACACCAATTCAATTCATACCAATCATGTATTTTATTCCCATGTCCATTTTCATTTCCTCAAGATAATATTTTCCTTGAATAAATCAATTTCATTACTAATTTCCTCAAATAAACTTTATCTTAGCAACACCAAATTTAATACTTAACACTAAAATCCATCATGCATCAACTTCATCATTTCATATAATAATCATGCTATTCACTTCTTTTTGGAACTAATAATTGATCCATCATCTCTACTCACATTCTAAACTTATTTCATCATAGAGATTTACACAAGAATATTCATCTCAAAGACAAGTAAAATCAATTCAATCCAAACATGGCAATTACAACCATTAATCCAACAAGCATGATCACCTCACTATATACAAGAATTGTTAAAGAAAAGGTGAAAGTATACTTACAACACTCCTATTAGATTTTTTATCAAAATCTGAAAATATACATATGAAATCTCTTATTAGATTAGCTATAAACACAAAATCTTAAAGGAAACCCTATTTCCTTCTAACCAAGACAAAGTGTTACATATGTGTGTGTGTTCTTCCTAAGCTTGCATGAATTTAGTCACTAACCTTCTCCAATGTATTGATCACCTCAACACTCTTGATTTTTGGCCTCACTACTATAGGATTCTTCAAATTATGTGGTGAAAGGAGAAGAAACAAAAGTAGAAGTGGCTTGAGTGGTTTTGGCCGAGAGGTGAAGAGAGAATGAGATAGGAGGGTGTTTGCATGTGTCCAAGTGAAATGAGTTAAGGGAAATGCATATGGGGTCACACGGCCAACTCTTTTTCCTAGGGTCTTTGGTACACTTTTTACCATGCTTAGGTATGGCCAATGATAGATTGAGTGATTGACAACTCTAGGCCATTCCAAGATCAAATCTTGGCCATGCCTTGGTGGATTCTCCTTTCTCCTTTTCACTTGCTATGGCCGGCGGCTTCTTGGAGTACTTAGCACTCATTTTCTTGCTTTTCACTCAATCATCATTCCCCCATCCTCTCATGTGTCCATCCAAGTGATCTCAAAGCCATGCTTTTTGGAATTTGAGCAAAGCATGATCCGGCCAAGCCAAGCCTCCACCGAAACCCACTTTGTCCATTTTCCTTGTTTTTGTCATTTCCATCACCTACACCCACATCATACCTCTCTTCACATCACCATACTCTCTTACACATTGTACCTTATTCACTTACACACTCCTCCCCTTGTCCTATCAACTTGTTGGTGGCCATACCCCATGAGATCCTCCAAAGATACCCCACGGGTTGCCTTCACTGAAACCACCCTTGCTCCTTCCTTCCATGCTTCTCTTCATGCCATTTGTCACTTCCCTACACACCATGATCTCAATTGGCAAGTCAAGGAATGGTGTCTTGTACCTTCAAGATTCCATGGTAGGAAAATCACTCCATTAGATCCTACACTCAATCCTACATGGCATGTGTTCACCTACTAGTCAATCTCCACCAACTAGGGTTTTCCTACAAGTATTTAGATAATTTTCTAGGATTTTTCTCCAAGTGACATGTGTCTCTACTATGGGCTTGATGGGCCATGGGCTCATTCTATGGGCTTTTGGGCTCACCATTACTCTCTTGGCCCATTCACTTGATCCATTCCTCAAAAGTCTCATTCCTAAGCCCATCTCTTTAAAGCCTATTTCTATTTTTTTACAAATTACCACTAATCTTGTATATTAGTATTTAATTAAATAATTAAATTAGAATGAAGATTTTTAGGGCTATTACATCCTCCCCCACTAATAAAAGATTTCGTCCTCGAAATCAATGCATGTGATGACATGGAGAATAATACTAAATTATAACATACCTCGAGGAATATTAGTAACGGACTCTCCTGATGATGAATAAGTGGGTACTCCTTCTTCCTCGGTCACAGAGTCTCGAGAAAAATAAAATATAGCATCCACGTCCGAGTCGTAATATATATTCGTCCTTAATTCATTCAATCTGTGCATTATTTCTTCTTCTGTTTCTACTCGTGGTATTCCTTCTATTCTTTGCCTTAGGCGATCGTTAGAGGTATCAGAGATTTCCAGGAGTTCCATATTTGGCTCACTCGCTTCTCCCCGTACTATTCTACGCAAATGTTCTCTCTCTCCCTTCATCCAGGGGTTAGGGGGTTGTGGCTCTTCGTTCGGTGTAGCTCTACGGAACACGAGGTTTCCTCTAGGCCCTATGTCCATCCGATGGGTACGGTGTCTCTCGCATCGCTCCAGGTGCCTAAGCCTCTGTACTCTCTTTCTTTCACGCCTTCTACGCAAGATTCTTTGTCTGATTTCTCTCCTCTCTCTTAATTGGGCTATAGTGGCTACTGACTTGCGTGGGGTTCTTCTAGTTCGGGCCATAACCTGGTTAAATTTTTATTAAGAGATTACTTATAGTTTGGTGATATAAGTCAAGGAATATAACACTCAAGACATCAATCAATCGTTCATACATTCATACAAAGCATTCATTCATTCACAACAAAATCCAGTCAAACAAAAACCAGATACACTAGAAATTTCCAAAAAAATGAGGGTAGTTAGCCCTCATAGCATCTTCGCGTTCCCAAGTTGCTTCTTGAAATGCCGAGTTATTCCATAACACTTTTACTATGGAGATTTTTCGATTCCTCAGTTCTTGTTCCTTGCGATCGGTAATTTGTGTCGGCCACTCTTCATAAGTCAGATTAGGGCGTAGTTCGGTGGTACTCGGATCCATTACCGTCGCTGGTTTGTCGCCGAAACTCCTCTTTAAGGACGACACATGAAACACATTATGGACTCCTTGTAGGTTTACTGGCAGATTCAAACAATAAGCTACCGGTCCGACTTTTTCCAAAATTTCATACGGTCCGATATATCGGGGATTTAATTTTCCTTTCTTGCCAAATCGGGCCACTCCCTTCATTGGCGAAATCTTAATATACACCCAGTCGCCAACTACAAACTCTAAGGGTCTTCTCCTTCGATCTGCGTAGCTCTTTTGCCTGCTTTGGGCAGTTTTCATCCTTTCCCGTATCAACTCTACTTGGGTCTTAACTTCTTGCAAATACTCAGGCCCTAACACTTTGCTTTCACCGACTTCATCCCAATATAAAGGAGATCTGCACTTTCTTCCATATAAGGCTTCGTACGGTGCCATCTGGATAGTAGCTTGAAAGCTGTTGTTGTTGGCGAATTCAATTAAAGGCAAAAGACTTTCCCAATCGCCACTAGAGTCTAGCACACACGCCCGTAACATGTCTTCTAAAGTCTGAATAGTCCGTTCTGTCTGACCATCAGTTTGCGGATGATAGGCGCTGCTAAACTTCTAGTTGGATCCCATCCTCTTCTGTAGACTTTGCCAAAAGTGAGAGGTAAATCTCGGATCCCTATCTGAGACAATCGTTTTTGGCACTCCGTGCAGACGAACTATTTCTTTCACATAAATTCGAGACAATTTCTCCATTGAATCTGTATTTGCAATCGGCAGGAAGTGGGCACTCTTTATTAATCTATCCACTATCACCCAAATTGTATTCTTTCCCGCCGAGGTTCTTGGAAACCCTATCACAAAATTCATAGAAATATCTTCCCATTTCCATTCTGGAATTGGAAGAGGTTGCAACATTCCTGCGGGACGTTGATGTTCTGCTTTAACCATTTGACACACAGAACATTTTGCCACAAAAGCAGCTACATCCTTCTTTATACCTTCCCACCAAAATCTTTTTTTTAGATCTCGATACATTTTGGTACTTCCGGGATGGGCTGTATAAGGGGTGCAGTGTGCCTCCCTCATAAGCCTTTCCTTTAATTCTGAATTATCTGGTATCACTGTTCTCTTTCCAAAGTATAACGTCCCATCATCAGACATGGTAAAATGGGGCGATCCTTTTCCTTCGAGTAAATTTGTTCGGATCCTTTCCAATTTGGTATCTTGCCGTTGTCTTTCCCGAATTTCATCTTCGGTTAGAGAAATAATCTCTTGAACTGTTGCTAACATCGCTTCTCTAGGCTGATTCTTAACCAACATACTTTGCATGACTGCCAGCACTGGTGGTTCCTCCACTTGAGATTTTCGGCTTAAAGCATCTGCCACCACGTTAGCTTTTCCCGGGTGGTACTTAATCTCACACCGGAAATCGTTTATAGTCTCGATCCACCTTCTCTGTCTCATATTTAGATTCTTCTGACTAAACAAATACTTTAAACTCTTATGGTCAGTGTATATCTCACATTCTTCCCCATACAAGTAGTGCCTCCAAATTTTCAACGCAAACACTACTGCCGCCAATTCCAGGTCGTGGGTGGGGTAATTTCGCTCATGATCCTTAAGCTGTCGGGATGCGTAGGCGACTACTCGTCCTTCCTGCATTAGTACACATCCCAAACCCAACTTTGAGGCATCACTATATACTACATATGGTTTGTGGGGCTCTGGTAATGCCAACACTGGTGCAGAAGTCAATCTCCTCTTAAGCTCTTGAAAACTCTGTTCACACTGGTCATTCCAGACGTATTTAGCATTCTTCTTGGTCAAAGCCGTTAGAGGACCAGATAATTTGGAAAACCCTTCAACGAATCTTCTATAGTATCCTGCTAAGCCAAGAAAACTACGTATCTCATGAACGGACGTCGGTTGAGGCCATTTGGTTACCGCCTCAATTTTTGCCGGGTCCACAGAAACTCCGTTGCTTGAAATTACATGGCCCAAAAATTTAACTTCGTGGAGCCAAAACTCGCACTTACTAAGTTTGGCATACAACTGGTGTTCTTGTAAAATTTTCAGCACTGTTTCTAAATGCTCCTTGTGTTCTTCATCATTCCGACAGTATACCAGAATATCGTCGATGAATACTACGACGAAACTGTCTAAGTACGATCGAAAAATTCTATTCATCAAATCCATGAAGGCTGCTGGGGCATTTGTCAGTCCAAAAGGCATGACTAAGAACTCGAAATGTCCGTAGCGAGTTCGGAAAGCAGTCTTGGGTACGTCTTGCTCCTTAATCCTAAGCTGATGGTACCCTGATCTGAGGTCTATCTTAGAGAATACTGTGGCTCCTTGCAGTTGGTCCAGCAAATCGTCTATCCGGGGTAGCGGATACTTATTCTTAATAGTGACCTTATTGAGTCCTCGGTAATCGATGCACATCCACATTGTTCCATCTTTCTTCTTCACAAACAGGACTGGGGCTCCCCACGGCGATAAACTAGGCCGTATAAACCCCTTTTCCAACAATTCCTCGATTTGAGTCTTCAATTCTTTCAATTCCGTTGGAGCCATCCGATAAGGTGCCTTGTGAACTGGAGTCGTCGCAGGTTCAAGTTCAATTGTAAATTCAGTCTCACGTTCCGGGGGTAATCCTGGCAGATCATCTGAGAACACTTGGGGGAAGTCCTTTACTACTAGAATTTCTTCAATATTCTTGATATTTCCGCCCGTTTTTAAGGACATTATCAAAAACCCTTCAGCTCCTCCTCTTAAACTTTTCGTCATTCTTTTTGCTGTCACTATAGAAGAAACATAGTGAACTATTTCCCCTTCGTAGCGCAACTTCTCTTCTTCGGGCAGTTCGAATGTAATCTCCTTTTTGCGACAGTCAATTTTGGCGTAATATCCGGATAACCAATCCATGCCCAATATCACGTCAAATCCTAACAAATGGAAAACTATCAGATCAGCGTTAAACCTTACGCCAGCTATCTCTAACGGGCAGTTCCTCACTATTCGCTGACATCCAAATGTCTTCCCATCAGGGAGTGTCACCAACACTTTTCGAGTTAAAGGCTCTACTTCTAACTTACACCTCCACACGCAATCATAAGAAATAAAAGATCTCGTCGCGCTGGAATCAAACAAAGCATATACCACATTACGCATCAATATAATTTCACCTATATATAGAACTTTCTCATGGTTATTTTAAGGAAGTTATCTATGCTTTAATTTTAGATAAAAATTAAGATCGTTACCAGTAATAATGCCGGCGTTAATAGCCTCTTCGTCGTCCACATCCACTTCTCCCGGGGTAATAGCGTACACCTTGGACTTCACAGGGGCCTTCGCCTTTCCTCCAGGTGCTGTCGTTCCGCCAGGGGCTGTCTGTGGGCAATCACGGATTAGGTGGCCCACTTGACCACACCTAAAACAAGCTCCTGTTGCAGCGCGGCATTCACCCTTATGCGGGCGTCCACACGTCCTACATGGTGGAAATGAGACCGTTCCTTTTGGTCCGCCTACTTTACCCTTCCCCTTATCCATGGGACGAGTACTTCTCCTTTTATCCATATCTTTTCCCGAAGAATACGGAAAATTTCTTTTCTTGTAAGTCTGAGCTTGATTGATCAGACTTCTCTGCTCGGCTTCAGCAATGGCCGTCACATTTACCAACTCTTGAAAATTTTCGATTCGTAAACAAGCCACTTGATTGCGAATCCTTGGCTGCAATCTATCCTGAAATTTCTTCGCTCGCATCTTTTCTGTTATCACCAAATGCGGGGCGAATCGTGTCAGCTCCATAAATTTAGCGGCGTACTGGTCCACCGTCATGCTCCCTTGCACTAGCGTGGCGAACTCTATCGCCTTCTGCTGTTTAATCGATTTCGGAAAGAATCGATTATCGAACTCTGTCTTAAACCTATCCCAGGTGAGAACTACATTCTCTCCCAGTTCTTATCTCAGTAGCCTTCTCTTTGTGTCCCACCATAGTCCAGCCTCCCCTTGTAATAGGTGACCAGCATATTGCACTTTTTGTGCCTCAGTGCACCCACTGATCTCGAAGGTGCGTTCTAAGTCCATAATCTATCGATCTGCTTTCATAGCTCCTTCAGTCCCCATAAAATTCGGGTATCGATACACCAGAAATTTTTCATATGAGCACCCTGCCGTCCCTCCACTGACGTTTGGGTGACATCGGCTCTGCTCCATTTGATGCTTTACTAATTCCGTCATTTGGCGAATAGCTTCCGCTATCGCTTGTCCGCCATCCAACGGGGTATTCGGGGTCTCCCTTCCTCCGGCCTGAGGTGGCGAAATTAGTGGTGCATTTTCTACGGTCGGCACTGGACTCGAAACATTAACTCTCGGTAATGCTTCGGGTCTTGGAGTAGGGGCACGTCGTCGCCCTCCTGCCATTCTTCCCTGAAAAGCACATAGCCCTCGTATGAGTTACCTTAACTCCTGTGCTCCGATTCTTGTAACTCATCACATCATACTTGTACGCTACCACTATCTCCAATCCATTATCTAAAGATTCAGACCTAAGCCTAAAGGATCATAACCTACACCATGTGATTCTTTCTCCTAGGACTTGTGGTTTCTTACCCAGAGACTTAACTGCTCTGATACCACCGCTGTCGGCGTCGCAATTTGCATACGAACCCAAGCGCAAGCTGGGGCGCCGACATTCCACTATGGCCGAACCTTATAAATCTTAAACTTAGTTCTTTTGTCATCCCAACCTCACATGCTAACATTCAAACTTTCAACCATAATTTACTAAAATAAATCATTATTCTTTAAAAGATCTTCCCCAACCAAACCTGTCTTTAACTATTTCTCATGTAAATCAAAGAATATACTTTTATAAATCACCCAATGATTCATATCATAATCACATCACCAACTTAAGAATTGTAAGTCTAAAATTCTTCATAGTAACCACTATAGCCGAAATCCATAGGTTTCCCAAAATAATATTTTGTTCATCAAAATATTTCATACTAGTATTCAAGTTCTTAACCATAATTTACTAGCTATAATCCTTGAGTTCTTTTATCAAACTTTCACTATAATCCTCCAACTATTCCGTAGATTAACACTTAAAGCATCACCTTTATAAAGCATAGAAAAACATAGCAAAATCATCCCATTAATCAAATTTATTTCATATATATATATATATACTAAGATTAAGTTAAGAGTGCACTTACAAATTTATTCAAGAGATTTATCTTGTGAAAGAGGTTTGCCTTTTGAAAATCCTTTTGAAACTACACCAAAAAGCCTTGAAGATGGATTGGTAAAGTAAGTAAGTGTATGACAGAGTGGAGAGGGTTTTGCTATTGTCTTTGCTGTGAGCTTGAAATGGAAAAAGGGAGGGAACTCCCTAATAGCTTGGCCGACCACCTTATATAGAAAGAAGTAGGAAAGCTTCTAGAACACCTATACAAGTTCTCTTTGTCGTAAGCCACTTGTCCCCCCTTTAGGCTTAGGATGATCATTTCACCTTGTTTTAGACTTACTTGGCAAGCAAAAATACAAGGATTGATCTTGTGATACATAGGGGAAAATGCCAAAAAGTCCAGATATGCATATCATTTCTTCCTTTGATCAACAATCCAAGGTAAGACAAAAACTTGGATTCAGCAACTCCAATCTCCCTAGATGCCATCCGAAATTTATCTTAATCCTAAACCCCATGAGTGCCACTTGCCCTTTCACATGTCAAACTATCATATGTGTTACAAAGATTTTTCAAATAAGACAACACACTAAGTCGATTACTATAGGCTTAAGTTGGTTCACTTGTTTCTCCTTCTCAATTTCGTTGGTCACTTCTAGCTAGGTGACAAAATATGCTTTCCTCATACTTTCTTAGTTCTAGACTAGTTCACCCTATGCCGAGTGTTCTCCTTTGACCTTGAACCAATTGGGAATTCCATTTAAAATCACCATAGCCGAAATTCATCCAAAGAGATATCTAGTGTTTTGGTTCTTCATTTTCTTCCAATCACCACTTGCCACCAATAGATTCTTCTCTTTCGGTCAACACTTTTCACTTGTCTAGATTCTTGCTCAAGAAGTAAACTAAAATATAATAGCAAAAGACAACATAGAAATTTGGTTTATGATCTCAAATTGTCCAATCTAATTGCCTCATTTGAGTTAGAATATTCCTTCAAAATTCTTTACTTATTTAACTAAAACTCCTTGCTATTGGCTTCCTTTAACATGATGACATGTAATCTTAAGTCAAATAATGTGGTTTGAGTGTTCAATTTGAATAAGTCTTGTTCCCATTTGAATCATTCTAACCGAAATATGTACACATGCTAGTGGAGTTTCACTTCAACAAGTAATCTACTTTTGAGTGCCTTGTTCAACTTTGTTTCCTTCTTTTCAAACTTATGGGTCCCTTATTGATGTGTAATCTTTATTGAATGAAAAATTTGGAATGATATGGCACAAGTGGACAAGAAATAATTTGGCCAAGCTATGTGAAGTATGCATTCCGACTACCACTTAAATCAATTTCAGGTGATTTAGCTTCAAGCCCGATTTCGTCCTCTATTAAGCTAGTATCTCTTACAACTCAAAACATTAAAGTTTTATATCTTTCTCCTGGTGTTCCATAGCATCTTGAATCATCTCATTTGAAAATCAGATAAGAGAGTTATGCCCAAATTACAAAAAGATGTCAAAACTGTCGAAAATTACTCAGTTGTATTTATTTGCACTTAACACCTTTATGTACATCCTATCACCACTTGTTACCTGTTTCTTATCTCTTAAGAAAAGTAATCTTTATATAGACAACCTAAACTAATAGGCATAAGTTGTATCTTCCCACTAAGATTCATCCAATAGCCAATACTTCTGAAAAGAATATTCCTTACTTGATTCTCTTGAATTCCTTTGTTAAGACTTTCTTAACTCAACTTTCCAAGCATATAACCCTTTGAAAATCTAAAGGTAGCATATCCTTAGCTTGCCAAGTATCCCAAAATCCTCCCAACACTAGGTATCCTCATGTTCCTTTAAACACTTAGACGTTTCCATCTTCCTCTAATCCAAAACAAACATATATCAAACTGTATCTATCATTTAGAAACCTTAAGTTTATCTCCAATCATCACTTACTTTTGATTACTTTTCCTTCAAAAGAATCATGAAATGATCAAAATCCATTCTCTCTCTAAATCGTAGCTATCTTTGCACAACAAGACACTTTGTGCCAAGTATATCCAGTAGTTCTTCAAGCATATATACCTATATTTCCAAAAAGTTCCAAAGGTTTACTAAAATAATTCTAAAGAAAACATAATCATGCTAAACATGAAAATTAATAAGGACAAGTAAAAACTTGGGTTATCACAGTATGCATGACATCGATCTTTGTACTCTAAAATACATTGGACGTCACCTCCTCAACCATTAGTCGATCATCTCACTGGCCAAAATTAAGTTTAAACTCATCCTTGAAAAAATTTTAAAAGATTAGTCTAAGTACAAAGTAATTATATATTACATGTTGTACCTCTTTTTTTTTTTTTTAAGAAATCAAACTTCATTGGAAATAAATGATTACAAATATTTATCAAACCAAATGATTTGAGAAAAAAAGTCTAGAATACATTCTCCCCAAGTCTTATGAGCTGCCATATTACCCTCCTAATAAACATGAGCAACAGAACAAGACACAAGACATCTCTTAAGTCGTTGAATTTCTATGAGCAGCATCCCTAAAATAGAATCAACTATGTTATCTTTTTGGAGGGACTCATAACCAAATGACAGTCAGTTTCAATAATTAAATTAAAGATGCCCATGCTAGCACACAACTGAATTCCACGAAATACTGCAATAGTTCAATAGCTTCAGGATTTTCAACTTCATTCTCTGCCTTACTTGCCACCATAATCACCTCACCAAGATAACACCAATACCTACCATCTTTAAATCACTAAACATTCCTCCATCAGTATTTAACTTCAGATAATCTATCGGAGGTGGTCTCCACTTGAGGTATTGTTGCAATTTAACAGAATTGTTGCTTTGAACTTCTTTATAACTCCTTATTGTGGCCAAAGCAAACCTAGAAACCTGTCTAGACTCATATCAACCTTATCGACTTTCATCTTGTTCCTCCTATACCAAAGGGCCCAAGCTAGTGAGAAAAATAGAAAAACTATCCTTGTCCTTTCCTTGAGCATCTATAATGCCAAATCAAAGAACTAAACATCTACACTAATAACTAGATTGGGAAGCATCTGATACCAAAGACCTCAAAGAAACTTGTAATTGATCACTGCGTGTGTAAGATATTCAACAAAATGAGAGCAAAAACAATGTTTTTCATTAGTAACAACTCATTTCTTCATTAGATTCTCTTTTGTTGGAAGTCCCCCTTGACATGGATGTCAAGCAAAAATTCTTATTTTACTAGGAACTGTCATTTTCCATAAAGCCTTCCAAAGAATATGTATGTAACACATATTATAAGACTTTGAAATAATGTTTTTCTACTAATCTGTAATAAATCTGTAACAACTCTTTACAAAAAATCTTCCATCTCTTTCATGCTCCCAAGTCCACTGATCCGCTACAAGCCCAGGACAGAATACAATTTTAAAAATATCTATAGGCACATTTGGATTGAAGAGAGACCCAACCTTTTCAACATTCCACCATCTAGTGGAAACATCAATCAAACTTGCAATAGAATCAATTCTACTTTCCTCATTAACATCAAACCCTTCATGCTCTGAAGTCTTCTAATTTGGAATCCATTTATCAACCCACAAAAGTGCCTTTTCCCCATCCTCAATCCTTCTTCTACAACCTACTTTCAACCACATCTTTGCCTCCCAAATACCTCTCCATATATAAGAGGGATAATGACCCAATCCAGCTTTAAAAAAAATCTATTTTTGAAAAATATCTTGCTTTAAGCAGTTTATAAAGCAAGGAATTATCATTTTGAAGCAACCTCCAACCTTGTTTAACAAATAAAGCAATATTAAAAGTTCTTAAATTTTTAAAACCCGTCCCACCTTTAGATTTGCTCTCACACATTTTACAACAACTCATCTAATGTGACATCCCCAATTTTCGTTCATAATTTAACGCAAATTAAAGTGTCAGGGTAAGTAACGCTAGGCTACTCACCCCGTACTTATCGTAAATCAATTCAGCACCTAGAGTTACTAGCACATGCAATGTAAATCACAACGGAAAAGTTCTGAATAAAATTAAATTTTAGAGATCACATGGTGACAAAAGCTTAATATCCATATCGTCCATTCATAAAATAACATTGTATCCTTACATGCTTAACCCAGTTAGTTTTTTCAGTTCTCAAATTATATACAAACTTATCAAAAAAATCACCTTAGGGCCGCCTAGGCTCTTTCTTCATTTCAAGAAACTTGCTGCCATGCCAATGTTTGTCCCTACTACTATTAACTGAGTTAAAATTTCTATGGAGAGAGTACTCCGGGGATCCCCTCAGGTTTTCTCCGAGTCTCTTGAGCAATTGGGACCTAGCCCATGGTCGTCATCACACCCTGTAGCAAAATTTAAATTCTGAAAAGAAAAGAAACATACAAGAATTAAATTTCCTTGGAAATCTCTGTAAGTACACACTTAACTTAATAAAAGCATAGATATCGTAAAATAATCACATACAATCTAAACATCCAGAGTATGCAATTATGGCATGCTTCATGTGACTTATGCATGACTTAGACTTATTTCTTATGTGGACGTATACTGATATCTCTCTTTCTGAACAATCTTATACCATGCATGGACTTCTTATTCTTTCATTATAATTCCTATTCTTATAAGTCTTACTCATAAGGGCCCTTCTTATCTTAATCTCGACGGGTGTTACGTATCGCCATTCCCGTCTTGACGTGACTAACTTCTTAATCTTTGTACTTGTAAAGTTTTCTTAATGTATTTTCTTATAACAAACGTCATGACTTATGACGACACTTATATGTGACAAAATGCAATGTAACATAACCTTAAACCTATGACAAGTATATTTCATGTCCTTATAAACCTTATAACATATGAGAATATTTCATAATAGCATACATTACATCTACATGCATTTACGTCACGTCAACTCATAACGTCAAAACATAACGAATAATACTTAACAATTAAATAAATTATTAAAATATTCACACATCAAGGCTAACCGAATTCTATGGATAATCAAATCTCATTTTCTTCTTATTCAAATGAAGCTAAAATCTACATATACAACTTGTCAAATTTTTCTTAGCTTTCATAAATAAACTCAAGTTTAAACTATATTGTTTTCTTGATTAATTCTTCAATAATTTTTTGTATGATAATTATTGAAAATTTTCAAATAAACTAAAGTTTCTAAACTTACCATAATTATTAAAATGTCATTCAAATAATTAGAAATCAAGTCACCAAGAATTTTAGAAGAAATTCACCAATAAAATCAATGTCTACTATGATAAACTCAGATCTGCCACTTCAATCTCAGTTTCGTCCTTGCTTGAGTCCTTATCTCTTAAAACTCATAACATAAAAGTTGTATATATTTCTCTTATATTTTCATAGTTTCTTGAGTCATTCAAATCCGATATTAAACGAACAAGTTATGCCCAATTTACCAAAAAATGTCAATTCTGCCAATAATAATCCTATTAAGATCGAAATTCACTAGAGTTGTTTGTTCAATTTTTTCTTAATTAAGACTTCATGTTTTCACATAATTCTCTTCAAATAACATCATAATATATATTTATAAGGTCTCATAATTTTCTTCGTATTTTTTCATAGCAAAACCACTCCAAAATCTAATATGTTTCAACTTAACACATAAACAAAGATTAACCTCAAATAAATACCAAACAGAATCTAATCACCAAACCACTTAATTTATGCCAATATTAAATTAATATATGAACTTAAAAATGTTCTCCAAGCTTGAATTGATGCTTAGGATAGGTTTTGCACCACTTCTCCTCCAATGCCCTCAATTAGCTTCATTTTGGTACTTAGGTGATGTGAGTGGATTGTTTTGTATTTTTCTTAGCTTTTTCTCACTATGGCCGTGTGATATCACTAAAAAGAAAAGAGGATAAGTTTACACACACACATATATATCTAGGCGTAGGAGATGTCTCAATGCATGGCTTTAGGAGTGAAACACTTGAGGCCATCGGTTTTTCCTCCAATATCAGAATGTGTGAGGTGTCCCTCATTACCTAGGTGTTATCATCACCCTTAATCTAGACCTAGCTGATCTAATCTTCATCTAAGGGTTAGGATTAAGTTACTTGGATGCCTTATGTGATCAAGGGTTGAGAAATAACCACATGGGGGGTATGAGTTGGCATGGGCTGGCTGTCTGCCCAGCCACGCATAATCTAATCTCTTGGCTTCTTCCATCCCAAATAAGTCCCTCCAATTATATTTTTCGAAAATTCAAAATATAAAAGTTTTATATCATCCTCTTAAGATTTTATAGGATTTTTAATAAACTTATTCCGAGATCAAATGAGATAGATATTCTTAATTTACTAAAACACGTCAAAATTTACCCGAGAACACCCAATCCGATTTCACCATTTGTTTCCTTTTGTTTTCTTGCCAACCAAGACTTCTAGATGACTTATCTCCATTTTCCACATGTCTCCCCACATGTTTTCAGATCAGATAAATGGAAGGAACCAATCAAATTTAAGCACTTACAGTGAGGTGGTGGCACACTTTGTTTTCGGGTTCCAGTTTTCGTCCAATCCAGATCAGGCCACTTGCAGTCCAAATAAGTCATTTATCCAGTCAAGATCTTCAAAAACCCAAAAAATAAAAGTTTTATATTTTCCTCTTAAGATTCTATACAAATTTTAATCCCCTCATTTGAACCTCATATGAGAAAGTTATGTTCCTTACACCAAAACTCAATGAATCAATTCGAGAACTCGTTTTGGCACACCAAGTGTTAAATGTATTGTTCTATCACTTCCCTTTGAATTTTCCCTCAAATTTCAGAAATTTGCCTCTTCCTAATCCCAAATATAATTTCTCTAGTTGATACTTTAGTAAAATTCTCAAAAATTTAACCATAATTTTTCCTAGAATGTATAATTAAATCCCTTTCTTGGCTCAAAATTATTATCCAATTCTCAAGTTTTATTCTTATGGCAGATTATACTCCAAAATCTCCTTAAAATATAATTATAAATTCTAAAAATTAATATTTTAACCTAAGGGAAAAATTGGCTATTACATCTAATAAATCCTTCTTTCCTCTTTTCTTTGACCCAACCAAAATTTTGACAAAAGCCCCTCCAATTCAGCACACAAACCACTTGGTGTAAGGAAACAACTCCTTACACTTTTAAAAGTGCAACCACTTTTAAAAGCAACTCCTCACCCTATTGAGAAAGTAACTTTTCCTTCCAATTTTGTGACTTTTGCCAATCTCTTTGTTTAATGGATTGAAAAGGTCTACTTTTTTACCTACCCACAATTAGAGGTAACCCAAGATACTTTTCGTATTGCTGAATCTCCTCATTTCCCCAAAAATGATTAATCTCTTCCCCAACATCCCTTCCAACATTATGCTAAAATTCATAGCAGTTTTTTCTTTATTGACTTTCTGACTAGACACACTCCCATAAGTGTCTAACAAAGTTTTCAATCTCCTATTCTTCGCCACCTTAGCCTTACAAAAAATAATACAATCATCTGCAATAAGCAAATGATTAATATTTGGGGGCCCTACATATCTTAATTCCAAAATTACAAAGTAGTCAACCCTTCTATGCATAGGAAAAAGAGATAAGGAGATCATGGATCTCCTTGTCTCAGTCCCCTACTTGGTTTAGTAGGGCCATTTTGCACCCCATTGATCAAAACAGAGAATGAAACTAAATTCACACAAAACATAATCAAATCTTTAAATTTCTAGTTAAACCCCATTATTGTCATGACATACTTTATAAAACTCAACTCAACATGATTTACGCTTACTCATAACTAGTTTTAAAGACATATAACCCTTCTTCGCTTGACACTTATGCTTTAAATAATGCACCAACTCATAGGCAATTAACACATTATCAGTAATTAACTGGCCTAGAACAAAAATACTTTGACTTTCTTCAATAACAAAGGGTAGCACGAATTTCAACCTATTCAAGATAACCTTTGCAATCAACTTATAGGTCACATTGCATAAGCTAGGACCAATAATTAGCAACTTTTTTAGGAGAGTTCTTCTAAAGAATTAAAGTAATATGCATATGATTCAGAAAGAATAAAAAAAAAACCTGAGTTTAATGCTATCAGAAATAATCCAGTGATAGATTTGCTTATCACATGCCAGTACTTTTGAAAGAACATACCTGGCATAACATCTGGTCCCGAGCTTTTCAAGGATGCAATAGTACCAATGCTACAAAAACCTCAGGTTCAGTGTAAGGTTTGACAAACTCCTTATTCATTGCACTAGTGGCCTTACCAATTAGAGATTTTAGAAAACTAGTAGAACCCATAGGCTTTGAACTTTGAACTTTGAAAAAGTTCCTAAAAATAGTCTCGGATAATCTGATTTCTATCATGACCAGTTTTCCAAACCCCATTAACATCTTTGATTCTCACCAAATTATTATTTTTTTTTTTTCGCCTATGAGATGCCTTCATATGAAGATATCTAGTGTTTTGGTCACCTTCTTTTAACCACAACACTTTTGATCTCTACTTCCACATCAATTCATCTCTTTCAACCATTTATGTACCTCATCTCGAGCCTTGTTAAGATCCTCCATATTATCCCCCAAAGAATCAAAATCATGCAACATTTCCAACTGTTTCCTAGCCAAATATAATTGTTTCTGCACATTCCCAAAATAATTATATTCCAAGCATCTAACTGATTTCCACTCTCCCTTATCATCCCCATCACAACATCCATAGTATCACCTACTTGACTCCTACTCCATGATGTTTTAAAAATTTCTTCACAAGCCTTTTCACCTACCCACATGGCTTCAAATTTAAATTACTTTCTAGGATTTGCAAAACCCCCCACATCCTCATCATTTACCAATATAGGGACATCGTTTGAATATGAAATTAAACCATGAATTACAAATGCCATAGGAAATTAGTTCTACCATTGCAAATTAACCAAAGCTCTATCTAGTCTCTTATTAACACAATAAGAACTCTCCATTCTATCACTCCAAGTAAATTTATGTCTCCTAAAACCCAAATCCTTCAATTCACACCCACTAATGACCTCTTTAAAAGTTGAAATTCTCCAATCAGGTCTAGGATTATCTCCCCTTTTCTCATGGTGATACAATAACTCATTAAAATTCCTAACATCATCCATGATTCATCATTATTTCTACACAAACTCCTTAATAACCTCCATCTTCTAAATTGAAGATGAACTTTTGATGACCATAGACTTCAGATAAAAACCAGGGACCCTTTCCAGAATCATCCCCAATAATAGCATGTATGTGATTATAAGAATAATTTAAAATAGATAACCAAGTTTCCCTTCCCACAGTAAAGGATTACCTCCTTTTCTACCATGACAATCGACAACCTAGAAATTAGAATACCCTAAACGAAATTTGCATCCCTCAAATTTATGAGCAGTTAATCTTGTTTCCTACAAAAACAAGATCTCAGGATCTTCCCTCTTCACTAGATTGTAAAGGGCTCGAATGCCTCGTAGGTTCCCAAGCACACGAGCATTCCAACTCATAGTTTTCATGAATCTTAGAGGGGCTATTCAACAGCCACTACCGATGCATTGAAATCTGAGTCATCAAACACTAGCCTTTCATCATAAGCGCCAGGACCTCACATCAAAGATCATCCATCAATACCCTCTGGTTCAATATCGCCTTTGCTTTTTTTAGTTTGGGAAAGTGATAATTGTTGGTGCCTGATATTTTTGTAAGATGCCGTTTTGAACAAAAATAACAGATGCTTCCATTTTCTACTGTGATACCTGTTAGGTTTAATTGCCAACTCATGGCCTAAAAAATCCTATTGCAAAGCTTCCTTTTGGATGACAGCAAGCCCACTTAACTCATTACTATACTCATTAGGCCCACCTAACTCCTCAAACCCAATCACAGAAGGCTTTGAAAACACCTATGTTTTACCCTTCATTACTCCCATGTCTATCATCATCTTCGAGCATTTGAAATTCTTTTGTAACTGCCCTTGAATGCTCCACATCACCATCCAAAACAATTCCCTTACTTTTTGCCCCCTACTTGTCTATCAAAAATTTAGTTCCCTTATGTTTCGCCATGTTTTCAGCAATATCGGTTACTCTGTTATCAGAAGAAGTAACAGCTACTGTCTTCCCACGATCCACCATCAAACCACCTTTAGCCGCCGCCATAAATCCTACAAAAGTCCCAAAATAAGTCTTCTTCGACTATCTATGAACATCATGATTATCCCGAGGCCTGCCTGTTATGTATTTATCCCTAAACGTTGATGCCCATAGCCAAGCACCATATGGCAAAAATCCCTACTTCCTTCTCCAATTGCCACGAAACACATTACTTATCACTGTGTCCCAAGGTGCAACACCAATAACAAAAACTCGACAAACACTCATAGGAAAACTGAACCCAAAGTGGATCACCCTCTCCAAAAGAGAATTTGCTACCCCGCATAAGAGGTTTTGTGACATCAACAGTAATCCTGACACACAAGTATTCCTACCAAGCCAACTCATCCTCCTCGAGGTCAACTTTTGCTACCTGACCAATTTTGGTACCAATCAGATTACCAACATACACATTTATATCCCTAAAAAGGAAGGTCGTGCAATCGAATCTGGAAATGAGCCTCTGGGAGTTGGATTTGATGAACTTGCAAACTACCATCAACCTTTTTCATCATCACCAAGTGTTTATCAAATGCCCAAAGGCCTTCATGAACGACCATTTCCTTATCTCAACAGTCTTCAAGATCAACTACAAACAACGTGGGACTAAGATCAGGAAAACAAACACTTTTGCCTATCATCCACCCCTTATTTATTGTGCTCTTAAAAACATCCCTCGATTGTAATGTCTCCCTATGAGTAGAGATATTATCAAACACTTTTGCCCCCTAAAACCTTGTCCCCCAATTTATCCAACTCTACCACCACTCCATCGTTCTCCTGATCCATTAAAGACAACCACTTATACAAATCTTGCAAGTTATCTACCATACTGGCAATGGATCAAACCAATAGAAATGCAGAAGAAGAACCACACTAAAATTGCACATGGCAGTACACTCACCTCCACTCAAACCCAGAGATAGAGCAAGGAAAACACCCTTCAAATTAATATATTAGTTCTAACATCTGAATAAATTACATGCTATACTTAATTGTTTTCTAAGTAACTTATTACCATACAACAATTTTTGATGTGGTCTTTCACATCTTAAAAAACTTTAGCCCAGAAAGACATAGCCATCGGTGAATATATGCGAGTAAGGGTACCAACATAAAGACATAGCCAAACTCTCAAATCCCTAGAGTCACCAGTATGATCATCAAGAATATCAACTTTAATTTTTTTCGCATTCCTTACTTTCTCTATGCCTATATCCCTAGTAATGCATCCACCTCGACGATGGCTTATAACAACTATATATACAATAATTAAAGCACACAATATTAAAATAATTATTTTATATATACAGTAATATTAAATAACTATTACTTAAATAATCACATAAAATAAAGTTTAATTTGATAAAATACATTATTTTAGATCTGGTGATATTGACCCACCATTCATGACAAGTAAACTAGTTAGGGAGTCAATAATAGATGGAGATGGCACACGAGTTACTTTGCTTTTAGAAGACATATGTTTTAAACTATAATAAATTATTATTCAAAAAAATTTATTGTATTTATAACAACTTAATTTCATTCACAATTAGTTTTGCAGGATCAGTCTCCCTCACCCTTTCTAGACACTTCAGTTGATTTATGTTCTTCTGACACTACCCTCAATTACTTATGGTTCAACCTCTTCTCTAGCAATGGAACCATGTCATATTAGTTGAGATTAACAAATAGGTTGATTTCTGATTTGTTTTCTTGATATAATTTTTCATTTGTTGGCTGGTCAAATTCTTCATGTAATCATATATATTTCTTGGTGTAAACTTCTGTACTACTTGTCATTCGTCTCATACTCTGGATCATTTAAATAAAACACTTGATTTGCTTGGCAAGTGAGAAAGAAATTACCTCCCTCATACCGTGTGCAAGATTTATTGACACTCACAAAATATTCATTATTACACAGTCCCAACATAGAATCTGAGGTTAATTCTTTGCCCCCTCCAATTTTTACCCAATTCACAATGTGCCTCCTGAACTAAAAATTTCAACAATTGACTCCATCAACTACTAATTTTCCACAATGTCCCAGTTCTGTCTATTAGTCACGTCAAAACAAACGGAAACATCATCGTGTGTTCCTCACGCGCACAATTTTGCCAGTTTAACAAAAAAGCTCTTTGGGTCCAAATCCCAATTCAATGAACCCATCTTCGAAGAACCCTAGGGTTTCCATACAAGCGCACTTTCATACCAGAAGACCATCGACATGCAGCATTTGAAGTGCAAATCGCGGGTCTTTTTCATGGGCAATCGATTCGTGGTTGCCGTTAGCATTTTCAGCAAGAAAACCATCACCAACTTCAATGCACCACCGTCGTAGACCCGCACAGCAAGTTTTACAAAGGGGAGTACCTTAGTGAGTTCATCCTTGTCTTCATCTAATTTGTATATTCTTGATGTGAAAATGACTAATTGGTTGTACTTCTATGTGTTGTTAGTGCAACTATTAGGATTTAGGAAAAGTTAGGGTTTAGGTAGCAAATAAAATTGGTGATTTACAACGACAATTGGTGATAGTCAAACTTATTGGTTTTGAGGTCGATATACATGAAATTTGAATGGCAGATCTATCGGTTTTGAGGATGTCTGTGGCCAATATTGCACATTGATGTGTCCAATATGCAATGCCTCTTTAATTGACTTCAGTGTGTTGTTCAATGGCGTTAGTAGTCCCAGTTTCACAGTCCAAATGTCTATAGCTAACTTTTTCAATTTCACATTGAAATTCGAAACTCTTGGGATTAATGGATCCGTAGCTAACTTTCCCATGCCTAATTTAGTATCAAACAGAGGTTAACAGTGATTCATTCAAAACCGAGCACGACAACAAACATCGATCATCTCGAAAAATCTCAATAAATTTAGAATCAAACAAACATCGATCACCTTGAAAAATTTCGATAACATCAAGACCTTTAATATTAATTAAGCTAGGGTTTATTGAAGCATTTTTTTTACCTTAAAAGACGCAAACCAAGTTGTCAAGCAGGTTGAAACAAATCACGCAGCCCTAACACCAGTCATGCTCTACTTCTCCATACGACAAAAGCCCTAAGAGGCTGGCTAAAAGCTCACATGTTGTCGATTGAAGGAAATGAAGATGATTGGGGATGAAAATGAAAGGAATGAGGGACTTTTCTGTCAAGTCATGCAAGTTGTGCATGTGAGACACACAAGATGAAGATTTTCGTTTGTTTTGACGCGGCTGATAGACAGAAGTGAAACATTGTGAAAAATTAGTAGTTAGTGGGACCATATATCTTTCACATACTTTAACCTTATAATATCTTCGACAACTCCATAGAAGTCAATATTTTTTTTTCTTCGTGGCTTTCTTTGAATACAACCCCACAAGTTTGAGTTTTTTTATATCATTCTATCAATCATGTGAAATATATATCCATGCACCAAACATCGTCAGAATTGGATGGCCGACTTAGATGGACTACGTGCGAAAGCATACAATTCTAGTGAGGTTTCTTCTAAATTATCACCATATTTCGATACAACCTACATCAATAAGTTTAGTTCCAATGATATCAATGTTAGATTGCAAAAACTCTATTTTATTGATATGAAGTTTGTAGATAGTAAGATTTTTTAGTAATACTGCCTGTTCAAACCACGAGGCGAGTACATTTTTGTGCTTCTTTTCTACAGCAATTACAACATCCAAGTGAACTATCTGTATATATTCGTAGTGCATGTTCAAGTTAACAATTAATTTTTATCAAGTTATATTATATTCCATGACTTTTAATTTATATTAATACGCAGATTCATCACTAACATTAACTAGTTGTCAATCTTTGCAAAAATATTCAACACATACCATCGACTTCTATCAAATTCTCATCCACATAGTTTATCACTTTGTGTGCGCTTATAGGATGTATAGTTTGAAAAAAAATACATAATAATGATAAGACTCTCATTTATCCACTTTCATAATTTTGGTCTGGTCTCATAAATCTAATATCAATCCCACAAGAATGCATAAAACAAAATGTATATCATTCGTTATAAATTTATGACTCTACAATCGAACCTTTCGGATGAGCCTTATTCCCTATTAGTCGCTTAAGGTTTTTCAAAAATCATTCTATCGGATACATTCATTTATACTAGATCAGGCCAGCAACTAAAACCTCATAAGGCAAATGCAAAGTCAAATGAATCACTACATCAATGAATAAAGATGGATTCAAATTCTCCAATTTGCACAATATTACTACAATGTCAACTTCCATCTTTACTAATGAATCAACTTTCAACATTCTAATGCAAATGTCCTAAAAAAACCCTCCTAATATTGTCAAAATTGTACAAACATCTCGAGTAAGCTTTCCATGCAAACCAATTGTGTGACATCTGCATTAAGCATACCCTCTATGGGGATAGAGATCGTGGGGTCGGGACATATAGCACAAGGTTATACATCCTTAGAGTTCATCACAGATAACATGCAATCCACCTAAGTAAGCAGGACACAATAAATTCATAGTGGTAAATAAAAGGCCAAGTAATCTAATCAATATTGTAGGCTATTGCATAGCACATGGTACTAAAACTTAAATTTTTTCCCAAACACTATCATATCATCCAAAAGAAACTTAGTTATATTTATCAAAATGTAGTAAAAGTCTTAGTCTCCCAAAAACATGGGACCTATTATCAAAACAAGTCAATTCTTAAAATACCAAAACAGAAGAGGAAATGTGGTCCCAATTTCTTTTCTCTTCTTTTGTTTTTCCTTCATGAGGGTTCATCCTTCACTCGCTTTTCCAAAACTCGATCATTGTCTCTATTATTGAGACATCAAAGTTCCTCAAAAAACTAGAGAATCTCAGTGATCTCCCGATCGATGGCCTTAAGATGCTCCATAATAGAGGGCTTCAGCTGGCTTATGTCCTTCTTAGGCACAATCCTCTCTGGAGAAGGTGTTGTTCTCTTCCGCTTGACAATTCATGTCATCTTCTAATCATATTACAACTTCTGCCATTCCAAGAAGGAAATGGTAGTGAAAACCATCACAATGAGATTTTGATAAATTTCAGCAAGTAAATACACAACATACAATAGTTAACACAAGCATACAATAGATATATCATGTGATGCACGTATGGACATGTACTTGACAAATGTTTGAAGACTGAACTTTGACTTATGCACTGATCACTTTCAAAGACTTGTAACGGAGACTTGACATTTTTTAGAACATCTTTAAATTTCATTTCTCATATTGATCTTTGACAAAACTTACTTTTTTCAAAAAATATCACAAGACTTTCATCAAGTGAACCATAACATATGAGCTATTTTACTTATTAGAGGGTGGAAACAACACGGTTTCCCTTTGCACCGCATGCTCCTGTTAGTTACTGCACCATCACCTGTTGATGCACCGTAATGAATACATTTTAGACATAACTTATGCACCCAATAGCGTTACATGCTACCTTGCTCTGGCATTCTTTGAAAATAATCCATTCAAAGCACATCAATGATTTTTTGTCGACTTAGGGGTTACTACTCTATTCTTAAGCACTCCAGAGTGGACAAAAAAGTTCCACTAAGAAATTTCCTCAGCATAAACTCTTGGGTTATGATAAAATATTTGTACTCGTTTCTTTCAAAACATTTTTGAAAATATTTCGAGTGCAAATACTTTGTAACGCTCTGCTCCTGAATAAAGCATTTTTAAAATATTTTAGGGAGCCAGTGTGCTACTAAAATTTTTCCTTATAAAAATGCACTAGATACGAACGTTTTATAATGAATGAAACAGTTTTTATAAAAAAATTAAAGAGAGTCAGCGGAAACATCTGCTTAAAAAAAAATTTGAAATCACACATATTTACAAAAATATTTTATTCATTGAAATTCATAAAATTACGACTAATACACTGTCTAGGCATCTGCATTGCCTCCCTGAGTCACATCCTGCCTGTTGTGTATCCTCATCACTTGGGATGATTTTTAAAAGAAAACAAGGAAACATATAAATAAAACTAAAATGAGTCGAATACTCAATAAGCAACACATCATACAGTAAAAATAATACTCATCGGTTCTCTCAAAACATGCATACTCATAGATACATATATTATAACATGAACATGATCTTTTCAAAATGCTGAAACATGACTTTTTCATAAAAGTTGAAACACCGAGCTTTTCATAATGCTAACACTTGAGCTTTCATAAATCATGAGTTTTTCATAAAAACGTGAACTTGTGTCGGCGCCCCAGCTTGCGCTTGGGTTCGTACGCAAATTGCGACGCCGGGGACGAACGTCACAAGGAAGTCATCCCTCATCTTTACGTGTGAGAGCCTTGTTTAATGTTATATTTTTTTTTTGCTCACAGCGGAAAAAGGTCAAGCCATAAACAATCGACAAAACATTACGTTTGTCGCACATCACATGGTTAACGAAATAAAACCCAAATTAAACATCATATACATATACATATATCAAAGCTAAGGTCACCAATGTAAACAGTTTTATACAAAAGTACTTCCCAAAACAACGGGAAGATTTTTCCTCAAAATACATCGGCGATACAAAATAAAGATAATGACGATCCACTCCTCCTTTCCGCCAACCATACTAATAGGCGGGTTCTTCTTTTATCTTCTTAAAGTCCGGGCCATAACGAAGGCTGTCCAGACTCACTCCTGGGCCTACGTCACACATCATCCCAGAGGATGACGTAAACAGGCGTCCCATATGTAGGAGCCCATCAACTCCTAGCACCAAACAGCACCCCGTAGGGTGGAGGTCGTCAAAAACATATGTCGCCATAGGAAGCGACTCTGCCGCCCACTGACCCAACAGGTCTAGGGTCACTGGCCCAGCAGTATCAGTCTTAGTCGGGCCCATGAGGGTCCGACCCATCTTCTCGAGAGTCGTAATCCGGGGATCCATCATGTCCTGCAATAACTTCTATCGTTCCCAAGGGAGCGATAGTAGAGATAATAAAAAGGGGGTGAGATTTCGGGAGAAATCTCAGCAAGTATACTAGCACTTAAACCAGAACATTTCCAATATACAGATAAGTGAACAAAACATTCGTAACTAATGCACATGCAATGAATGACTGACTCATGCACATGCTCATGAAAACTTTCAAACAGACTTGCTTCTTTCAGACTTCTTTTCATAAAACTTTCATACGGATTTCTTCTTTCAAACTTCTTTTCATATCATTGCTTTTCAAATCATTTCCTTAAAACATTTCGTATCTTTTATTCTTTCTTAGGCGCCACTTATCTTAAACAGATCTTTTCTTACGGCTCGAAAGCCCATCTTGTCATGACTTTTCACTTAACATGTATGAGACACAACACGGTTCCCCTAAGCACCGCGTGTTCCCTGCTGGTTACCGCATCACTTTAATGTGAGTGCGTCTTATAACTTTAAAACGGCAGGTCCTTACACCTTATCCGTCCTTGGCACCCACCAGCGTTAGGTGCTACCGCGCTCCGGACACCTTTTGGAGCCATACACGGTCCGCCGACTGTTCTTCGTCGACCCAGGGGCTTCCACTCGACTTTAAACACTCCTGAGTGGACAGGGAGTTCCACTGAGGCACTTCCCCGTCCCAGCCTTTGGGGTTCTTATAAAAACTTTACTTCTTTTCCTTTCTTTCAAAAACTCAATCTTTTCTTTTCTTTTCTTTTTCTTAAAAACATCTTGGACTTTAAAAACATACTTTTCATGACTTATGCATGGGACATGCAATGCTCACTTAATTTCATGCAAAACCCGAGACAAGCTCGAGTGCATTCACATTTCATTTTCTTTTCTCCCTCATTGGGATAACTTTACAACTTCCTACTCAGTTATCATGTTCTATACCCAAAATTGGGCCTAGGATTGAAGTGGGGTACTTGGCCCATCTCCAACCCATCATGGCCGAACCTTCCTAGGGAATTCCTAGGGCTTTCCTTCATCATTTGACTCCAATTATCCTCCAACAATTTAAAGTATTAAATTAAAACATATACCCTCCTTAGCAAAGGGTAACCGAAACCTTAGTATTCCCCAAGTAGACATTTTCATTTCCAAACTTAATTATTTCTAACTTCCTTCCTTCACCTTTCTAACTTGGGAAATTCCTTCCATTAACCTATTTAAAGTTTCCTTTTCTATAAGTTTCTTCTATAAGCTCAAATAAATAGTTCCACCACAAAGCAATATAATTTAATCTTCTAATCTCAACCTTAAACATCATAAAAATTCCAAGTAAACATTACTAGTCATCATGCACAAGTAGTTACTTCTTTCCATATGCAAGAATACACCAATTCAATTCATACCAATCATGTATTTAATTCTCATGTCCCTTTTCATTTCCTCAAAACAATATTTTCCTTGAATAAATCAATTTCATTACTAATTTCCTCAAATAAACTTTATCTTAGCAACACCAAATTTAATACTTAACACTAAAATCCATCATGCATCAACTTCATCATTTCATATAATAATCATGCTTTTCACTTCTTTTTGCAACTAATACTTGATCCATCATCTCTACTCACATTCTAAGCTTATTTCATCATAGAGGTTTACACAAGAATATTCATATCAAAGACAAGTAAAACCAATTCAATCCAAACATTGCAATACAATCATTAATCCAACAAACATGATCACCTCACTATATACAAGAATTGTTAAGGAAAAGGTGAAAGTATACTTACCACACTCCTATTAGATTTTTGATTAAAATCTGAAAATACACATATGAAATCTCTTATTAGATTAGCTATAAACACAAAATCTTAAAGGAAACCCTATTTCCTTCTAACCAAGACAAAGTGTTACATATGTGTGTGTGTTCTTCCTAAGCTTGCATGAATTTAGTCACTAACCTTCTCCAATGTATTGATCACCTCAACACTCTTGATTTTTGGCCTCACTACTATAGGATTCTTCAAATTATGTGGTGAAAGGAGAAGAAACAAAAGTAGAAGTGGCTTGAGTGGTTTTGGCCGAGAGGTGAAGAGAGAATGAGATAGGAGAGTGTTTGCATGTGTCCAAGTGAAATGAGCTAAGGGAAATGCATATGGGGTCACACGGCCAATTCTTTTTCCTAGGGTCTTTGGTACACTTTTTACCATACTTAGGTATGGCCAATGATATATTGAGTGATTGACAACTCTAGGCCATTCCAAGATCAAATCTTGGCCATGCCTTGGTGGATTCTCCTTTCTCCTTCTCACTTGCTATGGCCGGCGGCTTCTTGGAGTGTTTAGCACTCATTTTCTTGCTTTTCACTCAATCATCATTCCCCCATCCTCTCATGTGTCCATCCAAGTGATCTCAAAGCCATGCTTTTTGGAATTTGAGCAAAGCATGATCCGGCCAAGCCAAGCCTCCACCGAAACCCACTTTGTCCATTTTCCTTGTTTTTGTCATTTCCATCACCTACACCCACACCATACCTCTCTTCACATCACCATACTCTCTTACACATTGTACCTTATTCACTTACACACTCCTCCCTTGTCCTATCAACATCTTGGTGGCCATACCCCATGAGATCCTCCCAATATACCCCACGGGTTGCCTCCACCGAAACCACCCTTGCTCCTTTCTTCCATGCTTCTCTTCATGCCATTTGTCACTTCCCTACACACCATGATCTCAATTGGCAAGTCAAGGAATGGTGTCTTGTACCTCCAAGATTCCATGGTAGGAAAATCACTCCATTAGATCCTACACTCAATCCTACATGGCATGTATCCACCTACTAGTCAATCTCCACCAACTAGGATTTTCCTACAAGTATTTGGATAATTTTCTAGGATTTTTCTCCAAGTGACATGTGTCTCTACTATGGGCTTGATGGGCCATGGGCTCATTCTATGGGCTTTTGGGCTCACCATTACTCTCTTGGCCCATTCACTTGATCCATTCCTCAAAAGTCTCATTCCTAAGCCCATATCTTTAAAGCCTATTTCTATTTTTTTACAAATTACCACTAATCTTGTATATTAGCATTTAATTAAATAATTAAATTAGAATGAAGATTTTTAGGGCTATTACAACTTGCTTATCATATCATATCATATCGTTTCATATCATAAGCCGTTACCACTGTTGATGTAACGCCCCGGTCCCGCAGGGGTCGGAAAGTTACTTCCTATTACAAAACTCACATTTCAACACCATAATTAAATACTCCAAATTTTCAAATATCATATAAAACTTGGTTCTAAAATCACTTTCCTCAATATCATCAATTCCATAAATGCTATATCACAAAAATACAATAACATTTTCTTACTAAATCTTGTCAATACTCATATAAACTCTTTATGTTTAATCTATCATTTTTAGGTCCTCTCATCCAATGCTTAATAATCTGATCTTCCACTGAAATATCCAAATTCGTCTGAAAAGTATTTAGAGATAAGGAGTGAGTTTAACCACAACTCAGTAAACGGAGGACATATACAAGAGTGCAAAGATGAGCTTTTTCAAAAACTTAATATACATGAATCAAAAATCTTTTATTTCCATATACAAATTTTCAAAATATATATCAATAAAATAGAGCAACTTTTCAATCATTTTAGATTTAAAAAATCACTATTCATTATCAAAAATGCTTTGGCACAAGTATCTATACAATATCATCTTATTATCATATCAGAATAAGTACCATGTTTAACCCCCGTGGTAGGGTTGTGCCCATTTTTTTTAAAGTATGCACCTAAACTTACTAATAAAGTGCAGTGCAAAATGCAATGGAAAGAGGTAAATCTTTCATATATGCGAAGAGATCTAACTCTTACATAAATAGATCACATGACAGATTAAAACTATATTTTTCATAACTTTTCATTCATCATAACATATCGTATCCAGAACTTACATAACCCAGTTAGTTCTCTTCTAAAAAATATCTCTTCCTGCCTTCTGATACTCTTACTATTATACTTGATCCCATACGTAAGATTATTCCCTTAGGAGAGGAGTATTCTATAAGACCCTCGGGGCTCCTCAAAATCTCCTATAATGCCTGAGTCTCACGACAATTTATTACTCCTACAACACCATCTATCATTCCATAAGGAATGATAGACAAAAATATAAAAGAGTGAGATTTCTAACAAATTTCAGTAAGTACACAGTCAACGAAATATGGCATAGATGACATAAGATCTTATCATACATGCCAATGCTCAGAGACATATATCTTATAAAAATGCTTTATGAGACTCATGCATAACTTAAACTTATATTCTTCAAGGACTCATTCTATCATACTTAAACTCTTATTTCTTTTCTTTCGTAACATTGTATGTCTTACTTGTTTCATATCATCGACAGGCGTCCCCCGTTGAATATTTCTTATTGCATATCACCGTCAGGCTTAGGTCCCTGCCGGCTTTCATATCCTCGACAGGCTTAGTGTAACGCCCCGATTTTTCGCATCGATTACAACGTAAATCGACGCATCCGGACAAGTAACACAAGGCTACTTATCCTACATAAACATAAAAAGTAGCATGCATACATCTAAGCTTACTAATTAAATGCAACGTCGTTCGCAGCTGGAAGAAGTAAATTCCCAATATATGCAAAGAGATCTAACTCTTGCATAAATAGATTACATGGCATACTAAAATTACACTTCTCATAACATTGTGTTTACAAAAACATACTGTATTAAATCTTACATAACCCAGTTAGTTTTCTCAAAACATAATCTCATATCCCACCATCATCCAGTACACTTACTTCTTTACTTGATCATGTACATGAGATCATCTCAACTGGAGAGGAGCATTCTATAGGACCCTCAGGGTACCTCAGAATCTCCAGTGCTGACCGAGTCTCAATGCAATTTATCTATCCCTACAACAACATCTATCATTCCATAAGGAATGATAGAAAAAACATAAAAGAGTGAGATTTACAAGAAATCTCAGTAAGTACACAGTTAACGAAATAAGGCACAGATAACATCAACTATCATCATACATAGTCATATTCACCAGCATATCACTTATAAGAATGCTTTATGGGACTTATACAGGTCAATTACCCATCTTCCTATACAAATTTAGATCTTATCTAGACCCACCATCACATACTTAATACTTATACTTTTTACCTTACTTCTTAACCTTGTAGGTTTCCCTTATTTCTTATCTTCGATGGGCATTACGTATCGCCGTCCCCATCGGGATCTACTTATTGCATAACCTCGACAGGCGTTACGTATCGCCATCCTTATCGGGTCTTACTTATCTCTTATCTTCGATGGGCATTACGTATCGCCGTCCCCATCACATATAACTCAACAGTCATCTGGGCATTACGTATCATCGTCCCCGTAATGATGAGTCTCGTGTCAATCTGTCTGGCATTACGTATCGCCATCCCTGTCATGACACGGAACATACTTAACATATATGACAGGAGTCCCCATCAACTTATCAGTCATCTGGGCGTTACGTATCGCCGTCCCCGTGATGACGTAAACATTCTTATCCTAGCGGGCGTTACGTATCGTCATCTCCGTCATGACGTGACTAACATATTTATACATGCATGTCCTTTTCATTCTTATCTTAGAACCCCTGGTTCTCACAAGTCTTTACTAATATCCACTATTATTACCCGTGGTTGGGCCATGCCACTATTGTTACCCGTGGTCAGGCCATGCCACTATTATTACCCGTGGTCGGGCCATGCCACTATTATTACCCGTGGTCGAGCCATGCCACTATTCTTATGAGTTTTTCACCTAGAACTCATTTCATTTGAGACACCAATTTTATTCCAGGAAAAAACCTGGGTCTAAGCAAAACAGGATATCTCGCTCGAGCGAGTGTCGAGCGAGCATCAAGCGAAGTCAAGGGTTGGAACGTGCTCGAGCGGGGTATCAAGCGACAGTCTAGCGAGGGTTCATATTTTGCCTTCGCTCGACCCACCTGTCAAGTGACAGTCGAGCAAGATCACGGCTCATGGGGTTTTTCAACCTAAACCAAGCAATCTTTTCACATAAACCTTATTTTTACTTATTAAAACATAAATTTATGTCCTTATAATTTTCCTAACATTTTACCATCACAAAATCATATCCAAAACACCATAGATTTCAAGCATATCATATAAGCCTAGTTTAAGCTCCAACTAACAACAAACTTAATTTCATCAACAATCTACTTATTTTATGCCAAGATTAAGTTAAATTGTATACTTACTAGTTTTTCCAAAACTTGGTTGAATGATAAAACTAGACCTTGCAATATTTCTTCTCAAAACACTCACTTAGCTCACTTAAATGATGTTTGGAAGTTCAAGGGTTAAGAGGCTATTTTCTTGACTTATTTCCTTGTGTTGGGCGTGAGTTTCTTCTCCCAAAAGATCCCTTATGGACTGAAGATGACTATATATATATGGAGAAATTGATGGCATGGGGAAAAAGGGAACGAAAACAAATAAAGGCAATTGGTTAAATCAAACCGTGTAAGGGTATGTGCTGTCCAGCCTTGGTCTAGTCCAATGATCATCCATATCTCTCATGATCTCCAAGGATTTTCATCCCATGGCTATGCTTCTTCCATATCTAAAATCATCTTAGATCAATGGCCCAAATAATTACTAAATATAGATATAAAAGTAAAATGCAAAAAGCCTAAAATATCTAAGATAAGCTCAACCGGCTATTGGCCTTTCTTGCACCCCCAAAGCTTCTAGAACCTCTTCTTCACCTTTGGCCACACGTCCCAGACTTCCTTAGTACCCTTAGAGTGGCTAGAAAAAATCTTATCACCTACTTCCCAAGATTTGGTTACCAATTGGTTGGAAACAAGGGGAATAGTTTGTTGTTTTGGCCAATCAGATTAGTTCTTCACTTTTGCTTGGTTTTAGACTAATTATTCTTTTAGAAGCCCTTCCTCCACTTAACACATACTTTCATACGTGTATCTAGCTGATAGAAATGAGGAAAACCAATCAAATTTGAGCATCTAAAGTGAGGTGGTGGAGTGATTTACTTTCGCGCTCCAGTTTGCTCTTAAAACAGATCAGTCCCATTCCAGCCCAAATAATCCATTGATACACTTCGATTCTCCAAAACCTCAAATCATAAAAGTTCTAGATCTTATTCTTAAGGTTTCATAGGAACTAGAATCACTTCATTTGGAGCTCATATGGCCAAGTTATGATTTTTCTAATAAAACTCAATAGATAAGTCCGAGCACACCAAGTGTTGAATAGATGATTCCTCTTATTTCACACGAAATTTACTAAATAAAATCTCCTCATTTTCCACATCTCTACATACTTGTCCAGATCTTAGGATAATTGAGAAAATAATCCAAAGGCTTCATCTTATCCAAAGTTCTTAGTCAACTTCAAAGTCAATGCTTATCTATCTCCAATTTAGATTTGCCACTTCAATATCTATTTCTTATTTGATTAAGTCCATATCTCTTAAAACTCAAAACATAAAAGTTGTAGATGTTCCTCTTAGCTTTCCATAGCCTCTTGAATCACTCAAATCTGACATCAAATGCGCAAGTTATGACCGTTCTACCAAAAGATGTTAAGTTTATCCCTGTATCTCGCTCGAGCCAGACATCAAACGTGAGTCGAGTGAGATCTCGGGTTAGGCACATTTCCACCTTAAAATAAGTCACATTTGTACCCAACCCTACTTCTAAACTTTCAATATAAAAAATCCTATACATATATCCCAAAAATTCCTAAAAATAGTTTTGGAGAAACATAATCATCCCACATATGAAAATTAAGTGGATATCTAAAAATCCGGGTTATCACACTTAGATCCCTGCCGATTTTCACATCCTCGACAGGCTTAGATCCTTGCCGGTTTTCATATCCTCAACAGGCTTAGGTCCCTGCCGATTTTCAAATACTCGACAGGCTTAGGTCCCTCTCGATTTTTCAAATACTCGACAAGCTTAGGTCCCTCTCGGCTTTCACATACTCAACAGGCTTAGGTCCCTGTCGGCACGTCAGTCATATGGGCGTATCACTGGTCCCTGTCATGACATGTCTAACTTATTCATAGATCTTATTCTTAGTTGTTCCTTTCTTATTCTTATGAATGTTTCTCTACTACATGCCATGTCATTCTTTCTTCAAACCCATCACATACTAGGACATGCATGTACTTTTAAACTTTATGCTGTATGCACATCCAATACATCATATATCATATAGACTATACTTATTTTTCATAGATAACTTTTCTTATTTGGATCATCCACGTTTATATAAAGAAAAGTACTAAATTTAAACATAAAGTGTATCTCGCTCGAGCCAGATATCGAGAGAGAGTCGAGCAAAGTCTTTGGTTGCACCTCGCTCTAGCCAGACAACGAGCGAAGGTCAAGCTAGAAGCAGTCAAGGTATCTCGCTCAAGTCAGATATCGAGCGAGAGTCGAGCGAAGTCTTGGGTTGCACTTCGCTCGAGCGAAATATCGAGTGAGAGTCTAGCGAATGTTTATTTTGTTCTTCGCTCGATCCCTGGATCAAGCGAGGGTCGAGCGAGATCACTGCTCTTATGGTTTTTCAACTTAAAACATGCATTTCGTTCACACCAACCTTATTTTTTTCTTATTAAAACATAAATCTATGTTCTTATAGTTTTCTTAGCATTTTACCATAACAAAATCTCATCCAAAACACCATGGATTTCAATTACATCATATAAACAAGGTTTAAGCTTCAACTAACAACAAACATGATTTCATCATCAATTTACTTATTCTATGCCAAGATTAGGTTAAATTGTATACTTACAAGTTTCTCCAAAATTTGAATGGATGATAGAACCAAGTTCTTGCAAGAATTCCTCAAAATCACACAATTAGCTCACTTAGGTGGTGTTTGAATGTTCAATGGTTTAGAGAGGCTTCTTCTTTGGTTTTCTCTCCAAGTGGGCGTGTGTTCTACTTTTCAAAGAGGGTTATAAGACTTACCAACACATATATATAAGAGGGTGGCCGACCCTTTAGAGGAAAAGGAGAAGAAGAGGCAGCTAAAGGGGTGACTGATTACCTCTTGCTTGGGGGATGAGATGTCATGCCTCTAAAATCAAATGATTAAATCTAAGCATATAAAATCTAGACTTGGCAGCAAATATCCTCATCCAATGGCTGATATTAAGTCATTTTAGTAAGCCAAAATTGATCAATGGTTGAAGAGATATCAGATGACCTAAGGCATGAGGTGGCACTCACCTAACCATGCATGAACCAAGCCATTCCAGTCTTTCTTGGTCTCCCACGTCTACCAGCCTCTTTCTTATCCATTTGGTTACTTGATAAGCCTCCCAAGATTCCATTTGACATGTTCTAGAAGGCCACTTCTTGGTTTAGTTTGGATAGACTTAAGTTTGTAACTCACTTAGTTAGACTTGGACATATTCAGACAGATTTCTTCCTTTCATGTTACTTGATGTCTTTGGGTTAACCAAAACTTCTAGATTACTTCTTATCCTCATGCCACATACTCCTACACATGTCAAGATCTCAAAATAATTGATATCCAATCACAATTTTCATCTCATGCCCTAATTTGATCAATTTCTTCTAACTCGAGTTCCATTTGAGCTCAAGCCAAAACTGTCCATTTGTTTCCAGAATAAGTCATTGATCTAGTCCAAATATTCAAAAACTCATAACATGAAAGTTTATATATGTCTCTTATGATTCTATACGAATTTTAATTACCTCATTTAGACCTTATATGACCAAGTTATGATTTTTTTACTAAAAGTCGACAGATAAGCCCGAGAATACCAATCTGGGCACACCAAGTGTTTGGTAGATATTTCTTCTTGTTTCACACGAAATTTTCTAGATAAAATCTCATCATTTTCCACATATATACACACTTTTCTAGATCTTAGGCTAATTGATAAAATAATCCAAAGACTTAATCTTATTCAAAATCTTTAGTTAACTTCAAAGTCAATGCCTATCTATCTCCAATTCAAATATGCTACTTCAATCTTCATTTCGTATTTGATTTAGTCCATATCTCTTAGAACTCAAAACATAAAAATTTTAGATACTCCTCTTAGCTTTCCATATCCTCTTGAATCACTCAAATAAGATATCAAATGAGAAAGTTATGGTCATTCTATTAAAAGACGTCAAATCTCTCTCTGTCTCTCACTCGTACCAGACATCAAGCGAAAGTTGAGCGAGATCTCGGGTTAGGCACTTTTTCCACATAAAACAAGCCACCATTGTACCCAATCCTACTTCTAACCTTCCAACATACAATTATAAGTCTTTTCTTTATTATACTTATTCCTTATTTGATCAACCTTCAATGATCATGCCACATATGAAAATTAAACGGATATTTAAAAATCCGAGTTATGACATATGCTATCCCTGGTGACCAAACTAGGCGGTATCATATTGTGAGACTTTCCCTTATTCATTCTCGAAATCTCGAGTGTGCACACAGGAAAAAAACACATACAAGACTACTTTGTTTCCAAAGTGATTGCACTCCTATCATATCATATCATGTTAGTACCAACCATATCACGTGAATTAGTATCATCATATCAGAACCATTTTCCAAAACAGATCAAATAGATAAGAATGCCAAAGGTTTTCATATTCATATCATGTCATGTCATGTCGTATCAAATCATGTACCAAACTTGTTCATATCATTTTTAGATAACCAACAACAACTCTAAAACATTTTACATCACATAAATAAAACATCAATTTTCATACTCGCTCTTTTATGCATTTCAGAAATATGTCAACATTGCTCATGTCTACACTATGCATGACAAAAACATTTTTCTCTTTTTCACAGAGATTTCATGAGTAATGCACATAACTGACCGAGGTTGTTTTTCCGAAGTTCTCATTTATAACAAAAACATGCAAAGTTTTCAGAAAGTCAACCTCGGTCTCAAAGTTGGTGTAAAACCAAGCATAGGAACCTCGCTTACTTGAATTTTTTAGCCTTTCAGGAATTTCCTCAATAATGCTAAACCAAAAGATTCGTCACCTATAAAATGATCGTGTCATTACGTAAATTTTTTATCAATCACTTATTTCAACATTAAATCTTAAAATGCTCAGATCATCCTATTTTAAATCTTCAAAACCTAAAGTCTCATCATTCTCATAATTTTGAAAACACCATCAATTCTCAAATTCTTCATGCCCAGCTAATTTCTTTAACCCAATCTTAACTCAAACACCTGTTCACTTAAGAAAAAACAAAACCAATCCACTTGAATAAAGAAAAATTCGTTGTAGTAAAAAAAAAAAATTACTTGATTCAAAAATGATTTAGAACCCAAATTCAAAATTATTTAGAGCTCGAGAACAACTCAAAAACATTCAACTCCAGTAAATATAATTGAATATAACTTTAACAAAATCTATTAAAATAGGAAAAAAAAGACTTAGTTGCTTCCTTTTTAAAGAGGTTCAAAAAAAATAAGGTTTTACCCTTCCGATTGATTAAGGAATTTATGTTTTAAAACAATATATTATTGCTATAATAATATAGTTCAAAACTCTATTTTCTTGATAGGTTCTATGTAAAAAGAATAAAAATCTTCAGCAACACCAAATCGTACTTAATATAACAACCAACTTAAAGTTAGGGTGTTTTAGTAAGAAGGAATATAAAGTGCATGGCAGAAACACGAAAACGAAAATATTGGATTCGGAAGTTTAGCTTCCAGGTCAAGACTATGTGGCAAATTAATGGATGCTCACCGTGGGGGAAGAAAACTGCAATGGAGTCGAGCGTATGAGGTGACTACGCCGTCGAGTTAGGCGGCTGCACCACAGGAGATATCGGTGGCTTTGGGTGGCGCGAGGTGTGCAGTAGCACCCTCTGTGTAGGTGACGACATCGGATTGGGGCTATCGTCGTGGGGCTGGGCTGGGCTGTGGCTCAACTGCTCTGTTTTCAGGAGCCAAAAACAGAGGATTTCTGATTGAAGACAGCAACGAGACCAGCTAGAAATGCAGTCTTAGGTTAAACACTAAGCAACCATGTGCACAATGGAGTTTTGTGGCAAAGATTGGTGTTGCTCTAGGTAGTGGTGTGCAACGACACTATGGCTACGCATGACAGTGAAACGTAGTGGTGCTTGTGGATGGGAAGGGCTATGTGACTAGGTTTGCATGGGAAGAGCGCAAGGGGTTGGGGGAATTGCCGTGGTTTCTCGTGTGTGGTGCTAACGGCTGGATGCCGAGTGTTTGGGCTATTTTCTTGGAGTCTTTGACGTGAAGTAGTGCCATGTGTGGGAGGGCCGAGAAGGTTGATCTGGGTGCTGTGCACGGTGGTTCAACAAGGATCAACTGAGAGGCTTGGCAGTGTATGTATCTAGAGGTAATGCGGCGGCAGTCTAGTCTAGGCTTGAGAGTGTCGATTGAAGTTCAAGGATAACATTAGGTTTAAATAGACAAAAACCAAAAGAAACCCTAGAGACGAGAGCAAGAGTCCTAATAGCAAAGGCATCAATGCGTGATCTTTGAAGTGGAAGCTTATCAAGAAGATGTGTTTGCCGATAACCCTCACAAGAGAAATAAACGTGCAAATAAAAGAGTCGGGTAGTTTTGGTGATGCCGAGATTCAAGGTGGTAAGTGAACGTGATGCGCATGAAATAAATAAATATATATATATAAAATGAAGTTTGAAAACCAGAAGATGAGTAGGACCTGGGGTAATCTGCTTAAAAAAATAAATAAATAAAACTAAATAAACTCAGCCCAAAATCTAAATATTCAAAAATCTTAAATGAACTATAAATGCATGTAAAACCAATAAGTTTATAAGTAAATTTGGTGCCAGAGTGGGGTGTTACAGTTAACCGCTATGAGTTAGGGTTAACAAATCTAAAAAGATTCTAATTCCGCTCGTAGCCGCGGGTTATAGAATCCATACATAAGGAAGACATATTGGGTGCACTGCCAGCATGTACGACCTTACAATGCAATATGTCCATACATAGGTACCGACTTCATATTATACATAGGTCGCTTATATATCTTATCATACTTCCATACTTATCATAATATAGATTTCAAAAGAAATCGCATACTTTCATAACATATCGTGATGATGCTTCTTCACATGAATTCATAATCTTTTATAAATAATTTTATGCACCCTCACATAAAACCATAACTTTTCATAAATAACTTTAATGCATAAAATATAAGATTTCATAATATCTTAATGCGTAAGCTTTTCATAAATCATGCATATGCATTTTCATAATTTTTCATGATTTGGGTACGTAAAAGGAGCTTCCAAATGATGGCCATACATACATAATATTTTTATAAAATATGTTTACCGAACATACGTGAAAAGTATGATCATGCTACTTACTTCTTAGAGTTGCTTCCTGATTTCACGTCGTAACTCGTAACTTATACGAGACACTAATCATTACTGACTTAAAAAAATGTATCTTGGCTTTCTAATTATATAAAGTCATAACAATAAAAAATAATTTAATAAAAGATTAAAATATATTTTAAAATACTTTAGTACTTTGTAAGAAATAAATATTTTTGGCCTTATACTAATTTTAAAACACTCGTCCCATTGAAATAAAACCAAGCCCAATTTAAAAAAACACAAACCCAATATATTTAAAATAAAAACACTAGGTCAAAAATGGGCTTGAGGCCCTCAACGTTTTAGTAATATAAAAACCTTAAAGCTTTGAGAAAGAAAACAAGGGACTCGGCAACGAAGAAAACGGGGCATTTTGGGAATTCAACCTAATGTGCATGCTTATTTTGGAAGTGTTGAGATCAAAACATGTGAAAAAAAACAATTGTAGGTTACGGGGGGAGTAACAGGAATAGAAGGGAGGAGTATCGTGGCTCGAGACTCTTACCGCGCAAACTCGATGGGGTCTGGCCGCGTGCGACAGTGACTCAGAGTGACCGTGAGTGAGCAGCGGCTACCCTCTGGGCTTCTCAACAATGGTGCGAACAAGGGAGGGGAGAGAGAACTCAAGACATAAGAGAAATAGAGGGTGATGGAGAGTTGCATGTCTTGCCATGAGGAGGGTGACTGACCTGGGGTCGCACCACCGGCATTTTCTATGCAGCGGGAAGTGTGCTCCAACACCTTGAGGTGGCTGTTGGATGGCTGGGAGAAGGGATGCACAACGAGACATATGTACTCTGTTTCGGGTGTCAAGAACAAGGGATGTATATGGTGGCCTACGGGTGGTTCTTTGCTGCGAGCTTCACGGCGACTATATTCCTCTCGATCCAGGGCAGCGGCGACGTGCTATTGTCGTCGGCAAGAGTTGAATGCAGGGCTAAATGTGGGGCTTGGGAACGAGAGGGTTGGGATATGTTTTTATGGCTGCCGAATGGTGCAAGGTGCTATGCCAGGGCTCTAGAAACATGGGAGGCTGGACGACGGGGTCTACTTCATGTAGGAGAAAATAAAAGGGCAAATATATATAGAAAAATATAGAACCCTACAAATGAAGATATAGAGACGTGCATGCATTGGTGAAATGAGACATGATGCATGGGAGGGTTTGACGTGAGTTATTAAGAGATTAAGCTACGGTGGTGGTTTTGAGTTGGAGATGTGCTTGGATAATGATTTTTATTTTTTGAATTTGAATTGAGAAACGTTCGGATTAGCAAGGATATCGAATGAGAAATTAAAAAAAAAAATCTTATAAAAATATCTCAAATTAATAATAATAATAATAATAATAATAATAATAATAATAATAAATAAATTCAAATAAATAAATTTTTGAGTTGGGATGTTACAGACTTACACTTAACATGTCAGATGAGATTTCATGCATGAAATAACCAAGCATAACATGTTCAATTTATGGCATGATAACATAGAAATCATCCCTTAAATATGCTCAAACTTCAAACACATTGCTTAAGAATCAAAGCAAGACAAAACAAGCATGAAATCACATCATTTGGACAAGATCTAAAACTAACAAGACATGTTGTAGCGGAATACATAAGCTTCACAAATTCCTTCATTATTTTTATCCAAAATCAAAACATATGGGGTGATTCTTGCCATTTTTATCTAAAAAATATCATTCATTCCATAATCATTTTCTAAGATCATATAAGTATATTCAAATAAACAATCAAGAAATAGAAACCAAATCAACTGAAATAAACAAAGGGATCTATACAAGCATATACAAGTCTTATCTAAGAGCAATGTGAGTGTATACTTACAAAAATCCACAAAATGAAATGGGAAGTAAGCTGTAGTTTAAAATATAATCCATTAGAATGAGTATCTAATAACACTAATTCGTGTTCATGAGTGTATGAGGCTTTCTAGAGATTCTACCATTTGGGCTCTAGAGTTTTTAGGTCAACACTCCTTCGTTTCATCACTACTTTCATACCAAACTCAAAATATGATAAGAATACATGATGAGGATCAAACATATGAAGGATCTTCAACTCACATCATTTGGCCTCATGGGTTTCTAAGAAACCCTAAATCCGGTTTTGAAAAAATGTGAAGAAAGAGTGTGTGTGTGTGTGTGTGTGTGTGTGTGTGTGTGTGTGTGTTTTATTATTTTTGAACTCCCTTGACATTTGGATCTCATCTTTGAGTTAGAATGATGAAGAGTGAGTGTAGAAACTAAAGAAAACCGAGTCTTACCTTGGTTTCCGTTGATAATGCTGAAATCTCCTTCCTTGATCAAGCTTTTCTTGTTTGATTGGAAAGAAAGTGTAAGAAAACATGACAATCTTCTAGTAAAAGTGTAAGATTTGTTTGGAGAAAATGATGGCTCATGGAAATTTCGAAAATGGCAAGGGAAAAGCCCCTAGGCGTGTGCGTCTTCCCTTTTAAAGGAGTCTCTTCACTTTTATCTTGTTTGCCTCCAAAACTTTTACATGGATGACAAGTGGCAAGGGGTTTTCTTCTCCCCTCTTCTCCATATCTAAAAACCTCTTAGAATTCCCTCATTGGAGTGCATTAGGAATGGGCTAGCATGGGTGGCATGTTAAGGTTTCCCTCCTTTGCTGGAATCCCTATTTTTCCTCTTTTACCCTTCTCTCTTCATAAACAAGTAATATTCCTTCAAGGATAGTTATGTAAAATGATTTATGCCTCTTCCTTTCCCCAACAAACAACTCATGGTATGAGTGACAAGTGGCATAGGCGTGTTCCATGCCTATTGCCGCCCACTCTCATCCCTTCCTTTCTCATCTTGTTGCTTCATCTTCCCAAGATAATCTTTATCTGATCTTCATCTGCCATTGGTTGAAATTAGAAACAAAATGACAAGTGCCAAGCAAGGGTTGTCTTTAGACTAGTTGTGACCGAAAATCATAAGAGTATATTAGTCCTTGCTCACATGTCTCTTCATCAAATTTTTTAGAAACTTATGGCATGTTTGAAACTTAGAAAAAATTTGAAAATATCTTGAGAGCTGAAAATCTCGAAATCTTCTTGTGTCTCTTCAATTTCTCTATACAAATCACCTAGGAACTCCATTTTTATCTTCCCTAGGCTCCTTTTTCCATAATCATCAATATGTGAATTCAAAATAAAGGGGTTCAAGCATGTGACTCTTCTAGAAGGTGGCTAGCATGCAAGACAAGTGGCAAATCCCTTAAGGTAGGCCTACAAACCATCATTTGGCTTCCCTACACTTTTATCTCTTCCTCTTAGTCCACTAACCTGACTAGATACATAACACCTCACATGGAAGAAACATGGCACTAGTGACTAGGGTTTGGGTCAAGAACTTTGGGCCATTGGGCTTAACTTTTTTCATAGGGCCGAATTACACTAGGCATTTTAGGGCTAGCACTCTCTTAGGCTCAAGTTTCACAACTAAACTTCTAAGGCCTTTTCTTCAATTAAAGCACTAAAGCCCTTAAAATACTATGGCCACTAACATAAGCTATAAACCATGCTAAGCTAAGTTCAGGTCATCACAAGCTGGCAACAAATGCTCTAAAAATACATGACAATTGTGAATTTTAAAATCAATTATCTTCTGATCATGGGTTTGCACACAAGTTGATATGTTCGAAGCATAAACATCAAGTAATTTGATTGGCATGAGCCACTTACAGGATTTTTCTTCTCTCATATTTAACATTGTCTACCATCTAAGATGCATATAAGTTAATAACTCATTATCTTGTAAATGCAACTCCTATCTTATCTCCAACTCGTTTAAATTTTTACGAGAATTAATTGTATCTTTTGTCTTTCGTTCTATTGACATCATAGTGTCCAGTATATTCTCGCACATATTTTTATCAATATGCATAATATCTAAATTATGGTGCAGTGTCAACATTCACTGTATGGCAATTCAAAGAATTTTTTTTGTTCCAATTCTGCTCCACTTCTTGTCAATTTCTCTTTCAAGCCCTTGCATCCTTCGCAAACTTGTCTTTTAAAACGTCCATCAACTGCATGATAATATCTACTCCAGACAACTTTAGTAGTGATGGCCTACACTCAACCCTTCCAACAAATATCACTCTATTTAAACATCATCTATGATCATATGGTAAATATCAACGGTGCCCCATAAAACATAGTTTTCTACCATTTTTCAACCATTGAGATTGAGTATCTTTATTGCAAATAGGACAAGTCATTTATCTTTTGTGATCTACCCAAACAAGTTTCCTTATATTGAAAAGTCGTTTATTGTTCACAGCATTGCAACAGCATTTTAAACTTCCGCAACGAGACCACATCATATGTATTGACAACCTAATCCCACAACTCTTTTAACTCTGCAATCAATGGTTGAAGATATACGTTTATTTCATTCCCTGGTGACCTTGGCCTCAGTATCAGTAGAGTCATCATAAAGTATAAATCCTTCATGCACTTACAAGGTAGAAAATTATAGGACATTGATATGATAGGCCAAGTGATATGAGAAGTGCTTGATTGAGTCGAATTATTGCACATTTTATACATTTTAAACCAATACATTTTTTGATTATTGCATGATATTATTATTGGTTTTAGATGAGAAATGGTTATGAAGTGTAAATCTAAGTTGTGATTAAAATATCTTAATAGCATAGTTTATGCTTAAATTTATAACTTTTGATTTAATTGGACTAAACTTATTTACATGCACAACACATTTTGATATTCTAAATTTATTTTTTATATTTTTGTTATAAAAATATAAAGAAAAAAAAAGAAAAACACAAAATACAAAAAGGCACATTAAACTTGTACGCAACGCATGGCTCTCTCTTTTAATTGGTTCTTATTTGGTTGTAGAAAAGTCAACAAGTTTATTAGTTTAGGAGAAAGAGGTGCAGAGTTTTACATGTTGGCTTTTGAGGCAATCATAGCATTTTTTTTTTTCCTTCAACAAGCACACTCGGACAACGCAATACAATTGTGCAGCAACTTTATTTTTGCACCGACAGCACACGCAAGCCCAGCCCTTGCACCAAAGCAAGGCACGTTTTGCACCTCAAGCAGTGCACCGTTACTTGTTTCGGACACATTTTTACTGCAGGTAACAAAAGAAAACACGAGGGATACATGGAAATAGCAGGGATGAGTTGGGAACGGCAGCAAGGGGAACAAAATGTAACGCCCCGGTCCCGCAAGGGTCGGAGAGTTACTTCCTATTATAAAACTCACATTTCAACAGAATAATTAAAAACTTAAAATTCTCCAATATTATATAAAACTTGAATCCAAAATCACTTTCCTCAATATCATCAATTCTGGAAATACTACGTCACAAAAATATAATAATACTTCCTTACTAAATCTTGTCAATACTCGTATAAACTCTTTATGATTAATCTATCATTCCTAAAATCATCTCACCCAATACTTCATAATCTGATCTTCCATTGAAATATCCAAATTTATCTGAAAAATATTCAGAGATAAGGGGTGAGTTTAACCACAACTCAGTAAGCGAAGAACATATACCAGAGTGCAAACATGAGCATTTACAAAATACTGTATGCAAAACAAAAATAATTCTCAAAGTTAATATGCAGAATAAAACATATTTTCAAATGTAACAGAGCGATCATTTTTAAATTATATAAAACACAGAGTACTATGGCATAACAAAACTGAGCATCATCATCATATCAAAACAAAGCATCTTACAGAGCAAAGACCATGTTTAACCCCCGTGGTAGGGTTGTGCTAATCCCGGTGGCCAAACTAGGCAGAGACAGAGGTGAAACATTCCTTTAATCCTTCTCGGAGCCCCGAGTATGCACAAAGGAAAGTTCACAATAAACCATTTTGTTTCCAAAATGGGTGCACTCAGAAACAGAGCAGTTGGTACCAACCCAAACAGAGCAGAGACAGAGCAGAGCAAAGCAGAAATAGAGTCAGATACAAACCAGTATACCATGCCAAAGGTTTTCAGAGTCACACTAAAATAACATATAGTTCCAGAATATTTTCAGAATCCTTGTTATGTAAATAAAATAGAGTCAAAGTATCTCTATAAAATCAATGCACAATTTTTCAGATAATCAATATCGCTCTTTTTCGCATTTTCAGAAACACGTGACAAAAACTAAGCTCATGTCTACACAATGCATGATAGAAATATTTTTCTTTCTTTCATATAAGTTTCATAAGTAATGCAAATAACTGACTGAGGTTGGTTTTTCTCAAGTTCTCATTTCATAACAAAACATGCACAATTTTTCAGAAAATCAACCTCAGACTACATTTGGTATAAAACCAAGCATAGGAACCCCGCTTACCTGAATCTTTTAGCTTTTCAAAATATCCTCAACAAAGCTGCACAAACTCAAAAAGAAATGTGGTGCTGGAGCTGGGTGTTACACTAGATAATGATAAGAAATGTGATACCCCATATGAGAATGATAAGATAGGTGGTGTATGGGATCCCACATTGCTTGGGAAAGAGAAGTTCTAGCTCTTTATAAGGTTCCAATGGGGCTCCAATTGTATCATTGACTAGTCCTTTTGGAGTATAGACCATGTGGTTTGGGTCTTCCATTGGGGCGTTACAAATGGTATCAGAGCCTATCCCAACCAGAAATGTGGGACTTGAGCCGTGCCACCTACAATGGACAGACCCGACGAGGACGTCGGGTATTTAAGGGGGGTAGATTGTGATACCCCATATGAGAATGATAAGATAGGTGGTGTATGGGATCCCACATTGCTTGGGAAGGAGAAGTTCTAGCTCTTTATAAGGTTCCAATGGGGCTCCAATTGTATCATTGACTAGTCCTTTTGGAGTATAGACCATGTGGTTTGGGTCTTCCATTGGGGCGTTACAAATGAGTTTGTGCAGCTTTGTTGAGGATATTTTGAAAAGCTAAAAGATTCAGGTAAGCGGGGTTCCTATGCTTGGTTTTATACCAAATGTAGTCTGAGGTTGATTTTCTGAAAAATTGTGCATGTTTTGTTATGAAATGAGAACTTGAGAAAAACCAACCTCAGTCAGTTATTTGCATTACTCATGAAACTTATATGAAAGAAAGAAAAATATTTCTATCATGCATTGTGTAGACATGAGCTTAGTTTTTGTCATGTGTTTCTGAAAATGCGAAAAAGAGCAATATTGATTATCTGAAAAATTGTGCATTGATTTTATAGAGATACTTTGACTCTATTTTATTTACATAACAAGGATTCTGAAAATATTCTGGAACTATATGTTATTTTAGTGTGACTCTGAAAACCTTTGGCATGGTATACTGGTTTGTATCTGACTCTATTTCTGCTTTGCTCTGCTCTGCTCTGCTCTGTCTCTGCTCTGTTTGGGTTGGTATCAACTGCTCTGTTTCTGAGTGCACCCATTTTGGAAACAAAATGGTTTATTGTGAACTTTCCTGTGTGCACACTCGGGGCTCCGAGAAGGATTAAAGGAATGTTTCACCTCTGTCTCTGCCTAGTTTGGCCACCGGGATTAGCACAACCCTACCACGGGGGTTAAACATGGTCTTTGCTCTGTAAGATGCTTTGTTTTGATATGATGATGATGCTCAGTTTTGTTATGCCATAGTACTCTGTGTTTTATATAATTTAAAAATGATCGCTCTGTTACATTTGAAAATATGTTTTATTCTGCATATTAACTTTGAGAATTATTTTTGTTTTGCATACAGTATTTTGTAAATGCTCATGTTTGCACTCTGGTATATGTTCTTCGCTTACTGAGTTGTGGTTAAACTCACCCCTTATCTCTGAATATTTTTCAGATAAATTTGGATATTTCAATGGAAGATCAGATTATGAAGTATTGGGTGAGATGATTTTAGGAATGATAGATTAATCATAAAGAGTTTATACGAGTATTGACAAGATTTAGTAAGGAAGTATTATTATATTTTTGTGACATAGTATTTCCAGAATTGATGATATTGAGGAAAGTGATTTTGGATTCAAGTTTTATATAATATTGGAGAATTTTAAGTCTTTAATTATTCTGTTGAAATGTGAGTTTTATAATAGGAAGTAACTCTCCGACCCTTGTGGGAGCGGGGCGTTACACAAAAAGGGCAGAGGAAGATGAGAGCAGGCTTGGCTTTTGCTAGAGGAATTCGCAGACCAAGCTTTTGGCCGAAGCTCCATAGTTCTTGCCCAGATTTTAGTTTTCAGTCTTATTTTTAGAATACATAAACCTTTTGGTTGGATTCAAGTCTGTTTTTTTTTTTTAATATTTTCAAGCAGTTAGTTTGAACGCCATTGATTCTATTGCAGTAGTTTGGATTCTCGGATTTATACGTCCATTAGTTTAAATCTTTCATTTTGGTTAAATAGCTTAGAGTAGTTTTCATTTACACTTGCAGTAGCTTACGTTGGACTTATTTTTTTGCTAACTTTCTTTTCGCTTCAACCCATAACATTTAGTTCTAACATTCAACGCCTTTAGTTTATTACATTCGGTTTTTTTTATTTATTTTTGTTTTAGTAGTTTATTTCTTAAAGCTTTTAGTTTCGGTGAGTGTATTTCTTTATGTTCGGTGACTATTTGTCCGTTAGTTTTCATTTGTGCAGCTTGGTCCATTTGTATTTGTCTATTATTTTCCAGTAGATCTAAATGTTCCGTGCTTGTAATTCTTTACCTTGTTTGTCTATTAGTCGGAAATATTTGGTTTGTGACTAGCTAAATATTTCTTGTTCTCGATCCAAGTTGATGCATTATTTTCCTTCATTTTTCTAGCATAAATCTTAGCATTAATTCATCATCTCAAACAAAAAGAGACTTGACATTTTTACAATGTCAATACAAAAATCCGTTCTCATTGTGAATATCATTGTTCATAGTCTTAGATTATAATTTCATTTTATTTTTAGTAGTGGGCGAATCTGCATATTAAATCAACCGTTCCTCAAAGAAATGACTTAAGGGCTTTCCTAATATTACTTGACAACTCTTATACTTGGGAGTCATTTCTAAAACATTTTTTAAAATGAGTCAATGCTCATGTTGCTAAACAGATTAAAATATCAGTTGCTAATCCAAGTTGTACAATGCAAGGTTCTTTGACAAACCATATGTACTCGACATCAAATTTTCATCATTGTAAAGAATCTACAGAGTGCGAAAGAAAGATTTCATTTTGGACTCTTTCTGTGTGATGATACCAAGACATATCTTTCATAGTCGATTGAGACATAAACAATCTTTGAAGTCTATTAATCAACGGCAAAAATCTTAACACTTTTTGGGGGGTACATTACGCTTATCAGATGTCCATCTTAATTCATTACATACTAAACTTGAATCAAATTTTGTATATTGCTAACTGAAGAGAACACCATCATTATTACATGCATGAATGATATTATAATCAAATTCTAGCTCTCGCTTCAATTGCTTCACTTTATAAAGTTATCCTATGGGGGATCCTTTTTAAATAATTCGAGCAACACGTCAATGGTCTTTGCAAAAATATGACATATAGACTTAATATGAAGCAGCCTCAACATGAAAAACAGCTGGCTATGATGAGTGCACCCCTAATACAGTTCTCGTTGTGCATCATGCAACAATTTTCCAAAACTTTTATTTCTCTTAAATGATCATGTAGATATTCCTTCTCCATCTCTCGCCCCAAACAATCATGCACAAGATCGCCTAACATCTCTACCATAATCTCTCCATTATCGCCACTATCATTATATACATGCACATTTGTGTTATCGATATTGATATTGTTACCTTCGTCCATTTGATTGGACTAAGTTCCAAATGTAATTCCTTTAGAAAAGCGTTCGTCATGTAAGACTCAAGGGGATTATTTAGGATCAATTCCATTTACATATAAATGCTTTTTGACTATCACCAAATTATAAGAACTAAATTTTTTGCACTTCTTATATGGGCATCTTATAAAACCTCGTCTTTCAACACTTCCATGAGCAAATTCTATTTAAAAAATTAAAAAAAAAAATCACCCCTTGTGCATATTACTTATAGTCTCTACCAAATTTATCTCCAAGTAAAACCCAACTCTTATCCATTATATTTCAACTACTCGATGACCGTCACCCAAATAAATCTAATTCATTGATAAACACTATCAAGGGTCTTTTCATATTCATTACTTCTACTTTGATCAGATAATTTCTCGCGCATATACTCAGTCCAAAACTCTCAATTTCAGTCAAAAGTTTGACAAAATTTGAGACACAGTAAGTTTTGACAAATCCAAATTGCTAAAAAAAATGGTATAAAACAACATTCACAATCTCATTCAAACATTATGAATGGAATGCTATACGTCATTTGGATTAAAAAGTGCTCTTAGTGAATTTTAGAATATTATGAATGATTTATTTAATCATTTCTCCCACTTTTCAATAGTTTATATAGGCGATGTATTAATTTTTTCTTCACCTATTGAACAATATTGGAAACATTTAAATACCTTGGGTCAAATTATTAAACAAATTTGATAAGTTGTTTCATCACCAAAAGTAAAATTATTGCAAGATAAAATTGTGTTCTTTGGACATGATATCTATCAAGGAATTATTACACCAATAAGCAAGACAATAGAATTTGCCAATAAATTCCCTGATGAAATAAAATATAAGCAACACAAGATTCTTCGAAAGCTTTATTCAAAAGTTTAAAAAAGAATCTACCTCTATGGACAGATCAACGTACAAATATTATAAAACAATTAAAGTCACATGTTAAGAAATTATCATGCTTAGGAATTTCTTCCCATCATACTTTTAAAATAGTTGAAACAAATGCTCATGATCTTGGTTATGGAGGAATTATAAAACAAAAATTATCAATTGATTCAGAATAGATTATCCATTTCCATTCAAGATGTTGGAATTCTGCCTAAAAGAATTACAATACTATTAAAAATAAATTTTAGCTATTATATTATGTATTTATAAATTTCAAGATGATTAATTGAATCTAAAGTTTTTACTTATAATATATTGCAAATCAGCTAAGGAAGTCTTGATTAAAAAACTTGGCTGCTAAATAAATATTAACCAAATGACAAGTTAGATTAAGTATTTTTTTTATTTTGATACTAAATATATTAAAGGAGAATCTAATTTTCTTCTTGATTTTCTATCCTAAGAATTTTTACATAGAAAATCATGTCATCCTCAAAGTCAAGAGTAAAGTACAAACTTTCTTACGAAAGGCCACCATCTCCTACATATCCTTTACTCTGTCCTTATGCTACTCCAAAATCATACATGGTATTGGAAACATTACAACAAAAATTAGGCCATCCTAGATTCCATTCTTACCATTAGCCACTCCAAAATTGTCAATATAATCAAAAGCAGTTTCTTCTTCTACTCCTCAAATGATTAGTCCTCAACTCTTGTTTTAGCCTTCTGCATCCTCTCTTATCATTAAGACTCACAGGTATCCAGTCTTTCCCTATTGAATATGAAATCCAGCACTTGTCTAATCCTAAAAAATTACTTGATGCCTTGCCCTTGCCAGAATGGCATTATATTCCACAAAATATTAATCATGTAGCATTCTACCTCGAGTATCAATCAACCAAATTAGAACCTCGTCACTTAGCTAAATGGGATAATAAGAAATTTAAAAAAGAGAAATCAATGCATGTTTTTTCATCCTATATATATATATATATATATATATACTTTCTTTTACATCTGTCATTTTTATCTATTTTGATAGAATGAGATTCCAAAAACTGACCAAGCTATATATATATAGGAATATTCCACCATTTTTATTTTATTTCGCAGTTGTACAGTAGAATTTTTCAGCGCAGAAGTTCTCTTTCTTGTGCCACAAACGCAGATGATCAACTGTACATCTAGCGCCACAAAGCAAAAACAGATATAGAAATCACAATACACTACTAAAGCAACACATGATGATAGTCATGTATGCAATGATCATAATAATGAAAGATATTGAAAAATTAAGCATAGGCTTCAGGATTGGCCAAGAGATATGCTTCCACAGCCTTATAAATAGCCATGGCCTTTTGTTTGCCTGCCTTCACTTCCTCTTCATCGATCTGGACCCCTGGTTTTGGATGATACTTGCTGGAATCTGTACCTTTGCATCCCCCATCAGGAGTGGCCTCAAACTTAATCTCATAAGAAACTGATTCGATCTTGTCCACCAAATCATCACCCTCAATCAACGTGTAACGATATGTTAATTTCTCTTCATCTACTGCATCGATCCTATGCTTCACGTACTTGATGTGTGTACCTGCATACATAGACAGTTAGAAACTGATTAGGAGGAAAAAAAAAAGATGGGTTTAAAGATTCAACCATTCTTTGAAGAGAATCGAAGCATAATGAAAGTTAATAATGTAAGATGAAACTGGCTAATTGCCTTCAGCAAAGGTAAGCTTCTTAATGGTTCCAGGCCCTCCATTGCCTTCAAGTGTGTCGATACTCTTGATGGCCTGGGGCATGAGCTTGGGGAAGAGGTTGTCAGCATCAAGGATCAAGGCCTTGAACAGCTTTTTTGCCGGGACGGGGCTAGTGAACTCATTAGTCACAGATACAACAGCCATGATGTTTATAACTCGGAAATGAAAAGCAATATAACAAGTGAACACTTTGGATTGGAAGTTTGGAGTGAGAGAAGGTGCAGGCTATAAGGTGATATTTATAGATCGAGAAGACAAGAGTTGTGCAAGTGTACATTCCCAAGCTGTGCCTTATGGGTCCATACGAGTTAATAACTTGGCCATAGCTTATAGCTGAATAATGTAGGTAGCTGTCTCTATAATGAGAAGGTTCTGATGCATGCACCGCTTTCTTACCCAGATAACCTTGATTTTATCAACCCATTATATACATACCCACCTGTATTTGCATGGCTCATTAATTATGATCACGATCTTCCTCTCTTTCACTTTTTTATTTCTTTTTGTGTAATTAATTCGTATCTGTTTAAAAAAAAAAAAAAAAAAATTGAAGGACAAGAAGAAAAACTCTAATGGTGACAATCCCGTGACACACCCCATGAAATAACAGTATCAACTATCAAGTGCCTAAGAAGGCCTATATTATCAAACATTTCTTAACAAACATGTAATATGTTTTGTATCTAATGAAATTAATCCTCCAAAAAGCCTCACGCGGATGCGTGCATGGGATCGAGATTCTCTAAAATTTGTGTAAATTCCAAATTTTTAAATTAGGAAATGAGATGGACACATAATTTAAAATCTATAATATTTATTATTAAATACTTCATATTATCCCAAAACTCTAGCATAAATAAATAAATTTATAAAACTCACGCAGTCTCTTTTCTTCAAGAAAAATACTAGAGATACAATGAGATTCCACAAAGGAATCCCACAGAGTGACGTGTTATCTTTAGGTAACATTCATTTTTTTTTATTCTTTTTCTAACTCCCCCCTCCTGCCAATCTCCCTCCCCCCAATTTCACTAACCAGGAGCCTCCTCCGGACAGACCCATTTTTTAGTTCAACTCCTCATTCTCCTCGAATCTCTGATAGCTCATACGCTGTCGCCAATAGCTTTCTATCACTGAATCTTTCTATATTTAGTTGTTAAGAAAATGAAAAGAAATTTTTGTTTGGTTGTTGAGAAAATAAAAGGAAAAATTTTGTTTAGTTAAGAAAATGTTATTCGGTTGTTGAGAAAATGAAAGGAAATAACGTTTGTTCTCTATTTATTTGTTGAGAAGAAAATTTGCAACTTGTTTTTGTTGTGTTGTTGAGAAAATAAATGAAAAATGACATTTGTTCAATATTTGGTTGTTGAGAGGAAAAATCCTAATATGTTGGTTGTTAAGAAAATTGCAAAACCAAAATAGAAGGAATGTGAGAAAGAGAGGTCAAGAGAGAGAGGCCAAGGTGCACTGCTTCTTTGTTGGGGAAAGGGGGATTGTGACGATGGAGGAGAAAGGGGGGTTTGGGAAAAAAAATCATAATAATATAATTAGATGTGGTAGTGACACATCAATTTGTGAGATCCATTTATGTCTCTAACAGTTCTCCTTCTTTAAATTTATCTTAAGTTGGACAAATTCTAGAAGTCTCAATCACCAAAAATAAGAGAGGACAAACTACTAAGCTGAGACATCAATATGGCGAAATAAATATGGGGCGTCGGATACTTTCTCAATATGTTGAAAAAGAACTCAAAGGCATTCAAAGCGACCGACTCCTGTATTACCAAATGATCTTACTGATGCTCATTAAATGCCACCGGGAAAAGGAGGAGAACTAAAATAAATAAAAGCCTGACAATTAGATAATGGTTTTTGCATTCTTTTCGACGGATATCACAATCCCATCCCCAGACAGCAAACCGTATGCTCACATAATTAGCTTAGCCCAATTACAGAAGTTGCCAAAATGCAATTTTCACAAATTTAAATGGCTGTCCCGCAATATATCTTTTACGTGCAACTTGAACATGATCTTTAGGATCAAGAGAGAAAGAAATAAACTTATAAAAAAGACTCCACAATCTTTAGAAAATGTCGGAGTGACTTTTCCAAATAGCATTAGATGCCCATTAAAATGCTATAAGATACGATTCATGTGTTTATCTTTCTCTTCTTCTATGCCCAATAGCTCAAAAACTATAAGGACCTGTATCCAAACTTGTAAGCTTTGAAACAGAGGAAAGAGTCAGGAAGCTTAGGTACACAACGACATAATTCCTAAATAGCCGTAAAAGTTGGTGACAGACGTGCCATCATATTATTTCTTTCATGACCCAGGTTAAACCAATGTGGCGGTAAGGGTATGCAACCATTAAATCTGACACCCTAACCATATTACATCCTGTGATGGAGTTCAAGATCTCGCACCTTCACTGTTGTCCCACCACCGATCTAAAGGGGTTGGGTGCCCACCTCTAGCGTGTGCACCTTTTCTTGTTTTACCAAGTCAGGGAAAGGAGATCTACATAATTTTTTTTTTTTTTTTTTTTTTATTGGTTTCAGAGATCCATATTTTAGAGGACAGATCGAGTTCTTTTCTAACAGACATTTCTAATAAGAGTACAAAAACTTGTAGGCAGCACCAAATTAAGAAATCTGATCAAATAAGTTTGAAGTACAACTGATACAGAGATGCCAGAAAATGATAAGTCATGTAGTTCTAAAACAAGCGCAGATCACTTTCTTGCCCTTTCAGTTCTATTATGCAGTACAGATCCTTCTAGCAACGACAAAACTGATTGCCAAAGAGTTCAAGAAAGAACGTACCCATTTCAAGAAATATTTTCCTAATCGCCTCCTAAAGGATAATGAAGGCTTGGATTTGAAGCACTGGACTCTAGAACACAACTGTATCAAGCATAGTTCCCAGAGTTTGAATTATATTTGACGACATCAAGTTTGAGACATGTTCTTCAAGGTGCTTCTTTGCGTCCTGCCTTCCTACATTTGCTATTGCAAGCTTTTCTGGAGGCAGCTCATCTTCCTCCTGCACTGCCTTGTTGTATTTAATAGCTAAGTTTAGCATCTCCTGCACACGCCAAAAGAAAAATCATAATCAGATGATAGTAGACCATATATCAAGTATCTGTACATATATATCAATCAAAATCCGCTTTCAACAGGTGGGGGAGGTCAAAATCAGCTCATTTCTGAAGGTCATTCCACCACAAGAATGCTGTGCCAATGTCAATGTAGCAAATCAATTTGTTTTTCCTAAAATATAGCAGTCAGTCCATTTAAATCACTGCTTCAGTATCAATAAACACACCGTTTATGGGTACAGGTTAGCATATGCAAAAGCAGGGGGCGTACAAGATATAATCATATTCCCATAGACAAAGTCCAAACTCCTAAGCCAGAACAAGATCTTTTTTATTTTAATTGCCACTGGGTGTCCAGGACAAAGTCCTGACCAACCTCAGGGTGCACAAGCTCTAGACAAAGAGTTTCCGCAAGTGCCCCTTAGGTAATTCAAGAAAAACTTCAAACCAGAACAAGCAACACAGCAATATGGTCTGTGGTAGGATGGTATTATAGTGGGCATGTGGGGAAGACACCATGGCAAGGTAACAAACAAGATATTAGTTAATTTGTTAAAGTATTATGCAATATTTTATGGGAAGTGCTTTTGATGAATAAAGTGTCAACCTTGCTCTACAATAAAGAGAAAATTTCAACTCTGACAATCCACGACATCATTTTGCATTTATTTATTATAAATGTAATTCATTATGTAAAATAATAGTTAAAAAATGAATAAATTATGCAAAAAATACATAAATAAATTTGGTATAATATAAATTGTCTCATGCAGGAATGAGCCAACAAGTTAATGTCAACAAATTTTCAGCAATCACTACTTCTACGCACCCATACATTAATTTCTGGAATATTAGTTTTTTTGTTAAGATATAAATAATTATGGTAAAAGAGAAATAGTAATGAATCGGAGATTTAAAGGGTTGGTACTTGTCAGATCAGATGCCCTTTGCAAATTTGACAGACGGAAAGTGTATGAATCATGATTTCATTTAAAAAATCACAGATGGATTTCAGGAGAGTCCAGGGATTTTATTTTATTTTTTTTGATCGCTAAGCATCCGAGGAAAATTAAAATCTGGAAGAGAGAAAAGGAAGAGGGGGGGGGGGAAGCAAAGAGGAGATATTTCCTGAATTGGGTGGTGTTGTGTGGTCAAGAGAGGGAAAAGGGTGGGGGGGGGAAGCAAAGAGGAGATATTTCCTGAATTGGGTGGTGTTGTGTGGTCAAGAGAGGGAAAATTCCTTTTGTCGTCTTCTTTCTTCATAATTCATATGTTATTTTTTTTTTTACTTACAATAAATACATATTAAAAAATTTCAGAAAAGCATGCGGTATGCGCTTAAGCCCACCAGAAATGGAGCCAAAAAACACACTTAATATGGTCTTTTGTACATGTGCTTCGTTTTTGGTAAGTGAAACACTTTGAACTTAAAACCAACGCCATTCCGTAGACCTTCACTCACCTGAACAGTCTGCTCATTAGTTTTAGAATGGGTGTCGAATCGCTTAAGTGTTAAGCCATCAGTCCATTTCTTCTTGTGAAGGTTAAGTAACATCTTCTCCTCAAGTTCGTTCTTCCTGTAATTAATTGCTATCGAGTAATAATGCCGATTCAACCCATGGATCAATGCCTGAAAATAGAATCCATCAAAGTAGGTCAAAAGGCTGAATTTGTAAAAGAACAGCCAGAAAAGTTCAGCACTCACTTGGATGGATGGTTTGTTAAGATGCCCAAGGTTGGACGTTGTCTGTCGTGGCTCTTGGCCAAGCATCATAGTTTGTGGGTTAATCAGACGAAATGCATCAATTACTACTTTCCCTTTCACACTCTGAATTGGATCCACAACCACAGCCACAGCTCGTTGATTTAAAGCTTCAAAACTCTGCAGAAGATAACACACTTGCACATATCAAGTGTTTTGAAGCGGATGATAATGACAAACAAGCTAACCCCATCCAATAAAACAAATGGGAAAAAAAAAAGAGAGAGAGAAGAAAAATAGGCATAAATTGTTGCGAGTCCAGGTGTCCTTTTCTGGTAAGTAGCTCCCAAATCAATGTGTTAAAAACCTAACTATTGAGAGAGAACTGGAAGGTTGAAGTTTCAAGGTGCAGATGCCCAACCAAGTAATCAACTGAGGTCAGAGCTAGACATCATAGATTTTTATTATAAGTAATCAAATAATAGTTACTTAATGTAACATATGAAAAAGTAATAATTACTTTACTCCAAAAAGTAACCATTAATATCAACTTCGCCACAACATCTCTTCCTTAAGCTAAAAAAATAGTACAACATATAAAATAATAAAAAAACTGAGAAAATGTCACCATTTTGAACAAAAAAGGTGTGCTGCACACATTCATTCTCCTAGGAATGTCGCTTAAACAAAGCCACCCATTTCCATTTATCCTCCTCTCCTTATATCAAAGAAAAGTCTAACCTACCAATCATGCCCCCCCCCCCCCCCCAAAAAAAAAAAAAAAAAAACTACATATCTAATTTGATATCAACAGCATTGGAAGGAAAAGGCTTGGCCAAGGGAACCAGAGGTGTGGGAACTTTCCAGGAAAGAAGAGGTAGCAACAGCTGATGGAGCTAAGAGACAGTGACAATGAAAGGGTAGGTAATATGTGGGAGTCAGGATTTCGTCCAATGGAGGGAGGGAGAACCTACGGGAGGGGAAATTAATTAAAGAACCAGTAAGGTAGAGCAGTGGTAAATGGAGAGAGAGAGAGAGACAAAGAGAGAGGAAGAGGGTTGGAAAGGGAGCCATGGTCGAGTGGATGTTTTAGGCAGCAGGTCGCACTCGATCAGGTCCAACAGTACATTTTTTTTTTAAATCATTATTATAGTTGTAAATTGAAAATTTTTCTTTAGAAAAGTCATCAATGAAGGTAAATTTTCATGATTCATAACAAACTCTTGAAATCTTCAATACCATCCTTGTGAGCAAATTAAGTCGAAGTCTTCTAAAAAAGTTAACCTGACAACTTTTTTTTAACCTGACAAACACTGTAACCAAAAAAAATGCATTTTTCTATAACTTGAGAAATAATTTTGATAGTAACAGTGTGAGAGCGGTTGAGGAGAAATGCTAACTTAGGTACAGCAGGTACAAAAGGTGAAATAGCTGACACAAGAAATATTTGCTATTTTTTGTTTTTTATTTTCTTTTTTGAGGGGGAAGGGGGATGGAGGCCAAAGAACACACAAAAGTGAGAACCGAAAGCTTAAGTCACATCTGGCCTCATTATTCCAAAAATAACAGCAACATTACGATTGAAATCGCTAGCAATAATTATATCACAAAAAACAAATCCTCCAAGTCAATGTGTCATCTCATTCACCATCCTCCCACACTAAATCCAAGGTGTCACAGAGTAAAAATAAAAAACTTAAGCAAACAAGAAAAAGAAATGCAAAAGAAAAAACTGTACAACCTGCTGTGTATTAATGTCAACTCCAGAGAGCCAACATCCAAATCCTGGATGTGAATGGTACCACCCAACAACCATCTCAGGCCTGGAATACCAAGCAAAAGAAAAGTCAGAAAAAACAAAATACAAGTGAAATAAAGAAAGGATATCATCTATATAAGCATGTTAAACACGAAGCTTTGATATCAAAACTCAAAATCTAAAGCAAAAACCTGATTTTGGAATTGGAAGAATTCATATAAATAGCCCATCTTAAGCACTGATTTGAATCCCCATAGAGGGATGGGAAAACACACACAACAGAGCTCCTTAACACCCTTTCCGTCAACTACTCTTGTAAAAATGATACCTATGGTTGATTAGTTTCAAAGGTTGTGGGAGTGAAGTCCATAAACTTCTAATCTCTCAGCCTTTTCCAGTTTACACTAATCTTTTTGCAAGCCAAGATCATGGCAATGATGTTTAAGATGTATAGGTTCCATAGTCGGCGACATGATCGGCCAAGAAAGACTGCTAGAAAACTACTAAAAAAAAAGTCCATGAAGCAAGCACAAATACCCCTACCAATCCCCAAACATTATGCAAACAAGCCATTTGTCTTTTAAATATTTTTAATTGAATTTCTTTTTTTTTTTTATCAGTAAAATATTTTTAATTGAAATTCGAAATTGTTCTTAAAAAATTAAGTATCAATGACGATTCAAGACCCAGTCCAACAACAAACAAAAATCACATTGGCTACCGTCATTTTTCTTTTGTACTCCACGCATAAGCAACATAGTAACAATCAAGCACATGTCAAGTCATACGCACAATTAACTGGAATAATCCAATTTTCAATATGTACGTCTATATACTACACAAGCTCTCAAAAATCAAATACCGTCCGGTCTGTTTAAGCATATCAAGCATGTTAGTCTGGAAGACGTGATCAACGGCCTCAACGCTAACCCCAGTCCCGCTCTGTGGCATTGCAAAGACATCCACAACACGAACAGTGTACTCATCCACAAACTCTCCCAGCATCAAACCCATCACCTCCATGGGAACACCAGCTCTACCTATCATTCCCATTCAATCCAAAATTATTAAAAATGCAACAACAATGAGACCTTAAGTATCCCAAATAGGCCCAAAAGCTAAAGCTAATTTCGTCGAGACCCTAGAATTGAAAATAAGAAATCCCAGGCGTTTAGATTCCACTTCAAAATATACGGCCAGAAAAGAACAAAAGCCTAACGTTCTCCAATTAAATTTTTGAACCAATCAATATTACGGAAAATATAAATCAAATCCGAAATAAAAGAAACAAATGAGAGAGAGAGAGAGAGAGAGAGAGAGAGAGAAAGATGTACCGTGCTTGAGCATTTTGAGTAGGGCGAGGGAAGAGATATAGACCTGCTCGGACGAATCAAGGGTGGGAGAGTCCGGCGGCGGGTGCCCCAAAGCACCGCCCGCACCGGCGAACATTCGCTGCAACCTCTCCATGCCGGACATATCTGATCTTTCCGGTTTCTTTCTGAGCAAGAATAAGGCTTGCTTCGGGGTAATTTTTATGGATACAGCGAACTGAAGTGCAGAAAGTAGCTTCTAATTATATTTACCGAACTGAGCCTGGGCCCAGCTTATAGACCCCTATTTTGAGCAGAATGGGCCGGCTTGGGCTGACCCGAACCCCTGGGGTCAGCCTACCATTATAAGCCCACACTATTCCTTGATGATCCACATGCTTCCTATCATAAAACTTTCTTTTAAAATGGATTTAAGTATATGTGCATGTCGGAATGAAAAATATTTTTTATACAATTACTTTATAATTTATTTTTTCAATATTCAACAATATTGAGTTGGCAGTCGATTTTGAGATATCTAAATATTTTTCTTAAAGATTTATTAGTTTTTTTTTAGAGAAATAGACTTATCATTAAACTCATAAACATGAAGTTTATAATGTGACCTATATAACTGAGAGAACTCAGTTTATAAATCAACTATCAATAGTTGAAGAACAAACTTCTAATTCTCTCAGACAAAATGTCTGAGAGACCATTCACTACTTCCATAGGAGACATTTACTAAAGTCTTTCCTCCAAAAGAAGAGAGAGACTAAACTCCACGAATTAAAAATCTGAGAAACTATTTCTCGTTATAAAACTTTTTCTATACGAAATAAACAAACAATAACTAGAAAAACAATAACAAAAAACAAAAACAACCCAAAAACAGTCAGTTGTAGTAGCGCATGAACAACACGCGCCATACTAAGAGTAGACACCCACACAACTAGACAACTTAGTAGCGCTAAATGCACGAGCAACCGCACACGACAGAAGGATCCCTCCAGATTGCAAGGCGCGTCAAACGTTGACCCCATAAGTTTGAAACATGCGCCATTCCGTTCAAAAAAAACTCCGATTGACTATAAGATTGACAGACGAGGAGAACGGCAATGGGACACGTGGCAAGCTTAGGCTATCGGAACTACTCCAACTTGCTTCAAGCCAATTCAATCCAAAAACATCCGAGAAACCACCATCGAAACTAACAGAATATAGCCAAGAAGGAAGAAGAAAAGAAAGTAGGAAGAATCGGAGAGAAGAACAAAGTCGGAACTCCACCTTCCTGCATGTAAAAAAAAAACGGTGTACGAGGATTTTTTTCCCTTGAGAGAAAACTTTCAACAGGGAGAGAGAGCAATCCAATCTAACAACCTATTTAAAGATTTATTAGTTTTTTTTTTTAAGGATGAAGATTTATTAGTTGATTTGGAAGAGAGCAAGCAATTTTTATTATAGATTTTATGATGTATCTAAGCTTTTCATTGCGACTACAAAGTCTCCTAAGGTCACATCACCGATGAAAGAAACTCTTGTGCTCTGTTCTTTAAAGTAGGTTTCACGCCTGCCAATGGACTTCTGAGATCTACAAGAATATGACTATAAAAGATGTCCACCCTTCCCTTAGAGTCAAGGAAGTCTTTCTTACCCATCATGCTCTGCCTTTGCTTTGGTCTTTTATTTGGACAAATAGGGATGCAAAAGTATAGGTCAATAGTATAAAAGTACAATAGAAATTCTCTTTCAAGTTAATTGGATAATTTAATTTTAAAAAGGAAAAAAAATATTTAATGTCACTTGTATATAAATTATAATGACTATCAAGTAGTGCAGACCTCATATTAATATATTTTTTTAAGCAAGTTAATAGCATTAAACTAGACAAATAATACAAGAGGAGTGAGAGGGTGGATTTTTCCAACAATTACCTCCAAAATAAAAAGCAATAGTGCAAAGAGGTGGTAAAAAAGAAAAATAAAACTAGTTTATTTAAGACAAATTTCTTAATCCCTATCCATATCTTAAAAAAAATGTCATCTTAAAAAAAGATGAAAATAAAATAATAACCAATACTGGAGACAGTGAAACCACCACAAGGAGCAGTGAAGATGGTGGAAGTATTGTCGATTGTTGCTTGGAAAATATTTGAGTGGGCTTGCGACCCCTCGAACAAGATCATAGTTTATGTAAAACGAAAACATAGAGCAGCGGCTAAAAGCATGATTGAGTCACCAAAAGTTGACCAACAAAGACGATGACAGCACGTGCAGCGCACACGCCGCCTAGAGAGGGGCACGGACTATTTATTTATATAGATTTTAGCATGGAAGGATGTGTATTGATGCATTTCATGAAACTTGAACCCAAAATCAAACTCTAGGGTTCATCATGTGCTTACCTAAAAAGGCAATAATGCTTCAGCCGACAATTAATATTATAAGTTATAGTCAAGTGGTGGGTCCAATTATAAGCTGAGAATATGATTTCCCTATCCTACTGCATCGACCTTATCTTGCAACTCGTGAATGTGGACAACACCATCTACTTAATTCACTGCTAATAGCTCGTATGGATACATTCATTTGCACTTGAAATGGCTCTCCAAACACAAAGATTCATCTTGAAAGATTTTGATCTTTCTTTAAGTTATGGAATGCTTCAAATTCTTTGGATGATCCCAAAAGGTTAATAAAACCTTAATTATGAAAAGAATTGATGATCATTTTTTCAATTGGCAACTGATGGGAAATTGGAGCCACTCTGCAAGTATAGTATGGTTCATCTTTCTTCATAATACTTAATATATTGAATTTTACTACATTCACTATTCTCTCTTATCAGCTACAACATCATTAAGAAAGCAAACACACATGCGATCACAACAGTAAACTCCACTATTTAGCAAGGCAAGACTAGTTAGACTGCACAAGAGACAAAGACCACAAACAAGCTTTGATATTTAGTTGTAGGGCGCATCAGGGTGTGCCAAGAGGTACTCCTCAATAGCCATGAAAAGATGAGCTGCCTTTTCTTTGCCAGCCTTAACATCCTCTGCCTTGATCTCGTGGTCGCCTTTGGTGTGGTAGTGGCTGGTGCTCTTCAAGATGGATCCTCTATCAGGAGATGCCGCTATCTTTATCTCGCATGAGATTTTCTCGAGAACATCACCTAGAGCATCGCCCTCAATCACGCTCTGATCTTCTTGATGGTTCCAGGCCGGCCTCCATCTCCTTCAATTATTTCGCTACTCTCGATGGCTTGAGGTGCAACTTTTGGAACAAGATTGTCAGCATCAAGGACAAAGGCCTTGAACAACTTAGTAGGTGGGATAACAGAGGTAGACTCTGTTTCATAAGTTGAGACACCCATGATTAGCTCAGAGTTTGAAAAAATTATAAAGAGATCAGCAGTTGTTGAGCTTTAAAGAGGGTTTGAACTTGGAAAATATTATATATATATATATATATGTGAGTACTAGATCAGGTTCATATTTATAGACTCAAGTCCCTTCCTTGCAAATCAAAGAATTTTATTTAATTAGGTATTTCCACTTTTGTCCACGTACCTCCTCCCCTAACAACTAAAGCTTAAATAACAATTATTTTTTAACCATACAAACTAATTTCTACATGCATGCTGTGCTGTCACAAATTATTTTCAGATATCATACAAACTAGCTTTTATCAACATGTGAAGAGAGAGAATTTGTGACCATGTCGGCTAGGTAGGCATGATACTAACAAAACTAATTTCCCACGGCTAACAAAATATTCATTCAATTCACTAAAAGAAAATCCAAGAAAATATCTGATCTATTTTATTTGTAATGCTTTAAGAATATTTTTTGTGTGCCAGAACAGATCACGAATTAAATATGTCCAAAAGCAACAAAATCCTCCCAACCATATAAGCAAACTTAATCAAAAAATTCGTATAAACCATAGACAAACTTGGGCATAAAGATTTTGTAAACAAGAATAGTGCAATAATATAATTAAATATGTCTAGCTATTTAGTATTTGGATGTATAAATAGACAAATTGGGAATTATGATCTCATAAATCAGTAAAGGCCAAAGGAAGCTTTAGAAGCTAATTAGTTTAGATACACCTAGATTTATGGAGAGAAACTTCGTACTTGTTAACTTCACCTACTTTGATTCTATTGGTATTAGAAGCTGCTGATTGTAAATTCCGACTAAATTATGTGGTAGAGAATTACTAACTAGACGTGAACTGTGGAAAGGAATAAGTTTAGTCAGCAAGGATCCAAATGAACTTGGAGAGTCTAGATTTCATTGTATTTCTACTATGTCATAAGGGCATATTTTGAAAAATAAAAAATCAGATGTTACTTGTCAAAAGAAAACAGATTGCTGAGAAGGAACATGAACAGAGGTAGATTCCTAATCACATACATTGTGGGGATGAAATCTTGGTCGATTTCCAACAAATTTCCCAGGACCCTACCAATTTTGCCTGCATTTTTTCAATCACCCCTTCACAAGGTAGACCATGGATTTTGTTGGTTTCAGAGATTACAATAATCGTTGCCCAAGTATATTCGGTCACTCATAGATTAACAAGAATCAGAATGATAAATCAAATAGCAAGAAATCAGTAAGAGATAAAACAAGAACGCAAGATTTACGTGGTTCGGCCCTAATGGCCTACATCCACAGCAGTATCAAGCTGTTTATTTATTATAATGGAGATTTACAAGAGTACCTAACGAATACAAGCGATTAGCACCAGGTTTCGCAAAGAAACCCTAACCCTAAATCAGCTTTCGTCGCCCCTTTCCTTCCAATCTCTCTCTATACAAACTTAAACATATCGAGACTCACATCCATCTCTGGCTAACACTGTACAGCCCATATATATATGTGTAACATAGAAAGATAGAATTGCCCCTAACTAAAATAATTAATTACAATAATCTGATCAACTCAGTTACAAGATATAAGTCGTAGATGAGAAATAAACTAAAGCTAAAAACTTGACACTTGTCACAATCTCCACCTTGGCAAGTATTTAACCATTGCCCAAGTCCTTTTGCCTGGCTGCTGCTTCTGCTCTTCCCCCTAATGGGTACTAAACATGTCTCATATTAATCAAGCTTAAGCAATGCTTAAACTTGACTGTTGGTAATGATTTAGTCATCATATCTGAAGGGTTTTCTTCAGTAGAGACTTTTTCCACTCTTACCTCACCAGTTTCTATACTGTCCCTAATAAAATGCAACCTGATATCTATATGCTTAGATCTCTCATGAAACACTTGGTTTTTAGCAAGGTATATAGTACTTTGATTGTCACAAAACACCACAACACTTCCCCTACTAATTCCTAACTCTTGAGTGATTCCCCTCAGCCATATAGCTTCTTTAATGGCTTCAGTCATAGCCATATTCTCTGCCTCAGTGGTTGACAGAGCTACTACAGGTTGCAAATTGGCCTTCCAGCTCACAGTTCCTCCATGCAAAGTAAATAGAAAACCAGTTAGTGATCTCCTAGTATCTAAATTACCAGCAAAATCAGAATCAACAAACCCTTGTAATTCTTTTACCCCCTGCACATCAGCACCAAAGGTTAGTCCCAGATTTTTAGAACCAGATAAGTATTGAAAAATGGATTTCAGCGCATGCCAATGAGTTTTACCAGGGTTACTCATGAATCTACTAACCATGCTAACCGCATATGTTAAATCAGGTCTTGTACAGACCATTGCAAACATGAGGCTCCCAACCATACTAGCATAAGGTATTTTTCTCATAAAATTTTCATCCTCATCTGTTTCAGGTTTCTGTGTGATGGAAAATTTAAAATGCTGTCCAATGGGTGTATTGACAGGTTTTAACTGATTCATTCCAAACTTGTTTAGTACTTTAGATATGTAAGATTTCTGAGATAAGTATAACAAATTGTTACTTTTATCCCTTGTTATTTCCATCCCTAGGATTCTTTGTGCACATCCTAAGTCTTTCATTTCAAATTCTGACTTTAGCATTTGTTTTACTAAATCAAGTTGAGATTTATCCCTACTGGCCACAAGCATGTCATCTACATATAATAACAAATATATAGGGCTCTGTTCCAGCTGTTTAAAATAGACACAGGGATCATATTTACTTCTATCAAAACCAATTTCAATCATGTGCTTATCAAACCTTTTATATTACTGTCTAGGTGACTGTTTTAGACCATAGAAAGATTTCTTTAATAGGCACACTTGTTTTCCTGAGTATTCAGATTCAAACCCCTTAGGGGGCTAAATGTATAACACTTCATTTAATTCACCATGCAGAAATGCAGTTTTGACATCAAGTTGTTCCAAAAACATATCATGGTAAGCTACAACAAATAATAAGAGTCTTATAGAAGTATGTTTTACTACAGGTGAGAAGATTTCAGTATAATCTATCCCTTCCCTCTGAGTAAAGCCTTTTGCCACTAGCCTAGCTTTGTACCTAGGCTGCTCAACTCCAGGTATACTTTCCTTCCTCTTATAAATCCATTTGGAACCAATCGGTTTTTGGTTTTCAGGTTTTGGAACCCATTCCCATGTTTTATTCTTCTTTAAGGATTCAATTTCCTCGTGCATAGCCAACAGCCATCTGTCGGCTTCTTTGCTGTCCATAGCTTCCTTAAAGGTCCTAGGTTCCATTTCTATGATTTCCTCAGCCACAGAGAATGCAAAGGCTGTCATTTCAGCTTGTCCATACCTCTGTGGAGGTCTTATTGTTCTCCTCTCCCTATCCCTAGCCAATTGATAGTCAGGTCTGTCACTTAAGGATGCAGACTGATCCTCACTGTCTATTTCCAATGAGTTACTGCCTTCTTGAGGACAGTGAAATTGCTCCATGATGAGTGCACAAAAATGCACTCTAAATACTCTATTTAAATGCTAAAAGAAATGAGAAAATAATGAATATAACTCATGTTATTAAAATTAATGGTCATTTATCTTGAGATAGATATAAGCATGATTTAATATATTGATGAGAATATAAAATGCCATATTTTTCTCTCTTAATGTTTAATACTTTATTCTTATTTGATGCCTAAATATACTCATTATTCTTATATTTTGATTTAGGACACAAATAGAGGCATTAGGAGCAAATGAAGATAATTGCGGAATTTTAGACAGTTCTGACGTATTTTCGTAATATGGGCATAACTCTCTCATCCAATCTCCGATTGAGCTGATTCAAGATGATATAGAACCGCAAGAGAAATATCTATAACTTTTATGTTTTATGTTTTAAGAGATATCCACTCAATCTAAGACAAAATCGACCATCAAGTGGACGCACCTGCACTTGACGTTCCTGGATATTTTTCAGCCACTTGCATCAAATCCAAATGTCATCATAATATTTTCCAGCAAGCACTCCTACACCAACTTGGAAATGCAATGATCAATTCATATGCAAGATGAAGTGCACTCAAGTTTCTTCAAGACAAATTATTTGACTACAAGATATTAAGTCATACAAGACAACTAATGGGTAGAGAAGCAAAATTGAAACACTCAACCTACAAGCAAAATCCAGCTCATGCATAGTGGGAAAACAAATGATCAAAATGACAACTCACAAGTCACTTGGATTCAAGAATGGCACATGGCAAAACAAGTTGAAATTGTGATGATTTTGTCATGACAACTTGCATGAAGGATGCTTATAAATAGAAGGGAGGGGTGTGTGTTCTAAGACAATGCTTAGTGTGGGAGGATGCTTTGGAAGAGCCATTGTTTTGAGAGCTTGAGAAAAGAAAAGAAAAACCAAAGAAGAGAGAAGAAAATAATGGTTGGCTCTTCCATATTATCCCTTGAAGAATTTTTGTTACATATTTTCAATATGTGTAACTAAATTCTCTAAGAGTGTTAGGGATGAACTTGTGTGTGTGATGGTGTTTGTAATTTATTTTTTATTCATGTATTTGGTCTTTAAATATTAAAACTCTTTTGTTCTATTATTCTCAATTTATTTGTGATGTTTTTCGTCTTCAAATAATTATAGAATCTATTTCGTTTATAGATTCAGTCATGCTTTTTCTATTGAGTGGATTAGTTCTATAATTATGTTTGGAGCAATTGATTATCTATATTGATTTAATTCTCTGCTGCAATATCGCCTCTTGGGTATATTGTCGTCGTTGGATTTTCTCAATGTCGATAACAATTTATGAGAGTTAAGCGCGAAGAATGATTTTTCAAAGAGTTACATTTGATTTAAATTTTGGTTATTAATGTTATATCTTCCGATTAAGAATTTGGATATAGAATTCTTAATTGAGTTATCAATGAATTAAGAATAAATTTGAATACCACAAATACACAAGGAATTCTCTACGCTCTACTTTTCGTCTCATTTTTATACTGTTCAAATTACTCATTTAGTTTTAATTTACGTCACACTCTAAAATTTACTTTTCGCACTCATCTAAATCTTTTTGTTAATTTCGTTATTGTTCTTCAATTTCTCAATCCATCTCCCTGTGGAATCGACACCCCAAAGCTATACTGCAAACGACCGCGTTATTCTTTGGGCGTAATCAAATTTTGGCGCCGTTGCCGGGGAGACGGTAGAAGAATTTGTAGTTTTTTTTAGTAGTTTGTAAAAAAAAAAAAAAAAAAAAAAGCGGTAACTTCGTTCATTTTCTTTTTAGCTTTCTACATCTTTATTTTATTTTACTTTTCTTTTCGTAATTATTTTTTTCAGTATTACGCTTTTCTTTACTTTGCATGCGCAGGTACAGAGACGCTTTTGGACGGTTTGCTAGTAGACCCGTGCTAGAATCAGATTCAGAATCTAATTTTTCTAATCGCTTGTTTGATAATTCTTCCAATTCTGACGCGATGAGTGAACATGTGGACCAACCTGTTAGAACCCTCCAAGATTATCTTCATCCCGCACGAACAGCCACACCATCCTGTATTATGTTCTCACCTAATGTTCGTCATGTAGATTTCAAAACAGGAATGATACAATTACTTCCGACTTTCCATGGTCTAGAAAATGAAAACCCCTATGTTCATATTAGGGAATTTGAGGAAGTAGTTGCAACATTCCACAATCAAAATACCACTGACGACACGGTAAGGCTAAAGTTCTTTCCTTTTTCTTTGAAAGATAAAGCTAAGAGTTGGTTGTACTCACTAAGACCACGGTCTATTGGAACATGGAGTGAGATGACTCAAGTGTTTTTCAATAAATACTTTCCCCAACATAAGACCAATGCTTTAAAAAGACAAATCTCTACCTTTGCACAAAAGGATAGTGAGACTTTGTACCAGTCTTGGGAAAGATTTAAAGAATTACTGAGTATGTGTCCCCACCATGGATATGAGAATTGGCGCTTAGTGAGTTATTTCTATGAAGGGCTTACGCCCAGGGAACGTCAATTCGTGGAAATGATGTGCAATGGAGTATTTTTACAGAAAAATCCCGATGAGGCCATAGAGTACCTCAATGAGCTTGCTGAAAAAGCTCATACTTGGACTGGACCTAGTGCTACTGATAGCACAAACAGGTCACGACCTACAGGAAACTTGAGTGGTGGTATTTACCATCTAAGGGAGGAGGATAACCTTAAGGCTAAGGTTGAAATGCTCACCAGAGAATTAGAGTTATTGAAAACCAAAAACTCAAAACCAACACACATGGCTAATCATGCAGAATCTTTTGGGTCATGTGTTGTCTGTGGTGGGGTAGATCATCATGCCCAAGACTGTCCTACACATGCTAACATGAGAGGATGGCGTAATCATCCCAACTTCAGCTGGAAGTCTGAAAACCAACAGCTTGCACAGCCTGCACAGCCTTCTAGATCATATTCTGCACCATACCATGCACCTCAATCTTCTAGAAATTCTTTAGAAGACACTTTGCATGCATTTATTAAAGTACAGGATAAGACTAACCAAAAATTTGAGTCTTTAATTATGCAGGTTGTTGAAGAACAAAAGGAGATAAAGAGCCAAGTGTCTAAAATAACGAGCTTCTTGAGTGTAAATGAGCAAGGTAAGTTCCCTTCTCAAGCTCAGTCTATACCTCATGATCAACATATGGCACAAGAAACTGTGAAGAATGACGAGTGTCATCAGACATACATGATTGACTCACTCATAGACAGGGAAGTTTTCACAACTCATGATTCTGATCCCCTTGAGAATTTTATTGTTGATTTTGAGTTTAATCCTATCAGTGATTCGTCTGATGTAGCTAATATTTGTGCAATTTTTGACAATACTCAAGATTATAGCACACGGGCTTGGCAACTGAAGTTTAAGGAGTTGCTTGAGAAAAATGAAAAACAGATTCCTTCAAGTGGGCAAGTACCAAAAGTTAATCTAAAGCCTTGCCACCTACCTGTGAAGCTCGAGGACCGAGTTTATTGGGCAAATAAGTGTTTCATTTTTGACCCAGGAGGAATAGTTCAAGAAGTAGAAGATAGTCCGGTTGTAGACTTTGTCTATCAACTTTGACCACACCATGCAACAATAATTATTATTATTATTATTATCTTGTTTGTTTTGTTTTATTTTTGTTTACTACTATTTTCTTTATTTTTGTTTGCAGGATAGTTTCATTTTGTCATTTCAGATCACCACTTTTGACGCTTAGCGAGCTATCCACATCACACATCAGGTGTATCCTACCCTTTTTAGTTACTCCCCATTCAATTTTAATTCTTAAACATTGAGGACAATGTTTCATTTAAGTTGGGGGGTGGGAATACAAATCTGTTATTTAAACTCTGTGGCATATTTCAATCAATATATAAAAAATTGCCAAAATTTTTTCACACAGGCAACTTTTCACACATGATACTCATGCTCATTCATAACCATCTTGGTGAATTCAACAAACCCATCTTAAATCATTTTGCTAAAGCATCCACAGAACCATTTATGCACTTCTCCAAACTTTGTGGTAATATGGTGATTTGACACATGTAACTAAAGAATTATTTTGCTCAAGTATTCATGTGAATTTTGTGAGAATTGAGAGCTTACAAATACAGAAATTGTGATAAGTATCCATTGATCTGTTGAATTTGACACTTCTTTTGAGAATATCATTACATGGTTTGTGGTAAGATGGTGGATATACTTGGGATATGACAAAAGTCAACTTAGGATTAACGTTTGAGCCTTTCAAGCTGACCATTTTCATCATATACCCCTAGCAGCCAATTTTGAGCCAATATACACATATGGCCTTTTCTTTTCATATCTACATCATCCATACCTCTCCACATTGGAGTATAGCTTATACACTATATTTTCCTACCATTTTACTTCCAAGTGTGTACTAGGTGTGAAATTATCATTTAAAAAAAAAAAAAAAAAGGAAAACGATGACAAAAATGGCATGGTGCTAGATGTGTCCATCAAATTATTCATGAAAGAGTTCATCAAATTGCGAAGACACCAGTGGCAAAAGAAGATGGAAAAGTATACTTAGTCAAAAATCTAAAAAATTGAAAAGTACATCAAAAGGAAAGTATAGTTTACTGAAAAATTTAACAGATTCCCTTTTGTGTATACTTGGAAGTTTTTGAAACCTCTTCACTTTTTCTTTTTATGAACCCCAAACCTAAGCCACATTACAACCCTTTGTGTTGATTTTTCCGATCCTAAGTATGCTTGTGGAAAGAATAGTGGAAATCTCATTTGTTAGTATTCCTATCATAAGATCAATGTTTACTTGTTACTTATTTATAATTGGCTAAATTTCCATGAGAGTAAATGTACACCTTTGTCAACTCCATAGAGAGAACCCTTACATGAAACACTTCTATACCCGTGAGTTATGGAGTTAAACCTTTTTGCTTAAGATATTCTAATGTTGCATGTGTCGAAACCTCTGATTTGATAAAAATAGTTTGGAACACATACACACTCTGTGGATTGCTATATTTGAATTACTTGTAAAAGGGTTATTGAATTTCTAAGATTGTTTTGATATGTAAATTTGAAAAATGTGTCTTGATGGCCCCTATGTGTGATTTTCTTTGGTCTTTCTCATCATTTTGCATGAAAATTGCTAGGGACTAGCAATGAGTAAGTTGGGGGGTGTGATGAGTGCACAAAAATGCACTCTAAATACTCTATTTAAATGCTAAAAGAAATGAGAAAATAATGAATATAACTCATGTTATTAAAATTAATGGTCATTTATCTTGAGATAGATATAAGCATGATTTAATATATTGATGAGAATATAAAATGCCATATTTTTCTCTCTTAATGTTTAATACTTTATTCTTATTTGATGCCTAAATATACTCATTATTCTTATATTTTGATTTAGGACACAAATAGAGGCATTAGGAGCAAATGAAGATAATTGCGGAATTTTAGACAGTTCTGACGTATTTTCGTAATATGGGCATAACTCTCTCATCCAATCTCCGATTGAGCTGATTCAAGATGATATAGAACCGCAAGAGAAATATCTATAACTTTTATGTTTTATGTTTTAAGAGATATCCACTCAATCTAAGACAAAATCGACCATCAAGTGGACGCACCTGCACTTGACGTTCCTGGATATTTTTCAGCCACTTGCATCAAATCCAAATGTCATCATAATATTTTCCAGCAAGCACTCCTACACCAACTTGGAAATGCAATGATCAATTCATATGCAAGATGAAGTGCACTCAAGTTTCTTCAAGACAAATTATTTGACTACAAGATATTAAGTCATACAAGACAACTAATGGGTAGAGAAGCAAAATTGAAACACTCAACCTACAAGCAAAATCCAGCTCATGCATAGTGGGAAAACAAATGATCAAAATGACAACTCACAAGTCACTTGGATTCAAGAATGGCACATGGCAAAACAAGTTGAAATTGTGATGATTTTGTCATGACAACTTGCATGAAGGATGCTTATAAATAGAAGGGAGGGGTGTGTGTTCTAAGACAATGCTTAGTGTGGGAGGATGCTTTGGAAGAGCCATTGTTTTGAGAGCTTGAGAAAAGAAAAGAAAAACCAAAGAAGAGAGAAGAAAATAATGGTTGGCTCTTCCATATTATCCCTTGAAGAATTTTTGTTACATATTTTCAATATGTGTAACTAAATTCTCTAAGAGTGTTAGGGATGAACTTGTGTGTGTGATGGTGTTTGTAATTTATTTTTTATTCATGTATTTGGTCTTTAAATATTAAAACTCTTTTGTTCTATTATTCTCAATTTATTTGTGATGTTTTTCGTCTTCAAATAATTATAGAATCTATTTCGTTTATAGATTCAGTCATGCTTTTTCTATTGAGTGGATTAGTTCTATAATTATGTTTGGAGCAATTGATTATCTATATTGATTTAATTCTCTGCTGCAATATCGCCTCTTGGGTATATTGTCGTCGTTGGATTTTCTCAATGTCGATAACAATTTATGAGAGTTAAGCGCGAAGAATGATTTTTCAAAGAGTTACATTTGATTTAAATTTTGGTTATTAATGTTATATCTTCCGATTAAGAATTTGGATATAGAATTCTTAATTGAGTTATCAATGAATTAAGAATAAATTTGAATACCACAAATACACAAGGAATTCTCTACGCTCTACTTTTCGTCTCATTTTTATACTGTTCAAATTACTCATTTAGTTTTAATTTACGTCACACTCTAAAATTTACTTTTCGCACTCATCTAAATCTTTTTGTTAATTTCGTTATTGTTCTTCAATTTCTCAATCCATCTCCCTGTGGAATCGACACCCCAAAGCTATACTGCAAACGACCGCGTTATTCTTTGGGCGTAATCACTCCACCTCAATTTGAGTAGGTCTAGTTACTGTTTGACTAGCCTGACATTTTCACTCAGGCTGTCCAGCCATCAGTGTTTCATTAAAGGTGACATCTCTGCTTATAATAAAATTCTGTTTTCTAGGTTCATTAATCCATAACTTATAGCCCTTCACTCCCTCAGGATAACCTACAAAAATACATTTCACTACTCTAGGTTCAAGTTTATCAGTTTTAAAGTGTGCATATGTGACACACCCAAAAACTCTTAAGTGTTCATAGCCTGGAATATTTCCAGACCACAATTCCTGAGGTATTTTGAATCCCAAGGCTGAGGATGGGCTCCTATTAATTAAGTAAGCTGCAGTGGCAGTAGCTTCAGCCCAGAAAATTTTGGGAAGTCCAGAAGCAATCAACATACACCTAACCTTCTCTAGGATTGTCCTATTCATTCTCTCAGCAATCCCATTTTGCTGAGATGTCTCTCTCACAGTCTTATGTCTAATTATACCTTCCACTTTACAAAATTCATTGAATTCATTTGAAAGGTACTCTAAACCATTGTCTGTTCTGAGTGTCTTTATTTTCCTTCCAGTTTGATTTTCAACTTGTGTCTTCCACTCTTTAAACTTGTTAAAGGTGTCACTTTTATTTTTCAGAAAATAAATTTAGAGTTTCCTGGAATAATCATCAATAAAAGTGAGAAAATATTTGGCCCCACCATGGGAATTGACCTTGGCAGGGCCCCACAGGTCTGAATGAACATAGTCTAGGGTCTGTTTTGTTTGATGGACTCCACTACTAAATTTTACTCTAGTAGATTTGCCAAGAACACACTCCTCATAGAAAGGTAGAGACCCAAGGTTCCCTTCCCCCAAAAGGCCTAACTTTTCTAGCTCATGCAAACCTTGTTAGCCTATGTGACCTAGTCTTTTATGCCAAGTTAGGACCTTGCTATCTAACCTGTGTTGAACAGGAGATGCCTGAGCACTCACAGCATTTCCAAGAAGGGTATATAAGCCATTCTTGATAATTCCTTTCATGACTAATAAGGATCCCTTTGAGACCTTTAAGACACCAGACTCAGATTTGAATGTATGACCTGATAGATCTAACATTCCAAGAGAAATTAAATTTCTCTTTAATTCAGGTATGTACCTCACATCATTAAGTAATCTCTCAACCCCATCATGTAGTTTTAGCCTTATAGTACCAATCCCTTGTATCCTACATGACGTGTTATTACCCAAGACTACATACCCTCCATCTAAGTTTGTAAAGTTCTCAAAGTATGATCTCAGGAGGCACATGTGAAATGAGCACCCTGAGTCCAAGATCCACTCAAACCCTAGATCCATATTAGACACATTTAATGCTTCTGCACTCTCATAGCCAACACTGACAACAGCTACCTTTCCCTCTTCTGTATTCTTGGTGTTCTCAAACCGTTTCCTATCAGGACAGTCTCTTTTAAAATGTCCCTCCATATGACAATTGAAGCACTTCAGTTGCTTCCCTCTAGACTTGGACCTTGACTTATTGTTCCTTTTCTTGTAGTTTTGTTTTTCTGTTCTGCCTCTAACATTCAACCCTTCCCCAGTCTCATTTTTACTCTCAGTCTTATTCTGAAGTTCTCTTGCAAGCAATATAGACTGTACTTCCTCTAGAGTTAAACTCTCCCTACCATACATAATAGTTTCTTTAATATTTAGGTATGAAGAGTCTAATGAACTTAATAATAGTATAGCTTGATCTTCATCATCTATACATATTTCTATATTTGTAAGATCCAAAATTATTTTATTAAAATCATCAAGATGTTCATGAATAGACGTACCTGGGCTCATCTTGAATGTATAGAGGTGTGTCTTCTTGTGCAGTCTGTTAGCCAATGACTTAGTCATGTATAATGACTCAAGTTTCAGCCACACACCAGCAGCCGTGTCTTTCTTGGCCACTTCCCTTAGCACTTTATCACCAAGACACAATATTATAGTACTATGGGCTTTCTGTTGAAGGATAGATATCTCCTTATCTAAGGAGGAAGAAGAAGGTTTCTTCTCCTCCTTTAACACGGAGATAGCATCTTGGAGCCCTTGTTGCACCAAGATTGCTCTCATCTTTATTCTCCACAGGGCAAAATCATTTTGCCCCGTGAACTTCTCTATATCGAACTTAGTTGTCCCCATCAGAACTTGGGCCCTTGATACCACTTGTTAGTTTCAGAGATTACAACAATCGTTGCCCAAGTATATTCGGTCACTCACAGATTAATAAGAATCAGACTGATAAATCAAATAGCAAGAAATCCGTAAAAGATAAAACAAGAACGCAAGATTTACGTGATTCGGCCCTAATGGCCTACATCCACAGCAGGAACAGTAATATCAAGCTGTTTATTCATTATAATGAAGATTTACAAGAGTACCTGACGATTACAAGCGATTAGCCCCAGGTTTCGCGAAGAAACCCTAACCCTAAATCAGCTTCCATCGCCCCTTTCCTTCCAATCTCTCTCTATACAGACTTAAACATATCGAGACTCACATTCGTCTCTGGCTAACACTGTACAGCCCATATATATATGTGTAATACAGAAAGACAAAATTGCCCCTAACTAAAATAATTAATTACAATAATCTGATCAACTCAGTTACAAGATATAAGCCGTAGATGAGAAATAAACTAAGGCTAAAAACTTGACACTTGTCACAGATTTGTTTGTTTCCAGAAGGCTGAGTGCACTAGGTCGACTTCTTGTAAACTTTGGCCTGCCACTCTTTCAAAATCATATGATTTTAAAACTCCATTGTCTTTGTTGAAAGATCTTTTCTCTGTCTTGTTGGGTGGAGAAGGTGAATAAGAAATTATTGACCCCTAATTCCACAATGTTTAGGCCAACTATAAAGCTCCAGATGGCTTTAATAGTGGAGTAGAATGTATGTTTGTTGAGGACCTTTGTGGAGACAAGCTTACCTATTAAAGCGTGGTTGGAGATGTTGATGGCTGCTTCAGGTGCTAGCTCCAGAATGATGTCTTCCAATGAAAGGGCCTCTATTTGAGAGATAAGGTCTTCCATTTCTTCTGGATTGTTTTCCATTTTGGACGATGGGTGAGTGATGTTTGGTATCATGCATGAAGTTTGGAGGTTTTGCAATCTAGATGGCTGAGTTTGGATGTTCTTGTGAACTGGTAATGGATGGAATTGTTGGCAAATGGATTAGGTTAAAAGGGATTGGAACTGGGTAAACTGCTGAGAGGAGAGAAAAAACCTCATCTTGGAGAGAGGCTGGATCGCTTCTCCTAACGTCCTATTTTATGTTGACAAATTAAAACGGTGTCAATATATATGACAAATAGGTCAATTAAAACTCAATTATCGAGTTTAAAAGATCGAAAATGATTAAGAAAGATATTTTCAGACATTATACCATTCTTTTTATTTCGATTAATTTTTGTCGCAATCTCTTTGTCTTTTGTCCTTTTAAGGATTTATAATCACCTTTTTTTTAATCTTTGAGGGTTGGCCTTTTGTGCTTCGATCCTTTAAGAATTTACCTCAATCATATTTTTTTTCCATATACAACTAGTGATGGAAAACATGTTGTAATCATTTATAAGAGAGGTGTTTATTTTTAAAGAAAAAAAATTTGGAAAAAATTCATTTTCAATAATAGCAAATGAGTCAATTTCATTACAAATGTCTCGTTTAAAGTAAGTATTTTTCTCATAACATATGACAAATTTCATTTTTAAAAAGTAAAAGAAAAAATTAACAGCCGAAAGATCATAAGACATGCATGCAAGCTTATGGCCGATTTAAGCGTTCATAAATGACACTTAATGCAGCCATGCATTATTGTTAATAAATTAGAGTGTTCATCTAAATTCGGTTTTTTTTTTATTTTGGATTCAAATTAAAATCCAAAAAGCCGGACTATCCGAGCAGATAACCGCCCGGATAAAAATCAGGATAATCACCTAGATCTAGTTTATACGGATCCAAATTTTAATTCGATTATCTATAAACGGATTTATATTAAAAATGAAATCGCTCTAAACTCTAGTCGACTTCTGCTCTCTCTAAAGTTCATCTTCTGATTCTTGAGGTTCTCTCTCTCTCTCTCCCCCCGAAACCCTAGCATCTCCAAACAAGATCTATTGCCGCCAGTGACTACCAGGATCGACGCTCAGTCTACAAGTTCTCAATCTTCGACAGCATTTCTAGGTTCATCTCTCGCTCTCTCTCTCTCTCTCTCTCTCTCTCTCATGTTTGGTTACTAAAAAAAACTTAGGAGAAATAGTTCATTCCTATTTGGTTACTGAGAAAACTTGAGAGAAATGGGTTTCGTTCCTGTTTGGTTACGAAGAAAACTTGGGAGAAATGGGTTTCAAATACCATGGAATCTGGTTACTCATTCTGTCGCTTTTTAGATGTAGATATGGATAGTCATCTCTCGCTTTGTTTGAATCTATTCTTGATTGTTTGTTCTATCTTTTCTATTTCAGTATTTCTCTAGTCTATTTTTGTTTTTTTTGTTTTTTGCTTGCTAGTCATCTCTAGATGTTGTATGTCAAGAATATAAAAGTTCTCTATTTCTTTTTCCCTTCATTTTGGTTTGGATCTGGGTATGGGGTTTTTTGGTTTTTGTTTTTTTTTTTCACAAGATTTCAAAACTCCTCGAGGACCCACTGGTTTTCCTACAAATCCGATGTTTATGTTACAATATTAATTAAAATCTGAAAATTTAATTTTACAAGATGACTTAAGGATTATGGAGTTTATAGGGTAGTCTCCAGAGTACTTGGTTTCTGTATCATGCTCATTGTCATCTAGGAAATGGAATATGGAATTAATATATGCCTTATGGACGTACAAAGAGATGGAAATAATATATGTCTAGACAAAGAGTTGGATGGTAAGCATGGTTCTTGCAACATCACAATCCTTAATTAAGTCATCATCCAGGCTAGAAGTAAACCCCTATTTGGCCATCTGAACTGATAGCATAATATATGAAGTTGGACCCACAAAGAAAACCATTCCCACATATAGTTTTATTAGCCCTTGTCTAGTCGTTTGATAAAGTTTGCAGTATATTAATAGGACTATGCTACTCATCCCTCTCATTGGGATCCCGATGAGAGGTTTTTTTTTTTTAAAGTTTTTTTTTACATAATTTTTAAATAAATATTTTTAAATAGTATTATGATTTTTTTATATTTTTAAAAAATATTTTAAGATGTTAAAAAAATCATGTAAAAAAAATATAGTTTTTTTTATCATTTTAAAATATTTTTTAAAAATACAAAAAAATTATATCACTATTTAAAAACATTTACTTAAAAATCTTACAAAAAATTAAACCAAAAAAAAAAACCCTCTCATCGGGATCTATCGGGATCCAAATGAGAGGGACATTTAGCATTTTTCATATTAATATGGCATCAAAGTATGACCCATTGCAAGTAAAACCATACTTTCATGCATCTGGGTTTTGATATGAAGTTGGGAGCTTTTAGTTGAAGATGAAACTCTGTTGCTGAGGCATCCAAGCTCAATTTTTTGCAAAATTACCCACATTCCTACCAGAAGTGTATTTAGTTTAAGCTCATAATATAATCTTGTTAATAAGTTTTACCGTTGGAGTTTCATTCATAGTTCCTCTCCAACGAATCCATCTATTTAAAATTTTCAGGATGCAGACAGGAAAGGCCTGTCCAGAATAGCTGATGAGGTCAAACAATTAGCCCAAAAAGGCAAAGAGAACAGCTTAAAACCAGACGATTATGAGGTCAGAATGGCCTTTTGATGTTTTTTACTGCTCATTGATGGATGACCGTGTGTGAGATTGTTGCTGAGTATGTTTATTTCTTTGCAGGGAGGTATTATTGGTGTTGGAAGGAGCATTGCCTGAGTTACCGGATGATGACTTGAGAATTAAGACCCACATGGTGTTTATAGTGTCTTTTGTGCGATTGCATTATTATTAGTCTAATTAGTCGTGATATATATATTTTTTTAATATTTATAAATTTATGTTTTGCATTGTTATGTAAAAACAATATTATCTATTTTTTAATCTTTATTTATTTTTTCTGAATTTTTTTAATAAAAATGTTTTAGAATGTGTTTAATTTTTTTTTTTTTTAAATTCAGGCAATTTAAGCATAATATCAGTTTAAAAGTGCTATAGTTTTGTTTTTGAAGTTTTTAAAGTGTTGTTAGAAGGAAAAAAAAAAATTGATTAAATCTGGTTATAACCCAAGTATTTGGGTTTTAATAAAAAAAAATAAAAGCAATCCGGATATTAGATTACATATATGGATATCTGGTTACAAATCTGGACATCCAGATTGAATTCAGATTGATCCAGGTGAATTACTGTTCGGGTTTCACAACCCTGATTCAGATGCACGCCCCTAAAATAAACCATGATACATGCAACCAAAATTAGGGATGAAAGTCAGTCAGTGTGGATCGGAGAAGCCGACCGGACCAACCATTCTTTAATAGGATCGAGCTGGACTTAATTGGGTTCGGTCGTTCTCGGTCTACCCCCGGTACCGGTTTAAGGGTTTTTCATCCCGGACTGGACCGAATGAAAATAATTTTTTTTATTATTATTTATATAAATAATTAATTATTAATATATCACAATATTAAATAAGTATTATATTCTTTAATGTATAAGTACTAAGTCTATAACTATATATTATATATACTTAGATCAATTTATTATTATATTCTTTAATATATGACTATAAAATATAGTACTAGTTTGTATCAATATATCAACATATTATAAGAGTTATAGTATAAATTATAATATATATATAAATTTATAATAGTATTAGTATAGTTAACTTAATAAGTTAGTATTAATCTCTACAACTACATAGAGTATTACTTAATATAGTATTACCAATGTATTACTAACATATAGTATATTAGTAATACTGCTTGTGTAGTTATTAACTTATTAGTTATAGTATTAGTATCAAGTCTATAACTATATATATTTAGTAACAAAGTAGCAATTAACATCATCGATATAATTATTTTTATGAGTTAATGTACTAATAATTCATATAGAATGGTTAACTTAATTTTAATTATATTAATTTTTTTTTTAAATATTAATTTTTGTGCCAAAAGATAGAAGAATTGAAAAATGAAACTTAGTAAAATGTTAGGGGGCTGAAATACTGGGCCCAAAAATACTTTATTTTAGAATTGGCCTAGTATTAGACAGTGATCGGATCGCTGGACTGGACCGTACACTTGAGTGGGGCCAGACCACACTGGTCCTTATAGTTGTTTAGTCCAATCTAGAGTGAAAAAAACCTTGGACTACATAGATCCAATCCAGTCTTAAATCCACAAACTCTCCTGTAAACCGATCGGAACGGACCAAACTAAATTCACCCCTAATCAGAATACAGCATTCGCTTAATTTTACCCATCATAAGCAAGTACTACTAAAATGATTTCGAGACAATTTTCATTATATTTTATTGTATTTAAAGTAATGCAACGTACAATATTATCTCAAACAAAAACAAAATACATGAACATTTGCTTAATGGAAACTCTTCCAATTACAAGGTCACAAAGCTGATCAACTGCATGCAACCTGATCTTTTATATGAGAAACCCCAAAACCAATATTTGCTATAAAAACAACATAAAGACACGAACTAGCTGTTTGTTTATGATTGAGCAGACACGATCGAACGATATGCATGCTTAATTTAGTTGTAGGCGTCTGGGTGTGCCAAGAGGTAGCCCTCAACAGTCTTGAAAAGACCAGCTGCCTTTTCTTTGCCAGCCTTAACTTGCTCTTCCTTGATCTCGTGGTCACCTATGGTGTGATAGTGGCTGATGCTCTTCAAGATGGATCCTCCATCAGGAGATGCCACTATCTTTATCTCATAAGAGATTTTCTCGATTATGTTGCTCAAAGCATCACCCTCGATTATGCTGTAGCCATATGTAAAGTTCGTGTGGTCAACTTCCTCGATCTTGTGCATCACGTACTTGAATTGGCTGCCTGAAAACGTAGAAAAAAAAAAGTAACACTTATTAATTAGGCTATGACAGCAAAAAGAATGTGTATATGTGTTAGTAGTGGTGAACAAATTAACGATCGAGATTGCATGGCCAGGATCGGAATTAACGAACCTTCGCCAAAGGTAATCTTCTTGATGGTTCCAGGTCCTCCATTTCCTTCAATGATTTCAGAAGCCTGAATAGCCTGAGGTACAACCTTTGGAATGAGGTTGTCTGCATCAAGGATGAAAGCCTTGAACAACTTAGCCGGTGGGATAACAGAGGTGGACTCAGTTTCATAAGTAAAAACACCCATTTTGAGCTAAGATCGAGTTTGGAAGTGATGATCAAAGGTACTATATATGATCGATGAGGATTGATAAAACTTTAGAGAGATTTTGAGCTTGTGAGATAATGAGTATTAGAGGGTGGTATATATATATAGCTTGAGAGTACCGATCACCATCAAGGTTACCTTGTACGTATTATGAAAGTGTTTTTTTATTCTACGCCAAGAAGTTGAGTAGTTTCAAATATTCTTCTGGGTGTTCCCACTATGAAATTGACTTTTGATTTTCTAGGAGGAATTAATTTTAAATTGGTCAAAGAAAAGCACCTTCTGGAAATATTTAATGATAATAAAAAAAAAAAAACCCAAGTACTGATAATATTTCAGATCGATTTTATGGCGCTAATATCCAAGTGTTTCCTGAATATTAAAGTAAAATATAGCTCCTATAATATACATGTGTGAAGCTGAGAACAACGTACAACAATTAGGGAATTTGAGCAACTTTCTACATGACTTAATGCTCAAATAGTACTTAACTAGGGCTAACCATGATCATAGTAATTAATTAAGAAAATAAGGTTAAAACTTGTCTAGTACTTTCATATTTTGAGCTTAATTTATGAGTACAACTTTGTAGATGCATGATTAATCAATATTGCTTAAATGTTTTAATAAGCAAACCACACACTCGTCTTAGTCATCATGCTCCATGTAGTTGAATACCTTTTTTTTTTTTTTTTTTTTTTTTTTTTTGGTTAAAAAACTAAATATGTCAACTAGTACTACTCTAGCTAGCGCTGCAGCATTTTGCAATTTTCCAAAGACTTGAGAATGAACGCGTTAATTCTCAAGTCTTTGATTCAAGGATGGCTGCTGCTAGCCCAACAAATATTCCCACCAATAAAATATCATCTTTTAATACAAGTATAGCTAGCAGGCTAATTTATTCCATAAACAGAGACTTTAAACAATTAATTAGATGCTTTCATACTGTATTTCTACAAATTATGAAGACGTACATAATAATTCAAAGCGACTTCATGAGTTACAACATAATATTTCGCCGTCCAACAAATTTCCTAATTATCTTTTTTTCCTTTCCTTTTTACTATCACATGTTTCATTTCTGTTAATTTGTAATGGTGAGAAAAGATCATTTACGTACAGAAATCATAAAAAAAAAGGGTTTTGATTTGTATATGGATCCGTGTAGTACAAGCACATGATCATGACTCGTACTTACACAACCGACGGCCAGTAGTACTACTAGTCATGTACCAAGTATTTGCCATACATAAGGAAAAAAGAAAATTCTATTTACTGCATCATAATCTCATTTTTATCTCATTATGATGTGATAACATTACTTATCAACCTTTGTAGGTTTATATATATATATATATATATATATATATATAAGAATCGAGATAATCAGTGATAGAAAGTCTCACAATCATATAGTGGAATAAAAGTGAGATAGGAGATTTTATTATGGGAAATGTTAAATGAACCGATGGTTGACCGATAGTTGACCAGTGGTTTTTTTTCTTTTTTTTGCTTTTGCTTAGTGATTAAGAAAGAAAATATTATTTAAAATATGTTTTTTTTATAATAAAAAAATATTTAAAAATATTTAAAAAAATATTTGAAAGAAAATCAAAAAAGAAAAAACTTGAAATACTCTGATCGGTCTAAAATCAATAGGGACCTTCGGCCGCTATAGCGCTACCCTTTTATTATATAACAATGCTTAGAAAAAAGAGTTCTAAGGAGAAAATGTACGAATTTAAAGTTACGTTTTGATGATGAGAGTGTTTATGAATTTAGTAGTAAAAAATATGTAAAAAATAATAATAAAATATTAAATAGTAATAAAAAAGTAATAAATAATAAAAAAAATATGTAAAAAATAATAATAAATTAGTGAATAATAATAAAAAGTATTTGGAAATATTTGAAAATTCTTTGTTTCCAAACCTGCCCAAAAGAGTGAGCTTTTCCAAAATTAGGGATTCAACTTGTCGTAGAATACATTAGTTTTTTAATACATTAGATTCAAGTTCCATATGATTAAAGCTCGGTTTGGATAGCACTATAATTTATTATTATTTATCACCTATTTTTAATTATTTTATTGTTATTTACTATTATTTAATATTTTACTATTAATTTTATTAATTTTTCATTACTATTCACAGATTAGGTAATTTGTCATGTCTTCCTTTCTCTTGTTTGTCATTCTATATTTTAGTCAAAAAAAAAAATATTTTCAACGTTTCATCACGAAGGGCGATGACGAAGGATTTGGAAGTAGTCAATGAGTCATATTTATATTTTGGACCTTTTGCCACCAAGATATATGGTGGAAAATAAGTATGTATTAAGTGGGAAATATATTTTTTCCACCAAATTAGGTAATGAGATGTTTGTGACCTATACAAAAATAATTTACCCACCAAGATTTCATTTAGTGGCAAATATAAATTTTTTTCCACGTGACAATAACATGCAAAAGTCGTAAAAAATGATGTTAAGTCTATTGTAGTGTCAAAATAATTGATGCTATCTCTGAAGACAATATATTGGAAAAAGATTTTACCCATGAGCCATTTTGTGACTGATTCGATAGCATATAACTTGTTCCTATTATTAATGTTGTGGGAAAACATCTTTTGGAATGATTTCTTTTTGTAAAAAGTATTCATCTCAGCCTTACACTTTCTCAAAAAAAATTATTTCCTACCAACATATTTCTTTATAAATAGGTTAGTAGTACAAAAACATTTGTCATGAATTACATACAATGGAAAATGCTAAGAGATCATATCATGTATAAACCACAAAAATACGTACTCGTAAACATTTTTGTGAATTTCATGGGTAGTACATATCCCAAATTAATGGTAGTCAGTCATTTACACGCCGGCGCCTTTCCACAAACGAGGTAATTTCAATTTCATCAGCTTTAAGGTAATGGAATAGATCAATAATAATAAAGGAAGAGACGTGGGACAACAATTGTTATATATGTAAATATTGACATAATATCCATATATGATTTTCATTATATGTATGCAAAGCCAAGTGATTGATACAGAAAGCAAAGTAGATTTCCAGAGTACTGCTGCAAAGTACTCCTTTATTATCTCAATCCCAAACCCCAGTACGTATATAGTTATTGGCCGGGTAGCCTGAAAAACAAACGTACAACAAAATGCAACCCACAAGCACGTGTAGTACTCAAGATTCAAGGGGCACAAAAAAAAAACCCAAACAAACAAACAAACAAGCTGCAGCTTATAATTAATTTAATTGTAGGCATCAGGATGTGCCACGAGGTAGGCCTCAATAGCCTTGAACAGCCCAGCGGCTTTGTCTTTACCAGCCTTAACGTCCTCTTCCTTGATCTCGTGGTCGCCTTTGGTGTGGTAATGGCTGATGTTCTTCAAGATAGATCCTCCATCTGGGGAAGCCACTATCTTTATCTCATATGAGATTTTCTCGATTATCCCGCTCAGAGCATCACCTTCGATCAAGCTGTAGTTATATGTACAGTTTGCTTCGTCAATCGCGTCGACTCTGTGCTTCACATACTTGAATTGGCTTCCTGAAAAAAGGAACCATTTTACTTCAACTTTTATTAAAGAAAAATATTTTTTTATGGAAGTATAGAATATAATGTTTACTTATAATTTTAGTGATCAAGGAAATTAGATCATGATGATAACTAGAAACTAATTAACCTTCGCCAAAGGTGATCTTCTTAATGGTTCCGGGTCCTCCATGTCCTTCGATAATTTCAGAGCTTTTAACAGCCTGAGGTACAACCTTTGGGATGAGGTTGTCGGCATCAAGGATAAACGCCTTGAACAACTTAGCCGGTGAGATGACGGAGGTGGACTCGGTCTCGTAAGTGAAAACACCCATGATAACGTCCGAAGCCTTGAGATTTGTTAAAATTAAGGATCAAGAGGAGGATTTGACAGAGATCACTAAAGAGATCAGTTTTGTGCTGGTGATGAGGAGTACTAGTAGAGGTACTTGGCCGGTATATATATAGTACTGAAGGTTAAGTACTACTTGGGGCGCATAGTGTCCCTTTCATGTGCCTTGTATGGTCAAACAATACGTACTAATTATTTTTATTATATTTGACTTTTTTTTTTTCTTATGTCTCCACAATGACAAGGACAATTATTTCTCTACGAAAATGGTTTGTTATTGAGTCAAAGATGGCAAGCACCTTAACAAATAATCCATTAAAAACCCCATTTTCATATAATTATTTAAACGCTGTAAATCTTAATTATTCATTGAATATTTAATAAACAAAGCTCTATATATATATATATATATATGAAAACATGTGAAGATCAGACCTCATGAGTTATGCATCATCATGACTAGTCATATATATATATATATATAAGAGCCAAAATAGTTGGATATTTAAAACTTTCATCAGGAGCTTAATTAATTAATTTTGGCACATAATAATTTAATACAGATTCATGCATTGGAAGAGACCAAAGTTAGGCTGCATTATGACTCAATACTTTTGAGTATATATGGCCCCAATGCAAGAAACTCAAACACTACTAGCACGTATTAATTAAAGGTCATTTTTATAAACATGATTTACTATATGGAAATTACGGTTTTTTTTTTTTTTTTAAAAAGAAGGAGAGGGGAAAAGACAAAAAAAAAAAAAAAAAAAGCTTTTGATCAACTTGTAGATGGAATTACTTTAGTCAAGTACGCCATCTAGAAAGTGAGGAGTTTTACGTACATAGGTTTTTCAAAGTCGGCCAATGTGAAGAACGACTTGGAGCTCGACTTTAATTCGGCAATAATGACTCATACTTTTAACTTTTGAGTATGTTTTAATTTATATGTGTATGATCCCAAATGCAAGCAACTCAAACACTAATTAATAGCACTTAAATAATTATTGCCTCATACTTTTGACTTTTGAGTATGTTTTAATTTATATGTGTATGACCCCAAATGCAAGCAACTCAAACACTAATTAATAGCACTTAAATAACGTCCCAATGATTTTTATAATTATGATTTGCTGTATGAAAAATGAATTAAGAAAAAATAAAAATAATAACAAAAAAAATGGTTTTCGACTTGTAGATGGAATTACTTTAGTCAGTACGCTATTCTAGAAGTGATGAATTTTACGTACATTGGTTTTTCAAAGTCGGCCTGTGCGAAGAACGACTTTCATTCGGCAATAATGGCTGGCCGGCGTCGGCGGTCGGTCAACATTACCCATCCATTTCCTTTCCCTCTTTTTCGGTTTCACAATGATATTCTTTTTCGGAGACTCCAAGTTTTATTAATTGAGATAATGGAATTTTTCGTATTAGATTGCTTAAAAATCTCTCCTAATTTAGTACTATTGAAGAGGTGGGTCCTTAAAATTAGTCTGAGAAAAGTGTTACGTATAAATCTTGTGTAGTCCCAATGTATTTACATTTTTTATTTATATTTTATTTACAAGACTCATCAGTCATTTCAATGATTAACATTTGAAGTAGGGCTATGCAAAATGAGTAATGCTAGATACCCCCGAGACATAACCCCGTTGTGGCTTCGTGGCTGACGTGGTGTCGAATATATTTATCAAAAAATAAAAAAACAGAGGTGAGCATTTGCTAATTCGTTTCCTTTTTTTCCAAAACGTATTGTTTTCAAAGTCTTTCGTCATCCTCAAGCTTGATTCCTCCCATTTTATCTTTCAGACTTTCATTCTAGAGCTCCTTCACTACACAATCCGTTATTTTAATCCAACCAATCTTTACCCAAATACACAACCGACCCAAACCAAACACTATCATCAGCCTGCAAATATCTTCACATTTTTCTTTCTTTTAGAATGTTTTTTTTCTTCTGCGGAGACACAAGCCAGCGTTAAAGGCAAAAAAGTTTGTTCATTTTATTAGTTCATTTCCAGATTTGAAACCGAAATCCAACAAGTGTTCCCTACTTTTTCTCCTACCCATGAACAAGTACAAATCTGAAACAACCCTCTGCTTTTTCTACTACCCACGAAGGCAACCTCGGACCTGAGTGCGTAAAAGACGACATCATGGAAAAGGAAGGGATGGGGGAGCAAGCTGGAGAAGAGATCGAACAGAGAGACCGCGCAAAAGGAGGGAGGAAATCGAAGAGAAATAAAGTGAGCTGATGATTTTGGGGCTTTAGAAAACGACATTGTTTTCTTAAGTCCACATAGGACATGATGTCGCGCTGGGGTTATTGCCCCGATTTCCTATAGCTTTTTCGATGCAAAATACCTATCACCTACTCAATCCGACCGACCCAACTGGGTTGACCCAACAAAAGTTGGGTTCAACGGGTCAAAACACAAAGTCGGATTTATTGAATGCTGAACCGAAAACCCACTTAGAAAACCCGATTTTTCTCTCCTCTCATCTTCTCAACAAATCCTATCCGTTCTCACGACACCATCGCCAGGTACCCAAATGTAGGGCTATGCACCATGCTCACTCACCCGCTTACTCGAAGTAATCAATCCCACCACTACCAATATCATCTCTGGCAACAATCCCGTAGAAGGCCTTCTTGGCAATCTTAAACAAACATGACCAAATATTCCAAAGGCAACAACTTGGGCAACTTAAACGAGACTTGATCACGAAAAGGAATAGAGACAAAAACCTCTGAGTCTCAAACATCTCTGTGCGAAGCTCGTGTGGAACCATGGATCAAATATTCAAAAGGAACCCGATCTCCAAAGAGTCGGCAGGAGAAGTCGTTGCTACGGCGCAAATCCATCATAGATCTATACCGGATCTGTTCCTGCTCATCCAAACACAGCCCGATCAAATAAAAAAAACAACAGAAAAGAAAATTAGTAACCTTTATTCGAACATGAACTGTGAATCATACCCTTGGAGAAGATGGGGTTTTGGCCACTCAGTTGCTCCAAGACCTTAAAAGCAAAATCGAAAATCAATAATAATTAGAAGGGTGACGCACCCCAGCGTGATTGCAGCTCACCTCCTTAAAATCTTATAATTTTTATAAAAAATATTAAAAAATATAAAAAAAATACAATAAAAAAAATAAAATTTAAAAAACACAATAAAAAATACAAAAAAATAAAAAAATAAAAAAACATATTAAAAAACACAATAAAAAAATAAAATGAAGATGAATTTTTAAGAGAGATTCGGCCTCAGCCCAGCCCCCGCCACAGCCGGTGGCGGTGGGCGACACCACCCATCCTATCAGGACCGGAGGGAAAACGGATTAATTTCAAGTTTAAGGCTGCTGGGAGCACACTAGAAGTCGCCAGGGCTCGCCGTCGCAGAATTGAGGTCGCCGGCTCCTTCCGGTTCCGATGGAATGGGAGGTATCGCCCACCACCACTAGAGACAGCAAGGGCTGCATTTGGGAAGAGTTCGGTCGAACCGAACTCCAAGAATTCTCTAATTAGAATATAAATAAATGCAGCTTGATTTTAAGTTTTTTTTTAACAAGCAAGGTTTAATAAAACAAAAATCAAACATATACCTGACAACCCAATCCGACTCGTTGTGTTCGGGTTGGGTCAGATCGAGTTCCAAAAGGATGACCTGTCGGGTCCAGACCTAACTAGGAGTTGTCAGTTTGCAGGCCTATGGAGAAGTAAGTATTTCTTAATTTTTTCTTAAATACATTAAGTATTTTTCATAAATCTTATACAATAAAGTTTTCACCCCAGTCTGACTTGATGTAATGTATCAATATCTACTTTGTAATAAAACATATTTACAATATAATAGATTAAATTAAATTATATTCATGCGTAAATTTTATTGTGTAAAATTTATGTGTATACGGTACGTCCTTTCTTGTTCGACGATATATGTACAGATCACACTCTTTCATTTGCTCATTTCATTTTGTTTACCGAATAAACCTTTCGTCTCTGTCTAATCCAATAAATTAAAGGCCAGCTTCGAAGTATGTCCAAGTTTCCAACAAAAATAAAAAATACCATTCAATCCTCTATCCAATCCAAAAATTATATTATCGTTTTCTCTTCTCTAGCACAACGTCATCTTTGTACGTAGTTCAATAATCTTTTTGTTCTCCAGACAAATCCGCGTGGCTACTGATGTTGGTCTCTCAAATCACGTAATTTTGTGAGGTATCTCATGATTAATGCTAAACAGTAATTAAAGAGTACTAGTACAGTTCTGTTTGGATGTTAATACCATTCAGATTATCTGCGAATAATAATAAAATTGTAATATATTACTGATTTGTAAATAGTGTGAATAGTATTAAATAGTCTAAAACTTTTTGAAAATGTGATCAGTTGTGTTTTTAAGCTAGCCATAAAGAAAAAGAAAATAAAAATTTGAAAAATTAATATGCATTCTGACGTTGATTGATCATGCATTGTTTTTCCTATAAAAAGAGAGAAATTTGCTACAGCAGCTAAGTTTGGGGCTTTACCCTTGACCTTCGTGGAAGACCTGCAAAGCTACAATGGAGGACATGTTATAAATCTTTCTTCTTCTTTTTTTCTTTGAAGAAATAGTCGACTTTCATTCAAATATAAAGATAAAGTCTACCATATAACTCATACAACTGACGAACTCAGTTTATAAGTCAACTAAATTCTAATGAACGTACAGACTTCTATAACTCTCAGATAAAATCTGAGAAACTAAACGTTACCTCAATTAAAGGAATATACTAAGCTTTTCCTCTAAAAAGAAAAAACGACTAAAACTTTATGGGCTAAACCTAAGAGACTATTCTCAAATTTAAATTTTCTCTATACAAACGAATATATACAAAACTAACAAAACAACAACAAACACAAAATAATCAAAACAGCCGACTGTGGAGGCACATAGAATACGCGCGCCTCGCTAGGAGTGGAAATCGCAAATCTAGGGCTGTAATCGATCCGAGCCAAGTCGAGCTTTTATATTATCAAGTCGAGCTGGACTCAAATAACTTGAGTTCAAGCTCGACTCAAATAACTCAAGTTCGAGCTCGAGTTGAGAGTTTGCCGAGCTTAACCGAGTTCAAGTGGATCAAACACGATCTCGAGCTTAGTCGAGTTATTTATCGATCTTGATTTTTCCTCTTTAACGAGCTTGAGTCGACTCGAGCCAAGTCAAGTTATTACTCAAGTTGTGTTTATACACGTATATATTTTTTAAATAAATTGAAAAATTAAAAATGCTAAAACATAAAATAAAATATTAAATCTAATAAAAATTTAATTAATATATAAACCTTATATTAAACTATAAAGTTATAACATTTTATGAATATATTTTTTATATGGTTACACATTGTACTATATAATAAAACCACCAAGTCTTATATACTAACTATTACACATTATACATATACTATAATTATTCACTTAATTATTTAATTAAGTAACATATCATTATAAATTATATTCAATATATAGGTATAAATGAGTAGGCATAAGTAAGTGGATTATATACTATACATTTAATTTTTACTATAATTATGCTTATGTTATTAAATTTAATATGCATAAAAGTATATATATGTGTTTCAGAATAGTAATATATAGAGAAAAATTATATATATTCATGATTTATAAACGAGTTCTAATCGAGTTAAGCTAACGAGCCGGGTCGAGTATAAACAAGCGAGCCTTAACCAAATCGAGTTGAGTTTAATCAAGTATGTGTCATTTACTAATCGAGTGGGTTTCTGCTTTCAAGATCGAGCTTTTTTTTTTCACAAGTCGAGTTTAATCCAAGTTTAGCCGAGCGAGTATCAGGCAAGCGAGCGGACTAGTTCATTTATAGCCCTACGTAGATCTGAGTAGCTCGTCGGCGACGGATCCAAGAACAACCGCATAGCGAGCGGACTGGAAGATAACGCCCCAAATCGCGGAGCATGCCTCAAACCAATCACACGCATGTGGAGCACATGCTGCTCTGATTGACAAAATCTTTGGACAACTGCAAGATCGGCGAACGACGAGATCGAAGATGAGGCACGTGGTGGTCTAAGCCCCCTAGAGCTACATCAACCTGCAAAAACCGAAATAAAAACACTACTCCCCAAAATCACCATCAAAACTGGACCTACTGGTAGCCGGGAAACAAACCAAACAAAGAAAAGGAAAAACCAGATGAGAGGAACGGAGACGAAGCTTTGACCTCCCCTCCAGGCAGCAGACAATGAAGCGATTTTTTCAAAAGAAAGGATTCTCGAGAGCTTAGAGAAGGAAGGAAGCTAAGCATAAATTGTTGACCGCAATACTTTTATAAACATTTCTATAATGATGGTGAGAGTTCAAACTTATTAGTCAAGCAATTAATTAGTTAGGTCACTTTCATTTTCAATTGACTTTGAAAGTTGCGTATTTTCTACTAATAATTACTAAAACATGTACATTTTTACCAAGTAGTGAAATTATCTACTATTATCAATATGTATTTCTCTTCCCCCAAACTCTCCATCTTAGAGGGTCTCATATGATTAATGTGTATCAACTCTAAAAGTCGTTTGGTCAAGATAGTCATTGTGTTCTCGTAGATTGCTCTAACTTGTTTTCCCATCTGACATAACCTACAAACAGAGTCTCCACTTTACCTAACTCGGACAGTCCTATCACTATTTCTTTCTTTCAAATCTTAAATTAATTTTTGTAATTCACATGACTAATCTTTGATGCCAAAGAGTAGCAGCCTCACACTTAGCACTATTGCAATTGTACTTTGAGCTAAGGGCGATGCCATAACAGTTATCAGAGCTCATGTTTCATTGCATTAGACAATTTTCACTATTATTGGAACACCGGACCTTTCTTTTGAAAATCGAACCTTAGCACCGTTATAATACATTTGGCTTATACTAAGAAGATTTATTTTTAATCCATCAACAAATAAGACTTCCCTCAAGACCGACAGTCTAGAGATTTCAATTTCACTTTTTCTCAATTATTTCAGCTTTTCCACCATCTCTAAATGTCATTGTTCCACATTTGTATTCTTCAACGATTTTAAAAGGGGTTTTCTCACCAAAAATATATCGCGAACACCCATTATTAAGTACCACAAAGAGGTGTCCCTGGTCTTTAGAGCAATGTGAGCAACATGATGTCTTTTTCCTCCTTCTTGACCCACATCCATCTGATATTTGGAGATGTGACTTGTCTAGCCTTCTGGACAGTAATCAGTTGGTCTATCTTGACATTTAGACGATCATTTTGTCTAGCAAAAGCCATAACTTGATTCCACAAAATCATATAACCTCTTCTTGGGTGTCTCTTTTCATTTCTCACTAGAAGCTTCTTAGGCTCATAGCAATTTGGCCAGATGTAACCATACTTACCACAATGAAAAAGGTTTGTAATTTGTCCTTCAGCTGGGTCAACTCACTTTCTTGAGTTTTAACTACATCTTCTAAAAACTCATTTGTCTTTTGTAGCTGGTCAGTCAGAGTATGTTTGCCTTAAAGCTTATCATTTTCCTGTTTGCACAGATTTATCTTCTCAATATGTGCTTTGTTGAGTTTCCTCAATTTTACACACTCTATGTACAGCTTCTCATATATATCTTGCAGTTGATCTTCACACTCAGACTCATTTCCAAATATCTTGCCATCATCAGAAACTTGTTCACTGCATTCATTTGTGTCCCCAGTAGAAGAAGTAAATGCTATGTAGTTGAGGTTCCTTTTGGAAGTTGAGTTATCTGATGAGTCACTTAATTCGGACTCACTTTCGCTTAGGGAGGCAATCTTTGCCTTTTCTCTGCCCCTTTTATAATTAGCACATTCCGAGCGAATGTGTTCGAACCCATGACATTCATGGCACTGAAGTTGTTTCTTGCCTTTACTAGCTTTAAGGTAACTCTTAGTGCTTCTTTCCTTATTCTCTGACCTTAAGTCTCCATTGTATCTTTCAAACTTTTTCTTCTCTTATCTTTGGCTCTTATTATTTCTAGCTGCAAATTTTTTTCTAAATTTCTCAACATAACAAGCTATTTCTTTATCACTTATAGCTAATTTATCGAAAGACTCATCTAACTTCTCTCGAATTGTATTGAGAGCAATGGATTTGTTTTTCTTATCCATTGGCATAGTGTGTTCATAGGTTTGTAGGGAATCTACCAACTTTTCAATTCTCATGGTGTCCAAGTTTTTGCTTTCTTCTATTGCAGTAACTTTGGAACAAAATCTCTCAGATAGAGATCTGAGAACTTTTCTCACAACTCTATTTTCAAGGATTTTATCTCCTAAGTTAAAACAAGAATTTACAATGTTGTTCAATTTAGTATAGAAGACATCAAAGGTTTCATCCTCTTTCATTCTAAGTTCCTCAAAGCTAGTGGTCAGCATTTGAAATTTAGAGTTCTTTACAGCACTAGTTCCCTCTTGAGTAATCTCCAGAATGTCCCAAACTTCTTTGCTAGTATTACACATGAAGATTCGCTTGAACTCCTCTTGGGACACGGGCATGAATATCTCATTCAAGCCTTTACTATTCCAATTAGCTGCATTCACTTCATCATTTGAGTAATCATCCACACTTAATGGAATTTCTACTCCATCAACGATATTAACAGGTTGTTTTCATCCTCTAGTCACGGACACCCACACACATTCATCTATTAACTTAAGAAAAGCTCACATTTGAACTTTCCAATACGCGTAATTTCTACCATCAAAATATGGTGGAGAAAGAGATTTAGACCTATCCATTTTGAATATAGCAGTAGGATCACACTCAAGAACTAAATCCTAGCGGAGTGAACCCACTCTGATACCAACTGAAAAAGCAGTGGTCAAACAACCCGCAACACCTAAAGGGGGGTGAATAGGTGTAACTCAAAAACTAAGGTTAACTAAAAATTAAACCAACAAAACAAGTAAACAAGGAAGAATAACACACACAAAATAAACACAAAGATTTAGTCACGAAATAGAAACTCATTTAAAGAAACTCTTCAAATTCTAAAATCACTCTGGATATAAGTCACCACCTCCAATCCACTATAGAATTTTGAGTTTGTTACAATCAATTTAGAAACACCCACAAAACCATTGTAGCAGCTAAACTTGGCTTGCAACACTACGACTGACCCACTCGATTTCTACACGCATGTAGTGTCGGAACTCCAACCTTTCTATAACTTTTTACAAGAAAATCTTGATCTCTTCATCAATAGCAGCTTAAAAACTCTTGCAGCTTGATGAACACGTTTACTCCAATGGACTCACCAAAAGTTTAATATTGAATGTATTGTGGTAGAGATATATAATCCAAGAGACATGTAACTTTGAATGTGAGGAGAAGTCTCTCTCAAGAGTTCTTGAAAGGAGCTCTGGTTTTTGCTTTCTTTTTCTCCACATTTAAGTGAGAAACAAAAGGTTGCTTTTATACCCCTCTCTTGAAACGGTGCTCAAACCTTAGAAAAATTAATTTGTCTTGATATTTGCTCGAACGGGATGTCGAGCGAGGGTTGAGCATGTGTTCTAGGTCAACCTCGCTCGAGCAACAAGTCTAGCTACTGTCAAGCGAGAGTTTCTGCTTAAACTTCGCTCAAGCACCTCGTTGAGCGACTATCAAGTGGGAAGTCTCTCCATGAGCTTCACCTGAGCGCTTAGTCGAGCGACTGTCGAGCAGGAGTTTCTACATTAGTTTCGCTTGAGCGCCTAGTCAAGCAACTATCGAACGAAAGTTTTTGCCTGAACTTTGGTCGAGCAACTATCAAGCGAAGTCTCTGTATAAGTCTTGCTCAAGCCATTTTGAACCTTATCATGTTGACCCATTCTACCATTGGTTATAACTCAATTACAAATATTTTCACAATAATATGTTAACCACTCATTTTTACATTAACAATTTTCTTTAAAAATGAGGCGAAAAAATGTTGACCGTTGAAGTTAAATACATAAATTACATGTTTATTGAAACTATTTAGGTTCATATTATATTTTTATTGAAACTAGTCAATGAATTTATACTTTATACTCATTTATACATGATATTAAATGTTTGAATTGCATTACATATGATTTTTAATACTTTTCATCAACATTAAAATAACTGATTCAATTTTTTAATCTTCCGATTCAATGAATAAATCCTTACCTGATTTCGATTTTTCAAGCCTTATTTCAAAGAATTAAAAAAATCTATAAAATTTGAAAAATTAGGACCCATAAAGCAATTAATTTCTGAAATTCCAATTCAAGATTTGATAGCATTAAATTCAAAAATAAATATTTTAAAAAGTTAATTACATTTGGTCGTTTCTAACTTTGATCTAATTCACAATATCTCTTGAACAAAATATTTTAATAATGGATTCCACATACATCTAATTTTTTACAAAGTATTTCCTCCATCGATTAATCATGTCAAAATAGATAAACTTTATAATAAAGACAAAAATACCCCTGCTTTAATTCACGAGCTCCAAAGCCCATCCCGGAGCCGGTCCAAGTCTCCCATGTTCTTGCCAATATATAGATGCTACTCAAGAACTTGAGAAACCATCATTGCCAGACTCCCATGTTCGCTAACCAGTCCCATGCACGACAAGTGCTCAGCCTCTCCTCACCGAAAACCACCATGCACCCGCAACAAACACGTGGAGCCACCGCCCCTCTTCACCGTGAAGCCAGAACCACCACCCCTTCCTCTCCACGCCACCACTCATGCAAGGAAAGCCCCTGTTTTCACACATGAAAACAGAGCAGCCCCTCCTCCATGGTAAACATTGCAAAACACCACCCACCAACAGCCCATCGTGTCGAACTACCCCAAGCTGCCCAGAAACTGCCGACCCAACAAGCCGAGGCAACTGCACCACCTCTCCTTCCTCGGTAAGCCGTAACCACCCTCCTCCCTATTCCTTTCGGTTGCAGTTTTTTGTTGAAAAGATTAGAAGAAAATTAGGAGGCGTATATTATGGAGAAAAGTTGCATATTGATGCAACCCGTATGTTGGTCAGATGGAAATTCCGCCTTTGTCGTCGATGACGTAGTCGTTGAGCCGGTCCCTTGGCTCGAGCTCCATGAATGAAATGGTGGCGTCCCTACGTAACTTGTAGCTCACAAAGATAAGTCTTTGCCTTCTTCTAGAAACGTTCCAATAGGTCTCCCATGTTTGGCTCTGCCAGAGGATCTATGGTCCGACCCGGATTCTATAGCGTGCCCACAACCCCGACCCAGGCACCCACCCGACCTGGAATCGGGTTCCTTGATAGCTAGGATCAGGGTTGTGTAGAGGAGCCCCATGGAGAGGGTAGAGTCCGAGAGGGATCTACGGGCCAAGATTTTTGAGAAGCTGAGCAAGGAAAACTCACTCGATCGGGTCGAAATGAGTATTTCTCGGCGGGTAATTATATCGGGTTCTGGCGTTGGGATCTTTGCGCTTCCGTAATGTAAGATTTTTTTATACTTTTTTACATTTTATTTTTTATTTTTTATTTTTTATTTTTATAAAATCAATAAAAAAATGTATGAAAATAAAATATGTGATTTTTTTATTTTTTTTAAATTTTTTTCTATTTAAAAGCTCTCATGGGGCGTGAAGCAACCCTAATGTTAGGACCTCATATATTTACTCTCTTGACTATTTCATTTTGGTTCTTTTTTTATTCTATTTTCGGGAATATTTTTGTCATTCTTGCTAATTTTTATCTATTTTAACGTAGTTAATAGATAAAAATGGTACATTATAAAAAATTAAAAGTATGTAAGGTTAGTTATTAAAAAAATTTATTTAAAAAAAATATTATAAATTAGATGAAAGTTGATAAAAGTAAAGTGTAATTAATCCTATCCCAAAATAGGGCTATTCCATCACACGTTTAACATTGTTTTTAAAACTAGAAAACAATGTATTTGTAATGAATCATATAAGTAAGTGGAGGGACGGCCGCCGCCGCCTGTCCCACCACTAAAATTATGTGAATGACCCCACCACTATTATTTTAAATTATGCATAGTAACTTGCATAGTAATTTCAAACCCCATAAATAGGAGCTTCAGTTGTAATGAAATTCATAAGAAAATATAGAGAAAGAAAGAAAATTTCAGTTCTTAAGAGTTTCTTATTTCTCTTTTGCAATAGTAGTTTCTGTCTTTAGTTTTATAACACGTTATCAGCACGACGGTTCTACCAATTCTGAAGCTAGTGGCCTTATTCCTCTTTAAGTTTCTCAATATATTATTTGAAGTCTTTGATATATTTTATTAATGATTATCTGTGTGAATTTATAAATATATTTTCTGAGATACACATATTTATTTCATTATTTATATGTGTAGAAAATGGCAAATCTTACAAAATTGGAATTTGTTGCTCTTGACATATCTGGAAAAAATTATTTATCCTGGATACTTGATGCTGAAATTCATCTTGATGCAATGAACCTGGGAAAAACTATTAAAGAAGGAAATCAAGCATCTCTGCAGGACTGTGCTAAAGCAATGATTTTCTTTCGCCACCATCTTCATGAAGAATTGAAAACTGAATCTCTTACAGTAAAAGATCCCTATATTTTGTGGAACAGTTTAAGGGAGAGATATGAACACCAGAAGACTGTCATCCTCCCAAGAGCTCGTTCTCAATGGTTGCACATAAGGTTGCAAGATTATAAAAGTGTTAATAAGTATAATTTCGCACTTTTTAAAATAAGCTCAGTATTAAAATTATGCGGTGAGAAAATCACCGATGATGATATGTTAGAGAAGACTTATACTACATTTCATGCCTCGAATGTGCTCCTGCAACAGCAGTATCGAGAGAGAAAGTTCAAGAAATATTCTGAACTTATATCATGTCTTCTAGTAGCTGAGCAGAACAATGAGCTCTTATTATAAACCATCAGTCACGCCCTACTGGCTCAATATCATTCCCTGAAGTGAATGGTAATAAGTTTGCATCATTCCCAGAAGTGAATGGTGCATCTTTTAGAAGAAATCGGGGGCGTGGACGTGGTAGGAGAAATTATAGAAATGTTGGTCCCAAAAATGACAACATTAAAAGGGATAATAATATACTATATCACCAGAAGTGGTACAATTCAGAAAGGGGGTAAAAATCCCCAGAATAATTTTTCAAAAAAAAGTGAAGAGGTGTGCCATAGATGTGGAATGACTGGACATTGGTCACGTACCTATCGTACAGCCAGGCACTTAGCTGATTTATATCAAGTTTCTATTAAAGGAAAGAATAAAGTGCATGAAACAAATTTAGTAGAACCATCAGATGATTTATTAGATTCTGTAGATGTAGATGTTACTCATCTTGATGTATCTGATTTCTTTAATCATCCTGAAGGTAGTATTGAACACTTAATTGGAGATAGAAGTGTTCCACTCAATTAATGTATTTTCTTTCTATCTGTAATAAAAGTTTTGTATATTTTATAGAATCATGGATCACATTGATGAGCTTTTTATCTCTGAGTTGAATGATAAAGATATATGTCTGGTTGACAATACTACAACTCACACAATTCTCAAAGAAAAAAAATATTTTCAAAATTTAACACTAAGTAAAGCCTATATCCATACAATATCAGGTTCATCGGATTTAATTGAAGGCTCCATAAGAGCTTATATTGTGTTGCCTAATGGCACCAAATTTTGTATTGATGATGCTCTATTCTCTTCACAATCCAGAAGAAATTTATTGAGTTTCAAAGATATACGTCGTAATGATTACCATATTGAAACGACCAATGAAGACAGTAAAGAGCATCTTCTTATTACTAAAACAATATCGGGCTAGAAGCTCATATTAGAAAAACTGCCTGGTCTATGTTGTATTATACAAAAATGAGAACAATTGAATCATATGTGGTAATGCACCAGAAGTGCATTGACCCTAAAGTATTTATGACTTGGCATGATCGCCTTGGACATCTGGGTTCTATAATGATGAGACAAATTATTGAAAATTCGCATGGGCATCCCTTAAAGAATCAAAAGATATTTCTACCCAATGAATCTCCATGCTCTGCATGTTCTCAAGGTAAGTTAATTATCAGACCATCTCCTTCAAAAGTCATTATTGAATCTCCATCCTTTTTACAAAGGATTCATGGAGATATATGTGGGCCTATTCATCTATCAAGTGGATCATTTAGATATTTTATGGTTCTAATTGATGCATCTAGTCGATGGTCACATGTTTGTCTGCTTTCCACTAGAAATGTTGCATTGCTAGACTTCTTGCTCAGATAATTAAACTACGAACACAATTTCCTGAGTATCCAATTAAGACCATTCGATTGGATAATGCAGGTGAATTTTCATCTCAAGTTTTTTATGATTATTGCATGTCAATAGGAATAGATGTTGAACATCATGTTGCCCATACACACACACAAAACAGTTTAGCTGAGTCTTTGATCAAAAGGCTTCAACTAATCGCTAGACCTTTACTTATGAAATCAAGACTACCTGTTTCTGCTTGGGGACATGTTATACTTCATACAGCATCTCTAATTCGTATTAGACCATCTGCATATCATAAATATTTTCCATTACAGCTTGCATTTGGTCAATAACCAAATATTTCTCATCTTCGTACTTTTGGATGTGTTGTATATGTTCCAATTACACCTCCGCAACGTACAAAAATAGGCCATCAACGTAGACTTGGGATATATGTTGGTTTTGATTCTCCATCTATTATTAGATACCTTGAACCCCTTACAGGGGATATGTTTAAAGTACGTTTTGAGGATTGTCATTTTGACGAATCTAATTTTTCGTTAATGGGTAAAGAAAAGTCGGTGCCTGAAGCACGACAAGATATTACTTGGGATAATAAGACCCTGTCTCATTTTGATCCTCCTACAAATGAATGTAAACGGGAAGTTCAAAGGATTATTCATTTGTAAAATGTTGCAAATCAGTTACCGGATGTATTTACTGACACTAAAGGTGTAGTAAAATCTTATATTCCTGCTGTTAATGCTCCAGCAAGGATTGAAGTCCCTGAAGGACAAATTGTCAAAACAGCAATAGGTGAATCTAAAACACGCCTGAAGCGTGGAAGACCTATTGGTGCAAAAGACAAAATTTTCAAAAGGAAAAGAATACAAAATGAATTTGGTGTTCCTGAAAAACACGTACCCACAATACAGGCTACAAATATAATTGGTGCTCCTAAAGAGCTCAAATCTTCTATTCCAGAACCTCCTGAAGAGGAAACTCCTGAAGAATATAAATCTTCTGAAAAGGGACCTCCTAAAGAGGTGTATCATGAAATGTTTTCCCCTGAAGAGGAACAGGTACCTGAAAATAATGAGATCTCAATACATTTCATGAAAACTAGAGAAATTCTGGATAGAAATAAAACTGTTGTCAACAATATATTTTCATATAAAATGCCCCTTGACATTACCAGAAGTAACGAAGAAAGCGAGCCAAAAAGTGTCGAAGAATGTCGACGTAGAAATGATTGGCCAAAATGGAAAACAGCTATTGAAGCTGAATTAAATTCGCTAGCAAAGCGAGAAATATTTGGACATGTTGTCCAAATACCAAAGGGTGTAATGCCTGTTGGATATAAGTGGATATTTGAACGAAAACGTAATGTGAAAAATGAAATTGTACGGTACAAAGTACGGCTTGTCGCACAAGGTTTCCTGCAGAAACATGTGATTGATTATTAAGAAACATATTCTTCCGTTATGGATGCAATCATATTTAGATTTTTGATTAGTCTGGTTGTTACAAAAGGATTAGAAATGCGGTTGATGGATGTGGTCACTGCATATTTATATGGATCCTTAGACCATGACATATATATGAAAATCCCTAAAGGATATAAGATGCCTGAAGCATCTACAAGTACATCTAGAAATATGTACTCAATCAGACTACAAAGATCTTTATATGGGTTAAAGCAATCCGGGCGCATGTGGTATAATCGCTTAAGCGAATATCTATTGAAAGAAGGATTTGAGAATAATCATATATGTCCATGTGTTTTTATTAAGAAATCATAATTCGGATTTGTCATTATTGCAGTTTATGTTGATGATTTAAATATTGTGAGAACTCCTGAAGAGATCTCAAAAACCGCTATATATTTAAAGAATGAATTTGAAATGAAAGATCTTGGCAAAACAAAACTTTGTCTCAGTCTGCAGCTCGAGCACTTGCCAAATGGAATTTTTATTCATCAGTCCATGTATACTGAGAAAGTCCTAAAACATTTTTATATGGACAAATCTCATCCCCTGAGTACTCCAATGATTGTTCGAACACTTGATGTGAAGAATGATCCATTCCGTCCTTGTGATGAAGATGAAGAAATTTTTGGTCCTGAAGTACCATATCTCAGTGCAATTGGAGTTTTGATGTAACTTGCAAATTGCATTCGACTAGATATTACATTCTCAGTTAATCTGCTTGCAAGATATAGTTCTGCACCAACTCGAAGGCATTGGAATGGCATTAAACATATCCTTCGTTACCTTCATGGTACGGTTGATATGGGATTATTGTATCAACGTGGTTCAAGTCCAGAATTGATTGGGTATGCAGATGCAGGTTATCTTTCAGACCCACACAGAAGTAGATCTCAAACTGAATATTTATTTACTTATGGAGATATTGTCATATCATGGAGATCTGTTAAGCAGACACTATCTGGAATTTCTTCAAATCACTCAGAGATCATTGTTATTCATGAAGCAAGTCGAAAGTGTATTTGGCTGAGATCAGTTATTCAACATATCCAGGAAAAGTGTGGACTTCCCATGATCAATAATAGTCCAACAATCTTATATGAAAATAATACTGTTTGTATCACTCAAATCAGAGGAGGATATATCAAAGGTGACAGAACCAAACATATTTCACCTAAATTCTTTTATACTCATGAACTTCAAGAGAAATGTGAAATTGATGTCAAGCAGATACGATCTAGTGATAATCTGGCAGATTTATTCACAAATGCGTTATCAACTTCCACATTCAAGAAGATTGTGCATAACATTGGAATGCGAAGACTCAAAGATCTTTTGTCATGCACTTTTCAGGGGGAGTAAATGTGCTGATTGTACTCTTTTTCCTTCAGTGAGGTTTTGTCCCACTGGGTTTTCCTCTGCAAGGTTTTAATGAGGCAATCTTAAAGCACTTGTGGATACATAAGAAGACTGTACTTTTTTTCCTTCGCCATTGGTTTTTCTTCCCATTGGGTTTTTCCTTGACAAGGTTTTAACGAGGCAGATTCTTTATGGGTGGCCATTCAAAGGGGAATGTAATGAATCATATAAGTAAGTGGAGGGACGGCCGCCGCCGCTTGTCCCACCACTAAAATTATGTGAATGACTCCACCACTATTATTTTAAATTCTGCATAGTGACTTGCATAGTAATTTACATAGTAATTTCAAACCCTATAAATAAGGGCTTCAGTTGTAATGAAATTCATAAGAAAATATAGAGAGAGAAAGAAAGTTTCAGTTCTTAAAAGTTTCAGAGAGAGAGTTTCTTATTTCTCTTTTGCAATAGTAGTTTCTGTCTTTAGTTTTATAACAGTATTTTTATTTTTCTGAAAGAAACGAGTGGATGGAATTGTACATGGAGAGCAGGAAAAGTAAAGAAATTGAAACTCTCAAAATCAACGCATCTGTATAGAGCATCGTTTGTCTGTGGAGTATCTTCCAAGAGGACCTAGATGGTTTATAAAGCATTACTACCTTCCAAGAGGGATCGAGATGCATTATAACAAAAATTGTATTTTTTTTTGCGTGTTTTTTCATGACTAATATCATATATTATTGTCAAAATAAAATTTTTATCACTAAATTAGATCGTAGCAGACTCGTAAGAATTTGCTAATAACTTTAAGAGCTTAAAGCTATCACCGTAAAAATCGTAAGAAATACTTTTATTTTTTATGATTCTTTTCCTCGCAAAAAGTGTAAAATTTCATTGCAAAAAAATGTCTTAACCTTGGTTAATAGGGGTCGGAAATATTTATATGCTACGATGAAAAATATGGGAAATAAACATTTGCGACCAAAAAAATATTTTCAGCGATTTGTGATCACTGGAATTAGTTTTTTATGAAATAAAAATAATAATAGTAAAACAATATCATAGGCTCACCATCTTATTCCTTTAATACATAAAGAATGTGAACAATATATTACATAAAAGAGAATATTGGAATACAAATAAGAATTTCTAGGTAATTGATAAAAATGAGAAAAAAAAAAAGCACAAGTACTAAACATGAAAAAATGCACTAAAAAAAAAAAAAAAAGACCAATGGAATAATGAAACTTTTTTTCTTTTCCTCCCCAGAATTTAGTGGTAGAAAGTCTAACAAATCTAACAATTGCAAACACAACTTGCAAACACATCTATATTCAATTCAAACAGTTCTACAAATAAGTGATCCAACAAGATTATTTTTATTCTTTTTCTAAAAAATACCTGGAGTGGTCCATTACAACGTGTGAATGAGGAGTTGGCAATTGAATGTTAGGACCTGTATGATCCTGTGCGAGAAACAGAATAGGTGAAGCTTGTAGTAGCAACTGCTAGCTATGAAACTACCAACAATGAGGCTGAAGCTTGAAGTAGCAAGAATGAGAATGAGGCTTACCAAATCCATATATAACATGTAAAAGTATGTTGAACTCCAAACAACACAAGTCCAACATTTCCTTCCTTCCACATCTAACAATTAATAAAAAGAACAACCTAAAAGCAAGGCATCATAAAACTTTTTTTTTTTATATAAGTGGGCATCATAAAAACTTATTGTTGTCTATAGCAATCACAAATTTAGAAGAAAGGGTTAAAAGATCCAGAATTTAGCGAACTCGAGTGCAAGAAACCCAACCTAATCACCCCACTTACTCCAAGGATCAAAGTGAGATTGGATGGGATGAACCCAAGCACAAAAATTAGTTAAAACCAAACCAAAAATTGAGCCTTAAGTGTAGTCCTAAAGGCACAAAATAATCAAAGAAAAGTTAAGTAATAATAACAGAAATCACACAAAGTTCCTTATTCAATATTGTTTTTATAACAGGCTTCTATTACCTATTGTTTTTCATAAAAAAAAAAAAAAAACTGGGTACTAATATCATTTCTCAAAACAAAACAGGATATCCAATATTATCAAGTCAAAATAGAATAATTATCAGATTGAAAAAAATAAATTCAAAGTAATGTATTTCAAAGCAACACACAGTAAGAAAATGAAACAATCACTTAGTAGCATGGCAAATGAAATGTCTACCCATTCTTGTTTAATACAGATTGTTGGGACAACCTATCCCACCTGTCTAGAGGATTTCAAAGTTCCATTCCACTATTCTTATCACCGTTATTTTCTGTTCTAATTTCAAAAGTATAAACTTCAATTATCACAATACACATACTGTAGTTTTTTGTTCTAATAATTTATTTCCATTTGATATAAAAGAAAGCTAAGATTAACAGCGTTATATAATAGTATCAAATACCCTACATCTAGGAACTTTGTATGCCCAATACTCATATAAAAATTATATATAGGAATTATAAAAATCCCATGTAAGAATGCCAAATCTCAAAAATCAGGACCTCTTTTTACTCTGACTTTTCCATGTATAAAACCTTTTCCACTACTAGTGAATGGGCTTCTCCTTTATATGATCAAAGAAATATCAGCGTAGCTATTTGTATGAATGGATTATGCATATTCCCTAAATTAATTCAGACATTAATGAATTACATATAATTTTATAGAGAAACAATAAATATAAAAGTTTCCTAGTATAAGTAGAGTGTGACTAGCTAGTCTACCACAAAAGATCCCATATATATACGAAGGCAATGCCTACCAAGCCACATCAAGTTGTTAAAATAAACATTTTTGCCAGCTTTCTCTATACAAGGAAGAAAAGAATAGGTTTATATCATTTAGCCCAGTCAATGAGCTAGGTGTATGAGCAAACATAAATAAAATGTTCAAAAACTCATTAATAATGACCATAGCAAGGATGAGTTTCCGAATACCACCCTGAAACAACAGTTCAATGGCATTTTGCCTCGAGAACACGATGATCAGAAAGTTGTGGAGCCTAATACCCAAAAACATAAATATACCATATCCATTAAAGATAACCAATATACAGGTTGCAGTAAAAAATTACCAAACAAGTTATAACAAAAACGTGCAAGTAATTAGCACTAAAATAATAAATATATATATATAATCTAACTGGTCAGCTTATAATTTTACAATATGAAGTTGATTAATTTCCTATTCATGAGTAGTTAAGAAAAGGCAATAAATAGCCATAAGCAGAAATTTTTTTTTTCCAAAGCTACATACCTGAAATCAAAATAGGGCAGAAAATTCCATTTTACCTCCTCAAGCTATGGTTGCACAATTTTTTACTGTATCCACATTTCCTTTACTTGGTTACACACCCAACTAAACAAGCATCAGAGGAAAATAAACGAGAACTCGAATTTGGAAGCTACTACACCCTATCGGTCAACAACAAATTTGATTAAGAAAAACCTTGAATTGTTTGCTACAAAATGAAAAGTTTCAGGCATCCCTATGTTTCTTCATACTCACCAGTTCACATTATTAGGTGCAAATCATGAGAATTACAAAAAATTTGATACTGAAAAAGTCCTAATCCTCTGTTTTCATCAAACTCCTAACAAAAAAAACCTCCCAAATATGCTAAAATCGATATAGTTATTGTATAAATCAAACTAAAAATACAGTGTTCAGGAAAAAAAAGCTTAAAAAGATAAGTACTACATAGAGAGAGAGAGAGAGAGAGAGATGAACGGAGAGAGAGAGAGAGAGAGCACGAGAGATATGAACGATGAGAGAGAGAAAAAGAGAGATGCGAACCTGCTATGTGAGGCGTCAAACGGAAGTCTGACTCTATGTCGCGTGGGGAAGAGCCGAGAGAGAAAGGAGAGAGCTATGAAGGAAAAAAAAAAAAAAAGATTGTGGGGGCTGGTGATGAAGGAAGGCTGGCCAACGAGATGAGGTGCGGCAAGACCAATGGGATGCCGAAGGAAAGAAATGGATCAAAGAATGAAGGGGATATGGCTGAAAGGGGAAGGAGAGAGAGGAATAAGAGAAGTGGGGAGCAAAAGATAGGGTTTCAAATTTCGGATTTAACTTCAAACCATTTGCGGCGATTTACTATCGCCACAAAAACTCATAGTTATCGCCGCAAAAGGCTAATCACAGATCTGTACGTTTCTTTGCGACGACATTTTATCGTCGCCAAAACTCTTGTCATCGCAGCAAAAAGCTTTTTCACACAAAAATTATGTCTATTTCTGATGATTTTAATTTTGTAGTAAAAATTCTTTAACTCTAACAGATTGTAACTCGTGATAAATAAGAAATGGTGCCAATATAATTATTTGTGACAAATTCAATTTTCACTATTAAAAAACATTAGCTGCAAATTTTTTCTGATGAACTTAATTATGTGAGAAAAGTTTTTAATTTTCACAGATTGCAACTCATGAAAAATAAAAGTTGGTCCTATATAATTATTTGTCACGAGGCTTTTCTGACGATATGAATTTGGTAACAAAATATAATTATTTGCTATCAAATAGTATTGGTGAAAACTATAAACTTATTGTCACCAACCAATTTTGTTACTTATAAATTTATATGTCATCGTAAAAAAGTATTACCTGCAACCTTTTTTTGATGATCTTAGTTTTGTGAAAAAAATTTTAATTTTCACAAACTCTCACTGGTGACAAATAAAAGGGTCCAATATAGTTATTTACGGTGAGACATTTTTGACAACGTGAATTTGGTGGTAAAATGTCATTATTTGCTAGTAAATTATACTTGCAGAAAAAGAACCTGTCACAAAAACCACTTTTTTGTAGTGATGGTTCTTAAGCCACTAATGTTGGATCAATAGTGCTAGGGACAATCGCGAGGTATCCCAATTGATAATATTTAAAAGAACACAAAAAAAATAGAAACAAAACACGAGAGGGAAATCATTTTGAAGCAAATTTTGCGAAGTCGAAACTAGAGAAACAAAAATCCCTTGTTATCATGCGGTATTTGGTCGTTGTCGCTGTCACCGTCCAATCGTTGCAGTCGCCATCATCATATACGCATAACTCTGAGTGGCGATGGGGTGGGTGAGTTTCTAGGTTTTTCTTGGGTCTACAATAGCAATTCTATGTTCATCGTATTACTTAGATGACTAATGCAAGAGAGGGTGAATTGGGTTATATTAAAAAATCATCATTCGTAAATCAAGTGCATAATATATAATACAAGTAAAACACAAAGTAACAGAAAATATAAAAAGTAAGAGTAAGAAAAGAAAATTCAGTATTTTAACGAGATTCAACCTCACTGCCTACGTCCTCGCCTCAAGCTACCTCTTGAGGATCTCCAAATTCATTATTAAATCTCCTTCAAGTAGAGATAGAAATCTATTACACATTTGAGCAACACCACTATAAAGAATCCGTGTAGAACACCCTCTACACTTAAAATCATCTCACACATGGTGATTTAACTATTTCATGTGTAGAATATCATCTACACACACAAAGGTTATACACAATTACTTACTGATACAAAAACTGTTAGTGAGTAGATTATCAAAATACACCCTTCATTGAGTAGAAAAAGAACAATACAACGCAAACTATATCTCTTTCAAAATGAACAAGAATTAAAACTCAATACTTAGAGAAAAGAGATTGAGGGCTTTGAATAAATGATGCAAAACTTAATAATTAATGTGTAAGCTCTTGTTGTATTTAGTTATTTATATGCAAATAAGTCTTAATTTTCAAATTTGAAAAAATTCACATATCAAAAAAGAATACTATTCACTTTTTAAAATTTTCAAATGAAAGCATCTTTGTTTTGCGATTTTCAAAAACAACCTCATTCATTTTTCAAAATATTCAAATCTAATCTTTTATTTTTTACATATGACAAAATGAATATGATTTATTTTTCAAATCAAATCATCTTCTTTTTGCATATGTCAAAGGAACATTAACTACTTTTCAAGATTTTCAAACTAAATCATCTACCTTTTGCATTTGTCAAAGTGCATTAATCACTTTTCAAAATTTTCAAACAAAACATACACATGTCAAAGATAACAATCAATCATTTTACAAATTTTTAAATTTTAAATTTTTAATGATGTCATGCATATGTGAAAAATACAATTTTCAAAATTAAAACTTTTAATGATGTCACGCACATGTGAAAATTACAATTTTCAAAATTAAAACTTTTAATGATATCATGCACATGTGAAAAATGCAATTTGATATTTTATGAGAAAAGATTAATTTTGAACCTTAATCCTATTTTGGATTTTGTCTAGAGATGTACAAAATTATTCTAGAAGTTTCATTTGTAGACTTGTTCCATTTTTTACTTATTTTTGATTCGTTGATGTGTTTGACTTCATCATGTAGATAACTTGATTTTAAAACTTGAATTCATTTATTATCATTAAAATAATAAAATCTATACGTAGATATATAACTATACGAAATTTAAAATCTTAGATTTAACACATCACTTTACTTCACTGTTTGCTTTTACTCCATGGTACAATGAAAAAAACTGAAATGTGCTTTTTTTTTTTTTGTGTCTTGTCTTGTCTTGTCTTGATCCTCTTTTTGTTTTTTCTGCTCCCTTTTAAGCTTGTGTTATGGAAACTTGGGTTTTTTCAGATGTTTGCCCCAACAATAGATCAACAAAATATACATAGGAAAACAATCTTATTTCACTAAAGAAGAAATTTGTGTTATGAAGGGATGGAGGTTCAAGGGAGAGAGGACGACAGCTATGGAAGTTCAGGGTGGGAGAGGACGACGGAGATGGAGCTTGGTCGTGGAGAAGAGAGAACACCAAAGAGACTTCAAAGCTTCAGAGAAATCGAAAGAGGAGGAAATTTTAAACAAAATTGAAACTTTATCATTTTCATTATTGCACCACGGAGGACACAAGACTGCTGCAAGAATAGCTCACAGTTGTCCATTGAGTTTTCCATTATAGTTGCAAAGTATTTTTAAATGAGTAATTATAAAGTATGTAAATATCATGCAATTTCTTAAAAATCTATCATTAAGATCCATAGATGTTTCCTCAATGGCAAAAGGTCCCTACCACCATTTAATATCCTCTTATATAAGTTCCTTGGTAAGATAAAGGAAACATGAAAACATATCGCCTCTCAATATAAGTTCCATACTTAGAGCTTTGAATTGATTTACCTCCTTTTTCTGGTCAACGGGGCCATCGCTGTCTGTGATTATGTTATCCTGAATTTACCGGGACTTCCAAAATTCTGAAATCCCTTAATGCACTTTCAAGTTTATAACTTAGATTAATAAAAAGTGTATAGAGGAGACAAAAGTCAGGAATAAGTTCTTCCATCTTTTCATTATACACATAATTCTAATTACAATAAAAGACATTTCCCCCGACCTATAACTACCACTAGTAGTAACATAATGGAATCACCTTCTTCCATCTTAATTTTTTATTTCCAGTCCTAATATAGCTTTGGCTTGTCTTCCGCGCATACTGTTCTTAACTCACATATTATCATCAAGAATGGTGGACAGCAACAGTCCTTGGACAAACTCACATTTACGAGTCTTCTCCACTTGGTCCTCATCAGACAACATAGTCTGTTGTGAAGTTCTGTCACAATAAACTACCGTTAGGTTTGAAAGAAAGAATGTGATGAATTCAATAATCTGTCAAATACTGATACCTCACTCTCTCTCTCTCTCTCTCTATCTCTCTCTCTCTCTCATAAGCATGGACCTGCACTAACACACCGCACAAGGAGCAATGGGGGAGGTGTATCCATGTACATGGCAGTTCAATCTAAAGACTAAATAGATCGTGTGCTGAAGAAGATAAAATAAATTCCTGCATTGATTCGCTTGGTCGGTCTTGCAAAAGGGTGGAAAGTTGACTAAAGACTGACAATGAAAGTATGCCTTCATTAACAACAAAGAATGTGCAGCACTGATCAACAAAGAAAACTGCCAAGTCTCAAGTAATACACTCAAGTAGTAATAGCAAGCAGATTATATAAATAATATCACTATAAATTTCACAAAAATGTATAGAGAAGGGCAAGCTTAAACTACCGAATCTATAACAATCAATACCCAATATTCTTATTTAAAACAATTCAATGGACATATTCATAAACCCTAGAACTTGAAACAATTACAAGTGCCTATTTGGCCTAGAGTCAAAGCCATTCCTGACAATAGTTTATTTTGCTGTTGATCTATCTGAATTTCTCATTCGATATTTTTCAAAGACAAAAACAACGTTGAATAGTGTGTTGAGTTGAAATGAGATGAAATGAAATTTGAAAGTTGAATACAAATATTGTAGTATTATTTTTTACTAATATTTTTGTTTTGAAATTTGAAAAAGTTGAATTGTTTGTTATACTTTGTATAGAAATTTTGAAAAGTTGCAATATGATTAGATGAGATAAGATGAGAGACTTTTTGTATCCAAACCTCCCCTAAATAGAAGTTTACAAAATGAATGATAACCCAAAGCACATATATACCTTTCCAAGAAATCTTCTTTTGAGCTTTCATGTACAGAGCTTGTTTCCACCAAAGAACGAGATTGAACATCCACAGATTCATCAACTATTTGCACATTATACATAAATGATAACAACAAAGGATCTGGTTCAGTATTTGAGGAAACAATGCAAGAGGATCCTCCTCCAAAAGGGATTTGTAAATTTCCTTCTCTTAACTCTTTCCTCAATTGTGAAAATGTCGAATTAGAACCACCTTTTCGGAATCTCCTCTTGCGCTGCACGTGATCTGAAGTTAAGGAACTGCATGAACTCTTCATTGTGTCACTAAAAAGTGTGGCAAAGCAATCAGAGACATGAGAGAAAAGTGCTAGAGCTTAAACAGAAGAGATTCACTTAAATAGAATTATGGAACAATGGTCCACGAAAGAAACTGCCTTTTTTACATAGGGAACTCGAACAAGAAAATAGTTTGTAAAAACAGAAGGTGCTTAAGATGGTTTGTGAACAGTGAGAAATCGTGTGGGCAAATTATTGAATAAAACTGGTACCAAAAGAGAAGTTAACTCATCTTTGGTTCCACTCTGGAAACACTGGAATCAAAGAGATTTTAAATGTCTGACCCTTAGTCCCACGGCTGGGTGGGTGGACGATAAAGTGATATACTGTTTTAAAGTTAAAACCAAGGTTCAAATGAAAGTTAGATGAAAAGGGTGAAGGAGTTGTAAACTAATCTCCATCTTTAGAAAATTATGGTCAAGCAATGCAGTCATAATAATCTTACGAGAAACAAGGAATCTAATTATGTCACCTAAACTGTATTCCTTGTTCACCAGTCATCATTTAGACTACAGAGACATAAAATCCAGCATTAAAAAAAAAGTTGATGAAATCAGATTCTTTTTTCTATTCCTAGTTTTTTGGGGACTTGTTTACTCTACTCATTTTCATGCTAAGCATTCTTCATGTATAAGCTCTATCTAGTCAGGCAAACATTAAAAAATCAGACCTTGAGAAAATGGTGAACAGGTACTAGAACAGAACCAAAACTTAAAAACGCAATCCAAAATTAAAGCATTTCAAGGGTCGACTAGCTGTAAAGGATATCTTTAGAAAACTCCCATGTTGGGTCGTAACATGGCCGACAATATCCATTCCCACCCTCTTTGCACAAATTGGACATACCTGGAAATATGGCCAATAGCATCAGTAAATCATCCGAGAGTAATCATCATTTATACTATCTATGAATACAACTTTCAATATCGAAACCCCTTGTCCACTAGTGCAGGACCAAAACCGACATTCTCAGTGAAGGAAAATCTTTTTTTTCTTTCTTTTACTTCATATTGTTGAATTCAACAAGCAAGGAAACCCCTTTCGTCGCACCAACAAATGCCAGGGGCCCCTAGTAGTAAATTAAAAACGGCCCAAATGTACATTGTCTACTAATTCTATATTTCACAACTAAGAGATTTAACAAGCAAATTGAAAAGAACGTTTTCGCACACCCTTCACTAAGATTGGCAAGATTTATTCACTACTTAAGTAAATTTTACACATTTATCATCTATAGCGACTATATGTGTGTGTGTGTGTGTGTGTGTGTGTGAGTGTGAGTGTGAGTGTGCGCGTGCGAGTTTGTGTAAACCTTTATTTGAGATAGTAACCAAAATAATAAAAAAAAGGGTACCCCATTCTTGGCTTCCCGAGGATGCTCCTCATCGATGTGGCAACAAAGCCCGACGACATCGTAATCTTCAGCGCAAAACGGGCACAGAAACTCGGCCCTCGAGTCCTCTTCCGCGTCAATTTCATCATGACCTCCTCCAAAGAACAGATCTGCACCATCATCACAAACCCAGAAGGGTAAAAAGTTTTAAAACTCAACCAAAATGTTTCCTCCACTTTCTCGGTAAACAAACAGAAAACGAGAGGCAAACCCGATCGAGACTGATAGCGCTTCGAGGAAGTGGAAAGACGAGTATGCCACGAATCGGAGTCCATTTTGAAAAGTTGGATCGAATCCAAGAGAGCTGCAGAAAACTGAGGTATTATACGCGAGAATCGAGTAGTATTACAAGGAGAATCGCGGACTTTGAAAGTCAGTGAAAAAACTTTCTATGAAACCCTAGAAAAGAGAAGATGGAAGAAAGCGGGTAAAAGGAGTTTGCAGAGGAAGGAACGAGGAAACAGAGACTGTGTACGGAGCTTTTGGGTTTGGGGGTTCAGCGTCTTTATGAGCACTGTGTTGGTTTGTGAATGCATATACCCGGGGTTTTGTGGGTGAAATTGCGGGAATGCCCCTAACGACCTCTGAATGTCGGAAAAGAAGGGGAACCGGCCACGCCAAGGACATCTGGAATTTTATCTATCTAATAACATTTTTGTAGAGTTGGTTAAAATTTTTTTTAAAAAAAATTAAAAGATTATTATTCATTTTTAAAAATAAATAAAGAAAGGCTATTTCATCCCAATTTTTCCTGAATGGTTTTTTATTTTTTTTATTTTAATTTTTTTTATTAAATGATTAAAAAATATTTTTTAATAATTATGTGATTTTTTTATTTTTTAAAATGATTTAAAACCTTCAAAAGATGATTTAAAACAAATAATAAATAATAATAAATAAAATAAATTTGCCTATTCAGGACAAATTCGGGCTCGGGAGATATAGTACCACTCAAATAAAAAATATTTTTATTTTTTTCTTGCACTTATTTTCTCATTTTTAATTAAATATGATCAATTTTTTCGATATACGTACAAATTTATACTTTTAAAAAAAAATTAATCATTCCACTAAAAATGTTCTTATGTGGTTCTGTCATCTTTGCAAAACCCTATTGATTGAGCATTAGGCTTTTTTTTGAAATTTTTGAGAGTTTTTTTTTTTTTTTTGAGTAATACTATACAGAAACTTATACCTTTTGTATATTAAAAATTTTTAAGTGTAAAATGAAAAATAAAAATATAAAATCACATTTAGAAATGTATTTTTAAGTAGACCATTAGGCATTAGCTTGATTAAAGTTATATAATCGCTCTATAAATTCAAAATCTCTCTAACCATAATCTTATATCTGATTAATCAAAATAATAATATGATATTATTTTTTAATAATAATTTTTTTAATTTCTTTCATATTTTACAATTACACTGTCATGCTTTATAAATGTATAGTTTCCTAAAGATTAATCTACATTTGCTCAACAAAAATCTCATGTTCTTCGATTTGACAGCTATACTCAAGTTGTTGAACATGCAAGAAAGAAATTGGAAAGAAATCACAACATATTACTCGCGACAAAGTCTCATGTCTTCGAGTAAATAACAAACTAGTATGTTATTCTACACCTATTTACGCAGGAAAGAAATTGGTTTTAATTTTTACGATAAAATATTATTTTTAATGATGAACAATATATTTTCAAATTTGAAGATGTATTCAAAATCATTGTAGCTCAAAATTCAAACTTTAATATTTTGATGAAGTTTGTTGATGCTACGAAAATCGGCCAACAGGCCAGGGCAGGAAAAATAGTCATTCACAGTCCACTGGTGTGAGTTGAACTTCGTTGGGTGTCGTTTGGGACCCCCGGCGAGACTACGGTACGTCTGTACGTACGTGAATAGCAGATAAATAAATAGAAGAAGACACCGTATTTACGTGGTTCGGCGTAAGACCTACATCCACAGGAATTTTGGGAAGGGGATTCACTATACTGGAGCTCAAGTTCCTCTGAGAAGGTTGAAGGAGACGATGCTGGTGAAAGAGTCGGCCAGAGAGCCCGCCTAAGAGAGATTCCAGAGTTAGTCAAAGAGAGATCGATCCTTTGATATTCTGATGGCTGCCTTTTTATATAGAAGACTTGATCTATGGTGGTTGGATATTCTTCTTTGCGTGTGTCAATTGCTTGTCGTTACTGCCTGTCCCCCATGTGCTCTGGTCTACTCAACTCTCCTTTTAGTCTTGTCTTCTAGTGCACTACATAATAGGCCTAGACCCTACATGGGATATTTCACCCTCACAGAACCCCGCGAATTCTTACCAAAGGTATTTTGGCGAGCCCAAGCAAGTTAGCGAGATGGGTGAGGTAAGGGCCAAATACGTGTGATAAGGTGTGGTGAGCATGGTGATTCCAAGTGCTGTGAAATGGATGGTCGGGTTGTATCCTTGGGTGAGCATGGTGCTCGTGGGCAAGAGGTGAGGCAATCTGTAGGCGAGCGCCGTGAGAAATGCCGTGAGCCCAGGTATGCATGGCGATCTAGCGAGCCCAGGTATGCATGGCGATCTAGCTAGCCCAAGTATGCATGCACTTAAGTACGTGCATGCATAGCTCTCATGTGCTTAGGCGAGTAGGCAAGCATCCCAGAAATGGCGAGAGGTGTGAGTGGTGCGCTCGTCGGCGGGCCACAATGAGGTTGGAGAGGCCCATGAGTTTGGCGAGGCAAAGGGTAGCTAGCTAATGTGCCGTGAGTGGAGATCCGTATGTGAGAGGTGGTGAGTATGAACTCAGCCGCCGCCCAAGATGGGGGGCTTGCCCATGCTCACTTCAAGGGCCCATCGTGGTGGTTGGGCCAGATAGTGCCGACGGTCCTAAAGGGATCGTTGGCTAGGTGGTGGAATACACGGCAGGCCGCCACGAATTTGTGGGCGCCCGCCTATGTTTCAGTGGGCACGGCAAGTGCCGTGCCCATGACTGGGTACCTGGTGGTCGCCAACGAGAGGCCCATCGGATGGAAAACCGTAGTCCCAGACAGAGACCGTCGGCGATCCATCTAGTGGTCACCGGTGGAGTCCTCCACAAAGAGGCGGACGCCCAGTTCGATCCAGAGCCAATGAGGTACTGGCAAGGCCGTTTCCGGCAGAAGACCAGCTGGTCATTCACCTGCCGGAAACATAAACTGCCGGCGGTCCAAATGGGGACCGCCGGCAGGATCACGGGGCTCAAGGTAAGGCACCGTGAGCCACGGCGTGCACCACGGCGTGCCCCCCTTCGTGGTCCTGTGCATGCACAGTTCATGTATGCATATAAACGTAACACTGTGCACGTAAGTGCATAGTGTCCGCCCATGCACAGTGCTTGGTTGAGTACTGTACCTTATATTTTTGGGCTAGTGTATGATGAGAATATGCACTAGGTGCACATTGTGCGGGCGAGTGCAAGCATGGCGTGCACTGTGCACTTGTCTGCAAGCATTGTGCTGTAAGTGTATGCACCTGGCTTTTGTCTGGCGGGCTCGTGTATATGTGCTATTTTTGGATATAAAAATAATAAATGGCGAGTGTAGGTATCCATGTATATGAGTTTATAAGAATGCTCTACGTGTAGATTTCACTGGATAAGAGCCATGATTGTGTCATGGCCGAAGGATGAAACATTTGGTGAGTCTCTACCAAATAAAGGAAAAGTAATCAAATGAGTACTTATCTGAAGGCATTCTTTGCTTGTCTGGTAAGTTGTTCAGTCGTTCAATGTTCCAGAAAATCATCATTTTCCCACCTCTGGTCTAAAGATCCCATAGACGATGCCAACTGTTGATGCCATGAAAATCGGCCAACAGACTAGGGCAGGAAAAATAGTCATTCCCAGTCCATTGGTACAAGTTGGACTTCATTGGGTGTCGTTTGGGGCTCCCGACGAAATTCTGGTGCGGCTGTACGTACATGAATAACAGATAAATAAATAGAAGGAAACACCGTATTTACGTAATTCGCTTAAGGCGTACATCCATGGGAGTTTGGGGAAGGGAATCCATTATACTGGAGCTCGAGTCCCTCTGAGAAGGTTGAAGGAGACGATGCTAGTGAAAGAGTCGGCTAGAGAGCCCGCCAAAGAGAGATTCTAGAACTAGCTAGAGATAGATCGATCCTTTGATATTATGATGGCTGTCTTTTTATATAGAAGATTTGATCTATAGTGGTTGGATATTCTTCCTTGTGTGTGTCAATTGCTTGTTTTTATTGTCTGTCCCCCATGTGCTCTGGTCTACTCAACTCTCCTCTTAGTCTTGTCTTCTAATGCACTACATAATAAGCCTGGTTCCTACTTGAGATATTTCACCCTCATAAAGTTAATGCCAATACTCTTAAAATTGGAGCATATAATTTTATTGGCCCAATTTTTCTCGTTTATTATAATCATTCTCATTTAATTTCAACTTATTTGATTATTATAATTTTTTTAAATTTTAATAAAAATTAAAATAAATAAATTAACTTTTTTAAATTTTAAAATAAAAATAATATTAAAAATTTAATTATATTTTCTTTAATTTTAAATCTTATCTCAACTCATCTCATATCATATATAAAAATAAACTGGCTTAATTTTGTATTAGTTTTGCATTCTAAACTTATAAGTTGCTATCTATTATTTAAATGTTTTATATTTTTTCAGAAAAATACTATGTTGTTATCTCAAATGTACAGTTCAAAATTACGGTTAGTGTATTTCTATAATTTATTTTTGTTTTTCGGTGAATTTAATTAACTGTAAGTGTATTTTTCATATTTTTAATTGAAATTTGATGTGTCATTTTTTTTTAGAGCAATGTCATTCATCACCTTAATTTTTGTCTTCCTCTCATCAATTCATGATTTGATATTAGATTATGGCAATTATTTATTATATTTTACTTATAAATTTATACTTAATGCCACAATTGAAGATGATAAAAAAATAAATGATAAATAGATTTTTTTTTTCTTTTTCTTATTGAAACGATAAAAGATCAAGTTTTCACCAAGAGAAATTATTTGTACAAGTCTCAAACGAACAAATGTCGCACAATCTTTTATAATAACAAAAAAAAAACTCTACCTTGGAAAAGTATACATTAAAAAAAAAAAACTTCATTACTAGAGGCACTCACTTTTTAACAAAGGCCTTATACAAATATTGTCTATTTAAAACGTATATCTATCATCACTCACCAAATATTCATTGTGATAGATCATTTTCTAACAATTGGACTACACATTCCAAAACATTTCAAGCACATCACTAAGAAAAATGGTCATGCTAGATAAAAGTGTTTTCTAGAGCTTTTCTAATCTTTATCCCAACTTTTTTGTATATTAAAAAGAATAATTCTATTTACAGTCTACAAGATTATGAACTACAATACAGACTATTAATAAAACACTGCATTTCACCAACTAAGAAAACGCCGTCCCATATGTGAAACGGGAGCCTCTACATCTTTCCTTTTTTTTTTTTTTGAGAAATAATACATCCCTTTGCCATCGACATCGCCCATCTGCATACCAATCACAGTTCGAGGAAACCACTTTTACCAAAGTGTTTGTCGGAGGCCTTGGATGGGAAACATCCACTTAAGAAATGCATAGATATTGTTAGGGTTCTGAGGAGCAGCATCGAAGTATGAAGAGTAAGGAATCCCAAGTGTCGAAGGTTGAGTATATAAGACTAGTTTAAATCTGTGAACTCGCGACACACCGTTTCAACATGAGAAGCAACGCACCGTTTCAGCTGGAATGAGACACACCGTTTCAAGCCTGGTTAATGATGTGCACCATTTTACTTTAATAAGTTGAGCTAGCATGGTTGTGTTTGAGTCTAGTCGTTTATTATGTTTGATATCATTTTATTACAGCTTTTAGTTATTTTCCTTTACACGTGTTATTTCCTTACTAGTTGGATAAGTAGTGGAGTAGTATATGTAAGGCCGTTGGCCAGAACTGATGTACGTGAAGAATATATGACTGGTTTATTTTGGAGGAAGGAGCCCCTCGAAGTGGTCTAGCGTGATTCACGTTTTCCACCATTGATGTTATCTGTATTCATCTCTTTCATAGCTTCCCTCAACCCTAGTTTTTAGTTGTTATAGAGAAATCTAGAAAACCCTTACAATTGGTATCCAGAACCTTACATCCTAATGGCTGATGGTACTCAATTGAACCAAAAACAGCAGAAACATGCTCTTTGGCCATGATCAGAGCATCGATAACATCCAGAATCAACTAAACCAAATCAATGAGGTATTACAGTCCATTGTGGCTACCCAAACACAACTCCAAACCCAGCTTGCTGCCCGTTTACCCACGTTGGAAGACCAACCCGAGCCCCCACCTAAACCACATCGTGAACTAGAAAATCCAGACCTCAATGACTTTCGTAGACAGCTTGCTCGAAGACTTAAACTTGACTTTCCACACTTCCATGGCGCTGAACCAGAGGACTGGATCTTTAAAACCACCCACTACTTTGACTTCCATAATACCCCTCTCTACCACAGACTGCTAATGGCCTCATATTACATGACTGGCCCTGCCTTAGCGTGGTATAAGGATGCCACTTCCACTAGACCTTTTCCAACTTGGCTAGCCTTCACCACTGCTCTGCAACTCAGGTTTGGCCCCCTTCCATACGATGATCCCATGGAAGCTTTGCTAAGGCTCAAACACACCTCGACTGTGGCTGATTACAAGGAGCAGTTTGAATTTCTCTCTAATAGAGTCCAAAATTTCCCTGAATCCCACAAGTTAAGCTGTTTCCTCTCAGGCCTCAAGGAAGAAATCCGATTTCCCCTACACATGCTGAATGCCATCTCATTATCTGCTGCTTTTGGCCTGGTACGATTACAAGAACTATGTGTTAGCTCCTCAAAGAAACCATTTAAACCATGGACAAAAAAAAATCACTCATCAGCTGGTCCTATTTTCTCACCATCACCTGGAAGCTCTGTTCCAGCCAGTTCTCATACTGCTCAACCTAAGAAGGTTTATCCCATAAACATGGATGAAAAAAGGTGGAAGGGTTTGTGTTTCCATTGTGAAGAAAAATGGAACCCCCAACATGTTTGTAAGTCTTCTAAGGTTTACTATATTTGTGCTACTGGAGAGTCTCATGATGATAAAACTGAAAAAAAATTTTATGACTCTACTGATGTTGTTGACACTGCGCATACTGTAACACCTGTTCCTACACCTGTTCAATTACCTGCTATATCCCTCAATGCCTTAACTAGGGCTACTGACCCTAGTACTATGCGAGTTTGGGGTAAGATTGGCTTGACTCCTATCATTATTTTAATAGACACGAGCAGTATTCGTAATTTCTTGGATCCATTTTTGGTTAAGTAGAACAACTTACTCCCTGATACCACTGGTCAATTGAAGGTTACTGTGGCCAATGGTCAAGAATTAAGGAGCCCTGGTTGTTGCAAACAAGTTCTCACTACTGTTCAGGGTATTACCTTTTGTCTCACTTATTATGTTTTAGCTATTGCTGGATGTAGTGTGGTTTTAGGCACCCACTGGATGAAAGGGTTGGGTCCAATTACTTTAGATTTTTTCAAATTGACCATGCAGTTCATATGGGCTGAAACATGGGTGCAATTACAAGAGATTGAAATCCCTGAACCCACCATCTCTAACACAGGTGATAAGTCGTTCCATCTCTAGAGGTAAAGGCTGCCTATTACAACTAATGGCCAATACCTTAGAAACACCAAAACTCTCGTGTTACCCTGATGTTGAGCAGCTGTTAGCCCAGTTTGATACAGCGTTTCACGAACCAAAAGGTTTCCCCCTGCCAGACCTCAAAACCACAGAATTGTACTTAAAGAGGGTACTAACCCAATCTCAACCAGGCCTTATCGATACCCCTATTTCCAAAAATCTAAAATTGAAAAGATAGTTACTGAGCTCCTATCTTCAGCGTTGATCAGGCCCAGCTTTAGTCCATTTTCTTCCCCTGTTCTTTTGGTCAAAAAGCATGATGGAAGCTGGCGTTTATGTGCTGACTATCGAGCTTTAATCCAAGAAACTGTCAAAGACAAGTTCCCAATCCCAGTAGTAGATGAATTACTGGAAGAGTTGCACGGCTCCCAATTTTTTTCTAAGTTAGATCTGAGATCTAGCTACCACCAGATTAGAGTGGTGCCTGAGGATGTCCACAAGACGGCATTCCGTACCCACAAGGGCCATTATGAGTTCCTGATTATGCCCTTTGGGCTAACGAATGCTCCCTCCACTTTCCAAGGGTTGATGAACATAGTCTTTAAACCATTTCTCAGGAAGTTTGTGTTGGTGTTTTTTTATGACATTTTGGTATATAGTAGAGGACTGAAGGAACACATTTCTCACCTCAGACAAGTGCTGCACACTCTTTCCCATCATAGTCTATATGCTAAAAGGTCTAAATGCCTTTTTGGGGTCACTAAGGTAGAATATTTGGGGCACATTGTGACTAGATGTGGGGTTCAAGCTGACCCAAGAAAGATTGAGGCAATGTTGAATTGACCGGCTCCTTAAAACATTAAATCCTTAAGAGGATTTTTAAGGTTGACTGGATATTATAGAAAATTCATCAAAGGGTATGGGTCTATTGCTGCTCCACTAACTGACCTACTCGAGAAAAATTCTTTCGTTTGGTCCGATGAAGCTTCTCAAACTTTCCAAGACTTAAAGAGGGCAGTCTCTTCTCCACCTGTTTTAAGCTTCCTGATTTTTGCCAATATTTTACTATCGAGTGTAACGCTAGTGGCAGAGGTATAAGGGCTGTTCTTATGCAGCAAGGGCAACCTATAGCATTTCTGAGTAAAGCTCTCAAGGGGAAGGCTCTTGCTTTGTCAACTAACGAGAATGAGAGTTTGGCCTTAGTAATAGCAGTTAATAAGTGGCGGCCTTATTTATTAGGCCAAACTTTTAAGATCAAAACTGATCAACAGGCCTTAAAGTACCTTTTAGAATAGAAAGTGGGCACTATAGCTCAACAGAAATGGATTACTAAACTGTTGGGCTATGACTTCAGCATCGAGTACAAACAGGGCAAGGAGAACCTTGTAGCTGTCGCATTGTCAAGGAAAATGGATATGGACAACAGCTCAGTAAGCTCCTTAGCAGTCATAACTTTTCCAACCCCTACATGGATTGATGAATTGAAGGCTTCCTATGATCAATCTACTGAGTTACAAGACTTGTTGAACAGGTTAAGGACCAGCCAGCCAGTACCAAAGGGTTACACCCTTTAGCAGGGGCTAATTTTGAAGAAAGGTCGATTTGTGGTGGATTCTCATTCACCATTTAAGCATAAAGTCCTTAAGTTTATACACGAGGACCCTCAAGTTGGTCACTCAGGATTTTTGAAGACTTACCACAGGGGAAAAAGAGATTTTTACTGGGTGGGAATGAAGCATGACATCAAACAGTTGATTAAAGAGTGTCATATTTGCCAGGTTAACAAGTCAGAAACAGTGCCTTATCTAGGACTCTTACAGTCCTTACCTATCTCCAATCAGGCTTGGGATGCAATCTCCCTTGACTTTATTGAAGACCTGCCAAGTTCTCATGGATTTTTCAGTTATACTAGTGGTGGTGGACAGGCTGACTAAATACGGTCATTTCATTGCTCTTTCACATCCTTACACAGCTATGGTAGTGGCTAAGAAATTTTTCAAAGAAATTTTTAAACTTCATTGGTGCCCTAAGGTGATCGTATCAGATAGAGACCCTATCTTCATGAGCTCTTTTTGGAAGTCTCTATTTGAATTACAAGGCTCTACCCTCACATACAACTCTGCTTATCACCCAGAGACTGATGGCCAAACAGAAGTTCTCAATAAAACACTCGAGGGGTATCTTAGATGTTAGTCTGGAGCAAAGCCTAAGGCCTGGTCTCAATGGTTGTCTATGGCTGAATTTTGGTACAACACTTCGTACCATAGTTCAACTAAGATCACCCCATTTGAAGCCCTATATGGTTACAGTCCTCCCAGGTTGTTAACCTATATTCCTGGAACAACTTCTAATGATGCAGTAGACAGTTTCTTACAGGACCGAGACAAACTAAAAGCCCTACTCAAACACAACCTAGAGCATTCTCAGCCAAGAATGAAGTTTTATGTAGACAAGCATCGCACAGAGAGAGAATTTGAGGTGGGAGAATGGGTTTACCTCAGACTTCAGCCTTATCGTCAGAAGTTAGTAGCTGCTAGATCCAATCTGAAGCTTTCTCCGCATTTTTATGGGCCGTTCCAAGTGCTCCATCGTATTGGCAAGGTGGCGTATAAATTGGATCTTCCAACCTCTTCAAAAATCCACCCAGTTTTTCATGTCTCCTGTTTAAAGAAGAAATTGGGAGATCAGATCAACCTACTACCCCGACTTCCTCCACTTAACACTGAGGGAGAGCTCTTACCTGAACCTGAAGTGATCGTGGATCGCAACTCAAAAAGCAAGGAAATCGTGCCATCACAGAAGTATTGGTAAAGTGGCTGGGCACGACAGAGGAGAATAACACCTGAGAATCATTGTGGAAGCTCCATGAGCAGTATCCCCACCTTGTGGACAGGTGCTTTGAGAAGGGGGGCTTGTTAGGGTTCTGAGGAGCAGCATCGAAGTATGAAGAGTAAGAAATCCCAAGTGTCGAAGGTTGAGTATGTAAGACTAGTTTAAGTCTGCAAACTCGCGACACACCGTTTCAACATGAGAAGCAACGCACCATTTCGGCTGGAATGAGACACACCGTTTCAAGCTCGGTGAATGATGTGCACCGTTTTACTTTAATAAGTTGAGCTAGTATGGTTGTCGTTTGAGTCTAGTCGTTTATTATGTTTGATGTCGTTTAATACAGCTTTCAGTTATTTCCCTTTACACGTGCTATTTCCTTACTAGTTGGGTAAGTAGTGGAGTAGTATATGTAAGGCCGTTGGCCAGGACTGATGTACGTGAAGAATATTTGGCTCGCTTATTTTGGAGGAAGGAGCCCCTTCAAGTGCTTCAACGTGATTCACGTTTTCCACCATTGATGTTATTTGTATTCATCTCTTTCATAGCTTCCCTCAACCCTAGTTTTTAGTTGTTATAGAGAAATCCAGAAAACCCTTACAGATATTTCGAGCGATTTTACGAGATTCTCGAAGTTATGATAATCATAGATAAGAGTGTAGGAAAATCTAAAATATGCAAATTCGTAAGTGCTTTTCTTGTTCCCCATTCTTACGCCAATGGTTCTATATGATCTAGTATTATAAAGTTGCATTTTCCAATTCTCTGGATAGATGGTAATGAAAGAAGAGTAATTGAGAAAAAATGGGTAAAGAGTTAGATTGTAGAATGGACTCTTTTGCAAAATAGACAAAATCATCCATATTTTATTAGTATCTTGACCAAAATACCCTTTATAATTAAAAGGAGGATAAATTTTAAGACTTCATTCATTCGTACGCTAAGGAAACGAGATTTATCCAAAATCAAGTAGGATAATTCTAAAACGACTTTTCAATATGTTGAATAGCTATATATTGTTCCTCACCTACAGTTGATGCTAGGCCTTTTTGTATTGTGGATATCCACTAGAAGATATCATTTTTTGTTCATTTAAGAGGTCTTTCTCATAATCAAATACAGTTTCATTTAAGTTTCACTCAATCATACACTTTAAAATTTATTTCTCATTACTTATATATTTTCTTGGGAATACCCATTTATTCAAACAAATTCATTGGCTCTTATTTGATCATATGTTAGTTTTTGGCAGTGTGGGCCGAGATATTGATATCGGTATGGGAAATTTGGGTGGTGCTACATACAGTTCAATTTTTTGGACTCCTTTGCAGTCCAATGTAAGAATGGACAAAAAAATTCTTATTTTATCATTAACTTGACCAAATTGCCCCTAAATAAAAATAAAACCCAAAATCTGAAAGATCATTTCATACTTCAGTTTCCCTGTCTGTGCATCTACTCCACCATCGTTCAAGAGTGTCCTGACCTTTCAACTCATTTTTGGTTTTCGATATCGGTCCCGGAAGCATATTTTTGGTCATGAACAATTTCTCCAAGCTCTTGCATTTATTGATTGATTTGGGATATTACCAGACAAATTGTTTTTAGATAGATCAATGGTTTTGATAGCTTGTAGAGAAATTTCTTGAGGTAAGGGCCCACTTAAAAAAATTTTAGACAGATTCAAAACAGAGCTCAAACTTGGGAGATTCAGAGTCGCAATAGGTATGCTGCCATTGAACTTGTTATTGGATAAATCTAGGGAAAGAAGCGTTTGAAATTCCTGAAAATTTTGGGGATTTTACCCTGCAAACTATTTCCTAATAAATCAATTTGAGTTAACTTTTGGAGATCACCTAAGGAATCTGGAATGTTGCAGAAAATTGATTTTTGGCTTAATCCAACTCCTTCAATTCCTTTAATAGGCCTATTTCAGGTGGGATTTTACCCGAAATCAAATTGTCGATTTTAGAGGTTTGCTTTAGTAGGAAATATATCTTGCGAGTGCATATTCCAGAAAGTGTTATGCAACTTGCATAAAGAGACGGCGATGTTCGGCAATGACTATGACAACTTGACAGCAAGAAGGCGAGGGTGAGGGGGCGATGGGCGACAGATTTCACCCCTTGGTGCATGAAATTAAATCTGTAAAGGGACACCATTTTGATTTTACTACTTGAAATTTTTTTATCGATGAAACGTTACCATTTCCTATAAGCTTGCATTATAGTCCATTTAAAGTGGACTGCCATAAGAATTGCTCTTATAATTATTGTTCCAAAACTATCTTTATAATATCCTTTGTCTTGAAATATGTCATATTATTAGCGCAATTACGAATGATGAAGATTTAAATTTGAAAAAAAAAAAAAACATTTCTCTTAGTGATGAATTAAGAAATCACACAAAAACCAAAATAACTACATGAACGAACAAAAAAGGATGTATTAAAATAATTTTTTAAGGAAACTGCGATTTTGATATTTTATTTTAACATCTTATTTTGACATCTCATATATTTTTAATTTTTTTCTTTATTTAATAATTAAAAGAATAACTATTAGTATATTGATTTTTTTATATTTAAAAAAAAAAAACTTGAAATTAATTTACAAGCAAATTTATGCTCAGCAGCACGCCCAGCCGTCAATGCTAAGCGGTAGTCTAGCACTGCTCAACTTTTAAAATCTAATTATTCATTTTCACTAGTCTCAATACAAAGGAAAATGCTAAAATCACATTCCAAAACACACCTCACTATTTACGATTGGATTTTTATTTTTTAAGTAATGATTAAGTGTGTGTTTTTTTAATGATGTTGTAAATTTTAAGAAAAATTAAAAATAATTAAAATAATACATAAAACAAAATAAAAATAAAAATAAAAAAGTGAAAAATACACTAGCGGGATCCCAATTAAATACACTGGCAGGATCCCAATTTTGGATCCCCCAGTTGTGACTCTAGATTCTAGAAGTACCTCCAAAATGCGCTAGTAATAATAGGTAGATGCTATAAAACTAGAATAAAAGAATATATTCAAACTCTATTATTACTAGCTATGAAATCATCTCTCATTCGTACAAATAATTAAAGGCTCATATATATATATATATATATATATATAGATCTTAAAAATTGGCTTGAGTGTCGAAATCAAATTCGACTTAATTGTCAAAATAATAGGCGTTTAAGAGCACTAGAATTGGATTAGTCAAAAAAAAATTTTAAAAAATACAAATTTTGCATACAATCCAAAAAATTTTCATCATATTTAATCAATTGTGAAAAAAAAAAAGTATATAAAAGAAATAAAAGTATTTTAAAGAAACATTTGAAGATACAATTTATTTTTGAAAAAGAAATATACTTTTATTTTCTTTATGTATTTTTTTGTCATAATTAATCAAATATGATGAAAATTTTTTGAATTACGTACAAAATTAGTCCTTTTTGAAAAAAAAAAAGAAATTGACTAATTTAATGCCAGTATTCTAACAAACGGTGGTCATCAACCTTTTTGAAAAGCTAGTTCATAATAGTAAAGACTATTATTGAAAAAAAACAAATTAATCATCATCTTTATTTCAGGCGCTACATATAATTTTTTATTTTTTATTTTTTTTTCTTAGTAAATGTGTAGTGTATAAGTGATGAATATAAGAACTCAATTCGTTTTAAAAAAAGAATATAAAAAATAAATAAAAGAAAAGAAAATTGTAATATGTGGTATGTGTACATAATAAATATCAAAACTCATCATTAAAAAAAAGAAAACGTAGAGACATGCAAACGAACTAGACCAAAAAAATCATGTTACTCATTTCCGATGGCAGACCATGGACGAACCAACGCACCATATAAGCAGGTGCGGACCTGTGTATGGTGTACGGAGGTCAGGGTGAATAAAAAAAAACCCGAAATCAGATCCGACTCGATATTCTGACCCGACCCGAACCCGTTATTTCGCTCGATTTCGATAAATCGGGTATTACCCGTTACCGATTTAAACCCTTATTTCAATTTCGTTTCAGCTGCCATCGATTTCGTTTTCTTTGTGATTTCATTTTGAGTTTTACCCATCGATTTCGTTCTCTCTCACTCTCTCTCGCCCCGACTTCGATCTCAACTTCAGAGCATTCTCTCTCTCTCTCTCCGACCATGGCCCAAACCATCCTAACTCGTTTAGAGTAGATTTCGTCACCGAAGCTAGTCCTCGTCGATCCCAAGCCAGAAAAGCTCTGCGGCAAAATGCTCGACTTTCTTAGATGAAAGCGACTATGGGTTTTGGTTGCCGATTGGTGGTTTTGGTTTTGATTTAAATAAAATCGGATTGGTTTTGGTTTTAGTTTCGGTTTAAATGAAATCCATTGTGGGTTTTCGTCGCTGATTGGTGGTTTGGGTGTTTTGCTTTTGGTTTAGTTTTAAATGAAATCAGATTGGTTTTGATTTTGATTTTAATGAAATCGGCTATGGGTTTTGGTCACTGACAGTATAAACATCATCGTCTCTGTTACAACTTACAGCAGTCGTTGTTGCAGTCGTGGTCGTTGCTCCGATCATTGGGCCAGTAGTTATCGGGGCTCTGGGTGGTTGTAGCTCAGGTGTCATTACAGTGGCCAATGGTGTGCGTAGAAGAGACAGATGAGTCTTGAGTCGTTGCTATGTGTGTAGAATAAGGTTATCGGAACGTTGTCGGGCTAACGAGTATCGGCCAAACGGAACTGACTCTAAACGGGTCGAGTCGGAAACACTCTTATCGAGTCGGGTTGGGTCGGATGAACAGCCTTATACGGAGGCTACCCTCAAAAGTTAAAAAAAGAAAAATGCTATGATCCTTATTTTGGGATTCGTATTTTTTTTTTTTACCAACTTTTTTATTTTTTGGTTTTTAAATCTACATGATTTTTATATAGGTATTTTTAAATAATATTGTTATTTTTTTATATTTTTAAAAAATATTTTAATATGTTAAAAAAATCATGTAAATAAATATAAATTTAAAAATACTTATATAAAAATCATATAAATTTAAAAACCAAAAATAAATAAGAAAAAAGTTTAGTAGGAAACAAAAATAAGGATCCCAAAGTAGAAATTCCTAACATTGCTCTTAAAAAATATATATATATATATATATATATATATATACACTATATAACAAATTGTATCTTTTTTATATAATTAAAATTTTCCCTCTCAATACTCAAGCCTTCAAAATTTTTATTGAAATTATCCTCCAAATTTCAAGACTCATGATATCATGTAGTCTTATTTTAACTTTTTACTTAAGTGGATTTTCAATTGTTATTAATTAATATATCTCATAAATTCCTTAAAAAATCTAACTAAAAAAGTTTGACCAATTCCTCAAAATACCTAAGGAGTTGCACTAGGAATGAGAAATCTATATTGAGAAAGAAAGTCAAGAATTTAATTTTAGAGATGATAATAGATGAATTTTATTTGATAAAAGATCATCGTCGAGCTTAGTTTGATGGAAAATTCTAAGTTAATATATATATATATATATATATATATTGTAATGATATATAACAAACTACGAAAGTCCTAAGAAAAGTTATCTTATAAATTTATAAACATGTTTTTTTTGTATATAATTTTATGACGTATGATTATTATTTTTTATATAATCGTATGCAAAAAATATATATTGATACTTATACTCACAAATATCATATATTTTGTCAACCGCTTCCTAAATACCAAATTCTAATTCCACCCTTGCATATAAGCCATCCAGATTTTACATGTATAGGCAAAATACAGTGAGCCAAATAAGAAGTTTCAAATTTGCAACAAAATATTATGGGACCGGACTTTTCAAATAGGGCGGTGTTATTCTACCGCTTAAGTATCATTGCCCAAGTATATTACTAGTACATTTTTAAATTTTTATTTTTCTTTCATTTTTTTCTTCATTTTAAAATATTTTTAAAAAATATAAAAAATATCAATACATTAATAATTACTTTCTTAATTAATAAATTAAAAAAATCAAAATATATAACGTGTCAAAATACATGAACATAATAGACTTATTCTTGTAAGTATTACATAGATTCGGAAAAGTTGCTTACTATTTGAACTTGCTGCCGACAACAAAGATCTATTCAACTTTCCTTGTCTCACACGCGCTCAAGAAAAAGCTAGGAGCTAGCTACCACTTTGGCTCTTACATCGCTGCCACCCATAGACATGTAGTAGTACAGCCAGAGATTTGGTTCAAGAGAGTCAAATAAAATTAAAATAAAATATATAAAATATTTTTATTTTATTTATACATAATTTTTTTTTATGTAATATAGAATAATTTAATAATAAAATTTATAATAAAAATAAAATATATTTAATCCAAATTATGGATTAAAAAATATATGATATGTCAAAAACATATCATCATAATAAAAATATATTAAATATATATTAGAAATCATCCAACTTCTTTTTTTTTTTAGTTTTATCTATAATAAAAAAATGTCATTATATTATTATATCATTTGATTTTATATGAGATGTATTTTATTTTTAAATTAGATTAAATTTTGTGGAGGAAGCCAAAATAATTTTTAGAAAAAAGACTAATACAAGATAAAATTAATATTATCTTATTAAATCATAAAAAATCAACATATATTATTTTTTTTTTTTACAAAAAGAATATATTTTTTTTTTTTCATTTTTTATTTTTTGGGTGGGGGGTGGGGGGGCCATGGCCTCCCCTACCCTAACGTCGCTCCACCACTTAGACACTGATGGGATCTTAAGATCGGAACCAAAGACACGTTGGACTAGAAGCTGGGCTGGGCTCCGTTGGGCCTTTATGTTTTAGGTTGAGTAGTTAAGTGAGTTTATGTTTACATGTGGCCTGGAGTATGTTCCGTGGGCCTTTCATGCTAGCAATGTTTATTTTTATTAGAATCGGCCTCTCGGCCCTTGTCTGTTGGCCCATGGCATTTTATGTCTTTTTGCTTTCTACAGTAGCCGAAGGAAGGTACCTGCTAATAGAAAAAACGAGTTTGAGCTTTTTTTGGTTTTGCACGTCCTTCTTGATTTCTCTCTCTCTCGTCTTCTCACACTTTCTGGTTCAGGCCATGGTTTTGTAGGACTCATTTTGAGCTTTCCATGTCAAATTTATGCATTTAACTATTTCTGTTTTCTTTCTTTTTTGGGTAACAGAACGACGACGACGAACAATGTGAAGAATTTCAGTTTCAGTTCCCTCTTTCATTCTCTCTTTCTATGTGTCAAAATGGATGAACCAAACCAGGAAAAAAAGACTTCGCAAGCCAACCTTCCAAAGCAAACAGATGGAAAACCAGGAATTCCAAGCACACCCAATTACCCAAACCTCATCCTCATCCACGGGATTTAGATATTTTCTTATTCCTTTTTTGCTTTTGTCTGATCTCTATTTTCTTTTTGTTTTATACAAAATATCTGAGCTAGCTCTAATTGGTTAAGAGTGTAGTGATGTTTTATGAATATTAGGATGTATTATTTTTAGACCCGACACGGCCTGCATGATACGGGTCGGGTCGTTTTGACCCTATGATGCGGCCAGTCGGGTCCAAATTAATACGGGTTGCAGGCTTAAATATATGGATAATAATCAGAAGAATTCAACTAATTTAAAAAAATTAAAAACTTTAAAAAATAAAAAATAAGCGTGGTGGTTGGTGTGTGTGGATGATGTTTAGTAAAACTTGTTATTTATTTATTTTATTTTATTGATAGAGTAAAACTTGTTATTAATAAAAGAAAAGATAGATCATAGAAAGATGTAGACGAACCAGATGAGGAAAAATAATCTTATTCATTTCCGGTGAGAAACCATGGAAGAACCAAGCCACCATACCAACTAATTTTGACTTTTGAGCATATGAGGCACACCATTTCTATCACTCCATTTCCAACGGCAAACTATGGACGAACCAAGTCACCATATCAACCAGTTTTGAGCCTATGAGGCACACCATTTTCGGCAGAATCTGGGTGGTTTCATTTAAGATTGCGGTGGACATATAAGTTCTAGTTTTAGGACTCCTAGCTTATAATTTAAGTAATAAGTTATACTATTATGCTTGATAATCATATATTTCAAACACTTTTAAATATAAACATATTATATTTGTTTAAAAATAAATTAAAAAGATGAGTAATAATATGTACATTCATAGAGTGCATAAACATTTTATAATTATTTTGAAAAAAAAAAAAAGGTTAATTATAAAAAAAAAATTAATTCTTTTCATGTGGATCTCATATTTACGTATTTTTTTTAAAGATATCGTGCAACTCCAGTACTTGTGTAATCTATAACTATAAATATTATTTCTCTTAAAAAAAAATCTAATATAGAAATAATGATTATTTGAATTTCTGTAAATTATGATCATAAACTTGAAAGTTTGAAATTTATAATTATCTTAAAGTTGTATAGATATTTTCATACATTAACGATTGTTTTAAAATTTAAGTTACGTTCTACATTATTTATAAAAGTATGATTGAGGACAGCATTAAAATGATACTTTTTCTCAAACATAGTTTTTAGCTTATTTAAAATTAAAAATGCTTTAACATGTAACACTTAAACAACTTAATTTTTTTTTATTAAAGACATTTTAAAGCTATTTAAACATTTTAAAAAACTTCTACCGCAATTCCAAACATACTTTTAGTATTTTTTTTTCAATAATGAGATATTGTTACATACATAAATAAATTATATAAAAATAAATTTATAAACTAATATGACTTTAAAAGATGTATTAGATCTAAATTTTTAAAAATTAATTTTACAATCTCAAACGTATCATATCAAGTATTTTTTATTTTTAAATAAATTTATTTTTATATAATTTTTTTATGATTAAAATATTTTTTTTAATAATTAGGGACGTGGCATGTCATGGAAATAAGAGGCAGCAGAATAGCTTTTTTCTCCAAAACAAGTGACTTATGGAGTGCTGCAGATTGGGAGACCTCATGTCTGTTGATCATATGAGTGATACTGAAGGCAAATGTCCCAACCTCGTAGGGGAAATTAATTTTTTTTTTAAATTATTAAAATTGTCTTACACACGTGTACTCAAATGTTGTGGTGGTAAAATTAAAAGAGAAATACTGTTTTTTTTTAATCAAAAATAGTCATACCTCATTATAAAAAAATTATTTATTTATTTTCAGTTATTTTTTTCTAAAAGTAATGATCATTTCTTGTAAAAGTAAATACATTTTAGTTTTAAGCAGTTATTTTTATCGTAAATGGCTAGTCATAAATGTCTATTTATCTTAAAAAAATGATGAGAGTATTCACAGGATATTCCCTTCATATAAACAGTATAATATACTGTTCATGTAAGGATACTATACTATTTATGTGAAGAGAATATCCGAGTGTGATACTCCCAACATTTCCCTTTATCTTATACTGCCTTTTACATAATATGTTTTATTTTATATGTCAACAGTCAATTATTAAAATAAATATCTTCAGGGCCTTCGTACAGTCCAATTAACAGGGACTACAAGAACTGGGCTTGATTTTGAAGGCCAGGCCTTTTAGGAAGAAAAACATTGGGGCCTGAGTCAGTAACTGGGCCTGATAATGAATAAATAAAGAGAAGTACACTCTACTTGATTGAACTTGGATACGGTTGATCTGGCCACGCCAACCGAATCACCCATGCACACGTACAGTTTCCTTCTACCAATAATAATTAAGGCGCCTCAACATCAGCATCAACATCTAATGGTAGTTTTTTGACCTTAAAATAAAGCTAGAAGGTGTTCAAAGACACCAAATAATTAATTGATCCTCTTTCAAAAATAAATAATAATAATAATAATAATTAATTGATCCATAATGTTACAGCTCATTAATGTTTCTTCCTGAAAATCTGGTAGCAGGTAGGAGTGATCCCTATCCTTCTGGGTGCGGGGTCCCCTTAATACCGCCTCTCACCCCTGCCTGGGCGGGGGGGTAATTTTTTTATCCTGCACCTCATCCCAGCCTACACAGAGACATGGTACCTCGTCCCGCAGCAGGGTAACATGGGTAAAGTCCCCCCCGCCCCTCACCCGCCCCCACTACCCTATTGGGCCTTGACCCAGTTGTGCTTCTGGGCCCTTGTGAACTTATCATTTGTATTAATTTTGGTTTAACTTTAATTATTGGTCAAAACTACATTAATCCACAACCATCAAACATTTAAAATATCCAAATGTTTAAAAAAAATCCCTTCTCTAGCAGCCTCTCAAGATTTCATAAATGATCATTTTTATGTTGAACATTGTTTCAAATATAGCGTATATTTTGCATTGATCATCAAGTTTTATGTGACGCCCCTAAATTTTCTTTAAAATAAACACGAGAATCGAGGCGTCGGGATGCTGACAATATGGGTCACATACTCCCAACGTCGAGTGCTAAGTGTGTGAACACATAATATGCATAAATAAAAGTAACGAATATTTGAGGTCAATATCTAAGTACCAGAATTTTTTTTTAAAATTATTTTACAAACTATTTTAACACAAATTCTCCAATAGGAGATTTAATACAGTCATCCGAAATATAAATTATACAAATACATATTTATAAAAAGGAAAAAACAACTTTCCAATATAACAATTTATAATATGAATACTTCAACAGCGGAGTCGCCTCCTCAGGCTCAACCTCCACAAAACACTGCATCCAAAAACTACTACGCCAAAATGGCTTCGCAGGTAAGTACAACTCAAACAAACCACAAAATATAAAATATACTCATACAATAACAACAACATCACTCATGAACATGATACCATATGCATGAAACTTAAAATCATCTTCCTCAAAATAAATAAAATAACACACTCCAAAATCTCATTTTGGTCCACGATAAAATTCCAATAAAATCATCCATCATTTCTCGAAAAAGATATCAGTAAATCCAATCATAGCGGGCGTTACGTATCGCCATCCCCAATATGATATACACACAACACCAATCATAATGGGCGTTACGTATCGTCGTCTACATTATGACTCATACACACTCATTTTATAGCGAGCGTCACGTATCGCCGTCCCCAATATGAAATACACACCCAATGACCATAACGAGCATTACGTATCGCCATCCTCGTTATATCATTCACACCCACTGATCATAATAGGCGTTACGTATCGCCGTCTCCGTTATGACTCAGTCAAAAACTATTAAAATCCATAAATCTGAAAATCACGGCTCACATTAAAATTCAAGTACCAAGTATAAACAACAACCGTGCATTATGCAATGTATTCCACAACACGCAAAATAACCAATAATTAATAAATTCCAACATCAACCCATAAATCACAACGTCAAACAAATACAATATTTGTCGATACAAAAATATATTTAAATCTTAAAGTTTATTTAAAAAATACTTATAGCGGGTCAAAACCGGATCATTGAGCAAATGCCAGTCCACAGCGTTCACAGTGAGTCACTTTGTACGTTGGACTAGAGTGCTCGGTTTGATACCAAAATTAGGGAAATACTCATTAGAGGGTGTGGAATCTCATGAAGGTGGTAGTGTGGCGGTGCAACCACCGGAAGGTGGCGGATCGGGCTCAAAATGGGTGGAAACTCATTTTCGAGTTTGGGCTTGCACAAGGAAGGTGAGGCCACGAATGGAAGAGTTGAGATAGGGGGTGGTCGGCTGAGGCAGGTGAGTGTTTTGGTGGCGGTGGTGAGGCCTACGGTAGCCAGACGACGGTGCGGCGAAGAACAACCTATTTAAGAACCCATTTCGGGTGGAGGAGGAAGGGAGGAGTTGGGGTGGCTACAGGTGGTGGATTTTGTACTTTGGAGGATGGAAAGTCTAATGATGGTGGTGGTGAGCCAAAGCAGCCGGTGGTGGCGCCGGAAAATGGAAGAAAAGCAAACCCACCCATTTCGGGTTTGATGCTCACACGTCGTTTAGGGAGTTGCCGGAGGTGCACCACCGGTGCAAGGGAACTCGTCGAAGGGTGGGGAGGCCGGCGACGTGGGCGGTGAGGGACGATAGGCGATGGTGGAGGCTGGCCAGGCCTAAGGCCGAACGACCAAAACAGAGAGGGGGGCATGCGCGCGGGGGCTGGTGGGAAAAATCAGGGGAAATAAGAAGAAAATAAAGAAAATAAAAGAAAGAAAAAGAAAGAAAGAAAAGAATAAATAAAAGAGAAGAGAAAAAGAAATAAAATCTAACTAGAAAAAGAACACAATAAATTAAACCAAAGCGCAATTTAATTATAATACAATAATTAATATAACGAAAGCACATCAAATAAACTTACATAATAAAATAAAAGAAATTAAATTCCAATCATTAAAATAATTATCTCACATTTAAATTGATAAGGAAAATAACGTAACTTACTATTTCAACATAAAAACAACGTAAGACTAATATTAATTAACTAATAGCTCAAATAATAATTTTAAACAAATAAAATACAACCAATAATATTGTTAAAATAAATTAAAAGAATCAACAATAAGAATAAAATAATATATAAAAAAATACACGTAATGCGGGATCTCACATTTTATTTTTGGTACTAAATCTATTAAAGAACTTATGCAAACAAACTCAAGCAAAAATGGTTGCCCCACCCCTATCTTAGCATAATACCTGACGATCAAATGCAAGTAAAAATATTCAACTAATTACACAAGCAAAAATGAGAATTTTAATAACGAAATCTCAAACCCACATGTTTATATGTTAGATGAACCCCCATAAACACTAATCCGAACAAAGGTGGAGCGATGCACTTACTGAGGGGCAGCGGGAGGTGAAACTGCGAAGGGAGACAAGGCTCCAATGAGAGGCGATGCCGCGAGAGGACGAAATCAAGCAACGGAGACGAAGTCACGACGGTGGCCTGGGTGGTGTGAGTGTAAAGGCTAGGGTTCGGCGACGGCGATTTCAGAGAAAGAGTGAGACAGAGACGAGAGAGAAATGAGTGTGAGGAGAGAATAAGGATTTGAATGGGGGGGTTAATCCAACTTATTTCACATATAGAACGGCGTCGTTTTATGTAAGTAAACTTTTTTATAAAAAAATCTAGATGACAAAATGACATCATTTTGAGTCATCTAGGTTTTTTTTAAATATATAATATATATATTATATTTAATATATATATATATATGCGGAGGTGGGGCGGGATCAACCCTCTGTCGCCCCCACCCTTGTCCTCTACCCAAAAAGCGGGCGAAGTTCACCCCGCTTACCGTCGCCAGATGATTAACCCGCCCCTGCCGTGCGGGGTGGGGCAAAATGCGGGCAGGGTATTGGGTGCAGATATCCGCTGCCCACCCCTACAAGTGATGCGCATTACCTCACGAGATTTTTTCAATTGATCTATTTGATCTTTTATTTTTCTTGCCGGAGCAGCCATATGTTGGCGAAACTTAGTTCTTTGATTAAGAATAGAGTTTTTCCAAACAATATTTATTTCATCATAAATATCTCTGGGGAATCCACGATCATAAAATCTTTTACTTCTTCTTGTGTAGGAGTTTTTTGAAGTTGAAAATATTCATGAAGAGCTTGTTTAGCTTCTTCCATGCTTGGATAAGCATGGTATAATGCTCATTGAAATTTATAAATTTGAGAATGACATTAATACCAAGTCGTGTAAATTCCTAGTTGAAATCCACGTGTAAATAACCCTTTCTTTTGAAAAGGTTTCCTTAAATTATATATTTATTTTTGAGGTCATTTTAATATTTTCATGGAATTTTTGGAAATATATAGTACCTAGGCTTTAAAATCAAACTAGAGACACTTAAGTTATTGGATGAAATGTGATGAATTGCGGTCAAGTTCTGGGAAGTTTGAGCAAGATATTAGTTAGAATATTTTAGTTTGAACTTAGAGAAATATTATTGGAAGATTAAGAAGAAAACTTATAAAATTGGAGTGGAAAGAAGAGAACACGTGGTGAGTCAGGATTGGATGTTCTCAGACAGTCTTGAGTGTTTCGATAAATTAAGCATAACTTTCTCATTTGATCTCAGAATGAGGCGATTCAAAATTTTATAGATCACCAAGAGGAAGATCTAGAACTTTTATGTTTTTAGTTTTTAAATAAATTTTTGCCCAGATGACTAACACAAGAAGGGGTGAATTGGGTTAGTTTATAAAAATTAGCACTTATAAATCAAATACACAATATAAAATATAAACAGAATATAAAGCAGTAAGAAATGTAAAAAGTAGGGTAAGAAAAAGCAAACTCAGTATTTTTACGAGGTTTAGCCCCACTGCCTACGTCCTCGCCTCAAGCTACCCCTTGAGGATACCGAATTCACTAGTCAATCTCCTTTAGGTGGAGATAGAAACCTATTACACTTTTGAGCAGCACCGCTCCAAAGAATCCGTGTAGAACACCCTCTACACTTCCAATCACCTCACACTTGTTAATTTAATTATTCCCCATGTAGAACACCTTCTACACACACAAGGGTTATACCCACCCTCTTATTGATACAAGAGTTGATAGTGGGTAGACTATCAAAGTACACTCCTCAATGAGTGAGATAGAAACAATACAGCGCAACCTATATCTCTCTCAAAAAGAATAAGAATTAAGGTTCAAAACTTTAGAAAAGAGAGAATGAGAGTTTTGAAAGAATGATGCAAAACTTAGTAATAAATGTGTAAGCTCTTGTTGTGATTTTTGTAAAACTCAAGTGAGCTATTTATAGGCAAATGAGTCTTCAATTTCAAATTTGAAAAGATTCACATGTCAAATAAGAACACTATTCACTTTTCAAAAAATTCAAATAAAAACATTTCATTTTTGCATTTGTCAAAGATAACTCCATTCATTTTTCAAATAAATCAAACCTAATCTTTTGCTTTTCATACATGACAAAATGAGCATGATTTATTTTTCAAACCAAATCATCTTCTTTTTGCATATGTCAAAAAAACACACAACCACCCTTTAAGATTTTCAAACAAAATCATCTACTTTTGGCATTTGTCAAAAAAATACACAACCTCCCTTTAAGACTTTCAAACAAAATATGCACATGTTAAATATGATAATCAATCATCTTATAAATTCAAATTTATAATTTTTGAAATTATTTTGTTTGATGATGTTATACACATGTGAAAAACATAATTTTCAAAACTAAGATATTTAAAAATGTCTTGCATATGTGAAAAAAGTAATTTGATATTTTATGATAAAAAAGAGTAATTTGGAGCCTTAATCCAATTTCGAATTTTATCAAGAGATGTACAAAAATAATCTATAAGTTTCATTTGTAGACTTGTTCTTTTATGCTTGATGTGCGCTTCGCTTCATTGCGTAAATAATTTGATCTTGAAATTTGAATGTATTTGTTATCATCAAAATCTACACGTAGATACGCAACTTGAAACCTTGGATTCAACATAAATGAAATGGATCAATAACTTATTTGGGCAAGAAGTGAACAAACCTGAAATGAGCGGAAATGGAAACCGAAATAGATCACTAGCACCGCCTTAGGCATGGGGCGAAGTCTGATTAGTTTCCTAGGTTTTTTGACATCTTGACATGTTTAAGGGGGCATGTGGTAAGTGGAGAAAATTTGTCTAGAAGGTTGGTTAGCCAAAAACCATGAGGAAACCAAATGGGACCAGAATTCTGTTGGGAACCAACTTAACAAGTTAGTTACCAATTGTTATCCCAACTAAGTCCTAGAAATGTCTTCTAAGCTAATCCAAGTGGCTTTCTAGGATACTAAACAAGTGGGAAAATGGGGGAAGAGGTCCTAGAAGTGTCGAATGACACTAGGAGACAGGGAGAGCCAATGCATGCATATAAGGCCTTTCCAAGTTTTTTTCTCCAAGTGCTGAAATTTGGTTGAACTGTTGATCATCTCAAGCTTCTAGATGGCACAAATCTGACCCTTAGATAAAGATTTTATCAATTAAGCCTAAATCTAGATATAATGATAAGAGCTAAAGGGAGAAGGACAAGTGTGCATGGCCATGGAAGGTAACCAGTCACTACAAGTCTTACACCCTCTTGGTTGTCGCCCCCTTGTAGGTATAAATAGGAAGAAACTCTCCACTTCATTCCTTTGGATAGCTCACGGCCACACTAAGAAAAATAGAGAGCAAAACCCTTTTCAATTCCTTTCGCCTTCCAAATACCTAAAAGAGAACATTTTAAACTTATTGAAGGAGAAATTGGGAAAGCTTGTTCATTTGCAATACTAAGCTTTGAAGAAAAATTATAAGAAAAATTATAAGTACACAATTTAACTTAATCTTGGCATAGAATACTTAATTTAAATCTTAGATCATGTTTGTTATGCCTTTGAACTTAAACTTTGTATAAGTGTCTGTAGGAATTCAAGTTAAGCTTAACTTAATTTTTGTTATGGGAAAATATTAAGAAAAATATTAGAATTTTGGCTTAAACTTATTCATGAAATTATGGAGAATTTTAATATTATATAAATGAAGAGTTTGGCAAGGTTAACATAAAAGAAAAGAAAAGGAATTTGGAACCTTATAGAGTGTTCGGCCAGCCCTCTTGGATTTACTAATTTATTAGTTTATTTAATCTTTTAAGCGTAATTATTATGTTTTGACATTACGAAGATATTTGACGTAAATGTATATACACATGACGTATGTTACAGTGACATGTTTCTATACGTTATAAGACTCATAGGGACATGAATTGTGCATTCAAAAGTCTAAGAGTATGTTCATGTCTCATTTCGTCACATAAATGTCGTCATAAGTCATGATGTTTATTTTAAGCAAATATGATAAGAATATTTTTTATAAGAATATGATAAGACTAAGATAAGTCTAAAGTCACGTTATGACGGAGACGGCGATACGTAATGCCCGGACGACTAACGAGTATATGTATGGCCCAAGCTGATGCGTCATGCTAAGAAAACCCGACAGGGATAGCGATATGTAACGTCCATCGAGATTAAGAAATAAGTAAGACTCACAAGATTAAGAAAAAAAATGCAAAGGAAATAAGAACTTTAAGGAAAAGACTATGGCTCCATGTATGGTATAAGTCTATATAGGAAAGGGAAACATAAGTCATACATGTGTCACATAAAGCATTTTATAATTTATATGTTTTTTATATCTGTCATGTATGTTAGTATCTTATTTTTTCTATACCTTATTTTGTTAATTGTGTACTTACTGAGATTTATTGCCTTCTTGAAAATCTCACTCTTTTAATTTTATCTATAATTTCTTTCAGAATGATAAATTTTGTTGCAGGAATAGGTGACTCATCATGAGATCTAGATGTCACTGGAGGTTATGAGATACCCTGAGAATCCTACAGAATACTCACCTTCTATGGATTAATCTCTCACGTATATGACCCAAAGAAATAGTAAAATTTATAAGGAAATTGGAAGCGAACCCTAAAAGTGGTAAAATGGGAAGTTGGTTATGATATATTATGTATGTGTTTTAAGGCAGTTGGGATGATGTAAATATTTGATACTCTCCAATGAAATGAGTAGTAAATTATGGGTTATAGTATACTATACCATGTGATCATTTTATGCAAAAAGTTAGATCTCTTTGCATCTATTGGAATTTACCTCATTCTGCTGTGATTTGTACTGCATTTAATTAGTAAGTTTAGGTGTATGCATGCTACTCTTTACGTTTACGAAGGGTAGGTAACCTTGTATTACTTATCCTGATACTTCAATTTACGTTAAATCCCAAGCGTAAATTCGGGGTGTCACACACGAAATACAACATAAACCTTGTGTAGGTTTTTCTTTGTCACTATGACCCAATCACCTTGTTTAAGTGTCTGGTTCAAATTCATTTTTCACTTGTGTAGTAGTACTGAGATCCCTGCTTATAAAATCAGCAAGACAGTTAGTATTTCCTTTAACATGTTGTATATCAAAAGAATACTGAGAAATAAAGTTATACCGTATTAATCTTTTTTCATCAATAATTTGTTTTTTATTGACAAGAAAATCTCGTACAACTTTATTATCAGTCTTTAAAATAAATATTTCAGGAGCTAAATAAATATGAAAAGCTTTTATTGCTAAAAGCTCTTTTTCGAAAATTATATATTTCTATTCGTTCTATTTGAACTTTCCAGAATTATATTAACAAATTAATTCTTCTTTCTGAAGAGTTTTTGAAATTGAATCTTTTTGTAGATTTAATTCCCAAATCTTTTCTTTCAGATTCATTTAAAATTTTCCATTTGTGTAATAGAATTGCTTTTAAAACACATCACCAACACTGATCTGAAGCATCAGTTTCGAGGATTAGTTTATCTCTTGTTTTAGGAAAATAAACCATAGGGATGTTCTAATTATTACTTCTAAACAATTTACTTTTAGACAAATGTATAATTACCTTCTTATCTACACAAGAAAATGAGCCGTAAAGATTTAGTGATTAATCTTAGGACAAAGTTGATTCTGAATCCTAAGTTGTCTTCTTTGCCTATTTTTCTAAGATAATCTGGATAACCTTTGTGGCTAAATTCATCCCAAGGACTAGACAACTTATGAAAGAACTGACTTATTTTATTATGGAAATGTTTTTAGAAGAGAGTAAATCAATCAAGCACATAAGTTTTTGTCCGATTTAACCACAAGGGTTAATTTGGACATTCCAAAAGATATTTGGCTCGTTGCAAAAAATATAATTATTGCATAACAATACAGTGATGGCCAAAGTCCTAATAGTCCACAAATTACACGGTAGAAGAATTACATAATTTAGAAAATCTTCTTGAATATGATTTTCTCTTCTTTTTCGGGAGGATTAAAGTAGGGGCTGGATGACGAATCGGGTTGACCAATCATCATGAAGATATATTCTTCATCAGAAGAACTTTCATCTTCGGTGGATACAGTTTGTGTAATCTTCGTAAGAGTACTCTACCTCTCAGAGTTAGAGTGTGAATATATTCCCATAGATCCATCGTCGTCCTACATAAGGACTGATGATTTGAATAAAAAGAATGTTGCTCAGCATGGAACATACAATTGTCTAAAAGTAATAATTATACACTTATCTAGAAGTAATAATTATGTGTCCTTTTGTATAATTGTAAGTTACTATTCATTTAGATATTATATAAGTTAATATCCATCAATAATGTTTATAAAAGGAGATCATCATCAATTACAAAAGATTGAATTAAGGGTGTAATCGGTCCAGTTCGGTTCGGTTTTAGATAAAATTCAGAATCGAACCGGTACCACCGATTTTTTATTTTTTAAAACCAATTACGTATCGGTTATCCTCTAAAACCGGTAGCACTGATTTTACCGGTTTTTGTCCGGTTCGGTCCAGTTTTTTTATTTTAAATTAGTTTATATTAGTTTATTAAACTATTAATATATATATTAATATTATTTATAATGATTAAAAGAATTATATATTAGTATTTGTTATAATAATTTTAATTTTTTATAATTATATCATTAATAGTTATAACTAATATTATTAATATTAGCTAAAAAGAAAATTGTATTAGGATTACTATATTATTATTTCATATGCAATTATTTAGTATAATAATTTATATATAGACTTAAAGTATATTATTAATAGTAATATAGTATTATATTATTAGTATTAACCCATAAAATATAAATTGTAACTAATTTATATTATATACTAATATATAACATATTATATATAATTAAAAAAATATTTTATATTATGTATCATATTAAAAAAAATTAAAAATATATATTATATTGAACCGGTCCTGTCCGGTCTGATTCTAAAAAGTTTAGAACGGGAACCGAACTGGTACCTACCGGTTTTAACATTATAAAAACCGGTTCCGAACCGGTACCTACCCAAAACCGGACCGATTCCCCCGGTTCGGTCCAATTTACCAGTTCACTAATTTTTTCTTTCACCCCTAGATTGAATGAACATCTTGAATTCAATGGATATTTTATTCCCAGAAAAGACGTCTTAATCAATCAGGTTAAAAACGCAAAGATATTTAGTAAGTTTGATTGTAAGTTTAGTTACTAGCAAATCATGTTTACGGAAGAGTCTATTCTCTGGACTATTCATTTAGCATACTCTTGATCATTACTGGAAATGACCTCTATTATTCAGCCGAATGTCCCTGGAACACAACTTGATTAGTTATGCCCAAACCAGTTTCTTCACAGAATTCCCTTTGATTAAAGAAACATGTGATTTTTGGTATTCCTGAAAAATTGTTAATATGGAAAATCTCATCTTTCAGGATTTGGGTAATCTTGTCAGTATGGTTTTCAATAAGAGAGCCAATTTTTTAAAAAACTTTTTTGGGTAAGAAGTTCTTTGCTTTTTCACAAAGGCAAAGTCTTTTAATCTTATTATATATAGGATTAAAATTTCAAATTTTTATCAAATCCGTAAGCATAAGGAGATTTTGGATTGTTTGGTCTTTTAGCTCTTCATGCCATCCAATTTGGGTTGCAAATGCTTCTAAATTTTTTCAATTGATCTATTTGATCTTTTATTTTTCTTACCAGAGCAGCCATATGTTGGCGAACCTTAGTCTTTCATCTGGGATTTAGTCTCTTATGTGAGATTTAAATTTGTATTGTTTATGAGTCTTTGTGTAGACTCATAAATCTTGTCCAGAGTTATCTCGATAGATTTGAACTTACTCTCTACATAGTGCTGATTATGTTTTGTGTTTTTTTATTTATTTTAAAAAAAAAAACACTACACATATCACTAAGATTATTTATACAAGCACTAATAATACTACTAAAATTTTCAGAATCTCTATCTATATGCAAAAACATGTCTAAAATCTTTTATATCTTTATCAAACAAAGTTGTTATACAACTACTATTATTATTATTACTGTTATTACTACTGTTTTCTGCCATTCTGGATTACTCTTGCGACCTAAAGGCCTCCCTCTTGCATACTCTCAATGTCCTAATTTGTCAAATTTCTAGATATAATAGTTTTAAAATATTAAATGAAAAGGAGTTGATAGTAAATTAACATGGTTAATTCTATTGAACAAACATGTGACTCTCATATATATTCTAAAGAACCACACACAATAATTTAATTAACCAATTTTCAATATTTTTTTTAATTAGTTTATAGGGTAAGATTTTTTGTCCAAACAGGGCTTGTTTCGATATTTGGAGTATCTTGGAAATATTTTAAAATTATAATTTATTTTTATATAATTTTTAATATTATTATTTATTTTAAAATTTGTATTATTTTTTATATTTTGTTTTTAAATTTGTAAAAATAATATTGGTTTTTTTGTTCTAGTAATGATTAGATAATAATTAAATAAAAAGTTTGAAACTTTTAAGTTGAAAAGTATTTTATATTTAAATGATATTTATCTTATTTGGGAAGGGTTGTGATATCCTTACAATCAATTACTATTTGTCTACCACTTTACGTGTATTTATTTTTTTATCATTTTTTTAAAATATTTTTTTAACATCTTTAATCATAAAGAAAATATATATATATATATATATATATATATACAACTTCAATAATAATTACTTTCTTAATTATTCAGTAAAATTAAAATTTTAAAAAAACTAAAAAATTTTAAAAAAACGTTGTAAATGAGTTGTAAATAAATAATAGAGATATCATTTTTTTCCATTTGAGAATGAAATTTTAAATTTTTTTATAATTCTGTGCAGGACCGACTCAATAGTTTGAGGGGCCTAACGCTAAAATTTAGTTTGAGGTCTTTTTTGCTTTAAGAAATAATATGAAATAAAATAATCTTAATTTTAACTTTTACTTATATTTTTATGTGAATATAATTCCAATTGTTTTGCAACGTTTATTAATTAATATTTTATATTATATTCTCAACTAATAATTAACTTAAATTTTATTAAAAAAAATTCAATTTAGAGTGTATTTTATTAAATCTAGCTAATTTTACAAGACGTGGTTTCGATTCTTAAAAGCTGTTTAGGAACAAAAATGTTTTCAATTATTTTTAGATACTCTCAAATTCAACTATTTCTCTCTTATCAAAAAATAAAAAATATTTTAATTCAAATTATTTCACTACTATTCATGTATATTCTAAGATATTCTATCTAAACAAGCCTTAAAAGCAATTATAATTATTATTGTAAATAAAATTATATAAACAACATACACATTATGAAAAAAGTGGGTCATTGCCTCTTCAAAAGATCATACAAAAATATTTTAAGAATATTCGAAAACTAAATTAAGTGTGATACTTTTACTATTTATAAACAACCTACACATTATGAAAACTAAATTTTACTATTTATAATTTTTATATTATATATTAAATTTAATAATGCCAAAAGGGAAGTGTATTTTTATAATGAAAGTATTTGAAATAATTATTAAGTGTGATACTTTTTAGAATTAATAATAACATAATATCTATTTAATATTTTTGATTTTTTTCTTGAGTTAATTAATTTTTTAATTGAATATTTATTTTCTTTTTAAAAAATCCTACTTCGATTTTTTATTTTATTTTATGGGGTCTTTTTCCATTAGAGGCTTAAATAATTGCCTAATTTATTTAATGGAAGAGCCGGCCCTAATTGTGCGAATTCTCATATATATTGCCCAAACATGTTCTTGACCTGATTCCATTCGGCCGATACTATTCTGCCTCCCAACTTTTTAATGTTGGACGTGCCTCTAGTCCAATCAGCCCCTTTGTTTACTTTGTTTGTTTTCAAACATTGTTTTAAATTTTATATCCGTACCATATCGGAATAGTAACTGATATAAAAATTTAATCTATTTCATACCGGTCTAAATTTTGGCCGGTATCGAATTTCGAGATTTCATTTTTTTTTGTTGCTATTTTTTTATTTTAATTTAGACTAGATTATTTAAATATATATTTATATATATAATTTATTCATATCATGACTATTATTTTGAAATATAATTTACATATGTATTTATATATATATAATTTGTTTATGTATAAATTATTTCGAAATGGTATACGAAACGATATTGATATCGAAATATTTTGTTTCAGTATCTTGATCGGTACGCTTATCGATACGGTATTCAAAACATTATTTAAAAAGTAAATAAAATACACAAATCACTAATGGTAATTTTTTAAGTATTTTGGAAAATAAAACTAAAAATAAAATAAAATGCACTTGTGACCACATCAAGGAGGTAAATCTAATGGGATACAAGCATTCTCCATCATATTTAAAACTCTAAAACTAGATTTATTTTTAAAGATGGAATGAAATAAGGTGAAATAAAATAAAAAATAAAAAAATATTCTTATAAAATATTTTTTAATATTAATTTTGTTTTAGAATTTAAAAAAATTATTTTGAAATTTGAAAAAATTAAATTATTTATTTTATTTTGTATAAAAACTCAAAAAAATATAATAATTAATTTGAGATGAGATGAAATAATTTAAAAAATAAAACAAGGCCTAAAGCTATATTTGATTATCAAGATGAGATAAAACCTATCCCATATTGGTTTGTGGGTTTTATAGTTTTGGGCAACGAAATTTCAAAAAGTCATTTTCATTTTATCTATTTCATTTTAAACTTTTAAACTTATCTCCAATATTTTTTGACATGAACAGAAACAAACAAGTAAGAAGTTATTTCATCTTTATTACATCTATAAATTGTCAAACTCGTCCAATAATTTATAAAATCAACAATGCTCAAACAGTAACAAGTACACATATCATCTCATCAAAAAGTTAAGTGAAACTCATTTATTCATCAAATCTTAAAAAATAAAAACTATTTTCTCATTTCACTATCCAAATATATATATATATATATATATATATATATATATTATAAACTATCTCATATTATCTTATAACTCTGTAACCAAGTAAGACCTTGTATACTGTTAATTAATCGGATCAAGATATTTAAGTGTTTTTTTGGCATTTAAGAACTTTAAGTCCAAATGCAGTGGCTTTAAACCATTAGCGGAAAATTTTAATATTATCCAGAATCTTAATAAGTAATACTACACACTATCTCAATTTTCATAATTTTCTTACAATCATTCTATTTAGACCTATCATCTAAGAGCATTCTTATTAAATTATGCATTTGCATATATAAAAAAATATAAGTTTTCACACATATAAAAAAAAAAATTGTATAAATGTTGAAGAGTTACTATTCACTTATAGAAAAAAATATATTTTTAATGTAGTTTTATTCTCTTCTCTCACTTTTATCTTCTTACTTCTAATAAAACAAAAATATAATTTTTTTTTTATATATGTGAAAACTTGTATTTTTTTTACATATGCAAATGTAGGACTGTTCACCCGACCCAACCTTATAACCTCAATTCCGACCCGACTCGATAACTTCCGTATTCCAATAACGCAATACCCATTTTGCTGATTACCCGATTCTGATAGATTCTCTCAAACCTGACCAGAAGCATAATCTGAGCAACAAAATCAGAGAAGACTCAAAGCAAACCATCCGATAAAAGCACTTCAATGTATGATCCAGAAGACTGAAAAACAGAGAAGAAGATTTAACAAAAGCAAACCTCTCAACCAAATCAAAGAACAAAGAAAACTATGCGGTAAAAGTATTGTTGTTCTATATACAATCCGGAAGATTCAAAATCACAGATGAACCTTCAAAATCTAGAAGAAAAAATCTCAGATCCTACAATCCTTGAAATCGCTTTTGGCAGTGATCCGTCGTCCTCTCGATCCTACAATCCTTGAAATCGCTTCGAGCTCTTCAATATCCAACAAGAATAGCGTACGGTCGAACCATTCCTCCAAGTGCTTCAAGGTGATAACATCTCACCCGTCGTCTTCGAGCTCAACAATCTCCGTTGTGTCACCCCTAGCCTCGTTGCCGAGGTGCTCAAACCCTAATAATCGATTTCGTGCTGCTGATCAATCGCCCGAGTTGAAGGAATCCCAAGGCTTGTTCAGAATACACTCGGATGCCAAAAGGGGTCTTCAAATCTTCTCCATTGCTTTCATCGCTCAAACTTCATTGGAAACTTCTAGATCCATCTCAATGTAACACGTAACAATGAAAAGAAGAAAAGGCTGGCAATCGGTTAACGGGTGATTCCACTTCCGATTTTTAACATTTCGAGTCGTGTTATCGGGTCGGTACAAAATGGGTAAATGGGTCAAGTCGGTAGTTTGCCTTTTTTGTTCAGCCTTATGCAAATGTATAATCTAATAAGAATGCTCTAAAGCTAATAATGAAAGAACGATAAAAAAAAAAAATAGATGATGAATAAATGTTTTCTTTTTCTAATTTTTGTCAACATTTATTAAAGAAGAGATTAGTACTTTTAGGCCCTATTTTTAAATATTAAATTGAATTTAATTGAGTTAAATATTTTATAAATAATAGTAATTTGAGATGATAAAATAATTTTTGTGAAGCTCACTTAAGATGTGTTTGAATGTTAAAATAAATTTAAATATATTTATAAAAAGTCGAATAGAATTATGGATTTTACGTGTAAAGAAGTGTTGAATTGAAAAGGATTAAAAGTCTTATGTGTAACGAAAGTTGAGTTCATTTCAGTTCAATTCAATAATTTAAAAATTGTATATTTAAATATTAGACTCGATTTAAAATTAAATTAAACTTAATTAATCTCAATTTAATTCGAATTTCAAACGGGCCCTTAATCTCAAGTTAAGTTGCTAATCAAATATTGGTGAGAAAAATATATCCAATCTTAATTCGTTAAACAGGAAAATAATAATAATAAAAATAAAAAATAGTAAAAAGAGATGATAATTGAGAGGAAGAATATAAAACCTTGGGGGGAAGGGGACCTTATCTTTTAAGGTGCGGCTGGAAAGGACACGTGTCAGTTGGGGGAAGAGGGATGGCAGGGTAGATTAAAAGCGGGTCAGAGAGTAGTCAGAGTAGAGAAGCACTTGACAGAAGTAAACCAGATAAACGGTTGGCATCACTTCTTCGAAAGGAGAGCTTGAAAACGATTTTGGACGCCCTTTCAACTTCGCTCACGGGAAATCCCTCGTTCCTTTCTCCCTCTTTCTCTTTTTTTTTTTTTTTTTTTTTTTCCTATCGCTATCTCTCTCTTCATTTTTTTACCTTTCCAATAAACAATGCAAGTGATAGATAATTTTTTTTAGAGCATTTTTACTGATCTTATCAAATTAATTATTAAATATAAATTTAATAATTTATATTAAAAATTATTTCGCATCGATCTCACCAAACCATATTTTTAAAATTTTGAACTACAATAAAAATAAACAAACATTTCAAATTTAAAGAATTACTATTTATCCTTTATCTTATTAGTTTAATATATTTTATTTCTCATACATTTTTTTCTCTTTTTATTTTTATTTTCTCCATAGAATAAATATGTTTATTATATTTTTTAATTCTAGTTTTATTAAACATTATTGAAAATAATAATTTAAGCATCAAATTAAATTATTAATATACATATAATTAGTATAATTATAAAATATTGAAAAAAATTTAAAAAAAAATTATATTATTATTTTGATGAGTCTAATGATGAATCCAATGTGAAATTATGATGAATATGATATGTTCATCTCATTAAATTTGTACTTCTTATTAAATTTTGATATATTTTTTTGATAAAATCAATATGGATGCTCTTAGATTGAAAAATATAAATGACATTTATAGTAATCAAATGCATAAATGCGGAAGATTTTTATTTTTAAAATTTTTAAATTTATATTAAAAGTTAAAAAATTAATAATAAACCTCAATTTTTTTAAAAGATTGTACACACTTATATAATTTACAACTATATTTAACGTAAAAGATATAAGCAAGATTCAATAGTTTAACATATATCCCTCACTTTTCAAGTCTAAACTAATTTTATTTAGTCCGATTCTATTCAGCTTTTAAATATCCTGTAGAATGATGTATCATCTCATTCACATAAATAATATATCCGAGTTTTTAATATTTTTACTTAAAGGGCTTTGCTATCCAGCTGCCTACACTATTCACATAAACATGTTTAAGTATTTTTAAAAAATATAAAAAAAAATATCAATACAATGATAATCAATTCCTTCACCATTATACAAAAAAAATAAATAAAAGAAAAATTAAATATATAAGAAGTCAAAATAAGTAGATAAAGTAAGATACTATAATAGCATTTTCTTTTAAGTATTGTAGATGGTGTGCTATTCTCTATACATCGGTTGTTCTAAAGGAAATTGTCATTATTTATTTATCAGATAAACTTATATTCATGAACTCATACATTTTGGTATATACTTATATGAAATGAAATTATAAATTAAAATAATACATTTGAAGCTCTATCAATATAATATTTCTTTTTAGGATTGATTTCATCTTTACTTTTATTAACTCTCTACACACAAAAGTCTAAAGACAACACTCTCTACTTATAGAGATTTGACTGCTTCCTTCATACAAAAGAAAAAAAAAAAAAAAGATGAAATGTATTACTGTTTATGTGAATAAATATCTTAAATATGACTTCTTCCTCAAATTAGATCTAAAATGTATGATGGTAGCGTCGGTGATCTAGCATGGACTGTACACCCCGACTTGAGAATGAAATAAAACTTCTTTCACTCTCCGCGTGAATCTCTTTCTGTCTCTTTTCTTTTTCGTGTTCTGGGATTTGGGTCTCCTCTTTTTTTTTTTGGTTTTGGAGATATGAATCCGAGTAACGGGAAGGGATCGATGTCAACGGCCAGTTCAAGCGCATCTCGGAAAGCCGGTGACGTCGTTCCAGACCAGTTCCCGGCGGGGCTACGTGTGTTGGTCGTAGGTGATGACCCCACATGCCTTGTGATCTTGGAGAGGATGCTCAGGGCTTGTCTTTATGAAGGTGTTCTTCTTTCATTTCTCTCTGTTAATCGTAATTCTTGTTTTTCTGACTCGCTGTTTGCTTTAGCTCTCTCCGTTTATTTTGATTAAGAATTTTTTTTTCCTTTTTTTTGGATAATTTTATGAAGATGTTTGTGTATTTTTCTTTCTTCTTTCAGCCGTTCTGTTATAAAAGTCTTTTGTGCGTGTGTATGGAAGAGGGAATTTCTGGAGGAAAAGGCAATGAAATGGGTTTCTTTATTTCTGGATATAGTTCTACATCTTTAAAATTTTCAACTGCAAATTGATTGCTATAGTTGACTTGGTTAGAGATTCTGATTTGGCTTGAACAATAGCTTATATTGTATACAAATTTCTCGTGCTTTTGAGTGTTTGTCTTATCTCTGAGATCTGGTCAGCTTTCAATTTGTGGCTGTGCATTCAGAACCATAATTTTTTTTCTTTGTCCCTACAGGTTTTCGATATTTCAAAGTGTTTAATGATTGATTAAATTTATTTTTGAAATTTCAGTTACCAAATGCAATAGAGCGGAGATCGCATTGTCGCTACTTCGAGAGAACAACAACGGGTTTGATATTGTTATAAGCGATGTTCACATGCCTGACATGGATGGATTCAAACTCCTGGAGCACATTGGGCTGGAGATGGACCTGCCTGTAATCAGTATGTACCCTTTCATAATCATTGTGAATAGAATAGGTTTAGCAACCATGAATCTAGAGTCTATCTCAAGCTAGGGGCCTGATATCTTATTTATGCAATTGAACAGTGATGTCCGCGGACGATGGGAAAAGTGCTGTCATGAAGGGCGTGACTCATGGTGCTTGTGATTACCTCATCAAACCAGTGCGGATCGAAGCATTGAAGAACATATGGCAGCATGTGGTTCGGAAGAGAAAGAATGAGTGGAGGGAATTGGAGCAGTCAGGTAGTGTAGAAGAGGGAGATCGGCAGCAAAAACCGTGTGATGATCTCGATTATTTCGAGATTATTTCGAGACTTTAAAGTATTGAAAGTATTGAACGTCACTTCAATAATAAGTATGTTTTAATAATCCCTTGTGGACTAATGTTTTTGTTTTAGCTGTATTTTATTTGAGCTGTTTAAGAACGATGGAGAGAAACATCTCTAGCTCAAGGCCTGCTACCAGTTTCATGATGGGCCCTATGTATGAGATGTTGGTAGGAGTGAAAATACAAATATGTGAATTCAATACAAACATCACATAAAATTAACAGATTTGTATTTGATATTAACAAATTTGAATCAAAATGAATTAACCTGTTAAGACATGATTTATAAATAGTCAATAATGGGTCAACCTACTTATCACGAAATCTACCTTTTGATCCATTTAGAACTCATTTCAAAATTAAAATTTTATTATTATTATGTTGTAATATTGATATTTCTCACTATGCCTATATTTTTATTATTTATGTTGTTGTATATTTTGTCATATTGATTTTACTATATGTTAAAATTTGAAAAAACATATATATATAAATATATATATATATATATATTAACATATTGTGGTTATTAATAAAAATAGATTTTGAATTTTATGTTACTTTATGTTAATCAAGTCAGCTGAGTTAAATGTCTTAATTGGACCCATTTACATGAAATAAATGGATTTAAATGATACGGATCATATTAATATATTTCTGGCCAATTAATTACTAAATTAATCAAAATGGATGATATGATATGACTTGTTATCTAAATCGGTTGAGTTAGATTTGGAAGTTTGACATATTTAATTTAACGGATTGGGTTCAACTTGACTTATATAACTGAATATTCATGATTTGAAATCATACTAACACGACCCAAAAATACGATTTACCTCTCCTAGTTGCTGGCACGTCTTGGATGTAACATTTGGCCCATTCAGTCATACATGTTAAAACGTTATTCTTCCTAATGGCCTCCATGTTTTGGACACTTTTTTTAAGGATGGAAAAGAGGAATAGATAGCTCATAGCATCTTGAATTCATTCTCGTGGATTTGCAGCTTTTTATGTCTAAGACCAAAAAATTTAAGGGAAAAAACTATCTAACCCAAAACAAGTGACTTATGGAGTAGATTTGGAGACCTCATGTCTGTTGATCATGTGAAAGATACTGAAGGCAAATGTCCCTAACTCGTAGGGGAATTTTTTTTTTTTTTTTTAAATATTAAAATTGTCTTACACACGTGTACTCAAATGTTGTAGTGGTAAAATTAAAAGAGAAATACTGTTTTTTTTTTTTTCATAAAAAATTTCTGTATAGTCATGCCTCACTACAAAAAAATTATGGACAATGATATGGGGTCTCGTGGTTGGGGGCCCATTTGCACCCTCTTAGTTATAATCTATTTACATTTTTTTATAATTTACTTATTTGTTTTACACAAATGATAAAAAAAAAAAAGTGTGAAAATAAAGAATATATGCTTTTTTTTCATATTAAAAAATCCCATGGGGGCGCAAAGGGCCCCCAACTACGGGACTCTAAAACATTTCTCAAAAACTATTTATTTGTTATCAGTTATTTTTTTCTAAAAATAATGACCATTTCTTGGAAAATTTAAATCTATTTTAGCTATATTTGCATTGCAAATAACTATTCATAAATACTTATTTGTCTTGTAATGCCTCTTCACATAATATGTTTTATTTTATAATGTCAATTATTAAAATAAATATCTTCAGGGCCTTCGTACAGTCCAATTAACAGGGACTACAAGAACTGGGCTTGATTTTGAAGGCCAGGCCTTTTAGGAAGAAAAACATTGGGGCCTGAGTCAAGAACTGGGCCTGTTAATGACCAAATAAAGAAAAGTACACTCTCCTTGATTGAGCTTGGATATGGGTGATCTGGCCACGCCAACCGAATCACCCATGCACACGTACAGTTTTCTTCTATCAATAATAACAAGAGCCAAGAGGCGCCTCAACATCAGCATCAATATCCAATCATATAGTTTTTTGACCTTAAAATAAAGGTAGAATAAGTTCAAAGACACCAAATAATTAATTGATCCAAAATGTTACACCTCATTAATTAATGTTCCTTCCTGGAAATCAGGTAGCAGGTGTCGCGCGCTACCTCATGTTATGCCATGTGCAGTTGGTGTCCTATAATAATTCAAACTACGTACTTGGTTGCTGACTCAAACTAGCTTGTATCCTTCACTGTAAGGGCAGAACCACATGCATGCTTAGGGACATTTTAATAAATAAAAAATAAAAAATTGATATAGTATATAAATAAGTTTTTTTTTTTTACATATTTCAAACTTTTATTGAAATTAGTTTCCTAATACTCATAGGCCTCAATTTTTTTTTTTTATTGAAATTATATTGTCATGAATTAATAGATGATAATAGATGAAATTATATGTATTGTACAGTACTCCACCAACGTATTAGTCAAACTAGTTATTTAAAAAAAAAAAAAAGTGATGCAGGAAATAATTTCATTAATTAATAAAGTGTACAAAAGATTATGTTAAAAAGACGACACATAAATAGAATTGTTGTCTTTATATATATATATATATAAATAAGAAATGAGCAATATTACAAAATAAATATAATATATATATATATATGGGACACAAAAAATAATGCTTGGCTCCAGCAGGCCATGCATGTTAAATTAGTAGATCCAAGGAAATCCTCTCAAGTTGCGTACTGATCATTGAAATATCTCCACATGGGAAGGTCCATGCATGCTTCATGCTCGCAGCTTGCTGCATAATCACACTACTACCGACTACGTAACGCATGCAGATTTAATAAATTAAAAATATTGACAAATTACTAGGTGCTTGTTAATGATATGTACTGTTACATGATTATAAAACCTTCGATGATCGAGAGATGATCATCAAGAAAGATATTTGAATTTTAATTATAAACAATAAATCATGCTTGCAAAGCAAAGCACTGTCAGGTGATATGATTAATCATGCAGCTAGAGCTAGCTAGACAATTAAATTAGGGTTTGAAGAATGACCTTAATTAATTAAGTGCTTGATATAATTATGCCTAATTAGGCTGTCATGCATTCGAATATTATAAAGATGATCATAAGGCATTCCCCATCACATGATGATAATGATAATGATCGTTATTGTGTATAGAGATAATCATGACAGTGCCATGTGGAAAAATAAATTCTCCGGCTATATATCTATTCCATTTGCTATATTGGACATGGCACATGAGAAGAGCTGCCCTTCTCCTCGATCCTATGCATAGTACATCAAGCTCACATGCTTCCAAGTTTCAAATAAACACAAATTAAGGAAAAACATAAAGAAAATATTATATATATATATATAGCATCGTCCTAGCTAGCTAGCTTTTGTTAAATCTTAAGGTATAATTTTTTTCATTTTTCTGGTCGTTTTGTTTACATTCTTGCATTATAAAAAAAATTATTTATTTGCGACTATTTTTTAATCGTAAATAGTCTATTTAATTGTTAATAATTTATTTTAATTATTAATAATTATCTTCATTATAAATATTTAATCATAAATATCTATTTTTCAGTGCTGCACGTAGTTCATCTTCCCTCTTCATGAACGTATTGAAGGACAAACAAAACTGGCTTGACCAGGCCATGCACTTAAATGCAAGGCTAGCTGGCAATAATAGGGGTACTGATTTTGGAGAGATTGATTGGTGGATCTAAGGGTCCAATTACTAGTACGAGTACCATAATATATATATATATATATATATGTAGGCATCCCGTTGCTGTCTTTGACAGGTAGTTCACACTTTGACAAATGAGTACAAATTTCGATCGTGAACAAGAGTTCCCAAGTCAGGGAGCACAACCTTTTTATGCCACGTGCTCAATGATCCCAGGCCACCTGGCCTCTCTTATCTGGGGTTTCCTAGCTTGTATATATATAATTCCCAACCTAATAATTAATGAATATATTTATCAAAAAAATAATAATTAATGAATATATAGCATATATATATAGCAAAAGGTCTTGATGATGGGAAAGCAACGTACCTACGTGGCCATCTAGCTATATATGACCGTTCACAATCCCCATCCAATATTTAGGTTGGCTTGTCCACAAAACACTCATTCTATTGCTAGCTTAGCTCTCTCTCTCTCTCTCTCTATATATATATATATAAATTAATAAAATAAAATGAAAAACCCCTCCCTCGTAAAAATTATAGCCTTATATCTAGGCATACCCCTCCGGTGTTCATTTTGGACTTTTTTGGTGGGGATAGGAGGAAACGCACGTACGTTTGCAAAAGTGGGCCCATTTATTTTGCACCGATGAAGTGTGATGGGAGTGGGGCCCAGCCCAACTCAACTACCGCGTTGGCCCACCAGACTAACACATCGACCTTTAACTCAGTACAGCTCGGATGGAACCCACCCCCCTCGGCACTAAGGACATCGCCACGTGTCGGGCTGGCGCTTTTGGGTGTAGAATAGAAAAGCAAATTAGAGGTGAGTGAGTGATGGCAGTGATGGGATGTAGTTATACTTTAAAAGCATGCAAAATCCAAAATGATTAGTATTAAAAATGTAAAGTGAAAAGATGCAACAGTAGTAGTAGCGCCGTATCGGTAAGAATGAAACTCAATAGCTGAGGCCTGAGGGATTATTTATGGCCTCAAAAGGTGATATGCCAAAATGAATATGAATAATTGAAATCGGATAAAATCTTTGGGAAATCGTTCCTTGCACTGATTCATTCAAGTGAGCAGTTTCGATCGGTTCAAAACGGACCAACCAATTCAATTTGATTTGACCTGCAAATTAATTTCTCGTACTTTATATATATATATATATATAAAGCAAATACTTTTAAATAAAATTACTTTTTCTCTTTTTTTTTTTTTTTTTTTTTGTATAATTATTATTATAAAAGGTAGTCTCAAAATACTGCTGAGTTTATTATTTGCTTGGCCGGAGTAAGTACAATGTAATGTGTTGCCCAGAAAAAAGGAAAAAAGAAAAAAAACAGTACATTGTAATGTGATGATGGGATGGAACAGGTACGATGGATGGATGTAATTCAGTGATTAATCTAAATTCAGGGACCAACTGTACTGGTTTTTTTTTTTTTTTTTTAAGAAGGGTAAATATATATATGTCCTAGATAGTACTAACTACGTACTACTAATAATGAGAGCGAAGCCATAGGTTTTTGATTGTTAGAACTTAGGATCATCGATCAGTACGAGGTACGGTTTTTGCAGTTGGCTTTTCCATCCATGCTCAGCGGTAATACGATATATGGTCTCGAGCTAACTGCTAAGTCCTATAAACCCCCCAAAAAATAAAACACTAACATCATCGATCTGGTACTGTTAAGGTGACAATTATACGTAAGGTAACGATATTTGTATATATATATATATGTAGACATTATTATAAAGTGATTTCCATCGGTAATTTAATGTCATTTAAAAATTGAAAAAATAAAATAAAAAAGTATATCAACATCATTTTTTTTTAAATTTCGCCAAAGGACGATAAATATATAAATATAAAGGGTAAAAAAAAAATAGAAATAATTTGTTTGTTTTTTATTGGTAGAAGGCGCAGTTGCTTGAGAAGAAGAATTTGGGAGACTAGTTTAAAGTATTGAACGTCACTTCGAAAATAAGTATGTTTTAATAATCCGTGATGTTTCGGATGGGACTCATGATTGAAGTGACAAAACTCCAAAGGGTCCGTGGGCCTGGCATGAGACTATAAGAAAGGGTAATAAAAGACTTATTATTTTCATAATCTATTTGGATTTTTTTTTTTTTTGATTTTTTTAAAATATTTTGAACATCTTTAATTATTTAAAGAATTAAAACAGATAATTTTATTAATAATTATTTTCTTAATTATTAAATAAAAAGATAATAAAAAGAATTTAAAAGAAATAATAAATTAACGAGAGATAAATAGTAAGTGACAAGTGTATTATTATCATACAAGAAATGAAAGAAAACGGAAGACAGGGAAAAAGTTGCATTCATGCATATCGGAAATGATTTTGATTTAATAATTTATTAATGCGACACCGAGTGGAGTGTAAAATCAGCTCATTATCTTAGATTTGATTTGTTTTGTTCGATAAAATTTAAAATTTAATTTTTTTAAAAAAAATTACTATTATATTTTTTAAAATTTTTATATAAAATATAATAAAAAATTTAATTTTTAAAATTTTAAAATGACTTTTTTAAATTTTAAAATAAAATTAATATTAAAAAAATATTTTAATTAATTTTATTTTATTTTATTTTATTTTATCTCTAAAAATAAATATAACCTTAATTGTAGTTGGAAAAGGAAGAAGCATCATAGTTCACGCAAACAAACAAAATAAGAATAAATAAAAAGAGTTAAATAGTGTGGGCGTGAAATGATACAGCCAGCCAGCCAGCAAGCAGGCAGAGTCAGTCAGTCAGTCAGTCAGTCACACGCATAAACACACACATATTATTCGATTTCCCTTAAAAAGCAGCTCAAATTCAATCCCCCATAAAAAGCTAAAACCCCAAACCATAAACAATTATTTATCATTTGAAAAAACCAAACCCTTAAAGATTTGAATCTGTTGGGAGAACCCCCTAAAGGTAAAAAGCTACCAATAAGCAGCTTAAGACGTTTCTGAGTTTTATCTTGGACCCAGCACCTCAACGGACGCGCCCCATCATCTCTATAAGCTAGCACCTTAGCTCTGAGTAGTAGCTCTGCGCCACAGAGAGAGAGAGAGAGAGAGAGAGGTCGGTCAGGCCACATGATCAAAGTTTTGAATAACATATTTTAGGGTTGAATTGAATTAAGATATTGAAATAAAATATTTTAATATTAATATTATTTTATATATTATTTTAAAATTTTATATCGTAATAATTTATATATTCATATAATAAATTAGTTCACAAAATTATCTCTTTTATATAATATTATTGTATAAAATATTATAAAATATAGTGTATCTATCGTTTTTTTAGAGCATGTATTTATTATTTTTTAAGAAAAGAAACATTCTCTTCAACTTCATCTTCATCTTCATCTTCATCTTCATCCCAAGGAAAAACAAGAAAGTTTATGGGGAATATACGATGGCAACTGTGTGCTAGCTACTTTAGCATGGTCTCTGCTTTTCTTGCACTGAAAATAGAAAGCAAGCTAGTATTTATTTATTTATTTATTCAGTTATTTATTTTTGTTTTTACTTTAACTTTCATTGTTTTCAATTATAAAATTAATAAATATAAAAAGCAGTGTCTGATCAATTTCTGGTTGAAGGGATTGGAACCAGTAGTAGTAGTAGTACTGTTGGTTGATACCTTGTTTCTTTTTTTTTTTCTTTTGTTGTTGATGTCAGGAGCCATGTTTGTGCTCTTTGTTCCCATGAAAAGGTAGGTGAGGCAAATTTCAAGATTCAATAATTATATGGGATTATTCCTTTCCTTCCATTCTCATGCAATTTTGAAAACGTGGAACCGATCGAATGTTTTGAATTGAAATAATATACCTTTTTAAACACCTTTATTTTCATCACTTCAATGGCTAGAAGTTACAACTCACATTTCAATATATATATATATATATATATAGGTTTCTTCCAAAATTAAACCTTCTATTACTCGATCTATCGAAATTCTATATTTTAATAGAATTCACCAGCTTGTCAGATTTAAAAAATGTTTAAAAAATAAACTTTTTTTTAATTAATAATAAGAAAAACAATAAGATAAATGTGATAGCCCGTAAAGTCAACACACTTATCTATTTTCAATTATAAAAGTTAGATCTAAAATATAATGGTAGCGTCGGTGATCTAGCATGGACTCTACACACAGACTTGAGAATGAAATAAAACTTCTTTCACTTATCTACAAATGATTTAATGTCTCATCCCAAGAATGATGAAATAAAGATAGTTAAAAAATGATGATTTCTTTCCTTTTTAGATATCAAATTGAATTTGAACTATAATCTTCGCATGTAAACAAAGTAGAATTTTGAAAAACTTATTTAGATTTTAGAGCATAGTTGTATTTTAATCTCTAAGAACAATATATAGGGTCACTTTGTTATGGCAGCGCCTATTTGGAACAAGAATTTCAAAGTAACAACCGTACTGGTTTAGGGAAAGCTAGAGTTGGAAGTCGTAATTAATTAGGTTGAGTAAAATCTTATAAAATGCAAATGCGCCACGTCCATTAATGCTCTAGCTGATCAAGGCTTTCAAATAAAATCAAAATTAATTAAAAAAAAAGGGGGGTCATTTGTAGGTCAATTCGTGCAAGTGACATCAAATGCTTTAGCATACTTTATTGGTAATTCATGCCAATGATAGAACACTAAGGGCATTTAATTATCTAAGAATGGGATGTACATCATTTTCCTAATTGTTTATCAGGTTGCCCACTTGTCCAGTTTGATACTAACGTGGATAATGACAAACAAGAGCACACAAATAAAGAATTAAAGGGCCTCATCGGGAAGAGGGGATTTTAGAGGATAAGTTTAATCAGATCAATTTTTTTTTTTTGTTTAATAAAAAAATCAGTACTACTTCAGATTTCAATATCAAATGTTATCCAATTTAATGCACAAAGATGACATTATTCTACTTTCTTTACTGTCAATAAATTTCCCCAGTCTTAATTTTCTCTTTTAGAATAATTTGTTTTAAGAACCTATTTCACATCCAGCTATTTCAAGTTTCTAGTCCTTTTATATCACACATTGCTTATTATGACATAATTTAATTTAAAAAATAAATTTTAAATTTGAATTTTTCAAAACAAAATTTCCCATTTAAATGATGTAAATAATATACTCTACACACCAATTTGTAAATAAATAATATTTAATTTTATAAAAAAGCTGAATAATTAATGCATAATTTCGCATTAATAACACATAAAACTGAAATTGATATAACTAAAAAAAAAAAAAAAAAAATTCTCCACTAATTCGCTAGTGGTGTTTACTTTTTAAAACAATAATGTTGAATTCCTAATATTCATCAAATGAAAGGGACCAAAATCAAATGGGTTTAATAGTCAAACACTAAACGGCCTATTTTCTCTCGAGCTGTTTGGTGAAAAGAGAAAACATTATAAGAGCTCAATAATACACGAGAACTACTTAAACTACTTCAACCCCACCCTTGCTTGTCGGGGCTACCATTTCATTTAAAAAGTCGGCCATATTAAGCTGGAATTTCACACTAATTTGACCTTTTTTTAAAATAATAATAATAAATATAATCCCCAGCTGTTTTTGAGTAATTAAGTATAAATTTGACTAATTAGTAGGATAATTTAAAATTAAAATATAATATATACAGTCATAAGTATGCCATCATCATTTAAGGAAAATACTAAGTTATCACCTCATTTTAATTGTTGGTATATTTATTTATTTTAATTTTTTTATTTAATAGTTATGGAAATCATTATTAGACTTGTTTGGATACCAAGACTATCTTAACTTATCTCATCTCATTATTATATGTTTCACAAATTTTATATATAATACAATATATAATTTTTTTCTTTTTCAAATATTAAAATAAAAATAATATTAAAAAATAATATTTTAATAATTATTTATTCAATTTTATACTTTTATCTAAAATTATTTTATCTCATCTCACCATCTAAACTAATTTTAATGTATTGATATTTTTTAATTTTTTAAAAATTTTTTTTATGTTTAAAAAATGTTTGGAATAAAAGCTAAAAAAATATAAATTGTACTAAGGCACACTAAACGAATAAATTGAGTAGTCATAATAATACTATTTTTTTAATGATAAAATGTGTTTTTTTTTTTAAAAAAAAAAAAAACATAAGAGTACATTTAAGTACAAACGGGGAGTGCCAAAAAAAAAAAAAATGTAGAAACAGGGGGTGCTTACAAAAAAGAAAAAAGAAAAAAGAAAATACAAACGGAGGGTAAAGACAGGACTCAGAATGATAACAGTAAAAAGTAGTGAAACAGTGGGGGAGTAACTTTTTTTGAGTTTTAGGTTGGACTGCTGTTACTTTAGGATGCTGTTGGGTTAGTTAATCCTATGTATGAGCTGGATCCACTCTTCCAGGACTGACCCACACCCTTTTTAATATTATATTCTTAATAAAGCATCCAATTAAATAAAACAAACAAATATTTATAAATAAAAATAAACCCCCAAAAAAAGAAGAGAGAGAGAGAGAGATAAATTATTCAGCTTGGATTGAAGGTTGAAGCAGAGAAGAGCAGAGCCTTGGTTTTCCACTTTCAATTCTCTCGCTGGGGAGAAGATATATATTATTTAGTGAGAAGCTCAAATTATCTTCCTCTTTTGCTTGGGTTCTTTGATAACTCTACTGGGTTCGTGGAGTTTCGAACTGGGTATCAAGCTTTTGATACCAAGTTCCAGTATGCGATTCGGGTTCTTTCTTTCTGCGTGAATCTCTTTCTGTCTCTTTTCTTTTTCGTGTTCTGGGATTTGGGTCTCCTCTTTTTTTTTTTGGTTTTGGAGATATGAATCCGAGTAACGGGAAGGGATCGATGTCAACGGCCAGTTCAAGCGCATCTCGGAAAGCCGGTGACGTCGTTCCAGACCAGTTCCCGGCTGGGCTACGTGTGTTGGTCGTAGATGATGACCCCACATGCCTTGTGATCTTGGAGAGGATGCTCAGGGCTTGTCTTTATGAAGGTGTTCTTCTTTCATTTCTCTCTGTTAATCGTAATTCTTGTTTTTCTGACTCGCTGTTTGCTTTAGCTCTCTCCGTTTATTTTGATTAAGAATTTTTTTTCCTTTTTTTTGGATAATTTTATGAAGATGTTTGTGTATTTTTCTTTCTTCTTTCAGCCGTTCTGTTATAAAAGTCTTTTGTGCGTGTGTATGGAAGAGGGAATTTCTGGAGGAAAAGGCAATGAAATGGGTTTCTTTATTTCTGGATATAGTTCTACATCTTTAAAATTTTCAACTGCAAATTGATTGCTATAGTTGACTTGGTTAGAGATTCTGATTTGGCTTGAACAATAGCTTATATTGTATACAAATTTCTCGTGCTTTTGAGTGTTTGTCTTATCTCTGAGATCTGGTCAGCTTTCAATTTGTGGCTGTGCATTCAGAACCATAATTTTTTTTCTTTGTCCCTACAGGTTTTCGATATTTCAAAGTGTTCAATGATTGATTAAATTTATTTTTGAAATTTCAGTTACCAAATGCAATAGAGCGGAGATCGCATTGTCGCTACTTCGAGAGAACAAAAACGGGTTTGATATTGTTATAAGCGATGTTCACATGCCTGACATGGATGGATTCAAACTCCTGGAGCACATTGGGCTGGAGATGGACCTGCCTGTAATCAGTATGTACCCTTTCATAATCATTGTGAATAGAATAGGTTTAGCAACCATGAATCTAGAGTCTATCTCAAGCTAGGGGCCTGATATCTTATTTATGCAATTGAACAGTGATGTCCGCGGACGATGGGAAAAGTGTTGTCATGAAGGGCGTGACTCATGGTGCTTGTGATTACCTAATCAAACCAGTGCGGATCGAAGCATTGAAGAACATATGGCAGCATGTGGTTCGGAAGAGAAAGAATGAGTGGAGGGAATTGGAGCAGTCAGGTAGTGTAGAAGAGGGAGATCGACAGCAAAAACCGTGTGATGATCTCGATTATTCATCCTCAGCCAATGAAGGGAATTGGAAAAGCTCGAAGAAGAGGAAGGATGAGGAGGAAGAAACAGAGGAGAGGGATGATTCATCCGCATTAAAAAAGCCCCGGGTAGTTTGGTCGGTTGAACTCCATCAACAGTTTGTGGCTGCTGTTAATCAACTAGGCATTGACAGTGAGTATTCTCTATCCACATCTAATAATTCACTACTTCATTCTTTGTTGCCTGTCCTCTCAAATAGCAAAGTACCCTTGATTTCGAATCTATTTCTCAAGCGTATGCTTCTACTGGAATGTTGTTACATTGGCTCAATGAATTGGATCGTGTACCTTTCTGTTACATTCCATTGCAAGTTTGATTCTTTTGCCATTTCACTTTATTTACACGTTAATGATTATTTTTAACATGTCTGTTTATTTCGTATTTCGAGTACCGATTTTTTTGCCTGATGTTATCATGGTGTAAATGTGAGTACAGAGGCGGTCCCTAAGAAAATTCTGGAGTTGATGAATGTTCCTGGGCTCACTAGAGAAAATGTTGCCAGTCACCTTCAGGTACGCTACAATTGCCCTTAAATGGTAATGTTTCAACATTGGTATAAAGTTTGTGCGTCATGTATGTATGTATTTTTCTTTTATGGGTGATTGAAAATCTCTAGTAATTCAAGTTTCAACAAACATGGGAGTTAGTTTGTTAGTGATAAGTATATTTTTCCTCTCTTTTATGCCTTGTGTATGCCATGTTATGGCTATTTTCCAATCCCTTCCATTCTCTGATAAAAACTGACTATCCAACGTCTTGGTACAGAAATATCGCCTGTATCTTAGAAGGCTTAGTGGTGTTTCACAGCACCACAGTAGTTTGAATAATTCTTTCATGAGTCCAGAAGCATCTTTTGGATCAATGTCTTCGTTCAATGGGCTTGACCTTCAAACACTTGCTGTTACTGGCCAACTTCCGGCACAAAGTCTTGCTAATCTTCAAGCAGCAGGACTTGGTAGATCTACTGCGAAATCTGGCATTCCCATGCCGCTGGTTGATCAAAGGAATCTATTTAGTTTTGAAAACCCCAAATCAAGGTTTGGAGAGGGGCAACAGCAACATCTGAGCAGCAGTAAACCAATGAATTTACTTCATGGAATACCAACTACTATGGAACCGAAGCAGCTTGCCAGTTTGCATCAATCTGGACAATCACTAGGGAACATGAATGTGCAAGTCAATTCCCATGGAGCACAGAGTAGCTCTTTGCTGATGCAGACGGCTAAAACACAATCGAGAGGGCATATACTAAATGAATCTGCTGGCAGTCATCTTCCTACGCTTCCATCATCCATAGGGCAGCCCATCATGTCAAACGGGATTGCAGGTGGGGGGGTTATTGGAAGAAATGAGATTGGTGATAATGGCAGAGGGACAGGATATAATCAAGTTGCCCAAACATCTTCAATGTTAAGTTTTCCTATGATCCACACCACAGAATTAGCTGGCAACAGTTTCCCTATAGGAAGTACTCCCGGGATATCCAATATCACATCCAAAGGAGCATTTCACGAAGAGGTCAACTCTGAAACAAAAAGTTCAGCAGGATTTGTACCCAGTTATGACATTTTCAACGACCTGCACCCGCAAAAATCCCAAGATTGGGAATTACAGAATGTTGGCTTGCACTTCAGTGCCTCTCAAAATGCAAACCCTGTACAGGGAAACCTTGATGTGTCACCATCAGTTTTAGTTCATCAAGGATATTCTTCTTCTAGACAAGGTAGTGGACAGAACAGGAATGTATCGGCCATGGGCAGGACAATGTTCTCAGGGGTGGAATCTACTGGTCAAGGGAATGCACAAATTATGGATCAACAGCTTAATAATCTTATTGTTGACAATCCTATCCGGGTCAAGTATGAACGATTTTCTGATACAAGTAGTCAGAATGCCCTCTTTGCAGATCATTTTGGTCAGGAAGATCTCATGAGTGCACTCCTCAAACAGGTTTATTATTTAGATATTTACGTTAGGCTTTATTAAAGCAATGTTTTCAATTGATATCGATCCTCTGTTTTCCAGCAGCAAGGAAATACTGGACCGGCCGAACCTGACTTCGACTTTGATGGATACTCCATTGACAATATTCCGGTATAGAAAATGCTGCCAGCTCCAGTTCAATGCCATGATTGCTGTTTATGTTGTACATACATGCTACCACAGATGGAATTTAACAAGCAATCACTCAATGGAGATTCTACTTTTCTACCTGGAAAGAGAGAGCTGCATTATTTCAGTTATTCACATATTCCAGTGTGAAATAGCCTGCTTTGCCAGGCTATGCTAATGCTGGCTTAACTTAACATTTAAAGCTCAGACCAATGGATAGTTGAGATGATTGGGTTAAGTTGGAACAAATGGTGAAGCAGGTAAGATACCAGTACTGCATGATATGCAAAGGTGTACATGCAAATTTTGACTGCTTTTAGTAGCAGAATATAGCAAGAAACTACTAGTTTTAGGGTGGTTGTGAAGGTGTCAATTAGTTTTTCGAGTTTGTTGGGACATGGTTTTGATACATCTTCAGATTTCTAGGTTCTCTTCTAACTCTAATAACATGTCAAAGTTTGATTGTCTTTCTCTTAAATTCCTCTTCATTTTTTCTTTCCTCTTCTTCAGCAAAATTATGATGTACATATTACATTCTATGCTGAAGTCACAACCCTGGCTATTCTTTTCTGATCTTTTATTGTGTTTAAATTTGACAAGAACCAACCACCACTCTGTGATGTGCCCAGCAGTGTTCATTTTCTGTTTTCAATATTAGAAATTTTTGTGATCTGGTTTCTTGAGTTTAGTTTATATTTTGATTAAATTGGAGATTTTGATGTTGGTAAAAATATTGGGATTTTCCATCACTTTCCATATATATACGTCAGATGTGCATGCATGGCCACGAATCATATGATTATTATTTGCGTTCAAAGCATGCTGTTCGAGGGTGGGCTATTCAAGTGAGACAGTTTTTTGAAGCACTGAGGAGTATAGGGTCTGATACTGATAGATTTTAGGCCCTATGAAAACATAGGGAAGACTTAAAAGGTCAGGGTCTCTACTTCAACAACAAACTCTGCTGCCCAGAATTGTTTTTGGTAAATTTGGAAGAAAGACAAATGTTTAATTTGTAAAGAGATTTTGTAAAATTAAATTTATAAATTATGTTATTTTGAATTATATGAATTTTTAGAATAAATCTAATGCATTATATATAATCACGTCAAATTATAATTTCTTTTATTTTATTCAATTTTTTTTTTAATTTTAATTAAACTTTTTAAAATTTTAAAATAATAATAATAATATTTAAAAATAATATTCTACATGGGACCAATTGTCTATTTGGAATCACAATTGTTTTAAGATATTTTCAAACTGCTTTATTATTATTTATAAACAGTTTATTACTATTTATAATTATTTCAATATTATTTATAAATTATTTCATTATTACTTGCAGAGGATATGAGATATTCTAAATAACCAAACAGAGGCCGAGTATTGGAAATACGATAGGTGGATAGGAGCTATATAGATAGCCGTTGCAAAGAAAACACGAACGAGCATCGTCGTAATGGGTCGAACCATGAAAACACTGGAGGTGGGCATAAAAGGGAAGGGCCTCTGTTATTTTCGTATGAATTTCGCTGCCAACAACAATGATCATTCACCGTTTGCCCATTTTAGGTATGGATGTTTGATGGAGGAGGAATGCTAGAATGCATAAATATCATCGGGTCGCTTAGAAAAAAAGCAATACTAAAAATACATGATTTCGTGTACATTTTACGGAATAGGTAAGGTCACAAAAATATATCATGTCAATCGAAATATTAAAAGAATATATAAAAAAAGATAAAATATAATAAAATGCATAAAAATAACATTGTGTATGGTATGTATGTAAAAAGTACACAAGTCATATACAAATAATATTTTTGCTTTAAAGAAAGAGTGGGATCCACTTTTTTTTTTTTTTTTTTTCTTTCATGTAAGCTTCATATTTATTTAATATTTTTAAAATGATTGCAGTTTATATACTCATGATTGTAAATATCATTTATGAATACATATGTGAATAAGAAAACGCTAAGAGAAGAGAAAACACAATAGGAATTGAAAGATGCATGAGAGGAAAACCTTACGTCTAGGAAAAAGAAAAAATACTCGATGAAGCACGAAGAAAACCCTAAAATTTGTTCGAAGCGGAAGCCAGGGACAAGTTCTCTTTGTGATTGTGCCAGTCTTGTTTGGGAAGAATAAAACCTTCTAGTGAGAGAGAAAAAGCAAGCGGGAGAAAGAAGCTCAGAAACATTCTCCTTCTTGCGCGCGTGGGATGGAATTTTACTCCAAAAACTTGGAAAATGAAAAAATTTTGGCCTAAATTTACTGTAGATTTATTGAGTCCACTACAGTCTATTTTTCTGCTTCTTAGTTATTCTTTAACTAAATTTTGGCTTTATTGAGGCCAAGGGGAATAATCTTATTGTCAAGTGGTTCTTAGGGTCAACTAGTAATCAGTTAGTGATTAGATTTGTATACATTTTATATTGGCTGTTAATCTGTGAATATAATTTGGGAAGACAAAATTTAACATAAACAGTGATATTGCGTAGGACACTTGCCCCTCTCGGACAAGCCAGAGTTGCCTCCACCCCGAGAGGGGCAGAAGCCGCCCTAGGTACAACTGCAACAACCGTTGGCATATACTCACCCAGTGTGGGGGGGCTCTTAACTAGTAACTCATCAACATGCACAACGTCAAACGATGATCTGTCCAATTAAGGGAGTGTTTGAAACATGTACGAACAATCAAAAGCTAGCTGAGCAACAGAGTTCAATGATGTTTACACAAAATATAAAATTCCTGCTTGCTTTAAAGAACTTGCTCGTCATTGTTACATTTCCCCTCTCACCATGGTGAAGTACTTGAGCTTATATATACCTTTTGCACCTTTTAAGAACTTGAGTTATAACTTTTGCATCTTTTGATAAAATCTCCTTTGACAAAGAAAAAATAAAAAGGTACCATATGTATAATAATTATAGTGTACATCTCTTCTGTTGAGGAAGAAACTGCCAAATCTCCTGGTTAAGCAATATCAACCTAATCACCCAACGAATAAAAAAATCAGCAACAAATACAGAACCCAACAAATGCCCCATGTTCCCTTATCCCCTGGCTATTGCTATATGAACATGGACAGAAGCGCTAGGACTGAAACAACTATAAGTGGACCCCTTCTATTCCCACCACTGGTTGGATACACTGAAGGCAATGAGCACTCCTCTCCATTGAAGTATACTTTAGTGGGAAACCCATCTCCCTTAGTCACACTAAGTCCAGGGGTCTTTTTCTTAGTAAAGGAGATCACAGACTGTTGTTTACCAGGCACCCTGGGATCCTTTTCTGGGTTAGCTCCATCTGTTTCTGCCACAATATAATTTAATCCAGGTTTACCCTGCATGAATACCGTATTGTTGACTCCATTTAAGGCCAAGGTTGTTCCATTGAATGAGTACATCGCTTGAAAACCAGGTGTTGCCTTGTCCAATTGCACTGCAGCAAACCAATCAGCAAAGCTAGTTTCATCCCAATTGAATATCGTGATTCTTGCGCTCCATCCGTTATTGTAGTCTGTGTACAAATGCCAGTTAATACTGACCCCACAGTTATCTCCACAGGGCATCGGGTTTGGTACTTGTCGATGATTAAGTTCAGCCCAAGCTGTGGCCAAGGTAGTCCGATTTTCAAAAGGCAAAAGAAGCGCATTTGATGGAAGAAGCAAAGCTGGAGTTGTTGAACTACAAGTACGAGCTGTGTTACTAGGGCAACCACATGCACAAGTTTTGCATGGAATGATAGACTCATTATAGTATGCTGAAAATGAGACGCAGCATTTGGGGCTTTCCCCCTTGGGATGTGTTATATTGCAGACGACCTGCCAACTGGCAATTGCAGTTGAATTTAGTGGTAAGCCACTTCGATCTGGAAATTGGCTAGGACTCACTCGCACTGGCTGGCCACATTTATAATCAGGGTTGAGTGTACCGTTGATCTTCCAATTCACTGGTGGAATAAGCAGCGATCGATTGAGATCTGGTGGCATTTTATACACTTGAACCTGGAATGCAGAAATTGACTTGCCTGGGTCCATCTCTCGTGGCAAGATCGTACCATTTCGGCAACAATAAGGTTTGAAACCAAGGATCGTGTCATTGTAATTGGTTGGAGGCAGGTCAATTATGGTTGGAGTTCTTTCACAATTTAATATAGTGGAGAAGTCTAAACTCTGGTAATATGCACCTTGCGGACCGAATATGCATTCAGAAGAATCAACAACAGATGGATATGCCCCTTTCATTGCATTGATGAATTCACCTCTTGTCCAATCCCAGCTCAATTTCCAGTTATCGAGGCGGCCAAGAGGGTTCTGGTTTGAGAGTGTGACCTGTGCCCAGTAGTTGGACTCATAAGTTTGGATCACATCATACATAATAGTAAGGTCACCACTCTGGCGAGGCAGGAACTCCTCATCTACCGTCATGTTTGATTTAGCATTCGGGTCCTGTGTGCAACAAACTTCAGTAACATTCCCTGAGAAACCAACATTCATGCTCATTAACACATCCATTTCAAGCAAAAACCCAATGCATCATAAAAACTATATCCTGTCTTCGGACATCAAGTAACAAGTGTAATTGTACAATTGTTTATACAAAAACCATAATCAAATCAAATAAAATTCTTGAGCGTGGAGAACTTTCTTTCACTCTCCAATGTCTCCACGTCATTTTACCGTAACTATGACTCGGAAAGACTTTTCTCCTCAATGAGGCAACTAAAAATTCATCAGACAGGTCAACAAACTGAGGCATATTTACAAAAACATGGTTGTCTCCCACAAGTTGATATGGTCAACTTCATAATAGCACGCAATGTAGACAAAATCTTGATCCAATTTCTTAACCAAAGGAATTCAACACATACTAAGATAAATATTTAACATATTATTGATATTTGCTATCATCTTTTTGGGCAAACCGATAATTTTCTAGTGAAAGAAAATAAAAGTGCAACAACTTTAACCCTTTACATTTTCTTTTTCCTAATTATAAAAAAATTTACGAACTCGATCATGGAGGTTTTAACGGAGTTAGCCCAAAAGATGCAGAGAACTCAAATCTACCGGGAAAAAACACTACTAAAACTCAATAGAATGCAACGAATATGAAGAGCAACTACCACCCATATACACAGCAGACACGAACAAGAATCCAAGGAAACCGAAAAAAATGAGCCACCAAATCTCTGTTTAAAAAATAACCAAATGAAATAAAGATACAAAAAAAAATTATATATATATATATATATATATATATATATATATATTTATACCTTCTGCAGATGAGCTCGGACAAAGCCAACCATCATTGGCAAGCGAAATGCTCGAGGGCAACGGAATCTCAGGAGGAGCAACACCGAACTGCGTCCCCACCAGGTGGACCTGGACCTGAATCTGGGTCAAGTCCCCAGCGGTCTCCACCGCCGTTTTGAGGTCCGTCATCGGGTACCCGGAGAAAACGGTTCCGTTCTTGACAAAACCGGGGAGTCTGGTGCCGTCGGACAGAATGGCGTTGGAGGCAGAGACCAACCACTCGCCGTGCTTGAACCCCACGAAGACCTTCCAAGACTTGAGGTCCACGAGCCCGTTGTTGAGCACGGTCAAATCGGACTCGAAACGGTAGGGCTGCTGGCTCAGATCCAACGTGAGATTCGGCATGAGCTTCTTTCCGCTGCTGTAAGTGTAGGACAAGTATACGCCGTTGCAAGAATCAGCGCCCGTCGAAGGAGACTGAGCGGCCAAGAATGGTAAAACGGCGAATAGAACCAAAACGGTGACGAAGTGACGGAAACGATCGGACATTTTGGTGGGGAAGGGGTGTCGTCTTTGGTTCTTGAGTTTGATGGATGAAGTTTGAACTTGTCTGAGCAAGTAGAGAGAGAAAGAGAGAGAGGCAGCGAGAGAGAGCAGATTTTTGAAGTGCTTTTAAAGAGAGAGAGAGAGAGAGAGCGGAGACGCGTTAAGACTTAAGACTAGGGTGTGTAACGTGTATGTGTTATATGTAAATACAGCTTATTAAGAGCTGGTGTTTTGAGCATTTCTTCCCTATCTACGTATCTTCCTTTCTTTTTAACAATTTCATACTTATTTATTAATTAATATTATATTTTTATTTTTATTTTAATCATTTCGGATGTAGACGTAAATTTCTGGATATTTTTTTTTGTTGGTCGTTGTTGTTTCTATTCACATAAATTTTTATATTAAAATAATTATTTTTTCAAAATATAATAATAAAATAATATAATTAACTTTTACTTTTGATTATTCACATCAAATATCTACATTAGTTTATCCATTTATGAAGATACATAATAATAAATAATTAAATCTTTTATAATTATTTTCAATTATTAAATTAATTAATTTTATCATATTTAACTATTTTATCTATTATATATTGATTAATAATCATATTTTAATAAAATAATGAGTTTAAAAAAAATAATTAGTAATCATATTATATTTAAATTATATTATTAATCGATATTTAAAAAATAAATATTTTTACTTACTCCTTATCCAACTATATTTTTTTACTAACTTAATTTCCTTTATCTAAGAATTATAAAAAGAGATGGTAAAATAAGAAACAGAAAAAATAAAAGAATAAAATAAAAATTTCGTCATTATATTTAATTTGCTATATTTAATATTTGGTTTGAGTTTACTGTTTACAAAAGCCAAATATTTAATTTTTGAACAATTTAATGTGGGCTTAAAATGAATTTAATGTTTAAATTCTTATTAAATTTGACTTTTAATCAATTCAATAAGAATGTTCTTATATTACTTTCTTATATAAACTGTTGAGTGCAAAATTTGGAAAATAGATTTATGTTAAGAAAATTGCTACAAATACAAAGTAATTATATATATATATAAATCTATAAATTAATGTGATTTTATAATGTTATTTGATCATTTTATAATAAAAATAAATTTGTAATATAACGTACCACATAAACCTGCATCAATTTATAAATTTTTTTTTGTGTGATTCTTTTATAGTTAAAGCATTTTCCTTATGTTAATATTGATGTTAGTTCTTTTTTTTAAAAGAAAAAAAAATATAGAAAGATGAATTTAATAAATAATGGAAATATGTACCATATTAATTACATAACTACGCAACATATTAGAAATATATTTGGCATGGAGTTGCATTTATTTGTGGGTCATGTGGAAAGGTTCAAAAGAGTTTGGTTTGATTTGGTTAAATTATTGGAGTCGTTCAAAATATATTAAAGAAAAAGTTGGTGTTTCACGAAACAAAGTCAAATGCGAAACGGTGTTTTGAAGAACAATTCCATCGTTTCGGGTTCTTTAAATTTGAATTTGTAAAAGGGGTGAGGAAATGGGCATCGGAAGGTGCTTTCGGGGTATACAGTTAAAATATAACGTAATGGAATGATGTGGATGGATGGGCTTATTTGGACATCCATCAACAAAATGCCACATGGGCTGTCCTCGCTTTTTCCAATTTCTTTTATTTTATCTTCACCGCGGATCAGTCCCACTCGTCACCATTAGAACCAAAGTTAATATATTTAATCTATTAATTAAAGAGAAATTTAAACTTATTATATGTTTTTTTAAACATGTATTATTTTAAATGCATTGACCTTTTTTTTTTTTTTTTACACCGAATAGTGATGGAAAAACCTCATGGACAAACACATAATTTGAGAGGAATGTTAACGTGTGAACAAAAAAAAAAAAAAAAAACGAAAGGAAAATAGACCAACAATACCGTGAAGGCGAATTTCCCCATCAACCCGTGTGGTATGGATGCATTTATACTATTCATTTTATATTATAGAAGCCGTCACTCCTCCACCGTGTGTCGGAAACGACTTAATAATTTGTGTAGCGACATATTAATATGATATGAGTAGTTTTATTTTGTCTGCCCACTTTGTTTGTTTTGTGTCCTTTTTAATGTAATTTGTATTTTTTTTTTCTTTTTTAAATATATTTTTTAAAAAATATAAATTTGGGCTATAGCCAGCCCATCGACACACTCACACAAATATTGTTTTGCTTTTTTTTTTTTTTAAAAAAACCGATGTGTGTGTGTGCCGCTGGGCTGTAGTGCAGAGGGGCTGCAGCCCAACAATGCTCTTTTAAAAAAAATACTAATAAATTAATAGTCATTTTCTTAAACATTAAATAATCTTTTAAAAAAAAATTAAACACATGAGCGATCAAAATGATAAAATAAAGTGAGACACCATAATAACATTATTCATATAATATATTAAAACTATACATTTTTTTTTATATTTAACATCTTTTTTTATTTCTTTATATGGTACATATGCATTGGAAGAGATAAAATATAAGAGACAATGTATTTCTTAAGCCCAGCCCAATGGAAAGACTCATCATGTGAGAATAATAAGAAGTGAAAGTGGAGACAAAGGGCTAAGAGAGTTTGGAATGTCTTGTGAAAAAATGGGTGATGTGAAATAACAAATATGATAGGATATAAAGAAATGAGGTAAGAGATAAAAGGGACGAATACAAATGACTACATAGACTTTGGACCAAACTTCTTCTGAAAGGCTTCTTCAACAAAACAACAGGATTTTCAGCGACGATAGCTCTATTAGAAGATGGACCTTCAAGAAATATTGTACAGTGATGATGAAAGACTCTGAGACACTGTTAAACAAGTTTATTATAGCCGAACTCCCCTCCCTAAAACTATGCATATGTAGGTCTAGTGTCGAGTCACATAAATATGTGTCCCATTCTCTTTATTTTCTCTGCACTTATTACATATTCATTGTGATGGATGTACGCATGGACATTGTACAACAGCACCGGACCATTGTTGTAGGGGGTGGGCAAAATTTTCAAATTCCAACTTCCGTCCGAACTTCGCTCCGATTCCGACCGGAGTTGGAATCGGAGTTTAGAGTTCAGAGTTGGAATTAGAAGAGTTCCGACTCCGAAGTCGGAGTTAGGAGTTGGAATCAAATCCAATGACTGCTTCGAATTCTGACTCCGACATCGATATTTAAAAAAAAAAAGTTGCAAAACAACGTCGTTTTGCATCTTTGTGGGTTTTTTTAAATTTAAGCTAAACGACGCCGTTCCAATTGAATAGAAACGGCATTATTTAACGAATAGTTGAAGCCCTCTTACTTATTTCTTCTTCTTCTTTCTTCTCTTCGTTTCTCACTTTCTCTCCTCTGCAGTTCTTCGCCCCCGCATCCCTCGATTCCGCCAAGAGCTCTCACGCCATCTCCCTACTCCTCCGTCGTCTGCATCTGTCATGACCATCCAATCTATTGCTGAGCCGAGAGAAACAACATATAGATTCTAGTATACGGTAATTGAATTTACTTTTTAGGGTTTTAACTTTTATAATTAGGGATTTTAATTACAATTAGTTAAATGTGTTACTTTTTTAATCTTTGTATTTGGATTGTGTGAATTTTGGCTGTATATGCATTTGTAGTGAGGAAAATTCGAAATTCTTCTAGAGATTTGGTATTATTTATGCTAAGACAGTATATGCAATGTGTTTGATAGAATGTCACTGTGAAAAAAAAAAAATTATAATTGCATGCTTAAATCAAATCATAAACATTACACAGCTTGTTTTGAATGTGATACACTAATAAGATGCTTAATTTAGTTTGGATGCATCATCATCACTTTAGTTTTTGTAAGATTGTGATTTGTGAGTAAGTCCTTGGATCGGTTCCATATATATAGCATTTTCCAGTTATAAATTTATTGCCTAACTACCCATGCATGTCAATGTTGCAGATTCACCTTATTGTTTAGCAAGTTGTTAAATTGATGCAAAGGACCCTCTATATAATAAACATTTAGTCGAATGGAAAAATAAAAAGCTATAAGAAGTCACAAGTTGTTGCACATGCTAGAAAGGACTGCAAAAATTATTCTGGAAAATGGAACATTAACCCACATGACAGTCTACCAAAACAGAACGAAAATGATTAAATGCACATTCTTGTTATAAATGGGCGGTTATGTTGCCTCATAATTGGAGGCTGCAGCCCAACAATAAGGTCATGGCAAGCAAATGAACCAACATATCAAAAGAAACTACAATGCCTATATTACAGTGTAAGATTGAGATATTAGCATGCATGCTAGATTTCTCTCTTTCCTTTTCTCTTCTCTTTTTTATTTATTTAATTATTTTTTAAGGAAAGTGGGGGCTGTTATAACTTATGGATAAAGATTATCTATGACTAATGTAATTAAGACAACCATATTTACCTCATCGATTACTTCTGAGTCGTAGACACAATACTACAACAAGATTTAACTCTATTATATTGAAAGATGTATAGAAACTGCCAAGTCCAACTAGTGTGCATATGCAGTTAACTGGATGCATAACAACTAACAAGTAACAACATGTTGTCTCACAAATTGTCAATAGACATGATAGGAAAGCGATTAATAGCAATTTCTATTTACAAATGGATCCACTTGACTACTACTAGTAAGTAAGAGCTTTACTAAACCAAGCCTATAGGGAAAAAGACGAACATATATTACAATTATATACATACATAATCAAATATATTATATCTTACTAAGTCATATATATATTATATACATACATATATTCATATATCTTTCTAAAACAATCCTAAATAATAATAACAGTTTCCTAATGTTTTATTTTATTATTTTCCTCTTAAATTGACAGGTTTGAGTCATTTGAGTGAAGTTGCACTCAATTCTCATATTAAATTAGATTTAAAAAAGCAGGTTATAGTGGTTGTGCAAAGGTGAGTTGGCTGATACTTTATAAGTTTATGCAAAAACTTAAATATGACATTATCTTTAGTAACATTTTTTACATTGTTATACTTGAATTTCAGGTCTACAAAGAGATGGGTCCCTTACGCAGTGCTAGTTGAACTCCGATTCCACGTGATATTTTGGGTGCCAGGACAACGTTGGCATCCCAAGCAGTAGCTTCGAGCCGGAGTTGGTTGCCCTCCACTCAAGCACAAATCTCATGTGCTAGCAGTGTATTTTCAATTCCAGTCGACGTGGAATTGGAAATGGAAGATCCCGACCAATTTATGGAGGAGGAGGAGATGGGTCATAGGGATGATTCTGCTGAGGATCTGGATGTACCAGTACACCCTGCAGCTGCAAGACCACCCCGTCCATGATCAAATAAAAAAATATCATGGAAATGGAAACATTTTGTGAAGGTTGAGGCTGGAGATCCCCAGAATCTACGGGCTGAATGCAATCATTATGATGCTCGAATTGAGTTTCATTAAAAAAGACAAGGCGTTTCTTGCATTTCAGCACATCTGAACGGTTGCCAGCGCTACCAAATAGCGAAGGTGATGGCATCAAGAGGTTAGTATTTTGCTTTGTATGCTACTTGATTTGTTCATTTAGTCCCATTTAATTTTCACTTAAGACTAATATTGATAATAAATTATTAAACGTAGCCGCAGGTGGGTCTCAGACCAATCTTAGCTATGAGACTTTTACAGTCACTGATGGAACAAGAACACAGACGAGGAACCTAATGGTCCCTCAATACAGTGAAAATGTGTACCGTGAGGGGCTTGCGAAGATGGTTATACAGGATGAAATGCCCTTTACCACGGTTGACAAGAAATGGTTCCGCAAGTTTGTGAAGCTGCTTGAGCCAAGATTTTCCCTACCATCCCATTATACGGTGATGTGCGATTGTATGAAAATGCATCTAAGGGAAAATGTAGAGATGAAGAAGATGGTCATCACCACTGGCTAGAGAGTGTCATTTACGACTGACACATCGATTATGTAGAATACCTCGTACATATGTATCACAACACACTACATTGACAATGAGTGGAATTTTAAAAAGAAATAGTTGACCATAATAGTGCATTGATAAGGGTGGAGACAGATGATTGCCTGATTGATTGGGGCATCCAAAAAATTGTATGCATTACAGTTGACAATGCCAATGCCAATGATACTGCTATCAAATGGCTTATACGGAATACGAGGGCGAGAGACGAAGTGATTAAAAATCACCAGTATATCCACATTCGATGCACTGCTCACATAGTCAACCTTTTTGTTGGTGAGCCTTTCTGATTTTGATTTGTATTTTATATTTTAATATTTTTATGATTAAAGTTTTCAAAAATAATACTATTTTTTATATTGTTATGATAATTGGATATTTATCAATGATTAAACAGTTGAGGGGATGAAAGATGTGGACGACTCCATCAAGAAAGTCTGCAGCATTGTGCGGTATGCTAGGGCTTCTCCCTAAAGATTGTGGAAGTTCAAGGCAATGGCAGAATAGGTTGGGGTTGAGTCTTTAAAAATATTGTGTCTGGATATTTCCATTCAATGTAACTCAACATATATGATGTTGGATGTGGCACTAAAGTACCAAAAAGCATTTAAATGGTTGGAAATTGAGGATGGGGGTTTGAGGTATGCCTTGTTGGAGCCTAATGGAAGGGGGCTCAGTCTGCTAGACAGTACGGATTGGCAGCATGTATTCGAATTTATCAGCTTTTTATAGATCTTCTATGACATCACGATGTGAGTTTCTGGATCCACATTTGCAACGACAAACATGTGGTTCAGTGAGATCTCTATACTACACCACTACTTGAAAGAAGGTTGTGCTGACCTGAGCGAGCTGTTATTTGGTATGGCATCACAGATGCAGTCCAAATATGATAAATGATGGGGGCAAGTTGAGAAGATAAACAGATTATTGTTCATAGCGTCGATCCTCAACCCTAGATTGAAGTGGTGGTAGAATGCTGGGCAACTGAGGTTTTCGGAGCAGTGAAGGCAGCGACGTTTATCACAGCGCTTAAGGCGGATCTGAATGACTTATACACCCACTACAACGCTAGTAGCCTTGCTTCATCCTCAGCAGCCGCAGGTACCTCATGTTCGAGCTCGAGCTCAGGACCAGCCACATAAGCCTGTTTCAGGCCAGTGTAGCCAGTCGATCCTGAGGCTTCAACGTTATGACGTCGTTTCATGCACGGTCGATGAGAAATCCACTGTAGTGTACGAATGAGATTGAACGGTAATTACTGGTAGAGGTCAAAGAGACTAGTGAGGAGTTTTAGATCTTGATTTGGTGGATGACTAATTCTATCAAGTATCCAATTCTCTCCCGTATTGCTCGAGATATGTTAACCATTCCTATCACTATGGTTGCATATGAGTTGGCATTTAGCACTAGGGGTCGAGTGTTAGATGCCTACCGGAGTTTATTATCACCGTCAACCGTAGAGGCCCTCATTTGTACACAAAACTAGATCAGTGATGTACCTATTAGACTAGAGAGCATTTGCATCGATGTTGTGAGCTACAAGTTTGAGTCACGTAAAATTAAATTAATTTATTTACTTGTTTTTTAATTATTAAATTAACAAGGTTTATATAATTATTGAATTATTTTAATGATTTTTTTTTTTATAATCTTATAAATCTATTTAAATTTAAATTTATACTGTTTATGATTTCACAAATCTAGTTATCAATCCCAGCATACTTGTCGATAACTGATGAAGTAATTAACAGTTGCGTTTATTTTTTCTCTAATTTACGGTTACTTGTTTCATGTTTGGTTAATTTTAATTTTTATTAATAATAATATATTTTAATTTTATTTTAATTTTAGGTATGAATCCGTATAACTTCCAACGACAAACTACTTTACTGTAGCGATTTTTTTCTTAGTAACCTCGGGTCCTATTGAATCAGTGATAGTGAAAGGTTTAATAATTTAATTTATATTTTGTACTATTTTTTGTATTATTCAGTCTAGAGTCCTGGACTATTTTTTGTATTATACTATTAGGCTTAGCAATTAGTATTGTAATTACTAATTTGTATTATTTGTTTAACTGTTTAAGATTAATTAGCAATGAAACCTCAAAAGATAAATGGTTGTTGTAGCTTACATTGGAAAATGAGCTCAATTGAGCCCGCTTAGAATTGAATTGTCGAATTGGGACCATTTGGTTTTGGAATAGGCCTAATTTGGCCCATTCTAAAGTCGGAGTTCGGATCAGAATTTGAAGTTTCGAATTCCGATCGGAACTCCATTTGAACTCTGAACTCTAATTGGAGTCGGACTCTGACTCCATTTTGAAGTCGGAGTCGGAATGGGAATTCAACTCCGACAGTTGTCGGAGTCGGAAACTCCGAACTCCGACACCATCGGAGTTGGAGCACACCCTTACATTGTTGGGAGCTCAACACGACATCGGTTGAGGCCCGAACAACTTCAGTGGGGCCAAAAATGAATCTTTCTCCTCTTTTGAACTGTTGTACTGATTTTAGGCATAAATAGATGGCGTCATCTAAGAGATCTATTTATTTTTTTTACACCAAAAGTGGAAGAATGAAGATTTTTTGTGCACTAAATAATTTTCGAAGAAGTAGATGAAACTCTTCAAGATAAGTATCTTCGGCCTTTCCACATTTTTTTATTTTTTTTGAAGAAAGTACTGCAGGAAAAGGGCATGTGAACCCTTCCTCGCCCAAGCGATTAAGTGCACTGCACTTAAATGTTTTTCCATGCACACTATGTGTAAGCCAAAACCCAAACTCCCTGGATACTTGAACTCAGATTCTATGTGTGTTTTGTGTACATTGTCGGTATGTATTTTAAACACAAAAATATATATTGTGTGTGGGCACCCAAGTAGGGCAAGCACTATATGTATGCAAGAGTGTCATGCACCTAAGAGGTCCACAGCTGGTCGCCGTGCACCTTATGCAACAACAGGCGGCCTCTAACACCTTGTTAGCACCTTCTGGCAGATTGGAGATGGTTGCTAACCACCACAATGGGCGTGAAGTGGCCCGCAGTAGTGAACTTAGTGAGCATCTGACGACCTCACGACAAACAACCACCTTTTTCCTGGTCAGGTGTGGTCCCCGAGCACCCTGATAGTTGTACGAAGGCACTTGTCTTTTGCACAATAGGAAAACGTAGTTTGGTGGCAAGGGAGTGTGTTGCCCAGCCACCTATTGGCGAGCACCTCTCCCCCACCCACAAAATGTGTTTTTTGGCCACCCAATGATGAGCATCTGCTTGGCTACTCTTGGCTACTTAGTGGTGGGCACCCTTTTGCTCTACCGTCACCTTTTCGGATAGGAGTTGCATGCCCAAGTTTGTCCTCACCTACTAGAATTTCTCTCTCACCATTTAGTTCTCACCCAGCTACTCACTTTAGTTTGCCCACCCAAGTTTCTACTCACCCACTGGATTTTCTCTCATGGCCATATAGTTCTCACCCTCCTACTCACCCACAGTTGTACACCCAACATGCTCTCCCAAATTTGCTCGAGCAAGAAGCCCTTTACCATAGCTACTCAAATGACAAAAGTCCGTCACCGTGAATATCTTCTCCTTGCCAATTACATGCCTAGCGCCACTTGTTCCCCAGTCGATAGCTTCTTCTCGCCACAAGACTTTCTTTTTACCAAGTAGATCGTCACCATCTTGAACACGTGCAAGCAGGCAGCCAATGTCATGCTCTGCCAACCCAACATGTCCTCACCAATGCTTAGACCCATGCACTATGATGTCGACCACCTCTTCCCAACCAAAATGCTACACATGGCCCCAATGAGTCTCCTTGAGTTAAAAAATGAAAGAAGAAGAAGAAGAAAGAAGAAAAGAAAAGAAGAAATAACACCAAGAGTGGGCAATTAAGGTTAAGCAAAAATCAATCATAATTGCTAAACACCCCGATTTGTCTCCCTCAAAACTTATGTAGATTATGTTTTTACTAACATAATTGATTCTTGTAGCCCTGAAGATCAGCTATATAGGCCCACCTAGGTTACGTTTGGATGTTGAGAGTGTTTGAGAGCGTTTGTAAATAATAGTGTTGTCTAGATGACTAACACAAGAGAGGGGTGAATTGAGTTATATTAAAAAAATTAGCACTTATAACCAAATACACAATATAAAATATAAACAAAATACGAAATAGCAGGAAATATAAAGAGTACGGGCAAGAAGAAGCAAATTCAGTATTTTAACGAGATTCAGCCTCACTGCCTACGTTCACGCCTCAAGTTATCCCTTAAGGATCCCAAATTCACTATTCAATCTCCTTCAGGTGGAGATAGAAACCTATTACACTTTTGAGTAACACCGCTACAAAGAATCCATATAGAACACATTCTACACTTACAATCACCTTACACTTGGAGATTCAACTATTCCCTGTGCAGAACACCTTCTACACACAAGGGTTATACACACCATCTTACAAATACAAGAGCTGATAGTGGGTAGATTATTAAAGTACACTCCTCAATGAGTGAAATAAGAACAATACAGCGCAACCTATATCTCTTTCAAAATTAATAAGGATTAAGACATAAAACTTAGAGAAGAGAAAATGAGAATTTTGAAAAAATAATGCAAAACTTAGCAATTGATGTGTAAGCTTTTGTTGTGATTTTTACAAAACTCAAGTGGGCTATTTATAGGCAAATAAGTCTCATATTCAAATTTGAAAAGGTTCACATGTCAAATAAGAGCACTATTTACTTTTCAAAAGATTCAAATAAAAACATCTGCTTTTTATATTTGTCAAAGACAACTCCATTCATTTTTCAAAAAAATAAACTTAATCTTTTACTTTTCATACATGACAAAATTGTATGATTTATTTTTCAAACCAAATCATCTTCTTTTTGCCTTCAATATTTTCAAACAAAATAATCTATCTTTTGCATTTGTCAAAAAAACACATAACCACCCTTCAAGTTTTTCAAACAATACATGCACATGTCAAAGATAACAATCAATCATCTTACAAATTCAAATTTTTATGCTTATGTGGAAACAAAAATTTGAAATTAAATATTTTAATAAAGTTATGCAAATGTAAAAAATGTAATTTGATGCTTTATAAGAAAATATTAATTTTAAGTCTTAATCTAATTCCAAAGTTTAAGAAATGTACAAAATTACTCTATGAGCTTCATTTGTAGACTTGTTCTTCTTTTTACTCATACTTGATTTCTTGATGTGCTTAGCTTTCTACATGCGTAGATAACTTGAGCTTGAGTTTTGAATTTATTTGTTATCATCAAAATTTATACGTAGATACGAGACTTGAAACCTTGGGTTCTACAAGTAGTAAAAAGTAGGTAAAGAGTAATAATAAAATATTTAATAATAATGAAAAAGTAATGAATAGTAATAAAAGTAGGTGAAAAGTAATAATAAAGTAATGAATAGTAGTATAAAGTGTTAAAGAGTATTTGAAAATTTTTTGTTTCCAAACTTGCCCTTAGACATCATTCGAAAGTCTCAATATTTCTCCTTCGGAATAAACTCCTTGGCACTCACATGCACGTGGACAATCACCTTTCCTATTTATCCTCCCTATGAGGGTTAATAGGTGGGTCCAGACCTGCGAAGGCCCAACCTCCCTCACAATGAGGTGCATGACCAACTCTAGCTTGCCCTATCACTTACCTTCCTTGAGGCCACAATAGTCGAGCAGGTCTAGTCTCAAACTACTCAGCAACTTACCTCGTCGCAAACACAAGGGAATGAGTCATGCCTTAAGGCCATTATATGCTTTCGTGATGGAGAGTGGGACCAGTCTCTCGACTTCCTGACAACTTACTCCGACCTCTTCCATGGTGAAGAGCGAGATCAATACCAACCTAACCCGATACTTATATTTTCTATGATATCAATGGACAGAAGCAGGTTTAGTCACAAACTGCTTGGCAACTTACCTCTTTGAGATGATCAGCAGACAGGTGCAGCCTTCTCAGCGACCTAACCTCCCTCGCGAAGTAGAACCGACCTAGTCTCTTGGCCATCCTAAGAATTACCTCTACTCCATCATGGTGAAGAGTGGACCAACTTCTTAGCTGTCCAAAAACTTACCTCCTTATGGGACTCAAAAGGGTAAGTTATGCCCTAAAGCTGCTTTATTCCTATCACAGCAAAGAGTGAGTCCAACCTTTGGTGCCCGAGACTTACCTTTCCTATAAGTGTTAATGGGGGAAGCGGATCCAGTTCTAAACAGCCCGGTAACTTCCATTTCCATAAGAGTCAATAGGCAAGTCTAGCCTCTTGGTGGCTTGACCTCTCTCACTAAGGAGAACAAGTCTAGGCTCTCGGCTATCTGGCAATTTACCTGACCTTACCATGACGAAAAGTGGTATCAGCACTAGTTTTCCCGACACTTACCTTCCTTGTGATGTCAACAGGCAGGAGTAGGTCTAGTCCCAAATAGCTTGACACTTACTTTCCCTTGAAAATCACAAGTCTAGCCCCCCTGTGGCCCGTCCTCTTTCATGAAGGAAAGTAGGCATGTCTTTTGGCTACCCGACAACTTACTCTAACCCCTATCAGCATGAAGAGCAGACCAACTCCTCAGATGTCTGGCAACTTACCTCCCTTCGGGGACCAAGAAGGCGGGTTTAGTCTTTCAACTGCTCGATATTACTCCTGTGACGCCATCTCATGTAGTAAGACACTAAATGAGTAATACCTCATACCTTCGTTGCACTTGAGCAAGCCAGTTTAGGTTTGCAAATGTTGCATTCATGATTGGAGATTATTTACACTAATGGGTTTGACTTTTGCAACATGATTAAACATCTCCTACTTACCTTTCCATTGAGGGTCAACAGGTGGGTCCAACCTTAAGGTAGCCCGACCTGCCTATTGGCAAAATGCAAGTTCAATCTTTCGATTGATCGATATTACTCCAGGGCAAAGTTTTGAATTCCATTCTGGTTAAGGCATTAGAATGGAATATTTCAGTTCCGGTCCATTCCACTGTGCCATTTCGGGATATACATTATATGAATAAATTATATATAAAATAACTATATTCTAAAATAAACATATATACAAATTTTAAAAGCATACATGCCCGATAAACTTAATAATATTTCTCAATAGTCAAGACAAGTCTTAAACATACATATTTATAAAATCTAATACAATATCATAAGTTTTCAATCAAATAATTAAAAGCCATAATCAATATTCCTCATCTTCAATAAGACGATAAAGATCAATAAGTGGAATGTTATTCAAAATATTTTCTTCAATATTATCACCATCATCATCAAGATCAAGACTAACATTATAACAGTTTTCTAAATTTAGTGAAGCTAATGGCTCCTCAATACTTCTCCAATCCAAGTCTTCTCCTTCAATAAGCTTTGGTTCTTCTTCAACTCATTCTTCCATCAAGTCAACATTTTCAAGATTGATTGGATCAAAAGCATCTCTTCCCCTTTTTATATTTCTGTCAAAATAAAAGTCATAGATAAGTGAAAGTATTACATATTTTTCAACAATAAAAAAAAATTAATTTGGAAAAAATTTACCTCTCACGCAGCTTCAACCTATAACGAACAAATATTAGATCATTCAAACGTTTATACTCTAATCTATTCCTCCTCTTCGAATGAATAAACTCAAATGTACTCCAATTTCTTTCACAATCAATTGCACTATAACATTGACTTAGTATGCGAATTGCAAATCTTTGAAGAGTTGGAACCTCAATTCCATAATTAGTCTACCATGCAACTATAGTAAAAAAGAAATCATAAATTATTACTTAAAAACAAATAAAGAATTAAAAGATAGATTCATACTAATTAACAAAGGGTATTGAGATTACCTGGAGAAACTTTTGTACGCTGATAGATTGCTAAAGGTTGTCCAAAATCATCGTTTGCATTTTTAAACAATTCCACTTGTTCCATGATTTCGTCTTTTTTATCAGTATCAAGTTTCAACTTTACAGCGCAACTCATAAACTCTATTAAAACATCCTTTTTACTTTTAAAGCAAGGGTTAAAGTAAATTTCAGGATTAAGAAAACAACCTACAGCATGTAATGGATTATGAAACTGCTTATCCCATCTAGTATCAACGATCATAATGAATGGTATAAATGCAATAACTTTGTTTTTCAATCTTGCTTTTATATTCTCTTTGGCTCTCTTCATTGCATCGTACAAATATCTTATTGCAGGCTTTTCTTCTTCATCAAAAAGTCGTAATACTCGAACTAAAAGTTTACTGACTTTTATAATAAACTAACATTAAGCCCAAAACTCTCAATCTTCTAAAACAATTTTGGTTATTTCCTTCCCGACGTTGCTTTTAGAATAACTTGATACAACCTACTTATCACAGGTAAACATTTGTCTAAGCTCTTTTTTAAACAAAAGTAAACATTGGATACTTATAAAATTTGTAGCAAATCTTGTCACTGCAGAACGACATAAATTACGACCATTGGTGAAGTCTTTTCTCATCAGGGCCAAAACCCAAACATGGTTGTAAATGAATTTTGTTATCTTCCTTACCTTCTTTATAGTTTCATCAATAATAAGAAAATGTTTGGGATCACAAAAATTCTCTAACATTAGATTTATACAATGAGCAGCACAAGGGGACCCAACAAAAAAAAAAAAAACGAATCATGCTTTTGCTGTAACTTTTTTCCTACAGCCTTATAACTTGCATTATTGTCCATTATGAATTGCACAATATTCTCAAACCCAACTTATTGAACAACTTCATTAAAAATGTTAAATAGTGTTTTAGAATCTTTTCTAAGGCCCGATGTATCAATAGACTTTAAAAATATTGTACATTTTGGGCAATAAATCAAGAAGTTAATTATTGATTGTTGCCTCTGATTTTTTCAACCATCTACCATTAGTGAATAACTACTTACCCTTAAGATATTTTTGAACCTCAATCACAGATTTTTTTAACAGATTTCCTCTCAACTCATTCAAAGAAGGACCTGATGGCAGCTATGACATTTATAGCTAGTTGACAAAACTTGGATTGAAATGCATTGAAAGGTAAATTAGCATCATACTACCAATTTGCTATAGCTATCTTTGCTTTATCAATCATCTCCTTCGAACACATAGCACTCTTAATACTTAATAGAAGGTTGAGACCCAAAAGTTGTTCTTGGAGTAAAAAAATTGTTTAATCCCCCCGTTGACTTTTCGTCTACTTTCTTATTTCCCTTCCCTTTTGAACTATGAATGTATCCCTCATTATCATCATTAACATCAACATCAACATTAACATCAATATTAATATCATTATATGATCAATCTACAAGGTTTCCAATTTGTGAGTTTAATTTTATTTTCTTCTTCTTTTTTTTAATTGCATTGACCAACTTTTTCATTTTCCATTTTATATCAGTAGGGACCTTTTTACATGCTTCTACATCACTTGAAATCTCACCTAGATGATGTTTCAACCTTATGACTCCGCCACCTCTAATTGTCTTGTTACAATAGATACATTAAGTACTACTTCTCGCCCCTAGCACTATGTGTGCATGGGCCCATGTTGGATCCTCTCATCTGGTAGGAGCGAGTGTCGTAGATGTAGCAGCATTTTATTGACAACTAGACATTTATATTTTATATACTTCAACATAATTACAAAAAATGGATCTAGTCAAGTACCAACAATAGCAAATTCATCAACTGCAAGAATCACCAAATGCATATTTCCATATGTTAATTACCCATGGTGGGGAGATATCTCAATATACAAAATAGAAATATTGTAGATCACTAGATCTAGTAGATGTTGTTTTATCAAAATTAAATAAAAATGTTGAGCAGTTCTCCATTGGTCAATCTTAAACTTTTATCAATCTCATAAAAAATTAATAAAGGCTAATAAGTAATCTAATAAATTTTTTATCAAACTCAAAAACATTGGGTACAACTATATCAATCTCATAAAAAGTAATAAAGACTAATAAGTAATCTAATAAGTTTGTATCAATCTCATAAACATTGGATATAGCTAAAAATCTAATAAATACTAACAAGTAATTAGTGTAAATTGTAAGTTTAAAATAGGAATTGAAGAATCCGATTATTTGATACACACAATGATGTTAAAAATGAGATCTGCAATTTGGTGTTGTTCGTCGGAGCTGCGCCATTGGCTTTGGAGAGGAGACTGGGTTATTGGAGATTAGCTGGTTGTGGAGGTGGCGCCTTGAGCTGTGCTGATTTGGCTAGTTAATGGAGCTGCGACTTTGTGTAAATGGGAGAGATGAGTAATGAGTTGCGACTTGCAACTTGCGTGCATCGAGTTTTAAATTTTGAAAACAAAAACGAAAATGAAAGACGAAAAGAGTAAAGTCTAGTCTAGGGTTTACTTTATTGACCTGGTAAAGTAAAGTAAAAAAGACTAATGCTAAAGAGTAAAGGCGTGACCTCACTGACTTGGTATAATTACAAAAAAAAAAAAAGTTAAAGTACTACAATATTGCCACTCCTAATAATTTGGGACCACAATTAATATTTCCACTGGAATAGGCCAGCACACTCCAGAACATCTGGAATTCTGACTGGTGTGGAATGTAGGACTTCACTGTTCCGGTTACTATTTTGGAACGCAAAATTCCAGTTGGAACGGCCGGGGAGGAACGAAATTTAAAACTTTGCTCTAAGGATTACATCTCCTCCAGCAAATGACGAGCCTTTGACCTTTGTCGGCACTCGAGGATGACAATTCAGGTCAGTGCAACCTTAAGCAGCCTTGCCTGCCTCACAATGAAGTGCAGATCTAGTCTTTTGGGTTATTTTCGACAATGAGTCAAAAAACAAGAAAGATCAGGGATCGCTCAGCCCTTTGGCGCCCAACGGGCGAGCAGCTCACTTGACTACCTGACCTTTTCACTTTGAGATGAGCTACGCGCTCGCCCTATATGCAATCAAGCCTATCCCCCTCAAAAGTCGAGTTTCACACTCGCACCTTACACGATTGAGCACATCTCCCTCCATAGTTGAGGTGCGCACTCGCACTTCTCGAGCACATCTTCCATCATAGCCAAGCTACGTGCTTGTACTCTATGTGGTCAAGCCTATTTCTTGCAAAAGTTGAGTTTCGTACTCGCACCTTACGTGGTTGAGTTTATCTCCTGCAAAAGCTAACCTTTGTGCTCACACTTTATGCGGTCGAGCACATATCCCTTTATAGTCAAGCTATGCGCTCACACTTTATGCAATCGAGCCTATCTCCAGCAAAAGTTGAGCTCTGCACTCTAGCTATTTTAGCGGCCGAGCTCCTCTCTGGCCGTAGCCTAGCTACGCACTCACAATTTACGCGATGGAGTGCATCTCTCGCTATAGTTGAGCTATGTGCTCGCACCTTATGCAGTCGAGCATATCTCCGCTATAGCTGAGCTACATTCTTGCACCTTACACAGTGGAGTGCATTTGTTGCCATAGCCAAGCTACTCAGCTACACTCTATGCGGTCTAGTACATCTCCCTTTCACCTTGACAAAATGAGCCCCATGCTCACACTATGCAGTCGAGCCAGCCTCCCACTTATCTCGTCAAGATGAGCTCTATGCTTGCACTCTATGTAGTCGAGCCTATCTCTAGCTCACCTCATCAAGCCGAGTCTTGCGCTCGCACTTCATGCGGTCAAGCCCATTTCCTGCCTGATCTCGCGCTCGGAAGTCTTTACGGATTAATGCAAGATGAAGGGATAACCAGGGACTAGCTTGAGGAATTTATTTGTCTATGGACTTGGGTGGGTCAACTTGATTGTATATTTTGTCAATGAAGATTCTCAAGTTCTTTTTTATGAAGCAAATTTTCCATTAAGAATTGCAAGCAACTATAAGGGATAAAATATAACAACCCTATAGTATTTTCTAAGTCCAGCCCATTGAGAAAACTCATCAGGAATATGAATAAGAGGAGGAGGAGGAGACAAAGCACTGAGGGAGTGTAGAGTATCAAGTGGAAAAATGGATGATGTTACCGAAAGAAAAGGTGATGGGACATAAAGGAAGAGAGTGAGAGATAAAAGGGATGGACATAGACGATTTCAGGAACTTTGGGTTAGACTTCTCTCGAAAGGCTTCTTCAAACTCACGAAAGGAATTCCATCAACAATATCTCCACCAGAAGATAGACGTTTGAGATTGATTGTACAGTGAGGATGAGAGACAATAAGAGACTTAAAACAAGCTTATTACAATAGATCCGAACTCCCGTGAATGTAAGTTTAGTGTTGAACTAGATAAATTTGTGTCATTTTCTCTTTATTTTCTCTATATTAACTACATATTCACTACCATAGATTTATGCAAGAATACCGTCAAATCACTGTCTGGGGCTCAACTTGACACCGATCGAGGTCCAAACAACCTCAATGAGACCAAAATGAAGCTTTTTTCTCATTCCGGTTTGTTGTGCCAATTTTAGGTGTTAACATGCATCATCGTGACTAAATCCACAACTTTCATGCACAGCTGGCTCAAGGGCAGGGCCACTTATGTCATTGCTAAGTTTCTATTTTATATAAAGCTTTCAAAAATAAAAAAAGAGAGATATTCTTTCTTTTAATTTTTGTTGAAAAATAAAGAACTCATTTCCTTAATAAGGATTTAAATAATCTTTATATTTTTCAATGTGTTTAAGACTTCATGACACTAAATTTAATATTTAATATAATAAATCATTTATAATTTTGAATAATTTTTTCTAAGATCTTACTAAGGTTCTATTTAGATGGTGGAAGTGTTTGATCATATCTCATTTATTATTACAGTTTTTTTTTTTAATTTTTAAATTTCATACAAATGATATTAAACAATTCAAACTCTTCAAATTTTAAAAGAATAATAATCTTTAAAATAATATTCTAACAATATTTTTAACTTTCAACTTAATTCAATTTATTTCAATTCATTGTCTAAACATCACGTAATTTAGGCACACAATTTACAATAAGGTCTCATTTTAGAGTTTTGTATTAAATATCAATTCAATAAAATTTATTTAAAGATTCAAAATAAAATCTCATTTTATTAAAATTTTGAAAAATTCAATATAATCATTTAAATTTTATAATATTATAATTTACAATTATTCATTTAAATTCTACCTTATTAATATGCATTGGGCCACCCTTGCTTTCATGTTCAGCTCAATACCCATCCTTCTCTTTCTTTGTATTTTTTTAATTTATTTATAGGAAAACAACATATTAACGATAAGAGGCATTATATATTGTCTTTATCAAATCAAATGGCTTAAGAAACTACTGTTTCTTTGTGTTTTGAACATTTCCAAACTAGTAAAAATCACATTTTCCGAACTAGTAGATATATCAGTACATAAAATGGTTTTCATTATCTCTTTATTAAGAGAAATATTAGGGAGAATTTATATTCAAAAGCACTCACTCATATGAACAATAACATGTTACTATTTATATATGTAAGTATTTTTAAATGTGACTTCTCTTCATCATTTTTGCTTTATTAATAAAAAGACAAATGTTATCAATCTAATTTTATAATTAATTGAGTAATAAAAAGGGCACGCCTACAGTGGAACCCTCCCCTTCATGTACCAAGGAATATATAATTCCTGACATAATGTAGGAGTTATGCCTAGCATAACTGCCTCTTATAGCTGGACGTAGAAGTTTAAATATTGAATTGTGATGAGATTAGATCAAATAACGTCATATAGAAATTAAAAATTGAATAAAATATTATTATAATATTATTTTTATTTTGATATTTAAAAAAATTATATTATTTATTATATCTTATATAAAAATTAAAAAAATCATAATTATTAAATAAGATGTGATGAGTTGAAAAAATCTATTAATTCAATAACTCCTTAAATGTCAAACCGTATGTTACATGGATGTGGCAGTGGCTATATAAATAGCGCCTCCAGCATGTGGATGAGGTACTCCAAGCACAAACTAAAAATCTGTCTAAGTTTAGTTCTCTAGTCTCGTCATTTAAGTTGTGAAATATTGTGTTGCTAGTCTTATCATATGGCACATTTCATCATTGACTGGGATGATTTTGGATAAACAACGCTAATGAGAAGTTTGTGGAACCACTGCATCAAATTCAAGATTTACTGCCTGACATAATATTACTTTTAAAATAATTTTATATGGAGTCAACTTTAGTAAGTTGGTAAAAAGTCGAGTTCGATTTAAAAAATAAAAAAATTTAATTCATTAAATCTATGAAAATGAAGTTGAAGATGAGAAGATTTTTTTTTTTTTTTTAAATCAAAGTCGACTCTCTATCGACTTCTTGAAACTGACTCTCTATAGAATTACTCATTCTCATCTCTTTTTTATCACACTATGTAAAATAAATGTGACATATTTTTTACTATTAGATAATAAATTGTCATTTAATAGTGGATAAATGTATCACATCTTATATAGTATGATGAAAATAAAATAAAGTATAATGCATAGAATTTTTCTTATACAAATTATTAAAATGCAATACACAATAGTAATTCCTTTGGTTTTATTTTATAAATGTAATCCATTAAACCTATTTAAGTCAATCACTTCCTAATAAAAAATAGAAGAAGATGGTGTCTGATGTATATATATATATAGTAAAAAAAATAGTTTTATTGATTATTTCAATTTTCATCATTTTGGTAATAAATAATTGAAAATTATTTATTATATTTTATTTATAAATTTATTTTCTAATATTATATAATATAATAATTAGAAAATGATAAAAAAAAAAAAAAAAAAAGAGATGATAAATAATTTTTTTTGCATACTAAAAGCCCAACCCAGATGTAGCGCAGGAATCATCGCCTTTTGTTGCGGCCAAGTCTTTGTGGCAGGTGGAAGATGCCTCTATTGGATATAAATGTCTATTCCTGGTGGAAAACTTGAATCGACCAGGACAACCACCACGACCAATGCGTACATATTTATATTTGTCTATGGTGAAAAACATATTTGGGGGACGTTAGTGGTCTCCCTCGCATCTCAGATTTTGTCATTACTCAAATCTCATATGCATTTGCTTACCCAACCTAATACTTCCTTAATAATCATATGATTCATAGAAAAAATACAATGCACTTGATTTTATTCACCAGCGGGACATATGGTTTGTTTTGTATATATACAAATCTTGCGTCGGCTTCAAATATTCCAAATTAAATGAAGTGCTCAGCCTCAAATCCAATGAAGTGTTTTTTTTTTCCTTTTTTAATTAGTTTAAAATTCAGATTTTAATTCAGTTCTTAATAATAAAAATACATTTATTATTTTCTAAAAAAATTATAGTTTTAAAAAATGCCATGTGGCACTCTGTAATGAATCTACGTGATTTCTGTCAACGGTAATGGATGGAAAAATAGATAGAGATTCCTATTTATAATAAAGTGTAGCACATATATATAGCTCATTAACAAAAAAATGCACAGCACGCTGGATCAAAATAGGCTCAAGTAATCTCATGATTGAGAAACTTGGAATTCCAGAAGGTCCTCCTTGAGTAGGTTTTCTCTCTACCTTAGAGTGTGTCTTCTTAAATAGGCCTGGTCTCATCGAGTGGTCATGGTTGAAGAACTGTCCAGACAATGAAAAAAAACTGTCTAACTGAGAAGGAAAGGGTAAGAGTTGTTTTACTATCCCATCTATTGGTCAATTTAGTTCAACCAAACCCCTTTCTGCCTGTCAGTAATGATCGTGGTGGATAAGAGTATCAACAAAGATGCTTTTGAAAGCATCATGACTAAGGTCTAGAGGTGCACTAGCTAGCTTCAATTTTCTGAAGTTGGTCCAAACATTTTTCTTGTGGAGTTCAATGTCGAGCAGGATATGCATAGAGTCATCAAAGGCAGACCTTGGTCATTTGACCAATGGCTCTTGTGCATTCAACCATTTGGTGGAACCATTTCGATAAAAGAGCTTGATTTCACCAAAGAAGTTTTTTAGTTACAGGCATACGATGTCCCTTTTAAACTATATGAACAAAGACATCAGATTTCAGATTGGAAGTAGCATAGGTAAAGTGCTAGTACATGCTGATGATTGTGGTCTTAGTCTTGGAAAGTGTAGGTCTTTGGGTTGGGGTGGATATAACCTCACCTCTATTGAGAGGCATATTCCTTATGGTAGATGGAAAAAGATCATAGGTTCATTTTAAATACGAGAGGTTGCCATCTTTTTTTTTTTTTTTTTTTTTTATCCAGATGTGGCCTCATCAAACACTCCCTAAGTGCATGCTCCAACTTCCTAAGTGGGGAGGAAATCCTCAATAAGGAGCCTAGCTCAGGGCACCAACAGCCAGAGAGAGTGATATCCTATTCAAAGACATGGAAAGGGAGCTCCCCAGGTTGAGCAAGCAAACTTCCAGTCATGGAGGGAGGAGAGGCAAGACAGGGAAGATTCGAAAGGGGACAGAGTAGACTCAAGAGAGGGAAGTTAGAAAGCTGTCGGATGCAGTTTTGAGCTTAAGGAAAAAGGTGGTGCTTAGAACACGGTGTAGAGTCCAAGCTCCCATATCGAAGCATGCCAACTCCCTAAAGAGTTAAGGACAGAAAAACAACTCAAGGAAGGCTCAGGTTTTTGGCTTACTCGTTGTGGAAACCAGGGACACAATGGACATAGAACATGTAGACTCTTCTCAGGAGGCCCCTGTAGGCAAGTCAAAACAGTCGGAAGTTGGTATCACCAAGACTCGTCAAACACTTGACCAAGTGGGGGACTCAAATGACCTTTTGCACAAGATTAGCTCCTTGGACTAGTTCATTACAGACTAAGTTATAGCTCTTCAGAAGTCCAAGAACGCAACTACTTGGAAGAGGAGAGCTCGAAACCTATGCTTTGAGAATTTTTCTATTGGCAATGATGGAGGTTCCTCTAGTCTTCCTAACAGACAGTAAGAAGTCCCCTCTCTACCCCTGAATCGGAACTAAAGCACAAGTACCATAAGTCCACGACAAATGATTTCTAGAACTCGAATAATAACTCCATGGTGGTGGCTGTTGAACAGCCCCACCACACCCTATGAGTGGCCTCAGCTAGAACTATCTGGGGTTTGAAAACCCCTAGACAATTCTCGACTTGCAATAGATGGTGCAAAGAAAGTTTCTAGATTTTGTTTTCCTTATGAAAACAAAATGCAACCAATAACGAGTAGAGGCTGTTAGAAGAAAGCTGAGATTCGGGAATTGTTTTGTTGTTAATAGTAAAGGATTTAGTGGTGGACTAGCCTTCCTCTGGAAAGAGACTTTTGAAACCACTGTCCACTCCTTCACTTAACACGACATATCATTGATAGTTAAGGGGACAAAAGAAGGGATGGATTGGTTACTGACAGGCTTCTATGGGAATTCGATTACAATTAAAAGAAAGGATATTTGGACTCTTTTGAAGGCTATTAAACCCTCGAATAATTGTGCTTGTCTATGCATAGGGGACTTTAATGAAATCCTCAATTTTGGTGAGAAATTTGGTGGTTCTCTACACTCACATAACCAGATTGAAGCTTTCAAACATACTATAGACATTTGTGGCTTGCGTGATATGGGATTATTTGAATAAATATACATGGTCCAATGGGAGATATGGGGGAGGTTTCATTAAGGAGAGTTTGGATTGAGTACTATGCGATGCCCCTTGGTCTGAAGGTTTCCCTAACTCGAGGGTGTTCACTATGCCTATTCTCAATTTAGATCATTGCCCTCTTTTGATCACTTTGGACCTAAGACCTCCTTTTATGACAAGAAATGATAAACCATTTAGGTATGAGGCAAATTGGTCTCTAAGGGAAAAGAGCTACAAAGTTGTAGATGATACATGGATCTAGCCTAAACTAGCTGCCAACAAGCTAGGTAGAGGCTCTTATAGTGGAGAATGAGAATTTTGGGTAGTTCATAGGAAGTTTTGACAGCTCAGCTCAATCTTTTAGCTGACTTATAGAAGGATAACAGAGGCCACTTGAATGAATGCATCAAACAGATCAATAGAAGGTGAACAAAACTTTGGAGGAGGAAAATCTCAAATGGAAGCAACGTGAAAAACAAAAATGGTTTAGGGAATGTGAGAAAAATACTAAGTATTTTCACTAATGTGCCACCAAGAGGAAGAGTGTCAATATGATCAAGAAATTGGTAAATGAGAATGGACAAGAGGTGCACTCACTAGCAGGAATCTGTAGCATGTTCGAAGTCTATTATAAGGTGCTTTTCACCACCTCAACTCCAAGAAATGTTTCAGACTACTTATCCTCCCTTGAGCCATAGCTGCTCAAAATAGTATGTAATCAAGGCCATACTCATATCAGGAAATAGAGGATGCCCTTTTCCAAATGGATGGTCTGAGTTCCCTAGGCTCAGATGGTTTCCCAACATCTTTCTACCAAAAGCATTGGCCTATTCTCAAATCCCAAATCAAAGCTGTTTTATTAGTTCTGAACTCTATAGGCAACATGGTAGCAGTCAGCAAAACTTTCATCACTCTAATTCCAAAGAAGAAGAACCCCTCCGAGGTCATTGAATCTCGACCTATCTCCTTATGTAATGTGCTCTACAAAATGGTCTTAAAGGTGGTGGCAAGCAGGTTAAAACTCCTTTTATCCTCATTGATTTCTTGCAATCAATCAGTTTTTGTTCCAAAAAGACTTATCTCGAATAATCTAATTATTGCTTTTGAAGCCTTTCATACTATGAAATGTAAAATGGCAGGTAGAGAGGGCTATACGGCTCTTAAACTCGACATGAGTAAGGCATATGACCGAGTTGAGTGGAACTTCCTTCAAGCTTTATTACACAAGCTAGGTTTTTACAAGCAATGGATAAAGCTAGTCATGCAATACATTGAGATTGTATCCTATGAAATTCTAGTGAATGGTATGCCTTAAGAAACTTTCTCTCCCACTCGAGGTATAAGATAAGGTGATCCTCTTTCATCTTACCCCTTCATTTTGTGTGTGGAGACTCTTGACAATTTGATGAATGGAGCTGAAAATAGAGTCCTAATTCATGGGGTCCCAATGGCAAAAGGTCAGTTAAAGATCTCACATTTGTTCTTTGCTGACAATTCCCTCCTCTTTTGCAAGGCTAATGCCTTAGAGTGGGGTAGGATCCTTAGCCTATTGAGCTCTTATGAACAAGCATCGGAACATCGGCTAAACCTTGAGAAGACCTCAATTATGTTTAGCAAAAACACAACAAGAACAGTCCAACAGTATATCCTCTCCATTGTAGGCATGAGATCCTCTATGCCATATGAGGAATACCTCGGCCTACCCTCAATGGTGGGTAAGAATAAGTTGAAGTCCTTCAAAGCCATTTTGGACAACATGAGGCAAAGAATTAGTAGCCACTCAGTCAAACAACTCTCTCAAGCAGGCAAATAAATATACATCAAAGCAGTAATTCAAGCTTTTCCACCTATACTATGAGTGTCTTCAAACTACCTCTCACACTCGTTAGAGACATTAATAGTTCAATACAAAACTATTGGTGGGGACAATAGGAGAGTGGGCATAGAATTCATTAGGTCTTTTGGAAATGGATGGGGAAATCAAAACTTGAAGGTGGGTTAAGATTCAGAGAACTCGAAACCTTTAATAGGGCCATGCTAGCTAAGCAATGTTGGAGATCAATCCAATTTCCTGACTCCCTTGCTAGTAGAGTTATAAGAACAAAGTACTTTCCTAACACATGCTTTTAGCAGCCTAGGCTTGGATCCAAACCCTCTTTTATCGAAGAAGCCTCCTCTCAACAAGGCCACTAATTGAAGCTGGTTCATTTAGGAGAGTAGGGACTGGGTAGGACATTAAGATACGGAGGGATAAATGGCTTGCCTTTCCAACTCCTAGGTCAAGTCTCAGTTCAGTCCAGGTTTTAGAAGAAAATGCCTCTATCTCCTACTTGATTGACTCTGAGCAAAAAAGGTGGAATTCAAACTTGGTCAAGAGAATTTTTTATCCAGGTGAATCAGACATTATACTAAGAACCCCCATTAGTAGCCTAGACAGCAAGGATAAGATCATTTGGCTAGGGATTAAGGATGGCAATTTCTCGGTTCGAAGTGCACATCATTTGAAAAACTCTAGGCAAACCATTGCTAAAGACCAAGGCTCTAGTAGCAAGTATTCTAGGGAAGTCTGGAAAAAACTCTAATAGCTACAAGACCCACCGGCAGATAAGCTTTTTATCTAGAGAGCCTGCATGAAATCCCTCCCCACCAAGTCAAACCTTTACAAAAGGAGGATTGTGGAGAACCCCCTATGCATGCCCCATTTGCCACCAGAGACCTCAAAATGCGATACACATTATATGGCAATGTGAGGAATCTAAAGATGTATGGAGTCAATGATCTAAGAGATTACAAAAAAGCTCTCTGCCTCATGACTCGTTGATACAGCTTTTTGAAGAGATTTGAGCAACATGGAGACTCCAGTTGTCCAAGAGTTCATAGTGATTGCTAGGAAACTCTGGTGGAGAAGAAACTGCCATGTATTCAAAAAGGAGTTTCACCACCCCACAACCATTATTAGAGAAGCCCGAACATCTTAGACCAACTTGCCGAGGATGACATTCAGAGAATTAGTAGGGTCAAGCCGATATGCACCTTAGATGAAGTATGGAAAGCTTCTCCGTTGAACTGGATCAAGGTGAATTGGGATGGGGCTGTGGACAAAGTCAAAGGCATCACAGGTGTGGGAGTTACAGTAATGTATCATACATGAAGGTTTCTCACTACAATGAGGACCAACTTTAGCCTTTTCTCGACCCCTTACTAGCCGAAGCAGTAGGTGCCCTCAACACAGTGCAATTTGGTCTTCAGTTGGGCATCTCTCAAGTATTACTCGAAGATGATTCAACTCAAGTCACAAAGGTCTTTCAAGTAGATCTAAGAACTAGAGTAGTGCAAGTATGATCATGTGTGAAGCTCGACAACTGCTTTCATCTTTTGCTAGATGGGAAGTTTCTCATATTAGGAGAAATGGAAATATTTTGTCCCACGTCTTAGCAAAAAACTCTCTTTCCCATTCGGATGTAATTATTATTAGGGAGGAAATTTGCTAATGTATTTCTTCCTTGATTCAATAGAATGGTATGCAGTTGTTTCTTCTTAAAAAAAAAAAAAAAATAGGCTCAAGTAAAACGGGCTCTATCAAATTTCTTAAATCTTGACTAAAAGTTCTATGATTTTGGGCATAGACTTTAAAATCACGATGGGATGTTCGTGCGAATGCTATAATCACAATCGGCTTATCTCTTGGAATATCTCATAATTTTGTAAATAATAGTAAAATAATTTGTAAGTAGTATAAAATATTGAGTTTAGATATTTTATTAAGTTTTGAAAAATGAGAAAAAAAATTGAAAAAAAATATTATAAAGTTAAAAAATTGTTTGAATAATTTTTTAATATGATTTTTGTTTTGAAATTTGCAAATATGCTATTGATTTTTGTGTTTTGTTTTGAAATTTGTAAAAATTGTAATAATGATAAAGTCCCGTTCGAATAGTCTAATGAGATGAGAAAGTTTTAGATAAAAGTTAAAAGTTGAATAAATATTGTTAGAATATTATTTTTTAATATTATTATTATTTTAGGATTTGAAAATGTTAAATTGTTTATTATATTTTGTATGAAAACTTGAGAAAGTTATAATGATGAGATGAAATGAAATCATTTTCTATATCAAAATAGAGCCTAATCGAAAAGGTTAAAAATTTAAGATAAAAAGTATTTTGTATTCAAGTAATGTTTAGGAAGGAAATTGTGTGAGATTTTTTGAGAATTTATCATCTCATTGATTACCCATACGTACATTTATCAATGAATATAAATTGGGTTAAACTTTGACTAGAATTAGAGGGGTTAGTTAAGATATGCCCCTTTTTTTGTATTTAAATATGAGCTAAATTGGAGTTGAGAAGATGACTGCAGCTTTTAGTAGCATCAGAATGGCAAAAAGGGACATGTGGTCTAAATCTGTTAGAATCTGTGCAGGCTAAGCTTGAGGCTTGTTGCAAATGGCTTCAAAAATGGGGCAAGGGTATGCATAGAGAAAGAGTTAAGGCTATTAAGGAAATTAAATCTAAGTACTAGATCATTTACAAAAGAATGAGGACCCGAGTTCTATTTTTGCTCAGAAGTAATTTAAAAAGGAAATTGGGTTTCTAATAGATCAAGAGGACATCAAATGGAAGCAAATGGCTAAGAGGCAATGGCTAGAAAGGGTGATAGAAATACCAATTTTTACCATACTTGTGTAAAAAGAGAAGGAAGAAAAATTCTATCAATAAGGTGATGAATGGTGATGGGGTGATATTGACAAATTCTCAAGAAATTATGCATGGCTTCTGGCAGCACTTTTCAAAAGTATTTCTCTCTACTTTATCCTTCTAGAGAATGCATAACTCAGTGTTTAGCTGGGGTGGAAACTAGAATTTATGAAGTAAGAAATTAAACTTCGAAAAGTAGTTCCTTAGTAGGGAGTATTGATTGCTTTGAAGCAAATAACACCTTTCAAAGCTCTTGGACCAGATGACTTCAGTGTTAGATTCATGTTAGATCATTCAGAGATTGTGGGTAATGGATGTTGATCAAGCTGTTTTGGACTTCTTGGAATTATGCCTACATGTCTAGATCACACTTCATTACTTTGGTTCCAAAGGTAAATTTTCCTTCTTCTATGCATGAGTTTATATCAATTAGCTTGTGCAATGTATTGTATAAGTTAATTTCGAAAGTCTTGGTTAATAAAATGAAAAAGGTGTTGTCTAAGGTAATTTTATGGAAACAAAGTGCATTTATTCCTGGTAGGCTCATCACAGATAATGTTGTGGTGGCCTATGAACTTTTATATACCATGCAATCAAGACAAAAAAGTAAGGTGGGAAGTATGGCTATTAAATTAGATATGTCCAAAGCATATGATAAGGTAGGATGATATTTCTTGGTGGCTATGATGTTAAAGCTAGGTTTTAGTGAGAAATGGATTGGTTTAATTATAACTTGTGTTAAATCAGTTACGTATTCTGTTAAAGTGAATGAAATGCTATTTTTCCTTCAAGAGGGTTAAGACAAGGTGATCTCTTGTCTTCTTATCTATTTCTTCTTTGCACAGAGGGGCTGAGTTCTTTATTTCATTAAGCAGAGTGGAATGGTCTCATTAAAAAGGTGGTTGCTTCAAGGGAAGGTATGAGCATTAACCATCTTTTATTTGCAGATGTCTGTGTAATTTTATGCTGAGCAAAACAAGAAGAGTGGTATCATGTTGAACGGATTCTATACTGTATGACTGTGCTTCAGGTCAAACTATGAATAAGCAAAAAACTTCTACTTCTTTTTAGTTCAAACACCAACTCTGCAGCAAGGGAATTGATCACTGAGTCTGCAAATTGAGTGTTGTCTGGTAATTACAATAGGTATTTGGGCATGTCTACTGTAGTAGGAAGATCTAAGTACAATACTTTCAGATGTTTAAAGGAGAAAGTTTGGGGAGGATTAGCAGCTGAAAATCTGAGTTGTTATCATCTGCAGGCAAGGAGATTCTTATCAAGAGTATATTGCAAGCTATTCCCGCATACAGTAAGAGTGTGTTGAGATTGCCTTCTGTCTAGGAAATTGAAGCCATGGTATCTCGATTTTGGTGGAGCCACAAGAAAGCTGAAAAGGGTATCCATTGGAGGAGTTTGGAGAGATTAGGAGAAGTTAAGAATAAAGGAGGGCTTGGACTCAGAAATATACATAGCTTTAATAGAGCTCTATTGGCTAAACAAGGGTGGAGATTAATTAAAGAACCTACTTCTTTGGTGGCACAGGTTTTTAAAAGCAACTACTTCCAAAATTGTGACCTTTTGGAGTCTAAACTAGGCTCTTCTCCTTCTCATATTTGGAGGAGTATTCGGTCCTTTCTTAATCTGGTTAGGGAAGGTGTTGTTTGAAAGGTGGGAAATGGGAACCATATAAGAGTTTGGCATGAAAAATGGCTCCCACCTATAAACCAGTTGGATTCAGACTCAAAAGTTGCAGATTTAATTGATGCTGCTAATTAAAGATGGAAGACCGATATGATAGAAGAAGTGTTCAATTCAGAAGAGGATAAACTAATTTGCGGTATTCCTATTAGCTTGAGGGATGCAGTGATAAATTGATATGGGCTAGGACTGCAAAGGGTGTTTTCACAGTCAAAAGTGCTTATTTTCTGGATTGCTTGATGAGAAAGCAGTCTTTAGGAGAGGTCTCGAAGGGAGAGGAAGCTGATGTGCAATGGAGGAAGTTATGGCAGTTGCGGGTTCCAGGAAAGATAAAACAATTTATGACATATTTACCTACAAAGCAGCTGTTATGGAAAAAACAGATTGTTGAGGATGGTTTGTGTCCGGTTTGCAAGAGGAATGAGGAAACTATTATCCATTTCCTTTGAAACTGTCCTGTTAATAAATGAAATTCTAACTATCATGATTTTACATTGGTGTGGCATGATATGTTTAGCAGACTGGATGCTGTGCAATTGGGCCAGATGGCTGCTATTCTACACAAACTTTGGGCTAGGAGAACTGTTTGATTTTTAATAACAACTTTAATAGTCCTTCTATTTTAATAAGATCAGCATTGAGTGATATACACCTATATTCAATTACTGCTGCAAACAAACAGAGTGAGTGCCTCGACAAGTTGCTGATATGGGACGGAGTCCACCACTCGATCCAAGTTGAATTTTGATGCTTCATTTGACTCTGAGAAAAAGGTTTATAATGGAAATTGATATTGTGTTAAGGGATAGTAGAGGTGAGGCGGAGATTGTCTTGTCTACTCCAAGGGTTCAAAAAATTAAAAAAATAAAGAGACATGTATCCTGCAACGAATGAATTTAGATTTAAAATAAATTAAATTAAAATCTATTTTATTATTATCTTTATATGATTGCATGATGTGGTATTAAATAATTTAAAATAATTTATTACATTTTATTTATAAATCTATTATTTAATGTCACATAAAAAAAAAATATTAAAAATATGATGATAACAATGATGGTGTATAGATATTTTTCATACCATGAACTTTACTGAGCAATTTCAACATATTAGATAAATTAGATTGTCCCAATGTCCCATGGGGCCATGCCTCTTTATTCGGTTTATCCACAACTAGAATGTTTGGAATTCTCCATAATTCATGGAGCCCATTCAAATTGCCTATCAAACCACGTGTATATGCGGGCCCACTTAATTATAAGTTGTCGAGGCCCCGAGGGATCGAAATTCGAAATTCTAATTGCGGCCCTTTCTCTGGATTAGACAACCCATACCAATCGGCTCAGAATAATATTTTTTAAATTCTGAATCTATCAGTTAATTTTAAAAAATTTGCAAATAAAATAAATAATAAAATTGTAGATATAATACCATGACTCCCTGCAGGCAAAACTATTTCAAGAGAAACTTTTTTATTTTTTATAAAATATTCAGATTATATATATATATATATATTATAAATTTAGGAAAATGATAGACGTACGGCTATTTCTATACTAATTTATATAATTATATTGTAAACGAGAGATATTATAATAAAATAACATTACTTTGCATAAATAAATATCTGGTGGTATAATTAATTATATCCATATATATCATGTCAGTTATAGGGCGAGAATGGAAATGGAATTCCTCATGCGCCTGTCTTTGCCCCGCAGGAATGGTCACAAGAAATAGACTACGTACGTCATGGTCCTACTCTTAGAAAGATAGAATATAACCACGTGAATGCAAGATCAATTTTGGAATACAGCTGATCTCGACCATTAATTATTCTTAATATTTAGAAGACTAATGTCTTTGTATAAATGAGTTATTAATTATAAGAAAGCTGGCCGGTATCGATGTATATGCTGTATGCATGAAGCCACAGCCAGATGTATTATCCAATTCCACTTGCCATGCATGCACACACAGTTAGAAATATATATTATTATTAAAAAATTATTTATTTATAATTGATTAATTTTAATAAAATAATTATTTAAAGTCAAAATTAATTATAAATAATCTTTTTATTGTAATTAAATAGTTACAAAAACTCGTTTTTTTGATAGTATATATGCCGATGGAGTTTTCAATGAGAGACTTCAATTTCTTCCCTTCTTTCTATATTTCTCCATCTTCTTTTAAAAAATAAATTAATAATCGGTCTAGTGATCAATGACCCCATATTGAACTGCCTTTAATTTGGAGAACCCAAAAGGATGGCTCAATATTTTAAACTTACAGCTCTCACAAGACAAGAAAATAACCCCCCAATATTTCTTCAAATTCAAAGCATATATATATATATATAAAAATTTCAAAAATAAATTTATTAAATCCACTGAAATAAATTTCAAAAATGCAATTATTAAATTTGTTATTAAACATTTTGAGTCATGCTTTTAGTCTGCCCAGTTTACGGAAAGATCTTTAATCGAAAATAAAATTAAAAATGTATTTCAAAAATGCATTTATTAAATCTGTTAATAAATATTGTGATTCATGTTTCTAGCCCAGTTTAGGGAAATATATTCATAAAAGTCAATTATAAGATGAAATTATCTTTAATGCCGATGAACTCTATTAATGCATTCTGTCATTTAATGCATCCTGCCTTGAAATTTATTTGTGATTCATGTTTCTAGCCCAGTTTACGGAAATATATTCATAAAAATCATTTATAAGATGAAATTAGCTTTAATGCCGATGAACTCCATTAATGCATTCTGCCGATGATTCATGTCCCATTGTTTTTTACAATACATAAGAAAAGAAGAAGATAAATAGAAGAAAAGTTTAGAAAAGTTGTCATTCTCAGTCCTTCACATTCATCCTTCTATAGCATCACAAGTACACAATTCCTCAGGTATTAATCTAGATCAATATCTTTTATTAATTCTCAAGTTTTCTATTATTTCAGAAATTTATTATTACCTTATATTTTTAAAAAAACAATGACAAGTGATTATCTTATATTCGACACTAATTTATGATTACCTTATGCTGAAAAGTGAAGGCCATGCATCCCCATCAAAAGAAAAAAATATAAATTATATAATTTATGTTTTTATTTTCATAAAAACTGAACCTAAAAACAGGAATTGATAAATATACATTATCTGTGAATGCCAATTTTGACAAAATAGAATGCTGAAAAGTCAAGGCCATGATTAGTAAGCACTCGAGCATGATTACAAATTCACAGATAATGTATATTTCTGTGAATTTCACTGCATAAAAAGTAAAGGCCATACATCCACATTAAAAGAAAAACATATAAATTATATGATTTCTGTTTTTCTTCATAAAAACTGAACCTAAAAACAGGAATTGAGAAATATACATTATCTGTGAATGTCAATTTTGGCAAAATAGAATGTGAAGGCCATGATTAGTAAGCACTCGAGATGATTAGAAATTCACAGATAATATATATTTATGTGAATTGCACTTCGTAAAAAGTGAAGGCCATGCTGAAAAGTGAAGGCCATGATTAGAAATATAATTCCACTGCATAAAAATTGAATACTAAATTATTATTTTTTTCAATTATTATTTTTTGTTATTTTTTTAAACTTAATCTTTTGTTTTATTATTCCTTCAAATTTAGGTTTTTTTTTTTCCTGTTTTCAAATCTGATTTTGAAAGGAAAGCTTCTGTTTTCTTCTATATACTTGTTCCAGTTGTCTATTTATAAGTTGTGTTTATTTTTGTATACTATAATTTAGTTATTTTGTGTACTTTTCCTTCAGGTATTGGTTGGGGGACTTCAAAACTTGACATTTCTGATTTCTATCTTTGTAAGTATATGTTTTAACTTAATTATTTGGTTAATTTTTTTAATTTTTTAAATCAAAATTAAAACAGTAAAAGGGAAGCCCAAAAATACAGTTAATTTTGTTTTATTATGTTTAATTTCCTAATCTGTGAATAAATTAATTGTTAATTCAAATATGTTATAATCTGTTTATTTGCAAAATCAGATTAACCAGAATCACAAAGCTAACACAGAATAAATGGTCATAATCTCAAATAAATTATTCACAAAAAATAATAAACTGATTAAAAAATAATCCGTACTATAACAATTAATATTGTGAATAATGCATTTCAAAAATGCATTAGGACTAAAGAATAGGACAAGAACACCCAAAAGGAAGCAACAAATAGAGACCCAAAACCACAGCCAAGAAAAAAAAAAGCCGAAGAAAGGCTGAAATGGTCCACAAGAAGAAAATGTACATATTCTTCCAAAACCATATAGCATTTGGGTTATCTTCCAAAACCACTTATAGAAGATCCACAATCATATTATTGTATTGGTTTATTTTTTAAATTATTGATTAAAACGTATTTAATTTTTATAAAAAATAATATTATTTACAAATCTGTTTTTTGGTTTTTTTTGGTTTTTTGGTTTTGTCATTTTTTGTTATTTTTTTTAAGCTTCATCTTATGTTTTTTTGTTCTTTCAAATGAAGGCGTTTTTTGGTTCCTTCAACATGCACCTTCTTCTATTTTGGGAAAGCATACATTCAAATCTGTTTGGTTCTTTTTTCAGTGGTTCTTTCATTTCAGGTATTGGTTGAGGGACTTCAAAGCTTAGCATTTCTGATTTCTATCTTTGTAAGTATATGTTTTAACTTAAGTATTTGGTTTGTTTTGTTTGCTGTACTTTCTTGCGTTGGTTTATTCATTTATCATTTAATTGTTTGTGTATATCTTTTAATTGTGTAATATTTGTTTATGCATTCTATTCATTTATCTATTGGCCTATGTATATGGTTCTTTCATTTACAGTTTAATATTAGAGATTTTATTTGTTCTCTAATTTGTTTATATATTTGTAATTTGTATTATTTTCTCACTTTCAGTTTAATTTTATTGCATTCACTCATTTTATATTTTTTCTTATTTCAGTTTAATATTCATTACAAAAAACAAATGCAAGTCTGATATCAAAACAATAAATAGCAGAAAATAAAATAAGTAAATGTAAGTTAGTTATGAAAACATTAAACAGTAAAAAAAGAATACCTAGATTGGTTTAAGTCTGATATGCGAAAGGTTGTATACGATTTTAACATGCTTTTAATTTTTTAAAACTTCATCTTCATTTTCTAATATGCATTACAAAATACCAAAAACAAAAAATAACATGATTTTAATATGAGCTAAAACCACTTTAAAAACAAAGACAGAAAATGGTTTTGGTAAAATTTGGAATATGAACGACAAACAACAAAGAGGAGACAAAACAAACGAACAAAATACCCAAACGAAAAAATTAATAATCTCTTGAAATAGCTCAATATGTAAATATGCACTCTTACACAAATTAAAAAAAAACTTAAATCAACAAAGATTCAACAAAAAAAAGGAACAAAATAACCAAACGAAAATGTCATAATCTCTTCAAACAGATCCCAAGCTCAACATGTATATATGCAACCGCACATAAAGAAAAAAATACATTAAAAATTAAATCGTGCAATTACTGATAAATAAATAAAAATAAATAAATCATGCAACTAAATCAAATGCTAGATCTTAAGCAAAAAAACCAAGAACACGTATCTGAGATCAGTCTTGGGTTGTTTGGCCTTGTGATTTTTTGGATGGGAAATCCTATACCTACCGAAAACAAACTAACAAGTCACGATACAAAATAAAAATGGAGAAGAGAAAACGAACGGGCGAGAAGGAGAGACAGAGCGCATCGATCAGTAAATGAGAAGAAAACCCTAAGCTAGAAGAGAAGAACGGGATAGCAGAAGTCGGGGTAAGGTAGAAGTTGGTGCGGCGCGCTCGAAAATGAGAAGAAAACCATAAGCTACGTATATATAGCGTCCAAAATGACGCCGTTTAGTATTATACAAGGCCAAAACTAAAGATCACCGGCTGGGCCCAATAAAACCACTTACAGGCTGGCCCAACAAGCTAATATTACAGAAAATATACACACAAGGCCCAACCCGAATAGGAAAGAAATACTAAAAAATAATATATACTATATATACTATATATCTGTTTTATATTTAAAACATATGATCAAATTGATTTACATATTATAAATTATAATATATGGAACTATGTTATTGAATTTATGGAATTATGTTATTGTATTTTATGTTATTGTATTTATGGGATTATGTTATTTTATTTAAGTTAAAAATTAAATTTAAACCCAAAAACATTGGATTATCATTAATCAAAAATTACTTCTTACTAAAAATAATTCTTAAAAAATTAAAAAAAACTAACCAAACGTGCTTTGTACGTTGCTTCCACCTAGTATATATATATATATATATATATACATATATTATAATATGTATGTGCCATACATGCATGGCACATATGGGATGGATGATGAAAATACTCTGATCACTGTACTGAATTAATCCTCTTCGTACAGGTTTATGATCAAAGGCCAGGAAAAACAGGCAAGCTGCTGGTACTTATAATATCGCCACGCAACCAACCAAATTACAAGTTAGGACCTTGCATGCATGTCCTGTTAATTCATAGACCAGGGTCCCAAGATTTGTCTTGAAGTTATAAGTGCATGTCACCATTCATATATATATATATATTAAAAAACTATAGACATAAAGAAATTCCACATATTGATATAGCACATTACTAATGTGCCACGTGTCCCTCTCTTTTTTTCTCCCTTATTTTTTTTTCTCTTTCTTTCTTCTCCTTCTATTGCTGCTGCAAAATAGAAGAATACCGATCAAACATTTCATCTTCTAAAACAAATAAAATAGTGAACACTTCCAAAGCCTAGCAACAATAACATTTATACTACAAGAAAAATAGGTAAAAATAATCAATCCGTTGCATTCAAAATAGGTAGAAATAACCAATTTGTTGCATTCAAACTATTTTGATTATTTCTGCCCATTTTAAATGTAACAAATTGGTTATTTCTACCATTTTTTCATGTAGTGGGCTAACATGATGTTTGTAGAACCCAGCAACGACGCCATGATCTTCAGCAGACAAGATGACTGTGACTATTGACTATTTGGATTTCAAAAGAAATGCAAGATGCGCGCCCAAGAAAAATAAAATAACAAGAAAAACAAAACCCCAAAGATCATAAATGCTACAGGTTTTGTTTATCTTTATTGATAATATCCAACATATTAGAGATAAATGACATGATAAAAGACATTTAGTTTATTTCTAGTAATATATATGATAGAAATATATATAAAACATATATAATTGAAATAGAGATGGAGAAGAGAGAGTGAGAAAGATAGACTTTGAAAACTATATCTTTGTTATTCTCAATTGTTTTGGATACAAAGCATTGATTCTTATTTATAGAGAAACTAAATGGTGATGTGATAAGGTAAATATTTTTGAAAATCAAATCCCTTGATTTAATAATAGAGAAAATCAAATAATGATAATAGCAAATCAAGTTTTTCATTTGATATTATCTCCAATATCTTTTCTCAAATTTAAGATGGAGAATTTTAAAATATTAAGTTTAAAATTTGAGTGTAAACTTCATATTCATTGATTGATTGCCAATGAGATGATAGAAGTAATATTAGTGATGAAGTGTCTGGCAAATGGAACATTAAATTTTGAAGTTGTAGCCAACAACGAGCTTATATTGTCTTGATCAGCCATAGGTCTGAGGCTTCAAACAATTTTCACAATACATCAAAAGCTGAATAAAGAAAGATTCACAGCTAATAAGGATATTTAAATGCGTGAATTTGAGATGTGACAGTTAAATGACGATGTTGTGAGAGGTAAAACTATCAACTTAAATTAATAGTGATCTATATGATTGAGCCTAGCGTTAGTCAATGGTTATGATACAATGATAGAAAATAAAGAATATATATATATATATATATAATTAAGAAAGAAATGGAAAAGATATATATATATATATATATGTATATAATATGATCCTGTTTATGCAAGCAATGTTATTCGTGTCTACAAGCTAATAAAGTACGCAGATCAGGAATAAAAAATCTAAAGCCAGTTTGTCAATTTTAGTTAAGTTGGTGCTACATGACCAAAGTTGGTGATTCTGAGTCACCTACCTAGTCATGACAAAACATTAACATAATTCATCCACCAGTACAACCACCTCCTTTATACATCTAATATCCAACTAATTTCTCCGCAATTCAATAGGCGGGTTGATCATATATTGCTTCAACCTAACTACTGCTCCTTTGTCACTTTGATTTTGGTTATAATAGCTAGCTAGGTATATAGCTAAGCTATACAGGGTTTAAGAGTTCGGTAGTTAGTAGTTAAATATGTTGGTATATAAAAGTACTCCTCGCTATCTTGCTAACAAAATTAAGTCGCGGTAATTAGTTACTTTGAAAATATTGATTAAAACTTTAATCTTTTAGTTTTCATATAGTGTAAGGCTTAATTGATTAGTCCCATCCTACTACACATTACAAAAGAAAGAGTTATTTATAATGAAAATGACTATTTATAACGAGAATAAATTTATTTTAGAAGAAAAATCATCATTTTTATAAAAATCTAATTGACATCAAATAAGCAATTTTATTTAGGAGTGACAATATGTAATATGAGTCGTTAACTCAACACGAATACGACATAATAATAGTGAATTTTGAATTTAGTCTTAACGGATTTGAGTCAAAATGAATTACCCGTTAAGACCTGATTATTTAACAAGTTGATATTATCAACCCGTTTTGACCCGTTATAATATATTTTAAGAAATTTGAAGTTACAATTATACCCTTATACCTAAAAGTAAAATTGTTAGAATTTTAATTTCGATATTTTTATTATTTAGATTGTAATTTTGGACTTGTAGTTAGTTTTATAATTTTTATATTTCTTGTAAAGACATGATTATTGATTAATGCAGATTGGTTATTAAAAAAAAAATTATAAATGTTGTAATTTTAACATTTATATAAAATTATAATAATTTAATCATGTTAAATAGGTTAATTTCGGGTCTGTTCAATCCATTTACATAAACGGATTGAAACGTGTTGAATCGTATTATGTTAACCAATTTCTTAGTTTTTACTAACGAATTAAAACGGGTTAACACAACACGACCCGTTATGTTTGTAGGTCGTGTTAGAGTTTGAGATTTTGATACGAAAAGTTTAATATGATTAAGTTTTAGTTGACTCATATAGTATAATATACATGCATTTACACGATTTAAACATAACCTATTAACATAATTTGACACCCCTAACTTTTCTTATAGTATGAGAGAAGTGCATGATCTCATCTGATGCCAGCTTGAATCTAGGGTAGGCAATATAATACAACTTGCACATTTGATGTAAGTCTAATCCGAAATCGAAGACTTAAGAGTTTAGTATTATTTGGATTTGGGTTAAACCAAATCAACTTAATAAAGCATTGTTTGGTTGTTGGATTATATTGAGATCGATTCAATTTAGTTTAATTTTAAATTAAGTTTTTTAATATCCAAATACTTAACTCTCAAACCACTAAATTTATCTCAACTTAAAATTTCTTTATACGTGAGATTTATAATTTTTTAAAATTAACATCTCTTTACACTAGGGTTGGACAGTGGAGCCCCGCATTTGTCCCACCCTTGTCTGCCCAACCTTGCATCTAGCCCACCTAGCAGGGGTAAAGGGCAAGGGGCGATGAGAGCCTAATCCCACCCTGTATTTTTCCTACTCCGCCCCTGCTTATATATATATATATTTACATATATAAACATATATTATATGTATATATGTAAACATAAATATATATTATAATTTGTTAGACTTGTTCACAAAAATATACATGAGTAAATTTAAAAAATTACGTGGTTTAAAAGCTACTACACTAAAACTTATACTAAATTTAAATTTACATATTGGGGTAGGGTACCGCGCCTCTAGAATATAGAGGCGGCAGGTGAAAACTCCAAACCCTTGCCCCATGCAGGGTGGGGTGGGTGCTATCTAGCACCTTATGGTGCAGGTAACACCTCTACTTTACATGCAAGATTGACAATTTTTTTTTAAATTCTTATAAATATATCTAAATTCATAAAAAAATTTAAATACATTTAAACTAATTTGAAGTAGATCTCACGAAACTTATTCTCGACCATCTTAACTCATTAATATATATTTAAAAATTAAAAATTCAATTTATCTCAACTTAATTCAACATTCAAAAACAACTTAAATAAACACAATTAGTAAATGATTAGTTAATAACGGTTTAATCTGTAAAATCCACTATTTATTTGTGTAATCCTTTTTTTGAAGGATGATTTGTGTAATCTTAAAACTTAAAAACCAATTTGTTGTTATAAATAACTAGATATGCACGTGCAGAGAAGTTATATATATTAGTTATGAATATGAATAGGATATAACTTGGACATCTAATATATCAAATTTATTAATTATAATGATGAATCGGATAGCTCATGATCTATTTAAACCACCTAATCTTTATATATATATATATATATATATATATATTAGTTCTTCGATCCACTCAAATTTAAAATGGTCGAAATGGGTTGAAATAGGTCATTTTTTAATTAATCTAATATGATCAGTACGTACAAGAAATAAGTATTATGCATAACATAAAAAAAGATACACTTATACATATAAATATATGTAAGACTTGACAAGATACAAACCAAATAATTAACCCATAAAGCCGAATTACCACCAGCCTTGATGAAACAATAACATTAGTTCCCCTGACCTTCCCATCCGCGCGCGCGTGGCCATAATATTCCTGTACGCAAGCACTTTAGGCACCTCGATCGAAGAAAGGCAATCATGGTGGGAAAGAAATTGGAAAAAGGTTGATGATGAGGTGTAGAAGCTCCCTTAAGCAACAAGATCAAGAGAAAAAGCAAGAAAAAGGAAGGAGATCAATAGTAAAGTTAAAGCTTCTTTAAGTTTTTTAGTTGGAGCTAGCTACCAGCTTTTGAAAAAACCATTTCCCTGTTGATGATCTGAACTTTATACCAATCAGTTAACCGGCCTTAACTTGGAGATGTCGGATGGATCGGTGGAATTTTAAATGCAATATTATTCATAGAGAATTAATCAATTCCGAAACTAATTAATATTATTATTATATATATATATATATATCTTGAAAATTGATAACCATAAACAAACATTAATATAAACGAGTAGTCATTTATGACGAATGATGTGACGACATGATAACCCAATTAATTTTATATATTAATATAGTTGAAAACATTAATTGTAGTATCGAAACAGGCTGGAAAGAAATAATTAGATGCTGTGGACGGCGCTAGTTATTTCCATATTATCATATTTCATAGACGGGGGGCGGCCTTTTGTCACCGAAATCATATTTATATATACCTTTCGCTTCACATGCATGCATTATTTACAAGCTAGCTAGTCAAAAACCTTGCATCCATCCTCCAAAATAATTCTTGGATCGATCTTCTGTACGTACTAATTCATGTTCCCAAATATGATGCTAAACCCCGCCCACTTTCATGCGCCCAACATTCACGTACACCCAATAATAGAGCTAGCTTTTTATAATTAAACGTATATTAACACTTCGCTTCACGTAATTTATATATCTAATATAATGAAACTATAATATATATATATATATAAGATTAATAGGAGGAAATTAATACGGCCTACATACATAATTACAATTCAATATTTATCGCCACTATAAGAAAATTGACTTTTTGTGACATTAAATTTCATCACAAAAAATAGAAAAGAATGCTACAAAAAAATATTTACAGTAAAAACAGTCATTCTGACTGTAATTAAAATACTATAAATATCTATTTTTTTTTTATAGTGCGTATTTTGTGATCACGATCATATATGATGATCAGTTAATTTTTTTAAATTTCTTTTTAATATAAATATATTAGGAGACCCGTTTCACATCTAAATTATACATGTTCAGTCATGTTCATGTGATCAGTCACCTTTCCTTTGAGCCCAAAACTAAAACAAAAAATAAAACAAAAAAAAGTGTCATGAAATTTCTTAATAAGGGGGACTAGCTAGTACGTCACCCATCAAGACTCAAGATTGACACGATGCAGCCTCCGTCTTCTTCACCACTACGCTCCCCCGGACCACGTCACCAAAAGAACCAGCCAATTTAATGCTCCCACGTGTCATGAACATCTCAACTACATGTCAAGCCTTTTCTTTTACTTCTTTTAACGGTCATCATTTGGCAAAGGTGGCAGCTTAATTAGCAAGTAATTACATATATACTCATATCCTTTCTTTAATCTGAGCTGACAGATCTCTAGTTTTATCCTTGATTACTGATCATTTCGTATGTGTAATTCCAGTATGCTTAAACCCCCAAACTAGCCTCCATACTTGAATAATTGGTTACAATTAACCTTCGATTCCGCGTACAAGAGGGTTCAAATGTGGCTGCAAAAGTAAAACGTGTCGGTGTCATCTTTTACGACTTAATGTATATCACAGCTTGGGCTCCTCTTTTTGAGGTTTTTGTTTTTTTAACCCCTCAGAAAAAGGGTATGGGATCGAACACGTTGCCTCAGTCCTCTTCAACACTCACTTGCCCACTACTCCTACTACCCTCTCTCTCTCTCTCTCTCTCTCTCTCTCTCTCTCTCTCAGCTAAATGCGCTCACTCTTTTGCCCATTTTCTAAGTCTCCTTCAATCCTCTGAAAATCTCATCCACATTTTCATCCTCTCCTTCTTCTTCTGCTTGTTATCTTTACATACATTTCTCAGAATAGATCTATCGAAAACGTTCCATCTATTTCAAACAATGGAAAGAAGAAACCATGTATTAACAAGAGTGTATCCGATGTCCGGCCTCCTCTTGATCTTGATGATCATGTCTACGCAGGCAATGGCAAACCCAACAGCAGCAGCCACCTCGGCCAAATACCAGATCGAATGCACAATGTGCTCCGCATGTGACAATCCTTGCAACCAAGTTCCCTCACCCCCACCACCCTCCCCACCTCCCCCATCACTCACCACTTCCAACTGCCCACCTCCGCCATCCCCACCAAGCTCTGGCGGCTCCAACAACAACTACTCTCCACCGCCACCATCTCAGCCCACCAACACTTACTACTCCCCGCCGCCACCCACCACTGGTGGCACTTTCTATCCTCCACCAAATAATTATAACAAGAACTACCCGGCACCGCCGCCACCTAATCCAATTGTTCCCTACTTTCCATTCTACTATTACAGCCCTCCTCCTCCATCTATTGGCAAGTCTACCAAGTTGACGGGTTCTTTAGTTTATACCTTCATTACTGTTGGGGTTTCCTTTTTCATTTCCTTGTTTTGATGGTAAAGAGAAAAGGGTGGAATAACGAGGCAGGTCTGCAGATCTAGGCCGAACTTTGCAGGTGAGTTTCTTAAAAAAAAAAAAAAAAAAAAAAAGGAACTTTGCAGGTGAGAGAAGGAAAGGGTCTTGATCTTCAAACTTAGAAGAAGCAAAGAAATTTGGTGTTGGGACTAAAGTCTTTGGCTGTTGCTTCAGTAATATATACGAAAGTTCCATTCTTTCACTCTGCATCAAGAGGTGAACCATGGTTTCCGTGTATTGGTACCTGAAAATCAGGAATTCTGACTCATATCAAGTACTCCCTCTCGCCCTTTTCTTTCTATTTCTCTCTGTCTAGGGACGTGGCCTGTAATTTGCTGACAATTTGTACCAATTTTTTATTTCCGATCAATAGAAAATATTTTATGCAAGTTAAGAGATCAACTAGTCATTTTTCTTCAGGCATTTTAGTCAGTCCCCCATTGAATTCTTAAAGCATTCGTAAGTAATTATATGAATTACTTTCATTTGGTTCAGAATTCAGTCAACCTAATTATCAATTTTATTTATTTTATTTTTCTGGTTGTAATTATCAATTATTCAGTACTGATGCTAAAAACAGTCACTGTCCTGACGATTTTGCTTATCTGATGCCGAAGTGGATTTGGCTTCTGATCTGAATTTATGGCCAATAATTGCATGCGCAGGACCAATATTTTATATACAATTCGCATTGTAGAAATTAGAATAGTAGTCCTACTTTATCATTTATTAATGTTGGGAGGCTGATGATCAGATGCAACATAAACCGGTCCAAATTCAGAAATTTCTGAAGAACATAAAATCTTGTCCAACGAGTCTTAACTTCGCCGAGCAGTTCATAGTTAAGAAATTTCAATTTGTAGACCCACATCAGCCATAAGGCAAAAGATATTACTGTTAAGAGATGCTCTTCGTTTTAAACTTTTTACATTAAAAAAAAAAACTAAAACTAAAACAATTTTATAAGTCTCGTACTTGATGCTCCGCATTCTCGAATGTCCAAAACTTTTTTACCCAAAACAAATTTTTATAATCAACACCAAACAGCTTTGTATTATTGTTAATTGTGGTTTTTTTATAAACTTTGAGCCAGCTCTCCTATCAACATTTCTTTCCCTCTCTTATGTATTCCGTAGCAGTCATGAAACCCATTATTTTTATAGAGATATAAATGTGAGGTACGTCATACAATGTAGTTTCCGACCAATCACGTTGTACACAAAGGATCTCGGAAGGAAGACCCTATTCTCTCTGACATCGAGGATTCTACGTATGGGACTGTATTAAAGGAAAATTTCATATTATTTGAGAAAAAAAATTATCTTGAATTTTATAAAAAATATCATCTCTTTTTTTTTTAATAAGATATTTAAAAAAAAAATTGCATGAATTTCTTTATGATACTAAAATCAAATTTTTTAACAATACACTCTATTTATTGATCTAATAAAATTGATTTGTAGGAACATGACAAACATCGACTCTAAAATGAGGAAGAGTAAATGAAATTTTCATATTTTGTTTAAGAAGGAGATTGTTTTAGAATTTATATAAAATATCTTCTCTCTTTTTTAATAAGACTTTTTAAAAAATAGTACATCAGTTTTTTTTATATATAAACAGTAAAATTCATGAACCGTTTGGCTGTTGCATATTCATCCTTTAAACTAAGAGTAATTCTACCTTGCCAGCTGCAGCTTATCTTGCAGTATACCGCAGGTCAATTATGTATTTATTTATTATTTAAAAATATTTTAAAAAATATCTAAAAAATATCAATATATTAATAATTATTTTTTAAAATTTAAAGTAAAAAATAAAAAATAAAAAATATCAAAATTAAATATCAAAATAGATAGACAAATTAACATTTTTAAAAAATATATATATACGGACCACTTTCTTAATCAACACTTTAAGATAAGGGTCTTAATGCCTTTTTCCCCCTTAATTTCCAGTTTATGCCGAGAAAATGACATGCCACATGCGATTCCTGCTACACATGGAGCTGTGACAGAAAGGCGCAACTTTGGTGTACCATATTTGTGACAGCACAGTAATAAAGCAACAAGTCCTCTCATCAACATTTTTATTTATTTATTTATTTTAGATGCCTCAGCATTTGATTGATGATGGCCACCCTTGCAACTTTTGAGGGTTAGTTTAAGGAAAAGGATAATGTTATTTTGTTCACTAATTTTAATATTTTATTTTAATTTATTTTATATATATATTATTTTAATTTTTAATTTAATAGTTAAAAAAATTATTATCATTATTTTGGTATTTTTTTAAAATATTCTAAAATAATAAAAAATAAAAATAAAAAATAAAAAAAAAAAACTAGTTTAACCGTAGGTGTGTACAATAGCGGTGCCCATATTTTAAAGGAAGGAAAATGCTATATTTTGTTGTTGGTGTTTAATTACTATTAATTGTTATTGTTGTAACTTCTTACTTTTTAATTTATTCTTTACTTAATGATTAAGAAAATATTTTTAAAATAAAGTTATAATTTTTTTAAAAAAATATTTAGGAGTTTTAAAAAATACATGTAGAAAAAAGAAAAGAAAAAAAGAACAATTTCAAATAATAGGTCTCCACCAGGAGCTCCCAGCTACGGTGGGAGTAAACCCATCCTTTAGACTAGTAATATTATATACAAGTTTCAAATATAAAAGTCTTATACAAAATTTTTGTAATAATATGGACCCATAAAAAATTAAAAATTTTCACATTTGTCTATAACAAGATCTTTTTTTTTTTTTTTTATAAAAGACTTATGCAAAATTTATGTATTTGACATTTGTATACATCATTTCTTTTCTTTATATTTTATAAGCTCAATTCGATCGCGCATCATGAATGTATTGCCTGCGTGGTGGAATTGAGAAATCTCAAATGTCACATTGGCAGGGAGCCAGCAAGGGTGAGCTGCTTAGAGACATTCTGATTGGAGGAAACAAACAAAAAGATGGAAAGAGCGAAAAAAAAGGAAAGAAAATGTGGATGGGAGCAAAAGAGGTGGACAAGTTGGAGGTACGATTAGGTGGAAGGCAGGTAAAATGGAATGATGAATGGTGGAGGGAGGGGTCCATGTCATTTTGGCATAGGCTAGGGCATCCAAACAAGGCAGCCACTCTCATTCTAAATGTTCAAGAAAATATGATTCCAATACATAGCCATTACGATTTGATTTGGTGCCTCTTTATGATCCTTTCTCTGATAGGAAAAGATGGAAAAGGGTTAGTGGCTGATACAAGAAAACAAACAAAAAAAACACCATGCGTTTGTACAAAGCTTAATAAGATATTGTCTGTACGCCAATAACTGGCACAATATGTTTTAATGTCATTAATTATAAGGGTTCCACCAAGATTTCTCAAGACTAATGGCCTACTCTCTCTCTCTCTGTGTGTGTGTGTGTGTGTAAGGAACCTTACCGATCAGGTTTGTTGTAGTAAAGAAATTATGACTGACTTGAAGGTGTTGTGTTCAAAAATTGGGTATGCATGCAATGTAAGAGACGAAGCAGGGATGAGAACAGGAAGGAGATGACGAAAAATATGGAAATGGTAGTTGATAGTCACACTGGAGTTCTTCGAGGGAATTCCTTCCTCCAGTACAATCTAAAATATTCAACTTCACAAAAGATATCCCTATCCCCTCCTCCTTAATTCTACTATATACTTATAATGGATTACAACTCCCTTCAAATTTATCTAAATAACAGAAAACACTAAAAATGGAAATAAAGAGTAACCAACTACTATTCTAGAATATTCAATAAAATACTACGTATTAGCTTTATTACTTAAGTGAAATGTTGCGTTGCTAACCAAGGTTTTTCGACATATGACGTCGCATGACTACAGGGTTATAAAACTCTCTCTCTCTCTCTCTCTCTCTCTCTCTATATATATATATATATATACATATATATTGTTAGGTGCCTAACTGGTTGAGTTGGGGCTTGAAATGACAATGTAGTGATAGCTGTTAAACGATGTAGGTTTTGGTTCTTATTGGAGTTGTACATTTTGAAGTGTAAACCTGTAGTGAGTTAGAGGGTCAGTTTGGTCTTTTACTATCAGTCTGTAAGAGAGGAGAGGGTTACTTAAGGGAGGAGGAAGAAAAGGAAATCATTATGGAATCTTGAAGAATTTGTTGGATTTCTAGGAGGCTGGGGTACCTTGAATACCCTGTGTATTTTCAGCATAGTTGAATAATTGCAGTGATTTCCATTCTCATTTTCTATAGTTTCCATCCGTTTACTTTCATCCATTTCAAATTGTTCTATTCAAACTGTTTGGGTCCATTATAATTGGTATCAAAGCCAGATTTCAATCTTACGACCTATGGATTATGGGCCCCAACTCAACTAGCTATCACTAAACTATCGTTTCAAGCCCCAACTCAACCAAGTAGGCACCTAACATATATACACACAATAATTCAATGCAGTAGATTGATCTATTACATTTGAGCTATTTATTACAAACTCTAATGGCCAGTAGACCAAAAATCACTTTAAAGGGGTTTATATATTTTTTTCAACTCGTCTTTGTGAAAGCAAAGGTAGTTTCTTTGATTAGAGTGGTGTGAGGATCAATGGAGACAGAACTGAAAAAATTGTGGCAAGGCTTATCGTTAACTGACCAAGAGAGACAAGAAGTGGAGGTTCCAAAAACCGATGTAGAAAGAGGATTAGGCAAAGGAAAACTATGTATTATGGCACTGGTCATTTCTGATAAAATGATCAACAAAGAGGCTTTTCGTGTGACTATGTCTAAAGTTTGGAACACTGTGAGATGGATTCAATTCAAGGAAATCATGGGTAATAAAAAGTTCTTGATTGAATTTCAACGTGAACAAGATAAGTTGAAGGTCCTTCTGGGAAGACCTTAACATTTGTATATTCCTAGTTTGCATGGAGGATTGTGATGGGGCTTTAGCACCAAGAGAGATGGCCTTTTCTTGTAAGATTATCTAGATCCAAGTTCACAATATGCCATTGGTGAGTATGTCCCATGACATAAGATTGTAGATTGGCTCTAGACTTGGAAAAATGCTACGAATTGATATTGATGGCACACGCAGTGCATGGGGACCTTTCTTACGTATGAAAGTGATTGTGGACATCACAAGGCCTTTGATTCGAGGAAGGATGTTGAAAATTGATAACAAATAGATTTGGTTGCAAATAAAGTACGAAAACTCCCTCGCTTTGCTTTCAATGTGGAATCATCAATACAAAATTAGAGGTTGCTCGAAGGGTTTTTGAGGGAACAGTCTTACGTAAGCAATGAATATGGCCCTTGGCTATGAGTTAACCCACCAAAAGCAAGCAGCACTATCACCAAAAGGTATAAGGGTAGTGTCGGAGTTCTGAGCTGCCGCAATAGCAACAAGAACAAGCAGAGGGAAACAGTATGTTTGGCAATGTTTATCAAATTTCTACTTTCAGGAACTTCCTCTTGTTAAGCCAAAATGCTTGGCTTCTAGAGAGATTTCATTTTAGAAAAGGCCAGTTGACTTGCCAAAAAAAGAGGTCCTCGAGGCTAATTCTGAGGAGATATATTTTTCTACTCCTTGTCAAGTCAGGAAGGCCCCATGATTAGTGGAAAGGTGATTGAGAATGAATACTCCGAGGGAGCGACTTTGGGAGAATCTGTTATAAGTAAGAGTGTGCAAAATTTCAACTATTTCAATTTCGTCTGGTTTCTGCTCTGATTCTGACCATGATCGAAGTTTGGAGTCGGAGCCAGAGTCCAATGAGGTTCCGACTTCCTACTCTGAACTCCGACTATATACAAATTATAGATTATTTACTGTAAAATAATTAATAGAGACCCAAGTAGCCTAATGGTTACATGCAATTTGGATGACCCTTGAGAACTTGAGTTCAAATCTTGACCCCCACTTCTCTCTCTTTCATTTTTTTCACAATACTTTAAATGACGCCTGTTTAACAGGGGTATATATTTCGAAAACCCTAACCCTACCTATCATTTTTCCTTTCTTCTCTTGACTCTCTTTCCCTTAGCGTCTCCACTCACACATTGGAGCATCTCGATTCTCCATTTCTGTAAGACACCAGCAAGCATGCAACAGATCATCATCAACCTATGGGTTTCAATTTCGTGACTTCGTTGGATGCCGACTTTGTGACTCCATTTCTGTTAGACCTATGGTTTTTGTCGTTGCGGACTCTGACGGATCAATCTATGAATATTGGGTTTCGTGACTTTGTCAGTGACAGAGCAAGTATTTGCTCATTTTTTTGACCCTTTTTTTAATATTTAGGCTTTGTTTATTTTCTTTGATTAGTGGAGTGGAGTAGTTCATATTTAGGATTTCATCAACAATAAAGTAAGGAATTCTGATCAGAGGTTGGAATTCCGACCTCTGATTGGAACTCCAACTCCTTTTTGGAGGAGGGGATTTCGGGCTCGAGGCTGGAACTCCGATCCAGAGTTGGAATACAGCCCTAATTACAAGTCTAAATGATGCTGATAAGGGAAGTGGGTCCTCAGGTCCATTGAGTCTAAAAATTAATCTGGGTCAAAATATTCTTGTGGATCCAAATTATAATATAATTTAAAGTGTAAATTAAAATGTCCTAATACAAAAAGATTTAAAAACTAATAACATAATTTTAAATTGTTATATTTTGAATTGCCTTGACTTTTTATGCTAGCCATTATATAGGAGTCCAAAAGAATACAAATAAGGAAAATGGTAATTGTACATTAAGAAAAATTTATAAAGAACTTATTTCTCCACATGTCAATTAGTGATATGTTAAAAATCATGAAATTTAAGAAAGAAATTTGAATTTCAAACTATAACTAACAAAATAAGTCTTATAAATAAATGTGTATGTAAAAATGTAAGTACATATATCGTTACTCATACAATAATCATATTTAAGTCGTGGAACTTAATTGTGCTTTGCCCCTGTGCAGGGCGGGACGGACGGGAGGCACGGTAGCTGGGTGCGAGCTGGATGTCCACCCCTAATTTGATCCATTTGGTTAGTGTCCACAGACAGTCATGTGCGAGGCTCGGATGTTGGGCTTCTTGTCGTTGTGGTTCTTTGAGCTTGTTAAAATATAAACAAAGATGGAATAAGGAGAGCTATAATGTTAGGGTTGGGTGGGCTAAATAAGAACTAAGAAGGAGGAATAGAATAGGCCCAGCAGTTTGCCAATGGATTAGTTGGAAAACGAAATGGGTCTTGCTAAAAGAATTCAATTCATGTGAAAAAAGTATTGGGCCCGAAATAAGAAATAGAAAAGAAGGGTTTGATTTTTTCTTTTGTTCCATTCCTCATTTTCTTTTCCTTGCCGCGTTTAACTGTTTTCCTATTCTTATAAAAAACACACTAGTTGAAGATGATTTATTTTCTAATTACAAGCTAGTAATTGATGATATGATCATGATATTGGTAGCGTTCATGTGGTTGTACTTGTATTATGGAACACCCACTACACTTTTAGAAGATTTTGAAGTGATTAATGCTGTAAGTATTTGATATTTTTGCTTATCTATGAAGAACTCCAGCGTGACAATGATACAATGCTACGATACCATAAGAACATGTCATGTGCCTGATAGATTTTTATTTTGAAGACTTGATAAAAAATAAATAAATTGCAAAAATTGCAAAAAATTCATGGTTTATATAGAAAAAAAACTTGATAGAAACTAATTTTGCCGCCCCTAAAACTTTAATTTATCATTCGCTTTTCCCCCCATATTATATTTATGAACCCGCCCCGATGGAAAAATGAATAGAAAGAATCCTCTGGCATTTTAATTCTATTGCTATGGTGGGGAGTCTTTGTCTTACTTGTTTAATAGGTCGTGAATCTTCTTGTAGTATATACAATTTTAGGACGTACAAGTTCTATACATTTATTTGAGAAAATAGAATGATAAAATTAAAAAAAAATATCTTTCAAAGAAAGTGCGTAGAATTTATATACTTTAGAACTTATATCGTATTTAGGATTATAAATGAACTAGTCTGTTCGATTACTCATCCGATACTTGCTCAACTAAATTCGAACTAAACTCGACTCGTAAAAATAAAGCTCGATCGTGAAAGCAGAAACTTGTTCGATTAATAAATGACACATACTTTATTACACTCGACTCGATTCAATTAGTTCGTTCATGCTCGACTCAGCTCGTTAGCTCTACTCGATTAGAAGTCATCCATATCTTGGATATATATAATTTATTTCTATTTATTAATATTTTTACACACACAAATATTTTTCTATACATATTAAATTTAATAACATAAGCATATTTATATCGAAAATTAAATATGTAGTATGTAACCCAGTTATGTCTAGTCATTTGTACTTATATATTGAATATAGTTCATAATAATATGTTAGTTAATTAAGTACTTAAGTGAATAATTATAATATATTTATAATGAGTAATAATTAGTATATAAGATTTGGTGGTTTAATTATATACTACAATGTATAACCATATAAAAAATATATTCATAAAGATATTATAATATTATAATTCAATATAAGGTTTATATATTAATTAAAATTTTATTATATTTAATATTATATTTTATAATTTGGTATTATTTATTATTCAGTCAATTAAAAAAATATATATAAGAGTACAAATAAAACTTGAGTAATAACTCGTTCGGCTTGACTCAGCTCAAACTCGTTAAAGCATATAAATAAAAATTGATAAATAAGTCGACTCAGCTCGAAATTGTGTTTGACTAGCTTGAACTCGGCTCGAAAAGTTCTCAACTTGAGTTTGAACTCGAATTATTTGAATCCAACTTGATTTGATAATTTAAAAGCTCGACTTGACTCATATCGTTTACAACTCTAATTGCATTACTTTAAAATACTAGAGAGCAACACTGAAAAGACTCTTGATAGAAATTTCTAAATTTATCAAATAATTTGGTTACCATCCTTAAATATCTCCATTATAAAAGATTCTAAAATACGGATTTGCAACACTGTCACATGCTATAATTATCGATCAAGAAGACAGGACACATTACAGTTGTACCCAAGTCTCCTGCATAAAGTCTCCCATCCAGATTATTCGCAGATCATCAGAGCACCTGCCCTCTCCTCTCCTCTCCTCTCCTCTATTCTTACTCAAATATTCTGTAATCCAATTAAAAAATCGTAGGAATTCTTATTCAATATTAAAGTTATAGAAAACGTCAACTATTATTATCCATCGTGGATTGAGTAAATAGATTTTAAAAAAAAAAAAAAAAAACTTATCGAGAGCATGCAGCATGATTAACAAGACTAGGAGTAAGTACGTACAGTTGAGGCATTGAAGTTATAGTTTATGAAATTGGGAGCACCTTTCCCCCACAATAAGCCTCCAGGCTCCCACAATAATGGTCGGAATTAGGAACGGCGGCTCACTTTGCTTTCCTAACTTGTCATGGACTCATCTTTAAAGGAGCTATTATGATACCTTGGATAGAAACCGGCTTGCTTCTTTAGCCGTACCAATATTTCCAAAAAGAGAGCAGCTTTGGAACAACCAGCTGCTGTTGGGTGAAAAACAGCCCACCAACTAAGTGGATATAATTTTTTTTAAAAAAAAAGAAAAAAGGCTTTGCAGCATAATATATTAGATAACAGATGATTGAATATTCCTCTAGTAGCAAAATAGACGTTGCCGAAATCACTGCATCGAATTGCACCAATGAAAATGAATAATGCTCAAAAGGAAAAGATGGCATTACTTATCTCTTTGATCATTCACTCTAACCAAAACTTGTCTGCCTTCATTGTTGGGAAAACAAAGATAACATCGGCACTAAATTAAGCATATACACAAACTCACTCACAGCACCCAAATGCATGCACGGCCACGGTTCCCAGACTTTCAAATCCGAAACCAAAAAAATTAAAAAATAAAATAAATCAAACAAGAGAAAAGAAAGTGAATAAAGAGTAGGAAGCTAGCTAACATGCTGAAGCTCGTCCGCGAATGGAAGCTCGTCCTCATTCGCAAGCTTCAACATTTCCATATTTCAAACTGAATTATAGGTCTCGCACAAATCATATGCAAGTTATAAGATAATTGATATTGGATTGACTAAATTTTATTTTTTTTTAAAGTATAAATTTATAATTTAAAAAAAACTTTGAATTTACTATTCAGTTTTGGAAAAGTAATATTACTTTTATTTTATTTTTTTACTTTTTTTTTAATATTGATCAAATAGAATCAAATTTTTTTAATATGTGTAAATTTGTATTTTTTTTGAAAAAACTTTTAACCGGTTCAATATCAATGCTCTAATAGAGAAATTCTAGCCAAAAAATAGAATCAGATTAAATTTGATTTGAGGAAGGAAACAAGAGGGGATAAATTGGAACCAGAAGGGGTAAATTGGAAAATGATGGGTAAATCGGGTGTAGGCATAATCATGATAATTTTTTTTTTTTAGATGAAAATCACTTTCATTCGATAAACAAATAGAACAAGAGGTTACTGGATCTGTTACTGGATATATAAATCAGCAATTTTCACACCTCCACTAGCTGGCAAGCTTGCCAAGCTAGGCAATGAGCATAATACATGATAATTAAAATAAACCATTGATATACCAAAATGCTATTGAAGGATTGGTTATTGGGAGATACCAGTCCGCAGATTTTCTATTCTGAAAACTCCCAGGTTTCAATTATAGCACACAGATTGCACAATTACGTTAATATTTTCTTTTCCAATTTTTTGAACTGGAAAGGCGACAGGGCACTGTTGATTGGTCGGTGATGTTAAAGGAAATAGGAATAGCTCAGTAGGTTTTGATAATTAAAACATTAAACGACATTGTAAAAGGGAAAATCACCAACATTGGTCAACATTTTGCCCTTCCCATGATGACTCCTCTAGAGGAAATCTGTGTCTTTGTGTATAATGTATATAATATTTCTACCTTCCTATATGATGCTGAACCTATGTATTTGTCGCCTGCTACGTTTTGTCCCCAAGTTGGACAATTTTTATTAATCTCTTTAAACTGCTTTTTCTTTTTTCTTTTTTCTTTTTTCTTTTTTTACCTTCCTTTTTTACACCAAAGTTTAATGAAAAAAGATTCGCAGCAGCTACGGCAGTTGCAACAGTATTTTCACTATATCAACAGTTAAAATAATTCATGCAAGGTAACCTGCTGCAAATAGTGGACTGCTGCCCAACTCCCCTCAATTTAATTATCATATTCATAAATCATTTAGGTCTCGTTTGGATTTAAAAGTGAGTTGAGTTCATCTCAACTCACTTCTATTTCATCATTATATTTTTATAATTTTTTATACAAAATACAAATTTTTATACACATTTTTCAAATCTCAATAAACAATTTTCAAATTTCAATACACATTTTACAAATTCTAAATAATAATAATATTAAAAAATAAATTAAACTCATCTTATCTCTGATTCTAAACAGGGTCTTAAACATTCGGGAGTCATTTTTGTTCATAAAACCAACGGTATTAAATTTAAGTTTCTAAATGACAAAATAAAAGGAATTAACAGTAAAGACGTTGGACCAAAGCTTTATATTTCAAACAAAATATATAAATGTAAAAAATTATCCACTTAATTAATAAAATTAAGGTAATGTTTACTATTATTTAAAAAAAAATTAAAAGGAGGGGAGGGGGGGCATTGCAAAACATGCCTTTGGATTTTCTCAATAGTCCATGAAGTGAAAAACAGCGGGAAATACAAATTTCACATTCCCTCCCCATTTCTGAGATACCGAACAGGAAGGAATTTGGAGCATACGGGATTGCAAAATATGTGAAATATTATTGAAAGGGACAACTTTAGCTGGAAATATTAGGTTGAGGAAATATCCAATTCTTACTCTCGTTCAGACATTCAAATTGTCCCAAAAATACAGTTAGTTAAATAAATACTGAAACTAGCTACAGAAAAGGATTAAAAACAAAAACAAAAAAAGACAAAGAAAAATATTAGTTTCCAACTACAAGGATAAATAAATAAATAACATTAATTAATATAGAAAATACACTTCCAAGGTAAAGGATTCACATCCAACTCCTACAATTTGTAACACTTGTTTTTTTTTTTTTTTTTGTTTTGATCTTCTTTGGACAACCTAAGCATAAACAGAGCCACAAGAGAGAGCCATCAACAACACAGCCGCTTGTTCCTCCTCCCCCAACTTCTTCCTCTGCCTCTTGACCGTCGATCTACGCATCAATACCTCTCTTCCCAGAGCCAACCTCTGCTTCAAATTATCCCCTATCTTATTATTACTATTGCTGCGACAAATACTTGTTTTCTTGGGCTTTTTGTCCTCTTTGTTCAAACCCAGACTAGCCCTTCTCTTCTTCCTGCTTCTGATCCCGCACGCATTGCACAGTGACTGCACAATCAACAGAAATCATGATCTGATCGAAACCAAAAGCTCGAGTTTGTTTAATCACTACTGCAAATCATGGATTTTGGTAGCGATGAGTTTATTTACCTTGGGACCAGCTGGGCCACCTCGCCATAGAGGGGTCTTGCAGGTGCCACAATCGGCACAGGTCTTCTTATAGCTTTCTTCGGATGAAACCCCATTTGGGTTTTTGGTATTCATTTCCTCAGACTCCGATCCCTGCAACAGATCACGAAATCAATCCGATCAGCGACTTTAAAGATCAATATCACAGATCAAAAACCGAAAGAAAGACTTGATCACTCACCATATCGCTCAGATCGCCCATTTCTTTGCAATATGTTATGAAGATCTGAACAAAACCCAGCTGACAGAAACCAAATAGCTAAGCTGGGTTCAGCTGATATGATCAAACGAGAAAGTAGGTGACTACTAAAACACCTAACGATAGTCAGAAGAAACCCAGACGTATCAGGATGAAAAGAGTAGATCAGAGATCACCCCAGAGAGTGTAATAGAAAGCGAAGATTATCCTCGATATGAACGACAGAGTGAGAGAGAAGGGGAGAGAGGAAGAGAGAGAGAAAGAGAGGGAGAGGGAATCTATGGTTGTTGAAACGGAAAGTATTGGAATCTAAAAGAAACCGACATGCAGGGATTGAATGAGTGTGTATGCGCGAACGCAGAGAGAGAGAGAGAGGAGCGAACCGACAGACGCACCAGCCGCAGCAGATCTAAAAAAGGCCAGCTTATATAAATGGGACGCGAAACCCTAGCCCTTCCCCATCTCCCTCCCCAGATTTATGTGAAATTACAACATTGCGCCTCACCCTCCCCAACAAAACCCGAAATACTTTTTGTTTTGGTGCAAAACAGCACCCGCCAAAACCCAAACAAACAAAATTAAAAAAAAAAGAAAACTAAAAATTAGAGAAGAAATGAAAGCAAAAGAGCGCCATTATCCACATGGAGTAAGCTTTTCGACTTTGCGGGCTTGATTATTGCGGCAGTGAACAGAAATGATTGACTTGGAGTTGGAGAAGGAAGGATGTCGTTTTGATGGTGATGCAGCAGCTATAATTCCATTTCCCATTTTGGGTCAGAGATGGATGGAATTCCAATCACTTCCATAAGTCAACTCCGAGTACCGCATTTTGCCTTCAAATCCTTTCACATTCTAGTTCATTTCCCACCCCAAGTGTATATATATATATATATATATATATATATATATATATATATTAGTTATTAATTAATAGATGTGGCCACATTTATAAATATTGGAGTGGATTTTTTAGACAAAATTGTAATGCTCAGTAAATATTATAGACTTCAATAAATACTAAAGAGCTCAGTTGACATATTTGAAAAACAGACAAATTATGTTTTGCCATCTTTAGCATGGGAGAGGAGTGAAAAGACGATCAGTCTTGTTTAGATTGAGAGATGAGATGAGATAAATTTTTAAAAATTAAATAAAATATTATTAAAATATTATGTTTTAATATTATTATTGTTTTAGAATTTGAAAAGGTTAAATTAAAATTTGAAAATATTATATTTTTTATTATATTTTGTGTGAAAATTTAGAAAACTATAATAATAAAATTGAAAAGAGTTGAAATAAACTCATCTCAACTTCAAATCCAAATCAAGCATAATAGAGTGAAAATTTGAATTATACCCTTTTCTCTCCTTAAAATTAATCCACGAAAGATCCTAATTTTTTCTTGGATGGAAAGTAATGTCATAAAAAAGGAAAATATTTTAGACATAAGAAGATTATATAAAATAAATTTATAAATTGATGTGACTAGATATGTTACATTAGAATATATAATTATTTTTGTTATAAAGTAAATATAATAAATTCAATAAAATTATATCAATTTGTGAATTTATTTTATCTAATTTATTAGTGTATGTAGCAGTTCTCAATAAAAATACTATTATTTCCCTTTCATCATGAAAAAGTCTACTCCAAAGGTAGTCTACCCTCCCACTCCACACACCAGTTGATGTGGCAAATCGAGTTTAAGTTAAAACGATCTGCTTCCCTCCCTACCGAGCCCCTCCCTACTTCTTTGCTCTCCCACCCCCCCTGCGAATGCCTCCGTCGAATCCATCCCCCAGTTAAAACGATTTGCTTCCCTCCCTACTGAGCCTCTCCCTACTTCTTTGCTCTTCCCCCCCCCCTTCCTTTCCCCCCTTGCGAAAGCCTCTGTCGAATCCATCCTTCTATGCCTCTGCCCTCCCATCTTCTTTGCTCTCGCCCCTCTAATATCGAGTCCTCGAGTTGTAAGCCGAGTTTGATGGTCACTTCCTTGTCGCTAGATCTCAACCTCGCTCACAATCATGGAGGCGAATTTGGCCCAACTTAATATTCCATTTCCAATATGTAATAATCCTTCTTTTTAAAAGGCTTCCTTAGGATATATATTTATTTTTTAGGTCATTTTAATATTTTTATGGAACCTTCTGGAAATATATGGTACCTAAGTTTTAAAATCAAAGTAGAAACACTTGAACTATTGGATGAAATATGATGAATTGTGGTCAAATTCTTGAAAGTTTAAGCAAGGTATTAGTTAGAGTATTTTAGTTTGAACTTAGAGAAATATTATTTTTGGAAGATTAAGAATAAAATTTAGAAATATTGGAGTTGGAAGAATAGAACACTTGGTAAGTTCGGATTGGATATTCTCGAGCAGTCTTGACGTGTTTTTGTAAATTAAGCATAACCTTCTCATCTAAGATCAAAATGAGATTATTCGAAATTCTATAGATCACCAAGATGAAGATATAGAACTTTCATGTTTTGCATTTTTAGAGATACAGGTTGGATCAAAAACATAATTGGGTGAGAAGCGAACGAACCTGTAAAGGGTGAAAATAGAAACCGACTTAAGCTATTAGCATCGACTTAAGCATGGGACGAAATTTGATTGGTTTTTCTCAAGTGCTTTGGCATCATGACAGGTGTAAGAGAACATGTGGCAAGTGGGGAAGAGTTTATCTAGAATTTGGTTAGCCAAAAACCATGAAACAACCAAAGGAGATGAAGAATTAGTTAGAAACTAACTTAGCAAACCAATTGCCAATTAGTTACTAACTTTTGCCTTAACCAAGTTTTAAAAAAATCTTCTGATCCATCCAAGTGTTCCAATAAGGGGTAGGACAAATGGCAAAAGGGGGTGATACCCCTAGAAGTGTCGGATGACCCTTGAAGAGGTGAAGTGGCCTAAACCAACTCATATGAGATATTCTAGGATTTTGTTTTATTTTTCTTTTCATGTGATGAAATTATCTAAGTCATTGATCAAGATAAGTTTAAAGGTGGTTCAAATATGACCCTTGAATGAAGATATTACCAACTAAGCCTAAGATTTAGAAGTGATCATGAGGCTACAAGAGGTAGGACACCTCACACACACGGCAAGGGGTAAATCGGTTGCATCCAAGCCATTTTCATCCCTCCAATACCTAAGTGTCTCGCCCCTCTTGTATATATATGTGGGGGAATTCCTCATAACCTCATTTGGTGAGATACACGGTCATACTTAAAAAGAAAGAGAGCAAAAATCCTTCCAAAAATCCTATCATCTCCTAAACCTCAAAAGAGAGTATTTTGGATATATTAAAGAAGAAAATTGCAAGGGCTTAGTTCAATCATCAATTTAAGCTTTGGAGAAATTTTTAAGTACACAATTTAACTTAATCTTGGTATAAAATACTTGATTTGGATGTGAAATTATGTTTGTTACTCTTTTGAACATAAACTTAATCAAAGTACTTGGATGAAATCAAATAGAGTTTAACCTAATTTTGTTATGGCAAGATATTAAGGAAAATCACAAGAACATAAGAATATATTCTATTATGATATATTAAAAAAACTTATGTGAAAATATGAGCAATTGAATGACAAAAAAAAAAAAACTAACCCTAGAGGGATTCGGCCTGTGAGGTTTGAAAGTGAGTTTTTCCCATCTATTTGATTTTAGTTATTTGGATAGTTATGATAAGCTTACGAATTTTAGTTTGCTTGGAAAATTACTATAATAATCACATGTGAAATTGTTGATGAAATAACTAAAGAAAAACTTAGATATTTCGGTTTGAACCTATTATGAAATTTTATGGAAACTTTTGGTAATATGTAAATTAAAAATTTAGTAAGATTAACATGGAAGAAAATAATTTCTGGACCCTATAGAGTATTCGGCCAGCCCCTCTTGGATTTAATATTTTAATATTTTATTTATCTTTTAAGCAAAATAGTTATGTTGAGACGTTACGAAGTTATTTGATGAAAATGTATATGAACATGACTTATGTTGTAGTGGCATATTACTATATGTCATAGAACTTATGGGGGACATGAAATATGCATTCAAAAGTCTAAGAGTATGTTCATGTCTCATTTCGTTACATAAGTGTCTTCATAAGTTATGATGTTTATTTTAAGAAAATAAGATAAGAAGATTTTATAAGAATATGATAAAACTAAGGAAACCTAAGTCACGTCATGACGGGGACTGCGATACTTAACGCCTATATGACTGACGTGCCGATGAGGATAGCGATACGTAATGCCCGTCGTAAAATAAGAATCGTGTCACGACAGGGACGGTGATACGTAACGCCCGAACGAATGACATGATTTAATAAGTTAAGAGTCGTATCACGATGGGGATGTCGATACGTAACGTCCGGATGACTGACATGACTAGATAAAAATGTTTACATCATGATGGAGACGACGATACGTAACGTCCGTATAACTAACGTAAAATAGAAAGCTGACACGTTATACTAAGGAAACCCAATGGGGACGACGATACATAATGCTCGTCAAAGTTAAGAAATAAGTAAGATTCACAAGATTAAGAAAGAAATACAAAAGAAATAAGAACTTTAAGGAAAAGATGGTAAGTCCATATAGGGTATAAGTCTGTATAGGAAAGGAAAACATAAGTCATGCATGTGTCTCATGGAGCATTTCATAAGTTACATATTTTTGTTATTTGTCATGTATGCTAATATCTTATCTTGTTTGTGCCCTATCATATGAACTATATACTTACTATGATTTTTGAGGAAATCTTACTCTAGTATATTTCTATCTCTTTTTGAAAAATTTAAATTTCATTGCAGGATTACATGGCAGAGAAGGGCAAGACCGTAGTAACTCAGGGGACTCAGTGGAGCCCTGAGGGGCCCACTGATTACTCTATTTTTGATTATTTTGCCTCTCCCGCATATGATTACTTGACGGAGGTTGGAGTCATTATGCATCCGCCACATCAGTTCAGCGGCAATGTGTCAGATGTTGTTCAGTGTTGGGTTTGGATGGCTCCTTGTCCCTACGTGGAGTTTATAAGACCCCGTATGCGCAATATCTCCAGTGGAATTTTGATATCAGTATGGATAAGTTTCGGTACGGGAGAAAATTTTCAGAAGTGAAGAAGGAGTCTAGGTGGCTCTGAAGATGTTATTTTGATAAATTATGTATATGTTTATGACTGAGAAAACTAACTGGGTTATGATATGTAATAAGACAATGTTGTGATGTGAATATTATGTTGTATTAAGGTTATATTTCTACCATGTGATCATTAGATTTCTCTGTAAAATTTTAATTTAAACCTTTATCCGCTGCGAATTACATTGCATATGATAATAAGTTTAGGTATATGCATTAAACTTCCAATACGTATAGGGGTAAGTAGCTTAGTATTATTTACTCTGACTCTTCAATTTACGTTAGATCCCCAGACGTAGATTGAGGACGTCACACAACAGCACCACCACCAAGCCCTGGTTGTCCAAGTATCCTTCGGCTACAAACCACATGATCTTTTTCGACACGATCTTTCGCACTTGGATGGTGCAAGGTCAGCCCAATTAACGACTTGATCGTGCTCCCGTGGTAAGTGATATCCATGTAGCGACATCTACCCATGGGGTTCAAAGCGACTCAGATTCCTCCTCCATCGTTGATTTGAACCATCAAGATCTCAAGCCTTAAAGAGTCATCAATCTCAACTTTCCTCCACCGACGGAAGTTGATTAAGTTTTTGGCAGTCAAAATGAAATGAAAATAATCTATTTTTCCTTTCCTGTCGTTGATATGGATTAAAATTTTAATTTCTCAAATTTAGGGAAGCTAGCAAAAACAAAACAGAGCTCTAAAATCAATGAGCAATAATCATAGCTCGATGTGAATATATAGTTGATCTTTTTTTTTGCAAGATGAGTGAAACCAATAGTTTATTTCTGTTGTTTGAAATTTATTAAGGAGTACGAGCCGAACTATAATTTGATGTTTGGGGTGGTGATTGACGAAATGTGTAGTATATATGAGTATAAGTAATATGTGTTTTTTGCACATGACTATATAAATAATAATAATCATGTCATAAAATTTTATACAAAAAATACATGTTTATAAATTCATCTAATAAGATAGTTTTTTTTTTTAAGATTTTTGTAATTTACTACAGACAATTTCAATAAAAACTTCGAAAATCTTGAAATTTAATAAGACAATTTCACTAATTTTTTTGAAAATCTAAGTATTGGGGTGCAATTTTAATTATATTGTTTTTATTAATTTTTTATATACTATTTTTTTAAAAAAAATTTAAGGGGGCAAATTATTTTTATATTAAGATATCTTTAAAAGACTATGTAGTAAAATAAAATTCTCAAAAATTTACCAACAGACCATGTAGGTCCACCTCTGTTCAGGAGCCTATTTTGTTTCTCAGTTGTAATCGCTCATTTTCAGAAGTTGGTTTTTTTCCCAATGAAATTAACCCCAACTTTGTTGTATTACTATGTGCAATTTTAAGATTTGTTTTTGTTTGATTTTCACCTACAAGCGATGACCAAAAAATATGATTCGGCAGTAAGGGATGAATAGTATATGGGAATCATGTTAGTACGGACGGCAAACGAGCAACGACAAACGACAGACAAACGATGGGAACCAAGTGGAAGGGCAAAATTGGAGGGAGAAGGTTTGGTTAGAAAATCCGAATATAATGAATTGGGGAATGTGAATCGAGAGTCAGAGTAAAACGCATGCGTCTTTGTAGAAAAAAAAAAAGAATGTCCACATAAGCAGTGTGGGGGTGTTCATGACATAAAAGGCTTTGTGTAGAAGTATTCTTTCATCATACTAGGTAAAATATAGTACATTTATCATCATTGAATGGTTAAGGATCATTTAATAAGAGATTATTCAATAATAACAAATGTATCATATTTTATATGGTGAGATAAAAGTGAAATAATAGTATGGTGTATATAATTTTCTATCTTTAAAATGTAAAATAAAACTTAAACTTACAAAGTATATGGAATTGTGTTCGAATATTTTTTTTATAAATGTATGAGTACGAAATATTTTTAAAACTGATTTTTCTGGAAAAAACAAATGAAATTGGATAAATTAGAAACAAAATAATTAAGTCAAAATCTCCTAACAAACTGTTTGTCCCAGACTCCAGTAGCATTGTATTTATACAATAATTAGCTCATTCGTAGATGTTATAAAAAAGAGGAACGTAAATCTCTTACGGTTTATATTTTCCAATGGACATTAACATAAAAAAGAAACAGATAAAGAGATAGATGATGCTACATGTTCTATTTGCATCTGGAACTACTAACAAATTATTGAATTTCTCTCTTTTCAAGTAATCATATATGTTGATACAACTTTATGCTAGACATATAAATTTAGGTAGTTTGATATAAAAGCTAAGTCAACGGATTGTTTAAAGGGAAAATATATTAGTTTTGATAATTTTATAGTCTTTCATGATTTCTCAAATCTCTAAATAAAAATAAATAAAGTTAAAGAGATATTGAAGAAAGTGCTGCAGAAATATGGAGATGTGAGTCAATAATCCCTTATGTCCAATGTTACCCTTTTTAGAGTTGTTGAATATTACTTACCTTATGTCAATTTTGTCCTGTTTTTATCCCTTCCTTTTATTTCAACTTTTAATAAACTCTGACCGTAGTTTATTTTATATCCAAACCTATTGTTAATACCCAAAAAATGAAGTGATCTAAAAAGGAAGAAAGATCAATTCTCGAGCCACACTGAGGTAGCGGTTAGATCTCGATTGGTGTAATGTAGATCCTTCAACATTGATCTAGTGCAGCTATACGGTGTCCTTGCATACATTTATGACGATGAACAATATTTAAATGTAGAAGAAATAATAAAGGAGATACATAAATTTACGTGATTCGACACTAGGTGTATGCTCACGGGAGTTTGGAGAGAGAGATTCACTATAATAAATTTGTTTGCAGTCCCTCCTATCTCTTATCCTAAATGTAAAATGGAATTTGAATTTCACCATCTAATTTTTCCTTCTCGATGGTGTCTTTCTGTGGTGAGGTAGAAGAAGATAAAGTCTGGCCAAAATTCCCCCCGAAGTCGTGTGTGTCTGTCCCTTTTCTCCTATCCTTCTTTTCTTTATGTTCCTTCACTTGGTTTATGTCAAATTTCCCCTTATCCTCTCCTAAAATATTATTTTTTTCATATATAAAATACCGTGCTTCTCATACCTTTGTCCCTTCTTTCACTCATTCTTTGCTTTCTCCTAGTGGATTTCCCCAATGGGCTGGGCTTAGGAAGTTTCATGGGCCAAGAGAAAAATCCCTTCAAAGTAACCCCGCGAGAATTTTTCTAGCCTGTTTTTCATTTACTTCGCCGCATTCTGCTGGGTTGTTAGTTTTTTCGCTTGTTTGTCTTTAAGTGGGGTTTTACCATCCCGAGCCTTTTTCTTTCTTTTTGTTCTCTTTATCTTGCCAATTTCCTTTCCTATTTTCTTCAACTTCAATTTCCTTTCCTATTTCCTTTAACTTCCTTTTCCTTTTCTATTTCCTTTAGCTTCATTTTCCCTTCTTATTCTCTTTAGCCTCCCTTTCCTTTCCTATTATCTTTTGCTCCTTTTTCCCTTCCTATTTTCTTTAGCTTCTCTTTCTCTTCCTATATTCTTGAACTCCCTTTCCTTTCCTATTTCCTCTAGATCCCTTTTCCCTTTCTATTTCCTTTAGCTTCATTTTCCCTTCTTATTTCCTTTCTCTTCCCTTTCCTTTGTCCCACCGCTTTTCCTTAGCTTTATTTGCTTTTTTCTGCATTGTTAGTGTGTTAGTGTTAGTTGATGAAGATTTTGTTGATGGAGATTTTCTTGGTCGAGATTCCGTTGATGGAGATTTTGTGTGAGGGATTTCGTTGGTGAATATTTCTTTAGTGGAGATTTCGTTTGTAATGTCCCCAATTTATATTCAGGATTTAACGTAAACTAAAGAGTAAGTAATACTAGATTACTCACCCCCGTATGTATCCAAAAATTTATGCATGCACTTAGACTTATTAGCACATGCAATGCAAATCGCAGTGGAGAAAGTCTAAAAACTATTTAATCATATAAGTCTAATGATCACATGGTAACATTCAACCACAATATCCACATAATCTCATTTATTATATCATTACATATCATAACCCAGTTAGTTTTCTTATATACAACATTTACAAGACTTCTCAAATGTCTTCTTAAGGCCACCTTTACTCTTTCTTCCTTTTCTAAAATTCTTCCCGTACCAACACCAATCCCTACTACTATTAACTGGCAATAACTTCTAGGGAGAGTATTCAGAGAGCTTCTCAAGGTTCCTCTGGGTCTCTTGAATGACTGGGCCTTGCCCATATCCATTCTCAAATCCTGCAGCGAAATTTAAATTTCAAAAAGAGAAGAAATATACAAGAATGAGATTTTCAGAGAAATACCAGTAAATACACATTTAACTTAATAAAACCATAGAGGTAACAAGATATCAATATATAAGATAAACGGTAAGAATTTGCATCTTATAATATGCTTTATGTGACTTATGCATGACTTACGTCCCACTTACTAGACAGACTTATACCTTATGTAGACTGATACTGATGTCCATCTTTTCCTGGACAAAGTTATACTATGCATGAACTTTCATTTTTGGCTATATCATATTCATATCATTACTCATGGTTGGACTATATCATATCTACTATTATTACCCGTGGTTGGGTTATATCATATTCATCATTACCCGCAGATGGGCCATATCATATTCATTATTACCCGCAGTGGGGCCATATCATATTCATCATTACCCGCAGTGGGCCATATCATAATCATCATTACTCGCAGTGGGACCATATCATATTCATCATTACCCGCAGTGGGGCCATATCATATTCATCATTATCCGCAGTGGGGCCATATCATATTCTCGTCAGTCATTCGTATTGTTGTCTCCGTCGTGATTGACTTCTAAATCTTTTCACTTATAACGTTTCCTTATCTTATTTTTTAAATACTTGATATGATTTATGACGATACTTACATGACGACATGTAACATAGACTTTTCTTAAAATGGACATTATGACTCATGATGCCATATATGTGACAAAATGCAATATGATCATATCTTTAGATTTTTGAATGCATATCTCATGGGACACATGACATATAAATCATATATTTGCATTCAACATATAATCCTTATGTTAAATCACATGCATGGACACAAGAAAGTCTTGAACTTAAGTAATAGGGAATCTCGCTCGAGCCAAATGTCGAGCAAGGATCGAGCCAAGTTTCTGCCTAAATCTCGCTCGAACCAGATGTCGAGCAAGTCAAGCGAAGTCTCGGGTTAGGTGTTTTTCCGTTATAAAACAATCCACATTTCAACACAAACCTTATTCTTATCTATTAGAATATAATTCTAAGTTTTTACAATTTTTCTTAACATTTTTCCATAACAAAAACTAATTCAAAATATAATAACTTTCATTTCAACATGTAAGCATAGTTTAAGATCAAACAAGTATCAAATATAATATAATCATCCAATTACTCATTCTATGCAAAAATTAAGTTAAGTTGTGCACTTACTAGTTTTTTTAAAGCTAGATTTGATGTTTATGATAGGTTTTGCACCACTTATTCTCCAATGCCTTAAACTAGCTTTCTTTTGGTACTTAGGTAATATAAGTGAGTTTTTGTGTATTTTTCTTGACTATTTATCACTATGGTCGACTGGTATCTCTCAAGGAGAAAGATGAGAAGGTTATGCACCTATTTATAGGCATGAGTGGCGTTGGAGGCAAGGGAAGAGGGCTTGATCACTTCAGCTACCGTGCTTGACCGATTAGGTGAAGTGTCCTATAGATTTGTGGTTTCATGATCACCTTAAAATCTTAGGCTTAATGAGTCATGTTTTGATCCAATGGTTAATCTTTGGGCTGCCTAAAAATCCTTTTGATCAATGGGTAAAATGATTCCAACACATGGAAAGAGGATGAAGCAAAATCTGGAAAATTCTCCACCTATGCATGCATCGGCCACTTGGTTTCTCCAAAGGCCAGCCAACATTTCTAGACCTTTCTCCCCCATTTGACCACTTGTACATCTCCCCAAGAAGCCATTTGTGTTGTTCTAGAAACCCACTCCATGACCTGGTTGGTAGGAAACTCGAAATTGGCTCATTTAGTTCACTTAGTTATTTGCCAGCAGCAAACTTGCCCCCTATGGTTTCCTTTTGTTTTCTGCCAACAAAAGTTTCTAGATTACTTCATCTCCACATGCTACATACTCTTACACATGTCAAGACCTCAGAAAAATTGATAGCTAATCACAATTTTTGTCACATGGCCGAACATGAGACAACTCATCTAAGTCGGTTACCAATTGGACTCAATCCAGGGCCGTCCACTTCATACGAACTAAATCCTTGATCCAGTTCAAATATTCAAAAACCCAAAACATGAAATTTTTAAATCTGCCTCTTAAGATTCTATAAGAATTAATCACCTCATTCGGATCTCATATGAAGAAGTTATGCTTATTACACCAAAACTCGAACCAACCTGAGAATACTTAATCCAGGCACCAAGTGTTCGATTTTTGGTTTTATCATTTCCTCTTGAATTTCTCCCCTAAATTTTAAAAATTTATCTCTTTCTAGGTTCAAATTGAATTTCTTTAGTTGATACCTTGTTAAAATTCCTAAAGGTCCATCTGAAATAACTCTAAAGAAATTATAATTAAACTAAGCATGTAAATTAAAATGACAAGTAAAAATTTGGGTTATTACATCGTTGATGGATATTCTATTGATGGAGATTTGTTTTTTATGGAGATTTTGTTGAATGGGATTTTGTTGATGGAGATTTCGCTAATGGAGATTGAATGATACCCAAGTGGGATTGGTGTTTCGCACTACCATATTGCATGTTAAAAAAATGCATATTTTGATAGAGACAAACTAGGGTGTTTGGCTATTATGATTGATTTTTGCTTGCTACTGTTTGTTTACTACTTGATTGAAATTGCTTGCAACTGTCGTCATTCCTTCTCTTTCTTGCTCGTCATTTTCATCATTTCCCTTATTTTCCTTTTTTATGGAGGTGCATACTACATGCAAGCTGTTGGTGGTGCGTATGCAACAACCGAGCAAGCGGGGCCAGTGGAACACATTACTAGTGGAGCATGTTGCATGGGCCATGCAACGTGCCTTTAAGGCTGCCTCGCACCAGGTATGGCCAACTCATAGTAAAGGAGTAATGCAAGGCCAAGGGATTGCTTGACTACGAGTTTGAGCTTGCCTGGCTGAGAAAGGACATCTGACCGAGGAGTCTATCTAAGGAGCCACTAGACGAGGTACAGGAGGTTGAAGAGTGGGATTTGCAGCTTAAGCGAGTTAGCTAAATGAGCCAAGGAAGATGCTATTTGAAGAGTTTGAGTTGTGGGGTTGTGGCCATGGAGGTGGCTGAAGGGTAGAGGTCCTTGTGCTATCTAGAGGGCTTGACCGAGAAGGTGGGGTGGCCAGGGCATTAGTTGGCCGTGATGCTTGTACAAGGAGAATGAGTGGTCATAGGAGTGAAGAGAAGTTTGTCATGATGCTTGGTCGTGTATTTCGTGGTCATGGGTGCATCCTTTTGACAACAAAGTTGCTACTAGTTGAGAGTGGTCTGTGACCACATCGACGTAGACATATACGTCGATGAGCCAAATGATGGCCACTGATGTCGCATCCTTGTTGCATTACAACAAGCCATGACACACTTATTCCTTCAGCTACCGCAAGCTATGGCATGAGGCCTTTGGCAACCGTTGGCCCACTGCGAGGGTCAATCATCACCCTAATGGAGATAGACAACACTGGCAGGCCATATAGTGGTTGCTGGCGTCCGTCCAAGGCCTCTCCGTAGCTTGGTCGAGCTCCAATCCCATGTGTAGATGGTTGTACCACAGGAGAACTATCCACGACTTCTCGCTGAGGAGTGCCAACAAGGCTTTCGTTAGAAGCTGCCGATGGTCTAATTTTAGGCCAATGATGGGTGGTTTACACTCATAGTTGGGTGCCGAGTACTCCATTTAAGTGCACGGTGCATACTTGGTCCTTGGCGGCCGTGAGCATATTCAGTATATCCTGATCATTTTCTTCTTTTAAGCCGTGTGGTTATGACTGAATATTTTACAATTAAAGTAAATGGGATATTTGGCCTTGTATCTAGGCAAAAAGCCAAACCCCATTTCTAGCTAAATACTCATAGCATACAGGGTTACAGACTTCAAAGTACTTATCTACTAGATTTCTATTTGCTCCATTAGAGATCATTTGAAGTACCAAAAAATCGTTAGTCTTCTACTTCCAGTTCCTAAAAGAATCTCGATCTCACAGACGATGCCAATTGTTAATGCTAAAAAATGGCGTGGCACGGAAGGAAAGAAAGATCCATTCTCAGGGCATGCTGAGGTAGCGATTGGACCTCGATCAGTGTTGTGTAGAGCTCCCAAAAATTATCCGATGCAGATGTACGAAATTCGTGCATGTATCCATGGCATTGAACAAAACATAAATGCAAAAGAAATAATAAAGGAGACGCATGGATTTACATGGTTTGGCACTAGGCCTACATCCACGGAGGTTTGGGGAGGCTATTTTCCATTATTATAAACTTGTTTACAGTCTCTCATCTTCACTGTACAATGGAGATTTGAGTTTTATCCTATAGTTTTTTTCTTCTTGTTGGAGTCTTTCTATGTTGAGGTTGAAGAAAATGAAGCCTGGCCAAAAGTCGCCCCAAAGTCCTGTGTGCTTGTCTGTTTTATACGCTGCCCCATTTGCTTTATGTTCCTTCCCTTACTTTATGTCAAATTATCCATATTTCTCTCTTGACATATTATCTTTTCCATGTTCGAAATATTGTGATCGCATGATTTTGTCCTATTTTTCCTCATTCTTTCATTTCCCTTAGTAGGTCTCTCCGAATGAGCTAGGCCTCCCTCAATGGGCTAGGCCTAGGAGATTCCATAGGTCGGGGGAAAAATCCCCTCACAACCATCATTGATCAACTTCAATTAAGAAACAATGAAAATATTGACACTTGTATTCAAATCAATGTTTTGAAATTCATTTCGTACCGGTTGGTATAGTCGAAATATGCCATACTATAACAGTAACCAGTATGAGTGAATCCTATGCTTCATACTGTCCCAAATTTCGGGCATTTCAGAATGTATTGACTTGTACCAACCGGAATTTTAGATTTCAGTCATGATTAAAATTTCGCCCAGTACGTAACTACATGGAAAATTTTAGATTACGGGGGCAATTTTGGACTACAGAATATAGGTACAATTTTATGTACTATAGCCTGTTTTTCTTGACTACAAGACACTGAAATCTGAACATAGTTTCTTACATTTAGTAAATAGGCTAGATTATTGATATTTTATTGATTACATCAGATTATTTTAGTACACAAACTAGGCATCTAGACTATATAGTACACAGTTTTTGACATTTAGTAGACTAGACTTAGTCTACATGTGAACTTTAGTCTACAAGGAGAGTACTAATATTTATCCTTCGACTCTTACTAAACTAGATTATTTAGATTTTATAATTTATTTGTAATACATATTTCTTCTGATATTTATATTATATTTATTCAGACCAAATTATTTATAATTTATTTATATATATTATTTATCCATATATAGATTATTATGAAATGATATCGATATCGAAATATCTCGTTCTAATGCTTCGGCCTAAATGATATTCAAAACATTGTTCATAGTATCTTAATTTGAGTATTTGAAAGTTCATTCTAGAACCTAAATAACACAAACAGAGCATGGACACGTTGGTGGGTAACTTTCCACAGACATTTCTAAATTGTGGTGTTTTTTTTTTCTTTTTAATTGTTTTAATATATTTTTAAAAAAATTTCCTCCATTGGATAAGTAATAATTGAGTGAAATAAATAAACTACAATTAATCGAGGAAGGGAAGGATCATTTGTGGGTCGAGATATGTGGTGGAGGACGTATGTTTAGACTTTAGTGAGCATGTGAAGTGAACCGTTGATCAAGAGAAAAATAATATTTGTAGTGAAGTATTGTTAGATACAATTATATATTGTATAACTTTTTTTTTTAAAAAAGAGTGGAGTTCTCAACTAAAAATTATTTTTAATGTGATCAATTTCATATTTACTCACTCTTTTTAAAAATAATCTGCAACGCTTATATACTCTATAAATGCAAATATCATTTCTCTTTATGAGTATTAGTTCAGTACATTTTCTTTTAATAAATAGATATATCTAGGACTCAAATGTAATATATATATATATATATATTTATATATGAAGCTTAGTTCTTTAAAAAAAAAATGCAAAATTTGCATACTCTAAAATTATATGTAGCATTGCTCTAATCAATATTTGTAATTTTAGGAGGGCTATAGCAAGAAATGGATTATACAAAAGTAATCTTATAAACTAATATGGATTCATGTTATCCATCAGATCTGCTTTACAATAAAACTAAAGTTACAATCTGACAAATCACATTAAGACATATTAGTTTGTAAGATTACTTTTGTGTAATCACTTTGTGGCTAAAATATTCTCATGTAATTTATATAAGTCGCATTTTTTTGGAATTAGATATCAACAAGCTACAAAAAGGATGAGTAAGTAATTGCATCAAATCAGCCTAACATAGTGCAATTTCTCTAGGGGTTTAAAAAAGAATCGAAAAATCGGTTGAACTGATTCCGGTCCTGTCCTAAATTGGTTTAGTATCAGTTTTCATATTTTGAAAACCGATTTCAATTAAACTGGACCAATATATATAGTTTAATTTTTTTACATTATATATATTCTATATATATTATATGCTAAATTGCTAATTAGTATAATATGAAATATTTTTATCATATTATTTAAGTTTATTAATCTTATAACTAAAATTAGTATAAAATTTAATGTTAGTTAGACATTACTTATACTATGCTAGTATAATTAGATATTAATTTTATTTTATTATTCAAGTCTATTTATCTCACCAATAAGTTAAACACTATTGATACTATACCAGTATAATTAGACAATAATGAATTAGTAATAGTTTACAATAAATACTAAATTCTAATAATTAAGTTTAATGTTAAAAAAATTATAATACTAAACTTATGTAGTGCCACAGGTGTAAAGGTAAACTAGAAAACTTGATCGAATCGGACCGAAATAAAAAATAGCCAAAGTTCTGGTTTCGACGAACTCTCTCATTTGTCTAAAACTAAACCTGTTACACCTGTAAATCTCTCTCATTTTATTCGAATTTGGCTGTCCAAATCTTAAACTTTATTTTGAATTTTACAAAAAGATTAATGATATTCTTCCTTCTTGATGGGGCACGATACCATGTGGCTTATTAAAAAAGTTCATTTGAAAAAAATAGAATCTAAAAATACAAAATAGATGAAGATTGAAATCCTAAATTTTCTCTACCATTTTATTTTTATTTTTTCTAATTTTTTTAATAAGCCACATGACATCATATTGTGATGCACATCAATGGATAAAGTGATTGGTATAAATTAGGAGATATAGTAGCATTTTTCAAAAAGTTAAGACTACATTTAGTGGTAAATAAGATGAAATGATAATTTCAAAATGCTCACAATTATCCTTAAAAAGCCTCAAATACAAAACCTTTTTTAATTTCAAATATTCAACTTTTCTTTACCTAATCATTAATATTGTATATGACATGTTTCACACTACCAACCACTCGGATAACTTGCAACAAATGAGAGGGCGGCATTGGGTGCCAAGAGCAACTCTAATGCTAAAACTAGAGAGATGTAGTCAATATAAGTATGTCGGTAATGCTGAATAATTTGTTACCTTCATGTGTTATTTATAGAGGTGCTGAGGATGTAGGTAACCACTAAACCTTTGGGTTTATCTTGAATAGTTCCTTAATAAGTGGATGAGATAACCACTCTAATCTACCAGTGTTATCCTATCATGTGGTTCACGCCATGGGTTTTGGGCCGTGAGTCTCCTAGTCTTGGACTCATAGGTTGAGTTTGTCCTTTAGTTGTTGGATTATTGTTAGGGAGGACCAAATATCTCTTCTAGTTATCCCGCTAATTTTTCTTGTACCAACACATAGGAATTTGTTCTTTTTTTTTTTTTGCATCCTTTCAAACCACATGAATTCTTTAACCTGCTAGGTGCCAGCATATAGGAAATAAACTTGTTTCACATCCTTTCAATCAACGTGAGTTCTTTACCCTACTGGCTTGGGGCATAGAGGTGGCCCCTTATATTTCTTTTCCTTATACCCCATCAAGGATCCATGTTAACTAATATGTAGGTCTAAGCTTCCCATCATACCCAAAAAACATGGCCCATGCCTGTAATTGCTTGTGCGCTTTCATTCTCCTATATTCAAAAGAATGACAACCGAGGACGCTGTCACCCGTACAATTTTTCAAGAATCTCTTTATCATTACCTTTCTCCCCTTTCATCTTCTTGATTCATTTCCTTCATCCCATTCGTGCCAAACTTCTCATTTTTTACATTCTCACTTATTTTTCTCTTCTTTTCCTCTTTTGAGCGTCCAATGAATGTTGCCATATCGTCCATTTTCTCTTACACCGAACTAATGGCCAACCACAACTTCTTAAAAATTTCTAACCAACCCTCTACCTAGACTCCAACAAGGGCTTCGTCGTAGTTGGAGCCAAGTCCTCCAATAGTCAAATCCACACATTGTTTAAGGGATTTAATTGAGTAGGACTTGATGAAGCTAAGGTCCATCTATCACATTCTAGACATGAGCTTTTCATTTTGGAGGGAGATGTTTTGACTGGGAAGGGATGCGGGATTCGTTGCTCTCCTAGTTTGTGCCCTAGCACATGGCTTGTGATTCCAATTCATCCGCTTAGTTTTAATGTCTTGGACTTCTTGGGGTTGCCTCCTGTCCAACTCTGTTAGCATGCATGGCATGTTCTACGATGCTCAAGCGTGGTCTTCCGCATGACCTTGCAGCCCTTGGGGGAGACATACCAAGATCTGACGCTCGCATTGTTTGACAAAATTTGAACCCCTCCACTCTAATTCCAAACAGTGGCAAAGAAGTTTTTCTTTATTTTTAGTGGAGGTGGGGAACTTCCCACCTCAGAAATTCATGCTAAGGATTTTCCTATTCGTGCAAATTAGGGAAAGTCTTCAACAATAAGAGTCTCTTGTTAGAGCTATTGGACAAAAAGAAAAACGCGCCGTCCTCAACTAGGCTAAGGAGTACGACAGTGACATGTGGACTTAGGGCTGTAAAATAAACAGGCTAAAAATTTGACTCAATAATTAAATGATACAACTCGTACAAATCTCAACTAGCTTGATAAATGTTCATGAACAAACTCTTATAGAGCTTGATCGACTCGATTAAACTCAGTTCGTTTGATGTTCATGAACAAACTCGTATAAAGCTCCATTAACTCGTATAAACGTGTGAACTCAATTCGTATATATTTTTACACATATAATACAATATGTAATTCAAATTTATAAGTCAATATATAGACATAATTATGTAAATATACATAATTTATAACATACTATATATAAATTGATAAGTTATAATATTATCTTCTAGTGTAATAGAAGTATAGAAGTTCTATACTTTGTGATGATTGATGAATACATGGAAACAAATTCCAATAAATATATAATATATATTTACAAATTGCACTATATAACAATGTAACATTAATAGTCTAATATTATTAGTCTATTAGGCTATTACTATTTGCTAATATATGGTGGTATATACTATAGGTTTGTACTTTATTAACATATATTAATATACTAATATATGAAAAAAAGATAGCGACCTACTAATGGTATTATAATTTAAAGAGTCATAAACTAATTCTATAGACTATAAAATATAAATTTATAATATAATTATAACATTATAATTAAAATTATATAATTAAAATTTATAATACTATAGACTATTAATAATTTATCACTAAGTATTAATCTTATTACTTCATATATAATTAATTAATAATAACTAAAGTCTACTATTATTTTATTCTTAAGATTATATCAACTATAATAAATTATTAAATTAGTAATATACAACCATACATATTTTGTGTTAATATCTACTATTATTAATAAATAAGCTTATACTAGTATACTACTACAATACTAAACTTAGTAGTACATTACTATTAAAATTAAAAATAAAAATAAAAATAGACTTAGTATGTATACTAACTTACTAAGTATATCACTATATTTTATACTATGACAATACTAAACTTAGTAGTATATTAGTATTAAAAATAAAAAAATATTTAAAATATATTTGATGCATTAATATTATAAGTTATAAGTTTATAACTTATTAGTATAAGTATTAATGTTAGTAAAAGTATTAGTATTACTTATTAGTATCATAAATTATATTAAAAATCTCAAAAACTTATCATATAACTTATAAGTATTAGTATTATAAATTATAATCTATATTATATACATATAACAATTAACATATGTTGGTCTATTAATAAATATATAGACTAATATAGCTTGGCACAAGTTAAAAGTTAATATACTATTTACTACCACTATACTAATTTATCATACTATAAAGTATTAATTGTTATAATTTATCACTAGTTATTAATCTTACTACTTTATATATAGTTAATTAATAATAACTAAACTCTAGTATTATTTTATTCATGAGATTATATAAATTATAGTAAATTAGCAATATACATCATACATGTTTAGTGTTAATATCTACTATTATTAGTATAAATATTACGATTAAAAAAATCATTAGCCTTAATATGCTTAACTTATATTAAAAATCTCGAATACGTACCATATAGGTATAACTTATAATTATTAGACTATTACTAGGTAATCTATATTACATACGTATATTAGTGTATTAAAAATATTATGGAATAATATAATATTATAAATTAATAGTTTATTAATATTAACTTATTAAGCATTAAGTAGTATAGTCTATAGTCTTAAGATTCTTAAGTTATTAGTATACTATATATATAATTTAATAGTATTAAAAAATGTACATAAGTTAAATATATATATAGTATTATAAGTTTCTAAATATATAATATTAATAGTATTAGTATATAATATTAATATTAATATAGTATATAATATATATATATAGTAACATTGTATAAATTTATAAATATATAATAAGTTAGGTGTAATATATTAATTTGTAGCTGTTGGATCCTCATCGAATTAATCTCATGTGTTGATTCATAAAGTAGCAGCTTCAACTTGTAGCCATTAAATCATTTCTAGATTAATCTTGGCAGTTGATTATTTATACCGCAACCTTTTTTTTACAGTTGTTAGATCTGTGTAATTTGATCTCATTCGTTGATTCAAAATGTTGGATCCCTAAATAGAAGCTGTTGGATTCGTAGCTAATTAATCTCCGCCATTTATTCAAATCATATAAGTTGTTTCAATAGTTGAAAACCTAGTTTCTTCTTTCCTTTCACGCCGACATGCTTGTTACCTGTTGGAAACCTAATTTCTTCTTCCCTTCATGCCAACATTCTTCGGTCTTCACCTTCCCAAAATCCCAGTTGCCTTCCACAGTTCCACCCCTCCACAATCCCCCCATCGACATTTAGGCTGGAATCGAGAATGAAAAGAAATTCTTCAATCTTCACCATCATCGACGAGTTCTCTTCTCTCTCTCTTATTAGAACCACTCTCGCCGTCTCGCTCTCTTGCATCTTGGTAGCGGTAAAATCTTGCTCTGTTTTTTCTTTTTTTTTTTGTTGCTTTATTTGGAGCCCTGGATTATTTCTTTGCTTTTCATAGTGCATTTCTATTGACTTCTTGCAATGGGGGCTTCAGGCATGGCTTATTTGCATATATTATTTGCATGATTGCATCCATTTTAGTAATAAATTTACAAGTAAGATCCTAACACCTTCAATCTTGAATATTTGTATCTAAACTCGATCTCCATTGTCCCGAGCTCGAGCTCGAGCCGAGCTTGGGCTCAACTCGTAATAAAATCGAGCTCGAGCTCGAGCTCGAGCTCGGATGTCCTCCTAGGCTCAGCTGTAAATGAGCCGAGCCCAAGCTCGACTCGAGTTGTGAACAAGCCGAGTTTGCACACCCTATGCTCACTCAAACTGGGCTGATTTGTAGCCCTATGTGAACTGACAACTCCTGATAAACAACAGTATTGATAAGTTCCTCATGATGCTTAGACGCACCCTTGTCAGGGGGCATAAACTTGAGGTTTAAGTTTTGAAGCCTCCAGTAAAAACGTGTGCCCTCAGCCTGTTGGGCCTTCCCCAAAGTGCCCTCATTGTAGTGGAGATACCGAGGGTGAGACTACAGAGTCCGTCGTGGGGTGGACAAGTGGTCGTGGCTTCTAATTCTGATCTTGCTATTGGGAGTGAGCGCCCGAAGCTTGTCCTTTGAGGGTGCCATTGCCTACATCACCAAGCCTTGACAAGTTCAACGGGCTTATGGGCCAAGCCCTCCTTGACTTGGCAACGATCTTTGACTTTGACTTGCCCTCTAAAGGGTTTGATTCAGTGGGTACCATCGAGTTCCCTTCTCTTCTCTCCCCGACTTCAACTCTCAGTGGCAACAACTTTTCTATAGACATTTACGATGCCTTTTCTATTGGCATGTCTGGGATGACCACACCTAAAGATGCTACTCCTCTAGATGGCGGCACCAGACCGAAGTTGAAGGCGATGACGTTGAAAACCATCGAGGGAAGGTTTCACACTAAGTTCTCTACGACCATCTCACAAGGATAGGGGCGACCTAGCCAACTGATTAAGGGAGGTTTTTATTCATTTCCCTTCCCCCTCTTTGGCAAAAATGGGGACCATAATTTTAAGTTTCAAACTGTTTCGGTCGGAACAGCTGAAATTCTCCGTTTCGATGTAGTATCTAGTAGACTACACCTCCTCGTCAAAGTTCGGTCGGCATTGACATTTCTGTCTCTATTTTGTTTTGGGTTGTTTTTGTAACCTTTTCTTTTTTGTAACTGAATAACATTTTGTGAATCTTGAATTCATAGGGTATTTAATTAATTATAGAATATAAAGTTTATTTATATAATTTAAATTTTCTGTAACTTTAATTATTGGCCCATCATTCTTTTTTTTTTAAATATCATTACTATAAATAATTTCCCTATTGTTTTGCCTTTTTTTTTCTTTGTTTTTGTATCTTAACTCAAGTTTGTCATTTTCTCAACATATATTTATTTTATAAATATTCATTTCTTCCATATATATATATATATATATACACACACACACACACACACACACACACATATACATGATAAACTGTTACATATATATGTATTTATTCTATTAGTTGTTAATTTATATATTCATACAAATATTAATATATAATATATAATATATAATATATAATTAACTTTAAAATGGTATGCCAAAATATATCAATACTAAAATAGTCTGTTCTAATACTTAAATCGAAATGATCATCAAAACAGAATCTAAGACATTAATGGGGAGTCCTCGACTCTTAGGGAGGGGGGTTGATCATCATTGGAAGAGGTGAAGGAAGAGGATGCTAGAATTGAACTAGATGAAGTTGGAAACATGAGTCTCGATGACCATGGGGATAGGGCCAAGGTGAAGGCCAAAATGTATTTGTATCTAAATTAGAGTTTCAGCCACCTTTTTTGTGCCTTTGGTGCGTTCATAATTAGGGAAACTGCCTTTGGGGTTGAGGGGCTGCACTCCCAAGTGTCCCCCTCATCCCATTGGCCAGTGGTGGAGATGTCATAGTTCTTGAATAAACTCCTATCCCCAGTATTGACTTGCTTTTTGTCTAATCTTCTTAATTGATTGTGGGTTGTTATTGTGTTCCTAGGGAAAGGGGTTGTTCTTACTTGGTTGTTATGTTGTGCAGGGCATGGATGACTTGGTGGCTTGGATTGTGGGTTAGTGTGTCCACTTGGAAGATGAGCTCTAAAAGCATTGAATTTTC